>JAINUG010000141.1:1480000-2180000 GCA_029706075.1 Aldrovandia affinis
AGACGCTTGTATCCAAAGCGACTTACAGTAGTGAATGCATGCATTTTTCAGTATATGTGGTCCCAGTGGGAATTGAACCCACAACCTAAGCGATGTCAACGCTGTGCTCTGCCTACTGAGCCACCACAGAACCACCCAAGGCACCCTGCCCCAACATGCTGTAATATTAATGTTTACAAGGTGCCCAGAGCCAATTCCAACATTACTTTTAGCTTTCTGTATAACATGTTGTCAACTAGACAGTAAACTGATAGCAAAATTTTATTTACTGGTGCAATGTAACGAGCATCTAAAATGAGAGGTTGATGATTTTTGAAATGCTGATACAGACAGTAAAACCCGAAGGTAATGTAATACCGTTGTGTTTTAAGAGATCTCTCCCACATATGCTGGGCTGTGCTGCGTACTGTTCGATTGAGCTGCTCTTAAGCGCCTTCTCCTTCCGCAGAAGCTGTTGGGTCAGTTTGACTTTGGGAGCGATGCCGAACGCACCGAAGGTTCCAAGAAGGACACGCCGTCGGCCCAGCTGTAAGCGCCGTCTCCGCGGTGTCCTTGTTGAGTTCACTCCCACCTCGCAGGCCAACTGTGAACAAAATGTATTTCGGTTTTGATTCTCAATCAAAAGTAGAAATGAGATCTGTTCCCTCACCTCACACTAGTTACAAGCCTAGACTTCATAGGATGATGCCTGCCTTTTAGCTGGACTTGCAGGGATGTGGCTGAATTCAGTCCACAAATTTGTGGCCAGAATATCTTTTCCTAGACTTTTGTGCATTAAGCATTTGTGTCCTTTCCTTGAGCTAGACTTTTATGACAAAGGCTGTGCTTCCTGCCATAGTTATGTTAATCCGTTCGCCTCTTCAATCCCCAGCTCGCTATATACATTTCTGCCACGCTGTTTGATTGAAATGAAAGTGAATGGAGATCAGTTTGACGTTTTGCCCCTTGATTTTTGCACTTTGATTAAATACATATGAATGTTTGATGACGAGAGCAGGCCGTTCTGGCCTTCTAGGCTTACCTTTGAATGGGCCCTGCCGATCTGTCAGATTCCCTTATCTGCCCATTAGAACATAGAATATATTAGTAACTGTGACAGGAGGTGTAAAAATGTAAACGATGATGCAGTGGCTTCAAAATGGAGATTTAGGTGGTAAAGACAGGTGGCTGGGCCCCATATAACCAAGAGACATTGTAGGTTCAACCTGGGGCTACAACACACTATAACAACCAGGCAGCATGAGATGTTAGTGTAGTGTCAGTGTGCTGTCTTTAACCGTCACTGTGCTGTGTGTGTCCCCTGAAAGGCCCGCTTATGTGTGATGTTAGCGTAGCTTCAGTTTTCTCTTTGTGACAGCTGCTGCATCATGTTGGGCCATGCTAGTGTAGGCCCGTTCAGGCCATGCTGTCTTTTTTCTTTTTTTTTTCTTTCTTTCTTTTTTTTGTTTTTTACATTTGTTTCAGATTCTTTCCTGTTTTTCTCCCAATTTGGGAGCCAATTAAACCCTCTATTTATTTTGATTTACCCTCCCCACACCAGTTCGCTGCTTGTCTCTACGAGGCAAGCTAATTCCCAGAGGGCAGCAAACTCCGCTTCCTTCGAGACGGAATTCGCCCACCCATGTTCTGGAGACTCCCTTACGTGCTTCACGGCGGACCCGAGCTGGCTCATCCTCCCCCCTCCCCCTGGGGCGGACAGCCAAACGCCGGCCCCGATTGGGGCTGACGACCAGGGCCGGTCTGGTAGAGACTGGTTTCAAACCGCGTCCCTGACAGGCAGCGCACACCATATCGGACCAGCCAAAATACGGTGCGTTAGACCGCTACGCTATCCGCCACCCAGGGTCCTGTCTTTAACAGTCACTGTGTTGTGTTTCTCAGGTTAGCGTAGCCTCAGGGTGCTCTCTTTAACAGTGCTGTGCTGTGTGTCCCAGGTTAGCGTAGCCTCAGGGTGCTGTCTTTAACAGTGCTGTGCTGTGTGTCCCAGGTTAGCGTAGCCTCAGGGTGCTCTCTTTAACAGTGCTGTGCTGTGTGTCCCAGGTTAGCGTAGCCTCAGGGTGCTCTCTTTAACAGTGCTGTGCTGTGTGTCTCAGGTTAGCGTAGCCTCAGGGTGCTCTCTTTAACAGTGCTGTGCTGTGTGTCCCAGGTTAGCGTAGCCTCAGGGTGCTCTCTTTAACAGTGCTGTGCTGTGTGTCCCAGGTTAGCGTAGCCTCAGGGTGCTCTCTTTAACAGTGCTGTGCTGTGTGTCCCAGGTTAGCGTAGCCTCAGGGTGTTCTCTTTAACAGTGCTGTGCTGTGTGTCCCAGGTTAGCGTAGCCTCAGGGTGCTCTCTTTAACAGTGGTGTGCTGTGTGTCCCAGGTTAGCATAGCCTCAGGGTGCTCTCTTTAACAGTGCTGTGCTGTGTGTCCCAGGTTAGCGTAGCCTCAGGGTGCTCTCTTTAACAGTGGTGTGCTGTGTGTCCCAGGTTAGCATAGCCTCAGGGTGCTCTCTTTAACAGTGCTGCTGTGTCCCAGGTTAGCGTAGCCTCAGGGTGCTCTCTTTAACAGTGCTGTGCTGTGTGTCCCAGGTTAGCGTAGCCTCAGGGTGCTCTCTTTAACAGTGCTGTGCTGTGTGTCCCAGGTTAGCGTAGCCTCAGGGTGCTCTCTTTAACAGTGCTGTGCTGTGTGTCCCAGGTTAGCGTAGCCTCAGGGTGCTGTCTTTAACAGTGCTGTGCTGTGTGTCCCAGGTTAGCGTAGCCTCAACGTGCTGTCTTTAACAGTGCTGTGCTGTGTGTCCCAGGTTAGCGTAGCTTCAGGGAGCTGTCTTTAACAGTGCGGTGCTGTGTGTCCCACGTTAGCGTAGCTTCAGGAGCTGTCTCCTTGTGTCTCACTGTGTTGTGTTTCTCCCTCTCTAGGCCCATGGTCTCAGACTCGATCAACAACTCCATTTTCCACCAGCTGGCAGAGCAGCTGCAGCAGCAAAACCTGGAGCAGTTCCAGAAGCAGTTCCTGGAACACCAGCAGCAGCAGCAGCAGCAACAGCAACAGCAGCAGCAACAGCAGCAGCAGCAGCAACAGCAGCAGCAGCAGCAGCAGCAGCAGCAACAACAACAACAACAACAACAACAACAACAACAGCAGCAGCAGCAGCAGCAGCAGCAGAAGGTGCCGCCACCACTCAGGCCTGGAGTTTTGTGTTTTTTAGGCCAAGGCCTTTCGGCCTTTGGCAAATGGTACTATGTTAGGGCACCAAGGTCAATGAAGAAAAAAGTGCTAAATGTGTTTGTTTTGAAGCAAGTAGATTTTTTAGAGCCAGTGTTTCTTGAGAGGTTTTGTGTGTCAAAGTGAAATAAATGCTACAAGGGCACATTTGTGACTTTGATATCACCGCTATAATCAACTCTGGTGGGCACACGTACTGCTGGACTGGCTGACCTGGCTAAAGCTCTGCCTTCTCTACCTTGCTGCTGAGACTTAAAATAACTCCCATGATTAACTCACAAGGCCTTAAGATGTCCACCCAAATATTGACGCATGTTATTCAGTTACCAGACAATAGCGTAATACTAGCCTCAACTCACCCAGTGAAAAACAAATTCAACTATTGACTCTTGGCAGCTGATATTTTCAGCATCCTTTCTTTGTAGCGTAGGCTACTACCGTTTTATGCTCTCTTTTACAGCATTGTATTAGTGTGGCTAATGACGTTAAGCAGTCAGCTCATGCGACTAAACTAACCCTTCCTGATGAAAACAATTTGGATGATGGAAAGTCGCTTCTGAATGCGACAGTATGGCGATACAGAATGTGTTCACTGAATTTCTACACAGCATAAAGCAACTAGTGATTTACAGTAAAGTTATGCTAGCTCTAGTCTGTCTCGCGAACTACCTAACATTATCTATCTATTGATAGCTAACTCTGGAGGAAAAAACAACAACTCCAAATGCTTGGGCGCCCTTGAACAAAACTGCCAACTATTTGAAGTCACTGATAAGTCTACATAATGGACGTTTTGGGTAAATCAGGTATTAAATAAATAGAAGGTATGGAGGAGGGTAAATCAAAAAATAAATAGAAGGTATAATTGGCTACCAAATTGGGAGAGAAAAACGATCAGAAGAAAAAAAAATTCTGTAACATTAAAAGTAGACATATCTGCCACACAGTTATGGCAATGCCTCAGATACTCTGTGTATAGTCAAGAAGAATGCTCTTGAAGCGGCATGGTTGAGTTGAGGCTGGCACGTCGCTGTTTCAGACAATGTCCATGGAGGGACCGGAGAGCGTCTTTGGGTCCGAGAGCTCAGCCACATCCTCTCAGAGCCGTGCGCCAGCAGCAGCACCAAGTGGATGAGGTGGACAAGATGGACGACTCCATCGACAACCAGCAGCAGGCAAGTCCCCCCAGTTCATGAGCATAATATAATAATAATATACCTTATTTTCCATGTTACACAAGGTAATTGGAATTTGTCTTTTCACATATCTCTCCTAGATACACACACACATAGACCCCTATACATATGTATTCCATCAGAGAGGTCAGAGTGCAGAGTCAGCCATAGTACGGCGCCCCCGGAGCAGTTTAGGGGTTCAGTGCCTTGCTCAAGGGCACTTCGGCAGTGCCCCAGGAAGTGAACTAGCCTCCCTCCGGTTTCCAGTTTATTGTTTTTTCGTTGGCCTTCCTGGGATTCAAACCAGCAACCCTCCGCTTGCTAGCCTGTGTCGCTGACCACTGAGCCACTGCCGCCCCACAAAGCAGCGCTGTGAGTGGATAGGTGTGGAATGTGAGTCATGTGAAGGCCCCTGCTAAGCAAATGGAAAAACCTGGTGCGCCGTATCTGAAATTCTGTCACCCGCCTCATTATTGCCATTATTAGCTGCATCTCATCTTTTAGGACCAACCGTTGGTTTACGATTGTCCGCTGAGCACCGTACATCTGTTAGTGTGCAATGCTGGTAAAGAACAATGTGGGTAAGTGTTTTAATCAGGAATTTGAAAAAATGTCATTTGAAAACGCAGGACATGGATCTGGACGAAGGGCAGGACGTGGTGGACGAGGAGGACATGTTTGAGTCCGAAGAGAAGAAGGCTGAAAGCACCAGGTCCAGGACGCGCTCCAGGTCTCGCTCCAGGTCAGATTGGAGCGGTCACACAGTCGAGACAGTCGGAAGTTATTTGCTCAAAGTTTGTTTTGTCTCAGAATCATTGCTGCTGCGTGTTCAGTCAGGCACTGATGATTACAGTTTTCTGCTGCTGGACTCTGATAGACAAATTATTTTATGAACTACACTTCGAGATATTGGTAAAGAATGTTTTAAAGTTAATAAAAACAAAACCGTAACAAGTGTAGGTAATTCGTAGATAAATAAAAATAAATATCTATTTAAATAGATAGAAATATGCACTGTTGTTCTCCTAAGAGAATATTCCTTCCACAGCTGGTACAGATGACTTCACTAACACAGGTTCACATAACAAATACACACACAAATGACGACGGTCATAATTGTAACAATTAATAAAAAAAAAAAAGAAGCAAAATGTAGTGTATGACAGAGAATACAAAATGCATTTTTTTTTCCTCAATCAAAGCTTTATTCAAACTCTACTAGACACAGGCCTATTTTAACAGCATAAAACAATAAGAATTATGAAGGAAATGAAACACCATTCAGTAGGACAAACAATGAAAACAATATTCCTTTTGGAATAAAAAGGACTGTCCGACAGTAACGTTAGGCGTGCTTAGTGAATTCAAGAGACCACGCTATTGTCGGAGGTAACATTAAGCTGTACAAAATATAACAAAAATGTTTTGTCATTGTAAATTGTTTCTTTTGTGAAGTATTGCTAGATGTATTTATAAGGTTTTAACTGTTGTTTCAAAGCAATATTATTACACTCACTAGAGTTTGTGCTAGATAACTCTGCTATGCTGTGATACATAATTGTTAATTTGATATGCTTGATTGATCAAATTCTTAACGGCAATTTCTCAATCATCAATTAATCATTAACATCGCTAGCTTTAGCGGAGCGTGTAACCCAGCAGCGTCTGTGGTTTGCTCTCTCTGTTCCCAGGTCTCCCAGGAAACGGCGGTCGAGGTCGCGGTCGGGCTCGCGGAAGCGCAAACACCGGAAACGGTCGCGGTCGTGGTCCAAGGAGCGGAAGAGGAAGTCGCGGTCCTACTCCAGCGAGCGGCAGGCTCGTGAGCGGGAGAAGGAGCGGCAGAAGAAAGGGCTGCCCCCTATCCGCTCCAAAACTCTGAGCGGTGAGACTGTGACTGCACCCCTGGGAAACCAACAGACCACCGACTCCACTAACTGTGTACCTTATGCTGGCTCATCCTGTTAAGACTACTAGCCTCCAGTGTGTGGATGCACCCCATGGTCTGGTTTGGAATCCTAACCATGCCAGTGCTGACTGGCCAGGTGCTGCTTTGGGTGGCAGAATTGCATCTCATCGCACAGCAGCGACCCCCTCTGGTTGATTGGGCGCCTGCAGTCTGCCTGTGCCAGCTACGCCTGAAGTGTAGTCTTCTGATACAGTGGCTGCACAGTAGGCTGTTTTTAAAAAATGAACTTCAGAATTTTGCTGAATTCACCATTTTGTGACATTTAATGAAAAGTAACTCATGCAAATCTTTGTGAGAATTGAATAATATTTAGAGGTTGCTCAAGCATGTTGTAGCTTTGGCCTTGTATGTATAGATGTCGTAGATATAAGGAGGTTGTATTTAGCTTTCCTGCTGACTGGGAGCAGGATGAATCATTCTGTAAGGCACAACAGCAGGTTTCATCACTCAGTGTTATCAATGGTAACACAGAATGTGGGGTGTCGCTTATTCAGTCCTTCACTACCAAAGCCCCCCAATGGGGCCACATATACTGAAAATGTATGCATTCACTGAAAGTCGCTTTGGATAAAAGCGTCTGCTAAATGGCGTATATTATTATTATATTATTATTATTATTATTATTATATTATTATAAAGCCAGGAAAGAGGATGAGGAGCAGGTCCAGTACCTCCTTCAGTTGAGGTACACAGGAAGGCATTCTCAAAGGCCTCAAAAGCTGCTCTGCAGAAGTAATCTATGTTTTTGTGCACTACTGATTTTGACACACCAGTAAATGATGAAAAGGATTTGGGCAAACAGTGTTGTATTTTTTCATTATGGCGCATAATGTTGACGTAGTGTAAAACCTGGTGGCTTTGAGGAAACCCCTAAAACGCAATGAACTCAGTTGAAATTTTACAAGTGTTATTTTTTTAAATTACCACATAAAATAATGAGTTCTGCGTTGCCATCTTGTTTGATTAAAATGTTCCCAAATATTATAAAATCACCGTACTGCACAGTTCAGATGGTGCACTGTGGAGTGAAAAGAAACCGCTTCGGAGGAGAGCATGCGCTTTCCCAAATAGATAGAGCATGTTGCAGTGATGAGACCTGCGTATACAATTGGGAGAAAAAAGAAGCAATACTGATTTTTAAAAATGGGTTTTAATAAAAAAACAAAACCATTTTATTTGGCCTGTGAATGTCAGGCTGTGACATTTAAACACGTTCAAATCTGACTGCATAAATGAATGACCGATGCTTCCCCCCCCCATTTCAACAGTCTGCAGCACGACACTCTGGGTGGGACAAGTTGACAAGAAGGCCACGCAGCAGGACCTCACCAACCTGTTTGAGGAATTTGGGCAGATCGAGTCCATCAATGTCAGTACACAGCAGGCCACTGCCGAGAGTATAACCTTGTCTTCAATACCCGTTACGTGATCAGGCTTCTCTGTGTGATCAGCGACAGAATTTGAGATATTGATATTTTATTTATTATTCAATTCATTTAAAAAAATGTATTTATCGTGTATTATTCAAAATAATCTCATCGCTTTTTTGCCAGCGTATGATCTGGCGGCTTGCGTGGCGGTTCTTCACCGCTGACTCCAGAGCTATGAACCCTGAAGCCCTGATCGATGTTGTGATTGGCTGTGAAAACCATGTGTTTCAGATGATCCCTCCAAGGGGCTGTGCGTACATCTGCATGGTGCACAGGCAGGACGCCTACCGCGCTCGCCAGAAACTCAGCACTGGCTCCTGCAAGATCGGCTCCAAGGTCATCAAGGTAAAATAGCCCTCCATCAGACCCCATTGGACGTTACATTTTTTTTATGATAGAATAATAAAATTAAGCAGACTCTCTTATACACAGTTTTACATACAATCCATTTATACAGCTGGATATTTTACTGAAGCAATCCAGGTTAAGTACCTTACTCAAGGGTACAACGGCAGTGCCCCCACCTGGGAATTGAACCAGCAACCTCTGAGTTACAAGCCCAGTTCCCTAACCATTACACTACACTGCCGCCCTCTCTCATTAATAAATGAGAGGAAGAGTTTGGTGTAGGATGACAATGATTATTTTGATGCCACTACTGCCAGGGACTCAAGGAAGCCCAACTATGTGGCTATACAATTATATGAATAAGATCAAATGTGCTTTTGTCAACACTCGTACTCCCAAGCATTAAGTAACCGCACAGTAAGAAATAATCATCTCTGGTTCCACATCACGCACGCCTCCAGATCGCCTGGGCCCTGAACAAGGGGGTGAAGCAGGAGTACAAGCAGCTATGGGACGTGGACCTGGGGGTGACCTACATCCCGTGGGAGAAGGTCAAGCTGGACGACCTGGACGGTTTTGTGGAGGGGGGCATGATTGACCAGGAGACGGTCAACAGCGGTGAGTTTAGGGCTTATTCCGTGACTTGCTGTCCGAAAGGTACCGGTTGCAGCACTCCCATGTTAACACTAGAACATTCTAAGGCAGGGGTGTCAAACTCATTTAATCGAGGGCCGAGTGTATGCAGGTTTTTGTTGCAACCAATGCACTACACCAGGTGATTTCAATTAGGTCCCTCCCTTGGGTGAAGAAGTAGGCTAATTAGTGAAATCACCTGGTGTAGTGCATTGGTTGCAACAAAAACCTGTATACACTTGGCCCTGATGGAATGAGTTTGACACCTGTGTTCTAAGGTATAATGAGGAGCCTGTCTTCAGCCTGGCTCTATATCATATATCTCATACATATCATATAACTCAATGTATGACTCACTCTGTTGTTTAATCTTGAAGGATCCCATAGTCTGATTTCACCATAAACTTTGGAAAATTATTCCATGAATTTATAACACATAACATTATAACACTTCACTTCACAGAAATTAATACAACGTAGCCAAATTAGTAATATTGTAAACATTATATACTTAGAATTCCCACTTAGACTTTTTCCCAGAGGTTTAAGAGACTCTTTAGTCTCAATTCATCTGTTTAAGACTTGAATTAGTCTTGTTGCCCTTCTCTGTACTTTTCTTGTGATCTTATTAATGATCACATGAAGTTGTAGTGATGTTGAATTCAGTGTTCTGTTAATGTATTCAAGGACAAATTAGGAAATACACCCCAGCAAGTGAATGTAAGAGAAAAAATATGATATATTATCTTTAAAAACAGAAAAGGTATTGTGTGACACATGGGTTGAAATGTTTGTGGTTCTCTGTGGCTCAGTTGGTAGAGCATGGCGTTGGCAACGCTTAGATTGTGGGTTCAATCCCCACTAGGGCCACATATACAGAAAATGTATGCATTCACTACTGTAAGTCGCTTTGGATAAAAGCGTCTGCTAAATGGGATATATTATTTCAGAGTGGGAAGCCGCGCGGAACGCCGAGTCGTCCAAAGAGCCTCCCAGCCAGGTGGTGAGCGCAGAGCCCAGCAGCCTGAACAGCACCCAGACAGAGGCCTTCACCCAGCCCGTCACCATGATGCCTGTACAGGTAGGGGCCACACTGACACACCCATCCCAAGCGCTCAGGATACCAGCAACATTGGCCCTTTTAAAGCTAAACTGAAAACCCTGGCCTATTCATAATGGTCTTTTTTTGTTTGTATTGTTTCAGATGTTTGAACATTGCACAGACTCTTATTACGCTGATTGTCCTTACCCCATCTGTTGACAAATATCAACGTCCTTTGAGAGTTTGGATCCACTTTGGCCTTGTGTACCTCCTGTTGACTCTGACTACTGTCATGGTGGCCCTGTAGCCTGGGGTAAAGAGCTTGTCAGAACATACATTAGGTTAGGTAAATCACCATGGTGTTGTTACTCTTAATTGCCTCTCTTCCCCTTTCCTGAGTAGTGTTAAGCTGGTGGATTTGGTTCTGTGAGCCTGAGGGTTGTGGTCTTCCCTGTGATTAATGTTTTTTTACCGTCTGGACAAGTGTGCTCACATCTCCAGTTTCCCTCCCCTGGGGGTCCTCCTTGATTAACGTGACGGAGGACAGGAAGCACTCCTCCTTTGTTTGCTCGTTGGTGGGCCTTTTCGGCTACGCAGGGTCAGTGGTAACATCCAGACTGCATTCCCGTGGGGAGTTCAGAGAGTACCTGCTCCATCCTTTATTGACTGTAAACATGCAGTCAATATATCAAAGGCCGATTAGACATTCTGTGCCCTTGTTTTGCACATTTAACGCAATGCCATTCATTATAACGTGGAGACTTGGGGCAGGGGTCCCCAGCACTGGTCATGGAGAACCACAGTGTGCGCTGGTTTCCATTGTTGCACCCAGCACATAATTGGTTCAGTAAAGCAGTTAATTACACAGGCGACTCACTTCGACTGGCTTAGTGCTCTGCCGACGTTAAAACGGTGTGAACTCTCATTGCAGATCCCAGTGGCGCAGGGTGTCCCCGCCGTGGGCCTCGTCCCGCCCTCGTTCCCGGTCACCATGGCAATGCCCCCGCCGGGTTTCGGGCCCCCGCCGCCGTTCATGCGAGCCAGTTTTAACGCCTCCCAGCCCCCTCCTGGTGAGTCCCCCGACGAGACCCTGCCCTGAGACAAGAGACGTGGGGTCAGGGCTCCCACGCCCGGGGAAAATCCATGAAAGGTCCTAAAATTGAGAGAAATCAAATAAAGGACTTTGAAGTTCTTGACAACCACTGCATTCTGAAAGAGGATTTTCTTTAGATTTTGTTGACTATTTTGAAACATTTTTGTATAAATTACACCCTTAGAAACCGACCCTTGATCAGAATCCACATGATACGCAAAGTGGTTGGGGTTTGTGTCGTGCTTCAAAAAGATGAACCTGGGACATTCATTTTTGGGGTTGTCAAGGCCACTTCTGTATTGCTAGTCAGCAACACTTGTGATGTAGCCTACGGTACAGATTGTATTCCTTACATTTTGTGGAATGGGTCCCTGAAAGGAATTTAAAAGTCCTTGAGTTGGTGCCATAGGTAAAGTGGTAAGTGTGGGAACTCTGTTAGTCATTATCTCTCATAATGAACATGCAGACGTGTTTCCTTTATAACAGTTAAATTTGAAACCAACTTATTTCCCCCCCACAGGTTTCATGCCACCTTCCGTACTTCCTCAGACGACAGTAGGATCTGGTATCCCCCCAGTACCAACATGTAAGTATGAGGTTCTTGAATCAAAAACAAGTATCAAAATTGTCTTCTTCAGTGTCTTTTAGCGGTCAGTGCATGATGCAAGACTTTACAAATCCTCTATGTTTGAAAGCAGGCCTCCCCAAACCTTATGTCAAGACCCCCTAAATTTACCATCCTGTGGCTGAGGACCAGGATTAACCTTTAAAACCTTTAACTAATACCCACTCCAGGGTGCAGTGCTGTAGCTATTTAACACATTAATGCTTAGAAGCATGTCTAAATCATGTTTTTAATATAGTATATTATATAATATAGATTGTCTACATAAAACATGTAGCAATTTAGTACAGTATGAATATAGAAAAACAATGATAACATATTGTCAAGGATGTTTAAACCAGACAAGGTTTAGTTTGTCTGACAGTCTAAAATATGCAATTTATTAAATATGGAAATGCAGGGCCTCCCGGGTGGTCTAGCGGTTACAATGTTTGACGCTGACCACTGCGACCAGGGATTCCACTGGCTGCGTCAGTATCGGCCCTGGCCGGGAGTGCCACTAGGGGGCGGCAATTGGCTGTCTGCCCCAGGGAGGGGGAGGGAAGCCGATATGGGATCGCTGCATATAGGAGTGGCTCTGTACCGGAGTCACAGTCAACGGCCTGTCGAGTGCCGGCTCGGAGGAGGCAGTACATCGCTTTTGTCATTGCTGGTCTCAGGGCTACGGCAGCGAACTCACAATACTTAGGTGGGATTGACATGAAAAGAGAGAGTGTAATTGGCTACTAAATTGGGAGAAAATGGGAAAAAATCTGAAAGAAAATCTTTAAAAATAAAAATAATATGCAAATACAAACAGAATAATCTTAAAGGGGAATATTTTTTTTCCCATTTTGCCACGGTCCGACTGGGACTCTTCAACGGACTCCCGGGGTCCCTGGACCTCCAGTTTGGGAACCCCTGCTTTAAACAACGGGGTCCTGTGAGGACAGTACATAATGCGGTCCATTGTCCTTTGTGTGCTTGCAGCCCTGGCCCAGTCTTCCATGTCCGCCGCTCAGGACGGCTCTAAAACCGTGCCGTTCGGCGCCATGATGCCCCCCGCTGGCGCCATCCCCGGGAACTTCATCCCGCAAGCCGTCCCCGGGGCCGCCATCTTCAACCCCGTCGGAGTCCAGCCCCCGATGCCCAACGACCAGGCTGCCCCGCCCACCGACGGCCTGGATCCCACCACGGAGATAACACTTCAAGGTACAGCCACGAGCGGGGCGGTTTGCCTTGAGTAGCTTTGAGGCAGACGTCAGATGTTGAAATGTCAGTGCGCTTGCGTGCCTGTGTTTCTACAATAACGTTCCTTTGTGTTTTGGATCAGTGCATCCCTGCATCTCCAACGCTGTGTTCCTATTCTGCTTTACAGGGAATCAGTACTGTGTTGGAAGTGTCTTTCACTGTTATAGCCCTTTTTTTCTTTTTTTTTTTGTGGTCTTGAAAAACCTTTGTAAGAACAAAGGGCGCTTTTTTCTTTGAGCTCTCCATCAAAATGTATTGGAACGTTTTTTAAAGTGCGAATACATTTATTCCAGAGGGGAAACGGAAAACAGAGAGTTCAGGACAAATTGGGGCAGGAAAACTAGAACATGATTCTCTGAGTCTAGCAAAAGGTGGTCGAGAAATGTCTGGAAAACGTCTGAAATAGAACGTGAGTGGTGCGAAGGACCCAAATAAAAGTGTGTTGATGCCGTGCACTTATGGTTTAGTTAGTTTTCTGTGGCACACTAATGATGTGTGATCTCGCCGCCCCCTCGCAGGGATGCAGAATGCTGTGCGGAGCGGGATGGGCCTGCTTGGGATGCACCCCTCTGCGTCTCTGCCCCACCCGCTGCACCAGCCCCACCTCGCTGGCCAGCGGATGCCAGGGCTGCTCCCCGTGGACGCCCGTCCCGGCCTGCTGCAGGCGCCCGGCGCCCGCTTCGCCCTCCTCATGTCCCACGGTCTGATGCACCAGGCCAACAGCCTCGCCCCGGGTCTGGACCCCGGCCAGCAGGCCCGCCCCCAAGCCCCCGGCCCCGTCACCTTCCCCCAGCCCGACCAGTTCAGCAGGGCCCAGGGAGAGTTTGGGCCGCCCCCCATCATCCAGCCCCCCATCCAGCCCCCTGAGGACCAGGCCTCCGGGAGCAGCGACGGCATCCAGCAGGAGAGGGACCAGGATTACCGCTTCCCGCCGCCGGAGAAGCAGCAGGGGGTGGGGCTGTTGAGGACCCCGCCCCCAGAGAACAGACAGGCCAGAGAGGGGCCCCAGGGGCCTCAGGGAGACGGCCGGGATGGCCAGGGCAGGAAGGAACCGCCCGGCGGCTTCAAGCATGAGAGCCGCTGGGGCCCATTAAGAGGGGACTACGATGACCGGGACCTGAGGGGCATGCCCCCGGGGGTTCCCAAGGGCTTTCAAGACGAGCGCCCAGGTCCCAGAGCGAACTTCCCAAATCGTTTTGAGAATCGAGGAGGAGGAGGAGGAGGAGGAGGAGGAGGAGGGGGCCCTGCCTGGGGCCGCGGCGGGGCGGACCTGCACCAGGACTTTGATGACCGGCGACGGCCCTGGGACCGGCAGAGGGACCGGGACGACCGGGACTTCGACCTCCGGCGGGAGATGAACGGCAGCCGCCACGGCCGGGAGCGGGACAGGGAGAGAGCGCGGGCGCGAGAGGAACCGCGAACGCGACCGGGACCAAGACCTGGGACCGCGACAGGGACCGCGAAAGAGAGCAGGGGCGCGACCGCAATCGCCAGACCTGGGCGCCTCCCGCCCCCAAGCCCCAGCCGCCCGCCCTTCCTGAGAAAGTCGCAGACGGCCCGGAGCAAGAGAAGCCACAGTGCGCGAACGGGGCGGGGTCTGACGACGCCCCCACCCCCGCCCCTGTCCCTGTCCCTGCCCCCGTCCCCGCCCCGCCCCGAGCCGACCCCTGGCCCCGAGGAGCCCCGGAACAATCTGGAAAACCACGCTTCCCCCAAGGATGTAAGCAATGAACAGAGTTTACCGAAGGAGGACGCAGAAACGCACCCTGTGGTAGAGAAAACAGACACTGAGGGGACATTACCATCACTCAGTAGGTAAAGATCATTTTGTAAAGTTGTCATCTCTGTACTCATTCATAACGGCCCAACGGACCTGTTGCTAAGTAATAACTCACTTATTGTCCCGACACAGATAACCTAACAAGCTTTGTGTGCATCCTTCACATAACTGTATACCAACTTTTAACTCCTTTAGAGTCAGCTCACTAGAAGATTAAACGGTAGGTGAAGTTTTTATTTTATTTTTGTTTTTAGTCGCGACGGAAGCGAGGCCTCCAGTTTTAACGTGAAGTTTTAACCAATTTTCATGAATTGCTTGCCAAGATGCTTTTATTGTTTTTATTGTGAATTGGGGAGGGGAGGGGAGGGGAGAGAGGGGGGGAGCTTTGACCTTCCTATGGAAGAGTTGTAAGGAATCCTGGCCATTCCTAGTGGATTCGATGACAGATTGCGGAATACTTGAAAAAAGCAGGGTCTGGCCTGTGGTGTCTGTCCTTCTTTGGCCTGTGTTGTTTTTGTTTTTTTAAATGCTGCAGGAGAGTTTTAATGGAATGCCTTTGCGGAGTTCTACACTGATTCTGTCTTTCTAACATACACAAGCAAAGTACAGTGAGAAGCTTTCCGTTGTTCTCTGAAAGGGTCAACTTTTAAAAGATTAAAGTGTTCTGTGTTATCCCAAAAATAAATGTCTGTGATTCTTTCCCCTCCCCCATCATACTGCAGTCAATCCTACAGCAACATTAGAAAAGAGAAGAAAAAAATGTATTTAAAAAAAAAAAAAAGATTAAATGAATGTTGGGTGAATTGTTTTTAGTTGCTAATAAACATCCTGCTTGATAAAAATGCTCTAGGATTTTATTTTCTGCAACTGTATGTATATCCTCCTAATTGGAATGATGTACGGATGTTTTTGCACACCTAAATTCAGCCTTCAAAGCATACAGGGATGTAAACAAATGCGTTTGCCAGTGTTGAGAGACTCAGGGCCTAGATGTAAGCGCCTTTGTTCTTGAGTGCTTTTTTTCCCCCTTATCTTTGTGTAATTAAACAGGTTTTACTCTTGATTACACTACACAAAATGTTGGCAGTCACTGAAATTAAGAAAACAAGAAATTAGAAATAAAAAGTCAAACATAAGTAGGTTAATTCCTGTCTAACGTTTGCGGACAGATCCAGGGGTGAACCATCATGTCCGTTACAGTGTTCCCGATGAAGGCCCATCTGTCCCTCGGGCGAGGTCAGCAATATAACAAAGTTATATTAGCCATTTTATGGCTGCCAACTAAAGATTCCAGTGCTCCCATTAGCAAAGGTCTGATTTGTGGTTGAAGAGGGCATCCAATCACCATTTGTTTCATGGGTTGGCTTGGCCCCAGTTTCCAGGCAGGAGATCTTTTTTTATTAAAAACGATCTCCCACCCCATCCAATCACATTTTTGATTTGAGATGGGAGGACGTCGGTTACCAGGGATCCAATAGGGAGTAGGCCCCTACTGAGATGGGAGGACGTCGGTTACCAGGGATCCAATAGGGAGTAGGCCCCTACTGAGATGGGAGGGCGTCGGTTACCAGGGATCCAATTGGGAATAGGCCCCTACTTGTTCTGCTCCTCCCACACTCACCCCCTGGACGATCCTCCGAGTAATGTGGAGTTATCGCAACCAGAGGATGCGTAATCGCTGTGGTCAGTTTCGGCTGAGGTCAAGCAGTTTGCCCCACTCAAAATGGGCCTGCAGGCCAACGTCACTTGATGCAAAGTTGGCACAGTCTGCTTGACAAGACTTCCAATCCCATAACAGATTATATTGCAAACTCTTCTCTTTTTTTGTTTGTTAGTTTTTTTGTGACCAGGCGTTACCAGTTACCAGTTCATTTAAGACCCCACTGTGATATCACCTCTCATTCTATAAATTAATCTGTTCAAAATATATCTTTCCAAAATGATCATTTGCCACACAGCACATCACAGAAAATTAAAGCTTTTGTTGTCTGAGAACCAATCTGTCTGATTCTAAAACATTTGACATGAATTATTTGATCGTGTGTATCTATTTCTGAAAGAAGGTGGCCTTACAGGGTAAGTCATCCTAAGTGTATAATTCAGAGCAATTAACCGCTTGTTACACTTGGGAAATGGCAACCCTGGCTGGAATGAAAAGCAGCATGCACAGGGAAGCCCCAGGAGCGAGTTTGAGAACGCCCGCTTCAGCGCATATTCATTTTCATGAAGGTGGCCAGTAGAGGGCGGTGTGGTGCCGTGGCGGAGTGAAAGCCCGTTTGGGCGAGCTGCTGAGGGCTTTTCTGCAGCGCGGCGAAGTGCTGCGTCAAGGATAATCTGCATCGCTCGCTTCCCCGATGGCATTTAGCAGATGTGCAGTTTTCCGTAGCAAACAGAAACACTGAATTGTGTATCATGAAAAACAGGCAAGTTCTTCAGCCATTGTATAGCACGGACAATGCATTGCCTGACAGACCACACACTCTGCACGCCTTCCCAGCCAAGCCCTGGAACTACAGTTACCATGCTATTTAAATTGCTGAAGCCAGACTGGAGTTGGAGTTAGATTTAGTATTCCAGGCACAGAGATTTCTGTGGAAGTACAGTGGACCTGCCGTCTTAGTTGTTTCTCGTAGCTTGTCTTTGTTCATACTGTTTGAAATAATACCGTTACAATACTGTTGTGAATTGCACATGATCTTTTAACACAGGTCAGACTGAGGGTTTCAGGGGACTATCAGCCCCGGAATGTATTGCCGGGAAACAAGGAACTGCCTTCTATGATTAAGTGTCTGGCGACAAGGTGCAGTGGTGATGCAGCTATCTGGAAATGAGGCCTGCAACCTGACATTGTGGCGAAAGAGGAGGAAAGAGATCGAGAGAGTGAGAGGAAGAGGGGGAGAGAGAAGCATTTCTGAAATGCTTTGGCAATACTGGATAACGCCTGTCATGCTAATAAGGCACATTTGAATCCTTGGAAAAAAATCTCTCCCTGAGAGAAAGTAAGGAGGGAGGGAGGGAGGGGGAGAGCGAGGGAGACAGAGGAAGAGAAAGAGCCTGTGAGAAGGAGGGAGAGAGGAGAGATAACAGAAGATACACAGACACCGAGCTGGTTCGGAGTCGCGGCGGGCGGCCATATCTAAGCCGTGATACCAGAGATGTAATTATCCCACGGGGGCCAAAAGTGAAGCGAGCAGCAGGTCTGGCTGAAGGCCTTCTCACACCTGTGCCAGACCAGAGGCCCCAGGCCCCTCTGCTGCTGTAGCTGACGCGGCACCTACGTGTGAAACGAGAGCGTGGTGAACTTGGCTACCCCGCCCCCACTAACGTCTTTACAACACTATATCACTCCTTCACTTCAAATATGTGTGGCTCACTGCAATAGAAAATCAAGCGAGCCTGTGTGTGTGTGTGTGTGTGTGTGTGTGTGTGTGTGTGTGTGTGTGTGTGTGTGTGTGTGTGTGTGTGTGTGTGTGTGTGTGTGTGTGTGTGTGTGTGTGTGTGTGTGTGTGTGTGTGTGTGCATCGGTGTATGCGTACGAAGGATGTAGAGAGCGTGTGCGTAAATGAGGTGTGTAGAGAGTGCTTCTGTGTGTCAGTGTGAGAAATTGAAACCACAGAATAAACCGCACAGACCACTAGAGCACAACTGGAAACAGTGTAGCATTCGGACGGCACAGACAAAACCGTGAGAGGACAGACATTTTGAGTCCCCAACCTCTCCGTGCCCTGAACTGCCTAGCGGCTAGCAAGCTGCCTTAGGACACAGGGCCTGAATGGAGGCTCAACAGCCATGTGTAAAACCATTCTTCTCTATTCTCCCTTGTTCTTTATCGCTTTTTTGTGTCTTTTGTTCGTGTCAGAGGACAGCGTCTTACCCTCTCAAGTTCTGCGGTTCTGAGCGATATCACATGAACTGCGTGAGCATGGAGAGAGGCTGCTGCTTTCCGTATATAAAGCAAGAGAACACAGAATTCAATTTTTGCTTTTGTTTTGAAAGCAAACCTACTTCTTTCATGGGAAAGAAGTATTTTCAGCCACAGATATTGTATTCCCTTTCTATACAATGTTGAAATCTTCCACGGTCCACATTTTTCTGAGCTGTTTGATGTTTGTGTGGCACCATTTCCTCAGAAGCCCTTTTTTTCAAATTCAGAATAGTTAAAGGGTACCTAGAAATACCGAAAATTGTAATGTTTTTCCTTACTTAAAAAAAAAAAAAATCTGTTTTGATTTTTGCGGTGGTCTCGTGACTGCTCCAGTGCCCAGAACTGCGATTGCATGCCAAGCACTGCTTACGTGTGCTTACATAGTTCAGATCGGGAAGTTCTGCCTGCTCCCCGTGAATGTATGAGCTATTCTCACTTCCCTGAAAATTGTTGTAATACGATATAATAAAAACTAAACTGACACCTTGATGGCCTATATTTTCTGATACTTATCGGTTGTGAATCAGGAAATGTATACATTGTCCATGAGAATACTGTATCAGAAATCCTGTTTGTTTCAGAACAAGTTGGCTGCAGAGGAAGTCTGAATGGTGCGTATGCGCGTACTCTCACAGGGAATCCCAGAAGCGCAGGGCTTGTATTTCATGCATTATTTCATTGAAATGTAGAGGTGGGAGATATCTCCCCAGGTACAGTGAGAGTTGAAACGGGGTGATGCAGTCATTACTCACAATTTTCTTAAGTCACAAACTTTGTGACGAGTGAAATACGAGCCCTGCGCTTCTGGGATTCCCTGCGAGAGTACACGCATGCGCACCGTTGAGACTCCTTCTGCTTCCAACAGTTTTCTGAAATGAACAAGATTTCTGAAATGTCTATAATATTTTCATAGATAATGTACCGGAATGACCACTGCAAAAAAATGTTAACAAGTTTTTTTGAGCTAAGAAAAAAGATCAAATTCTAGATATCGGGAGCTTTCCCCTTTAAGGAACGAGGCCCAGTTTCACGGTGGAGTTCTTGGCATAAAATATATTTTCAAAAAGATGAGAAGGACTGCTCGGGTTGGACCGTGGGCCCACAATGAAAATAAAATGACAATGACAATGCAAAACCAAGGGTAGGAAACAAAACCGTCAACCAGGCCTTTGTATTAGTTACGATCGACCATGCAAACTGAACTAATCAGACATGCAAATAAGAACCAGCAGACTGGCACTCGCAAATCATCTCCACTGCTGGGCCCTTTCCACAGGGGCATATTGCTGACATTGTTTGTGACAGATCGCCGATAGACATTAAATAAATCAAATTAAATGTATTTGAATATCACTTTTAACAAATACATTGTCACAGAACGCATGACAATGATAACCCAGGCCTAGCGCCCCCCTCCCCCCCCAAAAAAATGCAAGCCTAAGGCCCCACTGGCAAGGAAGGACTTCCAGGAAGGCTCAAAGTATAGGGACGTCAATCACTCCATGTATTGAAATAGTGCCTTTCTGTTGTCCACCCTGATTAATATTCATTGGCGAAGAGCTTGAGCAGGCATGTCCCATCCATCGACCTGGACAGAGATGCGCTCATCCGGAGAAATGTATTCTCCCCCATTTTAGTCTCTCGGAGTAACAGTGCTGAGCTCTATCCCCTTTCCAGCTGGGGTTAAAGGGCAATCCACTGTAGAAGGGGACAGAGAGTAATGGGTCTTTGCTGGCCACAACTCGAGTTCGGGGAATGGGGGAGGGACATTTTCCCGGGGGGGGCAGCAAGTGCTCTAGACATCCAAAATTAAGTAAGTCCAAAAAAAAAAGACACAGTAGCAGGAGTGCTGAGTCAGCAGTTACTTATTCTCCTGGTTTGGAATACAGAATCGATTCTGTAGATCCGTCCCATTGCTCCATCAGTTTGGGAGTGTGCAGACCAGAACGCGAGTCCTCACAGCTGCGTGTGTAGCCAGCCACAGGTTCTTTCCACCGTGTTTTCCCAGCTGTGATGCACAGTCAATGCGCTGGAAGACTGCACTTCCATATGCAGCTAGTTCAGATGGTCTGCAGGCATTAATGACGTGGTGGCTGATTGTACATCCACCTGTGGTGCTCACAGCCCAAACCGCTGCTATGGTTACGATTCTGTTACAGACCACGGGATGTGCCACTGTACTGAGGACGGGTGCTTTCGCTAGGTACGGCACTCAGGAGGCCCCCTGGATGCTGCACTTGTGTGCTGTACCATGCAATTATTACAATCCTTGTTTAACCAGGGGCACATTTAATTGACTAAGCACCACATTGATTTTTTTTTTCAAAGGGGGCTGATGGGAAGTGGAGTCTGGAGCTTGTCACCTTTTGAAATCTCAAGGCCTGGACTTCACCTCCCACCATCCCTGCCTCCTGAGCTCTCCCCAGCCCTCAGTCCCTGCTGAATGCACTGTGACAGATTATACATGAAATATAGAATAATAAATAAAAAAAGGGAAGTTATGGGATCTCCTTATAATTTCCTATTATTCAGGCAGAAAAACATTAAAACTACTCATTGATTTTTGAGATTGCAAATTAAAATTGAGTTTTCAGTTGACCTACATATAAAGGTAAATTCAAAAAATATAAATGGTAAATAGACAGTTAGATTTTTAGGTAAGGTTAAGGTACGATTTTTTTGTTAGCCGGTGACAGAAATATTACACTGCAAGACTATAATTACAATCTTGAGTCACTCTTTTTTTGTTAGTAATGTTCCTTACAGGATGGAGCGCTTTTCGCATCTCTAACATGACTCGGTAAACACTGTTGCCATGGCTACCTCACCACACTTCAGAAACATACAGTTCGCAAACATACATCTGTCCAGAAAAAAGCTTTTGGTCTGCTGGTTTGAAAGGCAGTGCCTATGGAAGGAAAATGTAATCATTTGTTCTATTACTCATTGGTCAAAAATAATACTGTTGCTATTTGTTTCAAGTTATAGTGGCTCAAGACACCAAAGGTCACAAGAACCCAAAACATTGTTAAAAATATATATATATACATTTTTTAAATTCATGTATATTATTAAAGGGGGCAAGTACTGTACAAAGGTGCTGATTAGTGAGGGGCTTAGAACCAGTGTTTTTTTCTTCCTCAGAAATCCCAAACAGTCTGTTTTAAAATAGGAATATATATATTTTATTAGCCATGTTACACAAGATAATTGGAATTTGTCTTTTCGCATATCTCTCCTAGATACACACACAGGCCACTATACATATGTATTCCATCAGAGTGGTCAGAGCACAGGGTCAGCCATAGTACAGCACCCCTGGAGTAGTGCCTTGCTCAAGGCAGGTGAACTAGCCTCCTTCCGGTTTCCAGTTCATTCTTTTTTCATTAGCCTTCCTGGGATTTGAACCAGCAACCCTCCTCTTGCCAGCCCGTGTCGCTAGCCACTGAGCCACTGAGCCACTGTCCCCTCAAATGCACCATATTTTGCAGGCTTGTAGAGGTATATGATAGTAACGTGTAGGCAACGGGTGGCCATCTTGGTTTTTGCATGGTATTCAAAATGCCCCCACTGATGAGAGGTAAACAGAAGTGAGATAAAAACAAATTTAAACAGACATGGTATTTAAATGGCTTTAAATCCTAAAATGTTCCTCAAAAATGCATTAAACATTTGCAAGTACTGTATGCAAGAGGGCAACGTGAAGTGTGAGCAAGGTCAGTTGGTGCTAGCTGTCTCATGACTTGGATTTTATGACAAATGTTCAATGTGCTCCTCCTCAAGAATAAATCACATTCTGGCACTAGCTCGCAGTTCTGCCTCCTTCTCGAGAATAACGGATTAAGACATGAAACAGCAGAGAAATTGTTTCCTCAAAATATTTTCAGCAATAATAAAAAGGCATGCATCAGCTGGTTTGGCATCCACTTTAGATTGTATGGCAAACACTTTAACTCCTCGCGAACTGTTTGGACGCCTAGCTTGACATTTGGAGCCGAAGACCTACGTACCGACCTCTGTCTAAACTGTTAACGAAAAAAAGACATACTAAAAATCTGGCTTCCACAAGCCAAAGATTTTTGTGTTTTTGTGGTTTTCTGTGGCTCAGTGGGTAGAGCACAGCGTTGGCAATGCTTAGGTCGTGGGTTCAATTCTCACTGGTACCACATATACTGAAAGATATATGCATTCATTACTGTAAGTCGCTTTGGATAAAAGCATCTGCTAAATGGCATATATTATTATTATTTTGCCGGAATTGTTTGGAACAGCAGTATTTTTTCCCGATTTAACATGTTTTAGATCAATGTTTTCACAGAAAATTATGAAATCAAGTCATCCCGTTCCAAAATCATGATAAATCCACATAATTTTAGAGGGTTTTTTTTCTCAAAACAACAGTAACATGGCAAGTCTTAAAGCACATCTCCGTAATAATTTGAAATGACAACCGTGGCATCCTTAGAAAGCTTTTCAGGGATATGAATAATATACTTAGTTTTCTTTTAAACTAGACTATAAAAACATATTTTCAAACTCATATTCAGTAAATAATTTTGGGGCCATTGTCTCGTTTCACTGCCCTGGATCACAATGAATCTGTGTCTCTTATGGATTCATGCCTTACTGAAATCACTAACAATTTATTTTGTTGGACACATAATTTTGAACCTAAAATGCTTGGCCATTTTTAATCACTGCTTGCAGCTATATTAAGAACCGCATAGCTACATTTTTGTGGTTAGGGAGGTATGGTGCCTGGAATTCATTTAGGAAATTTAATTTAATGGAGAAGTCTGTAATTTTAATTAACAACTACAGTTCTTTGCTTTATTCAGTCCATGTTGGTGGGAAAGTGTTTTCAACTTGAACACTGGTTAATGGCTGTAGAATTCTTAGTTGCTTGAGTTGCATTTTACCAGCCCAGACTGTGTTGTGCTTAAAAGAGT
Source organism: Aldrovandia affinis (assembly GCA_029706075.1). Classification (NCBI taxonomy): domain Eukaryota; kingdom Metazoa; phylum Chordata; class Actinopteri; order Notacanthiformes; family Halosauridae; genus Aldrovandia; species Aldrovandia affinis. The sequence goes on from JAINUG010000141.1 coordinate 1,503,397, forward strand.
TGCCGAAAATTCTTGGCAAGGCTGAACTTTCCCAGTACCTAAGATGCTAACACCAATGGTTGACAATGAAATGAACTTGGACTAAATCAGACAAACACTACACAGACAGCAATGCAAATACACTGGCATATTGTGAGTAAACCAAAAGTAACTGCTTGTTGGACCACTCTCTAGGAAATGTACATTAGCCTGTAGCTAGCAGGTAAATGAATAACAGCAGTTGCACTTTATTAGCAAAATTATAAAATTCTTGAACTAACAGCTATGTAGACAACTTGTATCCTAACTAACTAACTAGTTACCCAGTGGCAAACTGTATGTGGGCATACGTGCAGACCTGGCTGAATGTGAATCTGGCCTGGTTCCATGCCTATCTCCCAAAGACATTAGTCTGGTGACACCTTAGAATTTGGTGCCAATAGTAGTAACTAATAAGGCATTAATTAATGAATTATCAAATACACTGTGGGTTTTTTAGTCAACTCGAATTCATTCAGGTAAATGTGATATTAGGATTTATTATTATTATTATTATTCGATGTGGTTAAAAATCAATACTGTTTCTGTCATATCAATTTCACAAGTGCACAATATTATTTTAGGCTTGTGTGGAATTTTCTCAATCTGGACCTGGGCACATCTTTAATAACACATGAACTAACATTTATCAATGTACCCATGAACAATTACTTTTTTAGGTATGCATTTTGCAATTAGTAATAATGTATTAAGCATTTATAACTAAATAGTTACTGGACATTTACAGCAGGATCTTCCCATGAAATGGTATTTATTTGTGTGTTTGTTTGTCAGGGACATAGCAAAAACCATTGTTAAAATGTTTTTTTTAAATAACAAGCATCAGAGGTATTGCATTAAGTGATTATATTCAAATTAAATGCCAATTTCCAACACCTGTCCCTAATAAACTACAGCAAAAGAAAATTATGTATCAAAAATATGATCCATGGTTAAGTGTTTCCAACTTCCAAACCTGGCTTCCTAAAACAAGCAATAGAGTAATCACCCACTGTACTGTCTGAGTAAAAATTAATCATAGTTATTTATTGCATGGGATTGTTAGATTGTATGGTTTAAAGTACACAGGGTGTGAAAACATTTCCTCTCCACTTAGCGCTCTAACTAGCGCCTAAGACAATCCTTTATTAGTCCACAAACACACTTCTGACTACACATACTTTGGTCAAACAGAACCATTTTCTGAATGATGAAGGAGGTCTATATTTTAGAGCTCAGACTCAAGCCAAAACTAACAGAAAAGCAGCAGAATATTTTTCACCACATTTTTTAATATAGCGAATTTCCTGACCTCACATGAAGCAAACCAGCACCCAGCATGTTTTCCGTTTTATTCATTTTAGATATTTGTCTTTGCCCAAATGGCGTGATCTAAGAATAAAACCGGCAATATCCTGCAGTTGGCAGCTTTGGATATTGTGCGCGGTCAAATTATGTTCCTGTCTGTAACCGGGCCAAACCAAAATCGCTTGAATGATGGTGTGCACGAATACCGGATGGTGTTTAGTAGGCCTACGGTTCCGACGAGGGCCCGGCCCAATACGATCCCTGGGGGTTTAAGTAAAGGCCAAAAGCTTGTGACCAGACTGCAATCAGGACACCGTTATGACCATTGGCTATGTGTCGCCAGGGCAACGCATTCCCACGCCCTCAATCTATCGCCTTCTTGGCAGTGTTTTGTTCAGACGCTTTGTGCTGTCTGATGCTGCACCATTTCAGGGGAAACTCAGTGTAAACACATCTTCCTTTTTAAGTAAAAATTGAGACTGACAAATAGATTATTCTCACCATATGAAATCATGTATAAATGCACGAGAGTGGGCCTTTGGGAAATTTCGGCAAGACAGCGCGTGCGTCGCGTCCTATTTATTCTATTATTTTTTTACTTCCTTGGATTTCTGGCAGAGAAAGAGCAGTTCTGTTTTGTGTCATCCACTTGTGGGATCATGAGACAGCGAGTAGCTTAATGCCAAGCTTAATGATCCGGCAATTTCACAGTGTGGTCCAGTTCGATTTTTTTTTCCTGTACATTTCTGCCCGAGTGCCACTCACAACTGCAAATTCTATTAATTTGTGTTGGTAACAGAGTTCTTATTAACACGATCAGTTGGTAAATGTCAAATATCTACAGAGTCATTTCACTATTCAATGTTTGTGTTGGTATGTCATTTCTTATATAAATATCCATTATCTCTCAAAGGGCAGGCAACTGAATACTGTAAACTTAGATTATAACTGTAAACGCAGCGTTAAAATAATAGGCCTACTTTCACCCAAATAACATGATAATACTGTTTGTTCCTGAGACACGGCTGTGAGTCGGTTTAAACCGTGAATAACGTGAGTAAAATGGTGTAAGAAGAAGGCAATTGATTTGAACCTAATGCAGCTACAGTTGAATATTTAGGTTTTTGCATTTTACTTTTTAATGGCGTAGATATTTCGCTTTTTCCTAAGGGAATTGCACCTTGAGAAGTTAATCCATCGTCTGCTTGTCCAGTTGCGCAGCAGGGTGGAAGTCTTCGCCCAACTCCTCCACGCAGCCTCCCATTGGAAATACCGCGCCAGGAAAAAACGCTCCAACATTTCCCCAAGCGGTCTCATTATACGCCACATGAAAAATTACCACTGTAATTGTCGTGACGAAACTACTGTCTCTAAGCTGGGGCGAAAGACAGAGCGCAGTAACGGTCGGCGCGTGTGGCACGGGGACATTGTCAGAAATTCACTGGGCACTGCTTGGGTATAAGTACCATGACGACCCTATATAACGTTATTATGGCAGATTAAACTTAAGGTGTAAATGTGAGAACAGTATTGTGGGCACCTCTCTGTTCATTGGGCCGGGGGAAGCCCCTTGGCGACTGTGCGTGTGCAGTGAAGTGTTGGTAGCCGGGGTTACACATTCCCGCCTCAACCCTGCCCACATCTGGCCAGGACAGGGCTCTTGTCCGAGGGTTGGGATGTCTGTCTCGGTCAGTTAAAGCTAGGCTAAATTAAAGCAGGCTGTCTGGCTTCCATAGCCCCCCTCACGCCCCTGCATATTTGTATCTTACTATTTTTCGCTGGGATGGGGTCTGGACTCTGGAGATGAAGTCATAGTATAGGAGGTCAAGACATATTTACGACAAGGACCCTTAGATGGGACTGCTATGAAAATCGAGCACGATGATGTAACAGCTCTTTAAAAACCGAAATATGATGCGGGCATTAATTAATGTACTCATTTATATTTTATGGTAGTTTTTTACCAAAGCTTAAATTTACTTTTTGTAGTGTATATATTTAAAAGCCGGAATGATTTTAGTTTTAATACTGTGTCTGCAGCAACTTCGAATGCCATTACATTAAATATCCAATGCGCGTTAATAAAACGTGTGCTTTAATAGTACTACAATAATGACTGTTCAATAGTGTTACAATAAAACAAACAGGTCAAATGAACAAGACAATACGAGAAAGCTCGTTCAGCTGGCCTGTGGTATCCCATTGTAGGTAACGAACCTCTTATTACCTTGAATCTAATCGATACGTCACGCACCCTGTGTGAATATGTGGTGTTATTGTGCTAATATCCTCCGTCAAGGTACTGGCTTTCAGAATGCAAGATCAAACCACACATCAGAGAAAAGTCTCGCTGTGATTTGAGAATTTGTAAATCCCCGCAACTCTGAATTGACCTCCAGTGAGGAACAGCCGAAACTCCCCCTAGGTCTCCATCCATTGGTCTTTGCCACATACATGGCTAGTTACTCCGTGGTTGGACTGATGTGATAGGCGCGCGCTACTGTCTGTCAGTGAGCTGGAGGAGTGGTGTTCGCCGGCTCAACATTGTGGAGAAACTGGATGAAATAGCCGAGGTTATCCACAGAAGGAATTGTAGAGGATAATTCGTTCGTGACTCAGCGGGCTACGGGAACTGTGAAACTTCTTTTTGGCTACTTTGGATCGGGACGGAGATGTAAAGCAGATTAGCCTCCATTATAAAGTAAACACGTTTAAGGATTTGAAGAAACGGACGAGGGTGTAGCCTGCGAATCGTTATTAGGGTTACTTCGGTGAAATACTTTTAAAGTTTGAAGTAGGAATTCAGCATCTGGTAAGTCAAACAACAGCACCGAGTTTGCGTCGTAAATCACTGGAACTACGGCTTGACAGCCTATTTGTCTTTGTTGTAAACCACCTCCTAAAATAAAATGAATGGCATATGTTTTGGTTCGGAAAATAGGTTAGGCTACATTTAAATAACTCAGATGATGTTGATGGTTCATCTCAGTTGGCTGTGCGAACGTGTTTTCTAGTCGTAGATTCTTGTTGAATGTCTTGTGCTACAAGTTTATTTTCTGTGGTTCTACGGACTATGCTACCGTACCAGCCATGCATTTGAAATAGTGTGAACTGATGTTTTGTCTCTAACTTTACTATATATCCACATTAAGGATAAACCATGCGTTTAAATAGACATGTTAAACAAGTGAAGTAGCACATTAAACTAAAGCGAACTAAAATGTCCACGCGATTGTATTTAATTGTAATTGTACCTAATTTGCATGGAGATTAATCGGTTAATACTGATCATGTTCAGTTCAGATGAATCTTCGGTTTTTGGCGGTTTACTTTGAAAAAGTAAAAATGAAATGAATTATTTATTGGTTGTCTGTTAAATTCCTGTCTCATCCAGTGAAAAATATTGGATTCTAATTAGCTTGTTACAGATAAAAATGTTTTAATAAGATATATATGGTTATTTTAAAATAACTTAAAATGTCTCATTGGTATTTTCCACAGTGGGTATATCTGAAAACAACCATATAGTCCAACCAGTTTAGATACTGTTTAAAGGAAATGTCATGCCAGGGTTGTGGCAAACGTGCTAACCCTGTCAATCAGGCAAATTGCCTCACAATTTGTGAAAATGCTGCAAAGAAAAGTACTTTCAAATATTATTTGCAATTAAATTACGTATTCTGTAATTATTATTTATACTGTCTGTAAGTATGTATTTACTTACAGCCTATTTGAACCCCTGCAAACCTTGCCAAGTGTGCAGATATTTAGCACGACGTAACCTATAGTTAGTTGGCTATGTATTGTACAACCTCCAAATTAATACGATTTTTTAAAACGGTTTGGCACACATTTGTTGCGTTAGGTCACCCGAGTTGCATGACCTGCCGTAAAGTTTTGGAGAGATGACTGAACCCCCGTCTAAGAACAGTGCAGGCCTTGCGCGTGGACGAGGAATGCTTCCTTTCTGTGACAAAATGCCAGCCTACACATAAAAAGGCATTCGCGCACCACGGCGATGACGCGCAATATTAGTGGTCTATTTAATTTAGTCGCCAGGAAAGTCTCATTGCGCCCAGCTGTTCAGCGCTCACGTAATTATTGGAGAATTTTAGAACAGGTGTGCGCGCTTGTTTACGAGAATCAATCAAGACTTGCATATGCTCAGGATGTACGGATTGTAGACACAGATATTTACTTTACCGCATCCAGGTGTTATTAGTGTAAGGCGATGGTTCTCTGTGGCTCAGTTGGTGGAGCACAGCGTTGGCAACGCTTAGGTTGTGGGTTCAATTCCCACTGGGGACCACATATAGGCCTACTGAAAAATGTATGCATTCACTACTGTAAGTCGCTTTGGATAAAAGCGTCTGCTAAATGGCATATATTATTATTAGGATTTGTGCATTTCAGCAACTGAAAGCCCGCCCACTGAAATTCAGCGCCTGCGCTAAACCGTCTCCTATTGGCTGACGCATTACTGAGGCAGACGGCACGCCGTTAAATGTTTAACTCCAGTGGACGTTCTTAACGGACGACGGATGGTTGTTTTAACGCAATAACATGAATGGTGTCCTTGGTGCGGCAACGCACTACTTAAAAACAATGACAGAAGTGTGTTTTTGACCACAGCAAAATGCCAATATGAGCCCACCTTAAAGCGACCTTCACACGGAGCCTCATGTGGACACAAAGTTTGACACAACACTTTTTTGGGTGTGCCTCACCCTTGTCAATCAGATATAGTTTATCAAGGGGCATACTTAAAATGGACATTGCTACATTTACTGTGGTCTGCACCTGAAAACAGAATGGAGAACTAACATGTGCCTGATATAAAAGTAGCTAGCTGGTTAGATCATGTTCATTGTCATGTAGCTAGCTATGCAACACCACACACAAACTACATATGGACGGTTCGTTTAATTAAATTAATAGCCTATTGCTTGCTATTTTGCTACTCAATGCACTATCTAGCTACTGACGCTGATTTAAAAGCAACTTAAACAAATAATTATAATGAATACATTTAAAGCAGTTGCGAGCTGGTCCTCCATTTAAAAGATGTGAATTTTCATGGTATCGATTAGATATTACAGGTTAATATTGCTTTAGATCATTATTGTGACCATAGCTATATACCTACCCTACTATAATCTTGTTTTCGTGAAAATAAATCTGCTTTGAATTTCACCATGTAAAAAGGTGACTGCTTTCCATATTTAAATATTTTTTTGCTAGCTCGGTAACATTAGCTACATAGGTAACATGATTGGTATACTAGCCAACCGCGAACACGCCTACATCAAACCTACCTATGCGTCAATTTGATGCATTTATTGTTTGTGTTGTTATTGATTGTACAATGTATACTATGCTTTGGCAACACAATTGTATTTGTTATGCCAATAAAGCTCCATTTGAATTGAATTGAGTTATATTAGGTATACCCTAATGCCAGTGTGAACCCAGCCCAAAGCTACGTGCACATCAACTCCCGCATCTAGTAGTTTTTCCGCCTATTATGCCCTCTAGCCCTTCATCCGATGCATCGTGGAGGGGAAGTTTATCGTCACGGTGGCAGAATGCACCAAAGTGTACAATGCTTCTCTGGAATCGTACAAAGATTCCAATAAAAATAACTTTGTGTGGAGACGAAAATCTGAATCCTAATTGGCATGCTCAGGCTTTGTTGGTGGCACAATGAAAACGGTTGTCTATTTTTAGTACACTATGCAGCTAGTTGTACATTCGCAAGTGATGAAATGAAGCTGCTGCTGCCGTTGCGGCTAGCTTGCTAACTTCACAACTCTGTATCAGCGAGATACTGTATGTAAAAATAGTAATGAAATATGTATGAATTACAAAAGGGGAAATATATATTATTGTGAAAATGAATATAATTATTCATTCAACATTCAACGCTCCTCATAACAGAATGTCTTCTTGCAATTTTCTATATAATAACAACAATAATAATAATAATCATCATGGTCACTGTAGACATCTTTATTTGTAAAACTAAAAATTCCATTCATAGGTTTGTAAAAAGTGATTCATGGGTAAAATAAATCTAATAAATTATCCCACAAATAATTAGCCTATTTTTTAAATGGAGGGAGATCCTTGTTTTCCACAAATATATTGATATTATTCACAAATTTGATACTACTCAATCATTATTTCACCACAAAGTGCAACTTTTCCAGGGCTGGCACATGGCAAATCTTTGCAAAAGTTGAAAAAAGTAGGTAGAGCATGGCGCTGACAACACTTAGGTTGTGGGTTTGATTCCCACTGGGACCACATATACTGAAAAATATATGCATTCACTACTGTAAGTCGCTTTGGATAAAAGCGTCTGCTAAATGGCATATATTATATTATATTATTATCCGCAGCGGTGCATACAGGAACAGCAGAACCGCAACGTCCCCAGACTGTTTCCACTGAAAATGAATGTCTTCCACCGTACCGGAAACAATTTGCCGAGTTGGTGTGCATGTAGCTTAAGGGTGGGCAGCATTTTTGTATGCGTCAAAAGCGCATTTCTGTGAAGTTTTCAATGGCGCTGTGTTCACTTGGCACTTTGTGTTGACGATAAGCTTGAGGCAATGCTTGGTTTTCTTGTGGGGTGTGCCTCAAATTTATCAGTCAAATATAGCGTCTCTCCAGGGGGAGATTTAAAATTTATATTCATATATTTGCTGTAGCCTACACCTGAAAACAGAATGATTTATGCAAACTGTTTGTTGAAAAGTAGAGTAGAGCCCCAGAGGTCCACTGCAGCTGATTAATGTATAGACATATCCGCCTCTTTGAAAGCCCTCTGGGTGTCTGGCGGTTTTGATAGGCCTCCACCCCCCAATTTCACTAACAAAAATTGAGGCCACGCTTCCTAGAAACACACTCGACTCACAGCTGAATATGCCTCTTGTGTTGAGGAGTTAAATTCAAATTAAGCTGTGACCTCCTCCCTCCTACATTAGCATTGTACTGATATGAAAGAAGTCACGAGTCATCAAGTGGCCCTGTCCTTGCAGGAGTAGAGTTCTGCTACTATGTAGCACTATCAAACTACAGTATGTACCTCACTTGAACAATACTTCAGCTGAAGAAGTATGTGCATTTTTGCCATTCATTTTCTATCGCATGATTTTCGAAGACAGGAATTCAACTAAAGCTTTACACAAACCCTGCTTCCTGCTCTAATGTTGTGTTTTCGGAGTGATTGACACACCTATGTTATAAATGAAGTTGCACAGTGGTTGTCATTTGTGTCAGGCTCTTGGGAAACCCTGGAGGACAGCAGTGGATGGAGAACTCACCCGGGTGTGACACAAAGGTCCAGAAATGGCATTTGATACAGCGACCAGGACCCCTTTGGCATCCTTCTTGTATGCCACACCACACTCAGTCCACCCTACCGCACAGAAAGCCTCTATTAACCTCAGCAAGGGTTTTCCAGAACTACTGAAATTATTTGCCGCTTTTAAAAAACGTGCCACATAAGAGGATACATTATTCATCTTTTCTTGGAATGCAGCAAAATGACACTGAATGGGTGCAGAATATAAAGGCGTTCCCAGGACTAATTTCTGCTTTCATAAGCCACCGAGTTGCATTCAAAAACACAAAAGCGCACAGACCATTTTGCAGAAGGGGCTGATGGGAGGTGGAGTCAAACACACTCCCAAGACCTCAAGCATGATGCTCTCTGCCAAATCTTTTGTGACTCTGTTTTTAACACAGCTGTAGTGAATGCATCATTTAAATCTAGAAATGCCCCTTCTTGCCCACCTTTTTCCTCCCTAGCGGGGTGCTTGGCATCAGATGCCCCTAGCAATCAGCTGTCATGGGGCATATTTATAGGTTGTGGCTCTATTTTAGATGAGCACGATCAATACCACTTTACCTTGTGCAGCAGAGTCCAGTAATATGAGCGAGCACATTAATATTCCCTACGGAAGGCACCACAACAAGACTTATTTTTCTCAGTTCGGATTTAGACTTCAGTTTCCTCTGTAATGTATCTTACAGAAAGCATGCCTATTGAAACAGCTTGTTGTTTGTCCTACAAAAATATGACCTGTCCTGCTACGTCCCACTGATGGCAAAATAAAAGCACAACCTGAGTGCCTTGGTCTTTGGGGGACAGTCAGAGCACAAGGAACGTTAATGAGCCCAGTTTTTTTGTTCAAGTCTCAACTGTAGAAGATCAAAATTACAATCAATGCAGAGCTCTACATACTAGTTATACCGTGGAAATTATATTTTCTGCCTGTATCTTGACAGCTGTGTGTGCTTTAGTGGTCATTGTCCCTTGCCATGATTTTTTTCTTTGTCCCTGCTTGAACCGTTGATTTAGACTAATCGCAGTCGTTATTCACAGACAAATAGATTATTGTGCAGCACTGGGACAATTTCCTTTTCTATAAATCATACAACACTACTGCAAATTACGTATTATAAACATACGTAAACAAGACTGAACCAGTAAATTAAAGTGTCTTGATTTTGGATGATTTGAGGTGGAATTCAGCCTCAATGTCACCAGTCTCTTGTTTAGTGGCAACAGTGGAAACCAAAATTTGGCAGATCATCGCCACAGATCAGCAGCCAATGGGTTTGAGCTAAACCTTAACAAGTATTAGGAAAACATTTGGGATCTTCAGAAACATCTTGGATGTTCTGCAGGCAAGTAGACACAACTCAGATTCTTCCCGGGTGACTAGGAAGAGATAGCATGGGTTGTGTTCTGGGCTGTCTGATTCTTGAGTATGTGTGTGTGTGCTTCTAGGAATGATGTGTGTGTGTGTGTGTGAGTGTGTATGTGTGTGTGTGTGTGTTAGCAGTAGTTGTTAATTCTGAAGCGCTGAGAAGTGCCAATGTTTCACCTCTGCCTCCGGCACACTTTTCTTTCCATATAAGGGCGTCTGCCAGTGACTGAGCACGCAGAGGTGTAACATCTGTGCCTGATGTCACATTCCTTACAGGTGGATAGAAACCCTTTCTTCTCTCCGCTGTGAGAACACGCATCGTTCCTTTTTAAGTTACTAAGAGAAAACACTGGTTCTAAAACATTTTTTTGCAGTTGAAATTGTGATGACTCGTGAAGGGTTGCAACGGGAAAGGCATGGCTATGTCCATGTGCAAAGGACATGGTGCCTAGAACAGGCTGTAAATACCAGGTGAGCTCAGACAGGTGTCGACGGCTTCCTGGAGAGGCTGTTAACGCTGGCTGTCCACAAGCCAGTGGCCGGCGTGAGTGACGCCCTGTTGGAGGTTGTGTCCTGCTGTCTGCGGGTCAGGCGCAGGCTGTAACAAAGGCACACAGTGTGCTGGCCAGCCACTTTGGCGTGAAAGGGATGGGAACACTGTTGCGCGTTGGTCAGTAACTTATGGCTGTATTTAACGCTGTTGTTACATGTGGAACGTCACGGAAATGATTCCCACACTCACTGTCGCTATACTGTAGCTAAACAGTACTGAGTAAGTTCTGTGTGGGTCAGTAGGTAGAGCGTGGTGTTGACAACGCTTAGGCTGTGGGTTCGATTCCCATTGGGACCACGTGTACTGAAAAATGTATGCATTCACGACTGTAAGTCGCTTTGGGTAAAATAGCATGTATTATATATTATATTATAAGTTCAGAGCTGCGCAGCCCACTGGATACATGAGCACCCGAAGGCAGCGGACAATGCTAACACGCTTTTGCTGCGAACGAGCAGAGAGGTTGTTGCTGGTAGAAAGTTTGAACCGTTAACTGACTTCAGCAGTTTTGTGAGGCAGAATAAACCCCCCGCAGGAGACCAGGGGCTTTGAGAAGTTAAAACAGTTGGCCAAGGCGCGCTGTTGTTTTGTTTCCAGCAGTGGAATGCGTGGTGAATTTTCTACCTAATTAGCACCCATTTTCTCATGAAAGCAAGCGCTTCCCAATCTAGAAATGCAACAGTCCTCTGCTTCCTGTTTCTTTGTTTATTAGACCGGCTTGTTCTTAATAGAGAGGGCCTCAATCGTTTGGCGTCACCAGGAACCTCGTAATCCAACAGCTGTAAAGCACTTATTTTATGGAGTGAAGGCTCCCAAGTATGTTGGACCTGGGCCAATGCCATGTCCATGGCTTATTTCAGCTGAAAGACATCTGCTATGGGCAGGCTGTTTAGTTTTATATTAAAGTGCTACAGCAGGTCAGCAAATTTGTTGGGGGGGTGTTAATCGCAGAAGCACTGTTTACTAAATTCAAGCCTGATTGATAATGTGACGCTGCATGTTCGCCAACACATTGGTAGATACCTCGTGACCTGGTTTCATTGTTGGAACATCTGTGTTCTCCATTATAAGATGAAACGACAAAAACGTGTTGCCTATTAGCTGCCGTTATTCAAGTTATTTATTTGACATAAAAAAAGAAAAAAACAATACTGATGTTTCGTTTGGTCTTTAAGCCTGTCCTGTCCGCATTTGTTTTGGTAGTCTTGGCATCGGGCATGACACAAGCGAGCTGTTTGGAGGCTGGATTTCACAGCAAAGTCCCTGAGAAGCAGTGCAGAATGGAGAGGAGGGGGTAGACCCAACCGTGAGAAAAGGACTTGGGTGTCAATGCCTACAGGAAGCTGCTGCTTAAATAATCATTCTTTCCTAATTACAATTGACTTTGTTATCCCTCCTCAAAAGCAGAAAACTGCTGGCGTGCCAAGGCACAGTCGGTGTTTGGATCCACTTTGTTACGTCAGTGCTGTTTAGCCCCGGGCACACGCGCACGCTTGTCAAAGACGCTGTAACAGGCGCGCTTTCTGTGTTCTGAATTCTCTCACAGTGCCTCTCGGTGATTTATATACCCCTTTTTTCTGGCCAGTCTTGTCAGGGACATTCTGTTCATTTTTCTTTAGGAGCGGTGCGGTACTAATGGTTCGGCGAAAGCATTGTTTATTCTCCTTGATTTCCCTGTGAGGTCCTTTGTGACACCAAAAGCCTTTCAGACCTTATGCCTGAAGCAGATTCAGTCTTTAAGTTTCTCCCACCAAACTTTTTCCATGTTTTAAGCTTGTCGTGTAGTGAAATGGTGTGGTGTTGAAAGGTAGCACGGAGAGGAGAGGCGCGATGTCCAGGAACGAGGCCTTAAAACAAAGATTGAGCTGAACAAATGTTGTTCTTGGCAACACCTCATTCACAATGCACTATGAGTGAGAGGCAAACGTGGACTGAAGTGAACTGACTGGTAGGTCCCAGTGCTTGGGTTTGAGTGCAAGCTGTGTAGATGGGATTATAAGCTTAGAAACATCACATTGCTGCATGTTTGAACCAGAAATGTCCTAACTGCTCATTCAGTTCACTGCAGCTCTCCCTTTGAGCTTAGGAAAAGTCTATTTTAGCAAAAGCGATTGGACTAATTGAAAATGTCCAATTTGTTTTATGGTAGCGTCAAGACAACTTCTTCCTTCTAGAAGGAAGCCCAGGTAAGATATCTCAGTGCATTAGCTACCTGCACACCAGCACCATCCAGCGCATTCCCTCCCTTTAGTTGGGCTCTCATAGTTCTTTAAATAGTTCATAGTGAATTAAATGGCCCTAAAAAAGAAATGTTTCTGTTATCTCAGAGGGAGTATCGAGTAGAGACTTGGTGCCGCAAAATAGAGTTGCTACTTCTCCATCTGCTCTGCCACCAGGAGGTGCCAGCTTGTGAAACTATTTTTAACTGCATTGCTGTTGAGGTGTTGAATTGTTTCCTGAAACGTACGCTGGCTTCAGTATTCAGAACAATGGCTTCCACTCTCTGCTGTAGAGTTCCTGCCCACTCCCCCCCTTCTATGAATTCAGGCATTTATAAGGTTTCTGTAGGATCCAGGGTCTATCACACCAGGGCTTGTCATTTTCCTTTGACAGTGTGTGAAAATGTCACGGAAGCGACAAACTCCTTGATATTTGTTGAGGTATATTAATGGTGGAGAACCACCCCACTTTCTGCTATGGCAAACACAGTAAGCACAATTTAAAGAAAGGTATTGTGGAGAGAAGATTTTTGACAATAAGTTTTTTCTAAACTAGACATTTTGTCACATTCTTTTTTTAAACTAATTTCACCCCAACACTTTTTTTGTGGTTCTTCATCAACAGTGTTCAAAAAACACAGAAAGTTAAAAAATAAAGTTAAAAAAAAGGGGGTATTCTCTGGGTTGGCTGCAGGGTGAGGACTGTTTGTGTACGTATGGTATGCACCAGGCTATTCCTGGCCATGGCGACATTCAAGTGTCATTAGAGAGGCTTTCCCCGAGTCCTTCTTAGTGGTGATCCTGATATTAGAGGGACTGCATGGGAGCCAGGAGACGGTAGCCCCTGTTCACAGAGAATGGGAGTCCAGCGGTAAATTCGGCCCGTTCGGCCATGGGCGCTGCCCCTTTAAGGTCAGGATGCACCCTGCCTCTCTCGTCCCTCCCAGCTGCAACTGCAAGTGTCTGTGCAGCTGCGATGCCAATCCCCACCTCCCCCCACTTACACATCTGCTGCTCAAGGTTGCCAGATGCCGGTGATATTCTCCCTACAAATATATATATTTTTAAAAATCCCCCATCTACAGTTGACTCTTGATACATTTTCCTTCTGAAATGTAACCCCTTTTGGATTCTTTTCATAAATCCCTTCATTTGGGATGGTTCCCTTAACTCTGACAACCCCCACCCTCGTAACCCCACTGCCGCCTGTGAATGGTGATCTGCCACGGGGATTAGTCGCCACGGGTCAGAAGGGTCACAGGGGTCACTTCTCCTTCCCCTTCTCCTTCCCCCACCCCTTTATGTTTTTGTTTCTCAAGGGAGACGGGGAGAATTTCGGAAGGTTCAGAGAAGCTTCAGGGCAGGCAGGCTCTGTGGCTGTGGGGAAGCTTTGAGTCACCAGCGAGGGGGTGGGGAGGCGGTGTGTGGGGGGGAAGATATCATGCGTGTAACTGCGAAACAACTGCAAGGCCCTTTCTTCTTCTTTTTTTCCACGGTGAGCTCTGGCGACCGTGGTCTTGGCATTCCTGCCGGGATGTGTGGAGAGACGTGTGTAGCGTAGCACAGTGCTAGCCGCATTCCAGTCCCAAGTCCCCCACCCAAGAGGAATGAATGGGCACTCTGTGGGAATACCCACTCCACGTCCACCCCGTGTAGCATATGTGCTTGGGGAGGTGGGGGGGGTTGACTACTGAACTCCATTAACACAGCCTCCCATTTATTCTCTCAGTGTAGGGGAAGTTCTGTACAACTGAAACACTCCAACTGTAATCCCCATTCAATGGAACTGACAACTGTAATTGCTTAAAAAAAAAAATAAAAAATAAAGTTTTCTTCTCACAGGAATTTGCTGTAATTTATCACAGCTCTATGGAGAGGCCTTCAGCTTCTGAACAAATCCAAGCCTGTCCCAACGACTCAAGTTAATTAGCTTAATAGTCGCTCTCAATCTCAACTTCACATCAAAGAGCGTGTAATAACAGGTTATGTTACATATTCAGTTTTAACCGTTTAATAATAGCCTCTTAAGCTGGGGAGTAAATTTGCGCACCGTTCACTTAGATGACTAACATGGAAGTATGAAGTCAGTCAGTTTGACCGTTCACAGTCAGTGAATGGTCATATTTTCTAGTGTGCCAAGGTGGATGTGTCTGAGTTATACAGGGTTATTTGTTACAGGAAAGAACATACTGTGTTTTTATATCGGTCGGCCCATTTGCTCAACCACTTTTCCCCTTAATGTCCTGGTCAAGAAGGACGTAGGCGGCTTGCGTCAACAGGGCGAAACCGTCGTATGCTAATTGGTTCTCGGCGCGGAGAATGATCTTATTCAAAACGAGTGTTATTTTTCAGCCAGGCTCAGTATGTGTAGGAGAGCGTTTACAGTGAATGGCATGTAATCGCTTAACACATCAGCAAATGTCATTCAAACGCGAGTGCAGTCAACCCGCTGGCCTGCGGGACGGGGCATGGGTGAGGGACAGTCCCAACAGGCAGGGATACAGATTTGGGCAGGCCTGGCCCCTTATACAGGCTGTCTGAGCTGAATAGAAGAACACTGTCTCAGGGTACGCCTGTTGGAGAGGGGGAAGAGGAGTTGCTTTAAAAGCTTGTGGGCACATGGATGAGAATAAAGATAACTCTTTGTATCGTACATAAAGTTCATGCAAAATTGTTCTTTATTGAGGTTTTTCTTCGATTTCATTCAGTTTTAAAATAAACATTTATTTAAAAAATGTACACATTTTTACAAAAAAGGACAGAGAAGAAAGTAATATAATATAATAATATATGCCATTTAGCAGATGCTTTTATCCAAAGCGACTTACAGTAGTGAATGCATACATTTTCAGTATATGTGGTCCCAGTAGGGATTGAACCTACAACCTAAGCGTTACCAACGCCATGCTCTACCTACTGAGCCACACAGGTCAGAAAGGACCTTTGTGTGCACAAGAGGGCCAACAGTACATTTTCACCAAGATCGGGTACAAACCAATACATTCAGCAATATTCGTGTACATGATACAAGTAGGTCTTTGGGAAGGAGAGAAATTAATCCAAACTAAACTGATAGACAAAAAAAGCTAGACAATACAACCAGAAGAAATCATTTTAAGTTTGTGAAAGACATAGCGAAAAGGAACACAAATCACAAAAGTTTAAAAGGCAATGGAAAAAAAAAAAAATGTTCCACAGCGCACCTCCCTAAAATTCATGCAAAGGCACGTCCTCACGTCCTCTCCGCTTTGTTGTTACGCAATACGTGGCCTCCTCTGAGGCTCCACCCTAAGATGGGAACCTTTTTGAGCGTTTGTCCTCCTTTCTGTCACGCGATTAGTCTCTGTTTGATTGATCTCGTTAAGAGGGAGCTAAGTTCAAAGTTCCTCAGCGTAGTCACTGTCAGTGAACGTTTGAGGGGTTCGCAGGCACCGGAGTACCTTTAGTTACAATGGAGGTTAATTTATACATAAAGGGGAGGAGCTTCTCCCACTGCCCCCCCCCATCCACTTAAATGAGCTTTCAGGGTAAATGGCCTATGACTCTGTAGTTGTGGGCAGTACAATGGAAATTGCTGTGCCTGGGCTAGCCAGCTTTGGGTCTAGGTAGTGCCAGCCATGGCAACTGGACATCTGATAAATGGGGAAGATGCACAGCCAGGCCTCCAGTTCACACCCCGCCCACTACACAGTCAAAAGACACTTTTGCTATTGTACTTGGAAATTTTTGGCAGTGAAAATGTTTTTGTCCTTTCCTGGCAGCATTGTTCAATTGTATTGAGGGATGCCTACAGCTCAGTGGCAATTATCATTACTTATGGATGTATTGTCGTAAAGTGACAAACGGCCTGAGAGCAAACAACGGTGTGCCTGCAAGCCCGTGCCGGGGGGGGGAGGACGGGGGGGGGGGGTGTCCATCTGTGGGTGTCCAGTCATCCCAGGTGGGCATGGAGCTGGGGAGGAGCCGAGCCTGTTTCATTTAAGCGGTAGCGTAGGACCTCAGGGTTTAAACAGCAGGGCGCGGATCAGGAAAGGAAACGAGTCACAGATAAAAGAGCTTCTCTTTGTCCCGTTTCCC
Source organism: Aldrovandia affinis (assembly GCA_029706075.1). Lineage (NCBI taxonomy): Eukaryota > Metazoa > Chordata > Actinopteri > Notacanthiformes > Halosauridae > Aldrovandia > Aldrovandia affinis. The sequence goes on from JAINUG010000141.1 coordinate 1,520,292, forward strand.
CGTCGCCCAGCTTGACCCCGTCGGGCTCGGAGCATCTGTCCATCCCGTCCGCTCACAGGCCTGCCTGATTCTGCGTTTACCCCCCTTCCTCCCCGGTGTGCGGGACGCAGTGACTGGCTCCCAGCGCAACTCATGTCCACGGCTACCTCGTCACCGGGGAATGCATTCGCGCTGAATACATAAAAGCTAACGATAAGCAAAGCTTTAGAAATGACTGAATAAAAGATATGGGGATGAGAGATGTGTAATTTATTGACATTATGTCAGTTACATTTTATACACAATGCATCTCAAATGCTGATAACATGAGCACTCATTTTCTCAACCCATTTTTCGCCACCCTGCACTAAAGTGATCTACTAAGCGGAATGAGTTTTGTTGCGCTCACCCATGCTTGTGTGCACACAATAAAGAGTGTTTCAGAAAAAACTAGTTGCTTTGGATAAAAGTGTCTGCTAAATGGCGTATATTATTATTATATTACTGTATATATTGCCACTGTCCTAAGGGTTTACAAATATCGCCATATGATGATTAGTCCGTATCAGCTGCCTCTAGGTCCTTGATAAGTGAGCCAATTTTTGGTGAGCATGCACATTTTTTCTTTACCACCAATTGTGTAGATAGGAATTTGTAGCCTTAACATCAAGTTAGTCACAAATATGTCAGAAAATCTGTACTGGTAATACTAGGTTTTTGGGTAACAAATGAAAACTGACTCATCCACGCAGAGAGAAGTATTAGCGCCCCAGGGTAAGGGAGTCCAAGCCAGCCCGCGGGTTAAGACCGAAGGGACGTGGCTTTGCATGAGCCGCTTCACCTCCCTCCTCTCCTCCGTCAACATCACCCGACCTGCCTGGCGAGACTCCAGTCTCTGAGCACTCTGAAAAGAACCTGTTTTCAGGGAGTCCTTTCTAGTGCGGCAAATTTTCCTCTTTCTGGCTCTTAATGGATGCTCTTTTGTTGTTGTTTTCCGAGCTGGATGGTGCCTCAGCTCTTAATATACGCACCGAGGGCTTTTCTCTGAACACATTATCAGTAGTTTGCCTCAGTTATTTTAAAATGTATATCTTATTGGAGCTTGATATTTGTTTTCACTGTCTATGTTGTTTTCACTATCCCTCCATAGCAGCGGTTCCCAAACCTTCTGAGCCCAAGGCCCACTTAAAGAGGGAATACACGTTCTGTGGGCCGTCCCTTTTTCCAACACAGCCTGACGTGTTCAAACATAGAATTCATATTCTGTAACATTCATTGGATAGTGCCTATACACTAACTTGTGCAGTGTTACAGGCGCTGTGTAATTTGACTGTCGTGAATGTCTTAAAAAAATGTATATACAGTAAGTTATTATTTTTATGTGTGTCTAACAACCCATTATTTGGGAACCACTGCTCAAAAAAATCCCAAGAAATTTCTAAAGGAGCATAATATTTCATAAATGTTTTAATAAATAGCTCAAAATAGCTCAAGAACAGAGGGAAATGTATAATCGTAAGATATGCAGTGTTTGTTTTCAGAGAAGAGTATCCTGCTTGATCTTCAGTGCAATAACAAGTTCATTTATTTGCCACTTAAGAAAACCCAGTGTACTTCAGACCTAACTGGCTCATAACAGAATTCACACCATGTTGTCCTTGTGAATGTGGCAACAGCTTATCAACAACATGGCATTTAAAATATTGTCTCATTTTAAAATAGTCAATCTCATTAAATAGACACTAACTTTCTTTGGTTCATTTCTTTCACTTCCCCCTTTTTGTTATTCAGAAAGTTTCCAAGTTTTCAAGCCACCATTTTGGGTTATGTCTCATATGTACAATACAGCAGAAATGAAAAATGTTGAAATAATTTAATAACAGGAAACGTATCCATTTGAAATCTTTTTGGATTGCTTTCTGAAGATTCCTGCCAATTGAAACACTGAATTGGCTGTATTGAATTCGTTCCTCACTGGTTGACAAACTTGCTTGTTTTTTCATTTGTCGAGGAAAAACTGCATTAGTTGGCTTGCCTTGACATCTACAGATGACAGTATATTGAGATCTTGACATCTACAGATGACGGATATTAGGACGTTTTTGTCTTTTACACAGAGAGTTGTCAATGCCTGGAACAGCTTGCCAGGTCAGGTAATAGAGGCAGAAACACTTGGGCTATTCAAGTCCAGGCTGGATGCAGTGCTATATACTCTTTAGATTAGAACATGACGGGCCAGGGCCTCCTCGTGGCCCAGTGGTTACAATGTCCGACGCTGGCCACGGAGACCGGGGTTCAATTCCCCGGGAGTGCCACCGGGGGCGGCGATTGGCTGTCCGCCCCAGGGAGGGGGGAGGGAAGCCGACATGAGATTCGCTGCGCATAAAAGTGGCCCTGCAGTATATCGGGTTACGGTTGATACTTGGGCGAGTGCCGTCTCGGAAGAGGCCGTGAACTCACATTACTAGGGGGGGGATTGACTTAAATAGCGGGTCTAATTGGCTTCCAAATTGGGAGAAAACAAAAATTATAAGAACATGACGGGCCTAGGTGGGCTGAACGGCCCGTTCTCGTCATTATGCATTGTTATGTTCTTATGTTCTAGTAAAGACAATATTTTTAGGTTCTGGATACATTTACAAGTGACATTAGTTGGTGAAGAAAAGTTAAAAGTGTTGCTATTGTCCATGTAGGGCGGGAGTGGCCAACCGTGGTCTTGACCCACCACAGCCTGACCGATTTTAGTTTTCACCTTAAAATTGGCAAAACATTTAAACCTAAGAAATGAGGTGAGGTGAAATAGCCGTGTAATCAATCACTTTCGGCGATCAATTAAATGCTGAGTAACAATGTCCTGTGGCCTTCCAGGACTAGGGTTGGCCTCCCCTTATGTAGGGCATGGTCTTATTCTCTCCGGTTTAGAGAGGCTCCTTCTGTTAACATCTTATGGCCAAGCCTATGGTCTGATGGTCAACGTTTTTGTTTTTTTTGCCTATTTTTGCTTCAGAGACGTAACCGTAACAGCCCGTAAATAGGGCCCGGGAATCCCAGTCACGCTCGGACTCATTTATAAAACCCGGTAAAGGACTTTCTTTGTGACGGTCCTGATTCATGACTCCAAGCTGTGAAAGACGGCCGTTGGCCACTGTTTGTTTTCCTTGGGGGAGGTTTTCAAAATGCCCGGGCGCCCCGCACCGTACACTCCGCCATTCGGGATTGGCCTTCTTTTCGGCCCGAAACTGGGGAAGAGCTGTAAGGTCTGTGGTTTTACCGTCTAATGGACGGATGAGCGGTCCCAGCTGGAAAGGCCCCCAGGCAGTTGACCTGTTAATAAGGGGCTGGGTGTGGTTTCTGAGGAGGTAGAAGTTCTTCCACACCTCAGTGATTTTCCCTGAAATTAAAAAAAGTCATGTTCCGTCACACTCCACAATAATAATAATAAATAATAATCGCCATCATCATCATTATCGATCGCATTTACACAGGGCCTTCCGTCTTATGATCTCAAAGAACACTACGGCGAAGGGGTGAGAATGCCTTCACCCGAAACCAATGTGTAGCACGCAACGTAGGTGATTCACGACAACCGTTAAACACATCATGGTGTGGCCCCTTGCAGCACTTGTTTCCTTCACCTTGTTTGTTGGTTATTTGTTATGTTTTAACCGAGGAACAATTATGGGAGTTTGCAGTAATGCCAGCCTGGATATTTCATAAACCATTTTGCATAAGGACATCAAAACGTGTGCCTTTTTATAAAACCTTGTAAAACTCCTTCCAGTGCTAGCTGGTTCTGTAATCGTGGCTCTGTGACAAGAAAGAGCCTTTTCATTGGTCAGTCGCGCACTGGCCGAAACAACAGGCCAACACACTGTTACTAGGGTGAGTTCCAGGCCTATTAGTGTGAGTGTCAGTGTCAGTGTGTGTGTGTGTGTGTGTGTGTGTGTGTGTGTGTGTGTGTGTGTGTGTGTGTGTGTGTGTGTGTGTGTGTGTGTGTGTGTGTGTGTGTGTGTGTGTGTGTGTGTGTGTGTGTGTGTGTGTGTGTGTGTCTGTGTCTGTGTCTGTGTCTGTGTGAAAGTGTGTGTGCGTGTTTGCCTATTCTTTATAGGAGTTGTCAGGGTAACATCTTACCTTCAAAGAGTAAAATCGTCAGCAGAATTCCCCAGTTGTGCCACTGCACCGTCTACACAGCCCCTGGCTCTGTGCCAGGTGACATCCCAGGAGCGTGGGCCGCAGCCAGGCGCAGGTCATAAATATGTGTACACGGCCGATCAGACGAGGAGAAAAGAGCCTGCCTCTTCCCGTCCGTCTCCTCGCAGGCTCCGATCATTCCCAAGGCTCTGGACTTTGAGCTTCGCCCCAGACAAGTCCAGCCTTCTCCTTGTCAGTGAAACCTGTCAATGTGAAAGGAAAGGATCAGTGCACGTGGGATGAGTGCTGTCTGGAAGGTGATGCTCTGAGTGATGGGTGATAAGCCTTTAGAGCAGGGGTAGTCAGATCAAAATAATTTTTCTATTTTACGTGTATGTACTACCAGATACAGCGCATATCAAATACCAGTCATTTCAGGATAGTCAAACTCTCCAAACAGAAAAGGCAGTGATTCACCCACCCGCTTGAATCTAGCGACTAGATGGGAGCGTGATGTTGAGCCGCTGTAGTGGTCTAGTAAATGGCTGGGCGCTCTTAACGAGACTAACGTTAGCTACATAAGCGGGAAGTTATGTGCTGCATTTGGAGTTACGCTAACGTGGCCCCCTGGCAAACGTTAGTGACTGCCACCGCTTTAGAGCGAGCCTTTTCATGGTCGCCAAGCTGATTTTGATGGGTCCAGTCGAGAGCCGTTGTGACTAAGTGAGGTATTGTGTTCTTCTGTTTAGTGTACAGTCATTTTGTTTTGAATTGCCTGCATTTTAACAAATGCATTTTATTTTCTTGTTTTGGGGTATGTTCCTTAGAGAACATTTTATCGCACTTGTGTTCTCAACCTCAAAATTGAATACTCATTATTTATCATTTCATGTATTAAACTTCACCATGGAAAGAAATCAGCCTTCAGTTGGAACTGATAAGTGTTCCAGGAGAGGAGGAGAGGTGTATCTCTGACTGACGCCAAATGGTAGCCTTTGGGCACCCAGCATGTCATCGGGAGGAAGTAAACGGTAACCCGAGTTACCCTGGCCCACCTAAACCCTGGTAGGGTGAGGCCGATTGTGTCCTGCCGCTGTAGACTCCTGGTCGTAGTCTGCTATAGCCTTTAGCCACATATAGATCGACGGGACATAACTGATTGTTGTCATGGGATGAGACACAGTCATTATTGCAACTTCGAAAAGGCTGAAGTAAGACGTGTTTGTCTATTTTTACTTACTAATAAGATGGGTCGTATGCACTGGTGTGTATTCATCTACAATATGGGTTCTCTGTAACAGGTGCTTTGTGGCTCAGTTTCACTCACGGTAATAACAAGGCCCTTCGGAATAACAAGGTTACCCGCCTCTTGTGAACAGAGGTGCTATGGTGGGATTAAGGTGTATTTCAGGTGTGCTGAGGCAAACCCTTGGATCACAGTGAGTTAGAAGCAGTACTTCTGAAATTCATTCAGTCTGAAATCATGTAGGCAGTCAGTGAAGCGACACTGCTGTCATGATGTGATATCATATTATTTTGTTTTAGTCAGGGTTGCTCCGTTTTTGGGGAGATTAAGATGCGGGAATTTACTACTATGAAAAAACTATAACAAAGACTATAAAAAGGCCCAATAAAGTGGTTTGACTGATTTGAATGCTGTACAATGATGTTGTAACCCTGGTTGGAACTACTTCAGCTGTGGGAATGGAGGTAATTGAGATGGCTAGCAGGCTGTTAAATTGCTTGCTGAGTCCAAGCAATTTAAGAGGTCCAAGAGGTCCCTCTATTTTGTAAAGAAGGGAAGACCTTTTCTCACACACACACACACAAACACACGGGTAAACATCAGCTGGGGTAGTGTGTTACTCACCCTCCACTGCACATTTTACTCAGATGTTTGAGTACTGACAGTGAACAGCTCAGTGGAAGTCTGGCTCCCTGATTGTTTCCTGTGCGCCAGTCACAGTGACAGGGACCTGAAGGTGAATCTATGTGGCATCACAGCAATGTGACAGTGTAGTGGTGATTCTGAACGGTAAAAAAATGGGGGAAAAAATATTTACAAATTTACCATTAAGTGCAGTGTTTATGGCTTTGCATCAGTGGCTGCAAATAAAAATACAAACATTGTCCAGGGAAAGGATTGTGTACTGTCTCATTTGATTGTGTCCCTGGAGTGCTCACAAGAGCAGTTGATTTGGTAATCCATGGCTGAATTAGAATAGATTTAAACCATTTCATCATGAATGTGGTTCTGTGTGGTTCAGTAGGTAGAGTATGGCACTGACAACGCTTAGGTTGTGGGTTTGTTTCCCATTGGGAAAAAATGTATGCATTCACTATTGTAAGTTGCTTTAGAAAAAGCATCTGCTAAATGGCATATGTTATTATTATATTATATTACAGCACCAACCTGCAAAATAACTGATTACCAGCTCAGGCACCCAGGCAGACTTCATATGGCCTTACTGTGGTGTGCTCTCACAGCTTTAGAGCTAACCATTTCAGTTGGTTTAACTGTGGTGTAACGGTACATTTTCCAGCAAAGGACATGATTCATCAAAACAAAGTTGTCAAATTTTTCGAATGTCGAAGCCACGCCACAAACTCTCCAGTGTGAGCCCTCTTCTAGGCATGGCCGTTCTGTGTAAGACTTTAACGTGGAGGGAAACTTTTACGATTTGCGGTCATCACATTTGGCCAAGCGTTAAAATCCCCCGTCGATAAGGCGTGGGACTCGGCCGAATAGATGAGGGCTTGTCGCCTCGCATCAAGGCAGCTTCGCTTATCTGTCCTCCTGAATGGCCACAGAGTCACGTTGACTCATCGGACAAGAACTCTCCCATTCCGTTCCATCGCTGGCGCTCACAAAGCCGGGCGGTCACCAAACCGTTTCATCTTATGGCCCCCTACAGTGACACCACACTGGAGGACCTCCATCTCAATAAGATGCTTCACTGTTAACCAAACACCCACTACAGGCTGCAACGCAGTGGCTATTTAACATACGTAACATATAACATATGCCATTTAGCAGACGTTTTTTTATCCAAAGCGACTTACAGTAGTGAATGCATACATTCTTCAGTATTTGTGGCCCCAATGGGAATCGAACCCACAACCTAAGCGTTGTCGGCGCCATGCTCTACATACTGAGCCACACAGAACCACGTATGCAGACATGTATTTTCTACAATACAAGTATACAATAAATTATAGTGATTTTAATATCACAGAGGACATTAAATAATATTACAGAGGACTTTTTTTAACCAGGTTTTATTTTATCTTTATTTTTATCTGTCTAAAAAAGTCTAAAACCTGCAATTTATAGCATATGGAAATATAAGAAAAATATTATTTAATGGGAAAATATTGTTTACATTTTGCGGAGGATCCGGTGGGACTCCTTCACAGAACCCAGACTTCCATGGAACCCAGTTTGGGAACCCCTGCCCTAGGGCAATCATACGAAACGCTCTCATTGTTTTACGAAGGCAGTTGGTTTTACGAAGGCAGTAGTTAAAAAACGGTTCATTTTTTAAATATACCTTTTTTTCAAGCCGCACGCTTCTCGATATTTCCCCTCCTTAAATCAGATTCACACTTTCCCCAGAGTTATAAATATCAGACTTCGGTCTGCTGTCAATGAACAGGCCTGCTTTGAAATGAGCCAATCGTGGAGGGGGAAGACGGGCCGCCACGGCCTCCTGGCAGCCTCTGTCCCTGCGCTGTGGTCCGAGCGCCCTGGCTCGCTGGCTCTGGCTCCGGGGCAGGGCGGTTTGAATGAAGGCTCTGACCAAGCCCAAACTATGCTGCTCTGGAGGAGCACCTGCGGTCGCAAACCGGGAGGCGACCCTGGAAAACATAACATTTGGTCTTCGTTTGGGAGGCATTCATTCCACGGAATGTGTGCCGAGTCACCCCTCGTTTCTTTCTGCCTCCTTATGTCAGTTTGTTGTTTTTTTTCAAATGAATATGTTTGTTGGCAAGGCACACGTCACTCCTCATTTTCCCTCTCTCTTTTTCTCTCGGTCTTTCTCCAGACGTTGTATTTTTTTCACGACGCACTGAGCTGAGCTGAGCTAGAGCTACTGGAAACCCTCATGTCTGAATGAGTGATGCTGCCTTGTGCTGTGAAACTACACTTTGGTGTACATAAATTAAATGATGGTCTTTTTGAATTCTGTTGAAAATGGGAAAGGAATGGGGTCCTTTGGGATGGACATGCAGAAGGGAAACTTAGAATTGCAGGCCAGAGGAAATGACAGCAGTGAGTTGAACTACAAATCGTGGTCAAATTTTTGTTCATAGTTTTGTTGGTTTGATGGCGATCGTTATGCTTTTTCCCTCTTTTTCCGCGATATGCGAACAATGTTTTCCACATGCCCTTTGTCTAAATACGGTTAAAACTAAAGGGCTTTTAGAAGTCTTTGTCTCGTTCTCTTGTTCTCCCTCCCTCCTTCCTTCTTTCTCTTTCCGCCATCGCCCTTTTTCTATCTCTCCGTCTCTCTGTCTCTCTCTCTGTCACTCCCCCTGCAGACAGTGATATGGTGCTGTATCTGGTGGTAGGTGTGGAATGCAGGGTCTAGCGTCTAGCTGAGCTTCCAGGCGTCATGGCCGCCTGTCTGGTCTAATCAAATCAGGAGCCCCACAGAAAAAACAACGATCTGGGTTTATCTGGCATCACTTCACTTCGCCCAGGATGAAGGAAGGAGAAGAGAGAAAGAGAGAAAGAAAGAAAGAAAGAAAGGGGGGGTGGAAAAAGAACAGTGAGCGTCCAGAGGGCGCAGCTCAACAAACACCGTTCAGTTTTTTCTCTCTCTCTCTCTCTCTCTCTCTCTCTCTCTCTCTCTCACTCTCACTCTCACTCTCACTCTCACTCTCTCTCTCTCTCTCTCTCTCTCTCTCTCTCTCTCTCTCTCTCACTCTCACTCTCACTCTCACTCACTCTCACTCTCACTCTCTCTCTCTCTCTCACTCTCACTCTCACTCTCACTCTCCTCTTTCTCTCCCTCTCCCTACCTCCGTCGCGTAACGGTGTATGGTGTTTCCACGTGCATGTGTGTATGTGTGTGTGAAGAGAGAGAGGGAGGGAGGGTGTGTGTCGCTTTAAGAGCGCAGAATCCACCGGGATCGTAAAGCGCTGCCTCCCTTTGCTCTTGAAAGGGACTGCAGATTAAAGCGGCGGACAGAAGCGAGGGACTCGCGCCCCGCTCTCTTTCTTCTTCCGTTTGTTTTATTAATCGGACGACGGAGCGTAACGTCTTCACAGGGCTGTGCGGATTTACCCAGTGAGCCTCTTTTTTTTTATACCATCCTTTCAATTACTCACTTACTCTGTTTCCTTCTGTCAAAGCGGTCTAGGTTTACCCCAAGTCGTGGCGAACTTTCTGATTTTCTTGCCAATTCTGTTACTTGCTATTTTCAAAAAATCTTTTTTTTTAACATGCCATGTTTTCAGCTCTGTCTGTTTGTAAGCGTCACGCTCAAATGAAGAGTGTATTTCAAGCATTCAAGCAAGTACAATAATTATTTTCCCCAGTTCTTTTTTTTGTCAATTATGTATTTCACCATGTCACATCTTCTGACTCGAAAGAGTTAGAATTGTATTTTTTGAGCGTCGTAGTTGGGATATGTAGGCCTAGAATAGTTTGGGGTTATCCCAAATCGGGGCCAGAGTGATCTTGCATTGCTGTGAGGGTGGCGTGCCTGGCCAGTGGACAGGTTGTGAATGAAAACGTCTTTTCACTGTTCTGTAGATTCCTGTAGGGAAAGTGATATGGTACCGTATCTTGTTTCTGAGGGTGGGAAGATTGACGTGAGGGGGAGGATTCCCTCTGGATTGGAACAAGGGGGGGGGGGCTCATGTCTTTGGGTCAAACTAGGCTGCCCATCGTTTTTGATTCTGTGACACAGACCAATTGTCAAAAAAAGAAATGGAGCAGACGAAAGGGATATATGCCGCACAGATAGCCCAGTGCCCAGTCAGCATAGTTGACCTATTTAAGCATTACCATTGTGATATATATATCTATGCACACACACACACACACACACACACACACAAACACAGTGTCCCTTTAAAGTAATTTTTATTCATATTCCAAACTTTTGAGATTTTATTTTTTCATTTGGAAGTTGTAAAATGTGGAAATGTTCATTTCAGGCTGTAAGGCAACAAAAGGTCAAAAAAATGTGTACTTCAAAGGGGCACTGTATATGTATATTCTTTGTAGCCACAGGGTTTTCTAAATCGAATGTTTGTCTCAGCATTTGAACAATGAAGTGGCCTCTGTTCCTGGTAACGCCAGTGCCTGTCTTTTTTAGCAGTGGCCCGAGACAGTGTCTGTCTTCCTGTTGTTGCCCTGTCATTTCTCACAACGGCGTGAATAGTCTCCTGTCATCGTACTCGAGAACCACAACACTTCATCAAAGTGTTAAGGAGACCTGTAGATGTGAGCTAATATCAGCACAGCTCATGGAGCTAAGTAAGGAGGTGGTCAAGTTCACATTGGCTGAGACTGTACAAATACACCCAAACTGCCATTATCGTTCAAGGAAGCTAACACAAGCAGGAAGCTAACACGCTAACGAGAACCCACTTTATTTCATTAGATGTCTATTAGATATTTGAAGCTGCTGTCGAGGGTGTTGAATTTAATAGCACTAGCTTAATATGCATGACTCCAAGCATGAGGAGGTTACTGTTAACCTCTGAAGCTATAATGTTGTTAGTATCAGTCTGCATTTTCTCTCAGCGATGTTATGTTTGGTACTGGCGTCAATCTGCAGAGTATAGTTGCACAGTGTGGAATTGGGCACCGTTAGTTTCTTGTGTAACAGGGAGAAAGCAGCCCTGATGTTACCATATCGCCGTGTTAATGATTTTCCAAAGACATTGTTCCTCGAGATGTTCAAGGATGAACCTTTTCTTCTTTTTTTCGCCACAAAGGATTAGGCCTCGTTTGAGTGACGTAATCTACCGTGGCTATTTTGGCCAGGAGCAAGGCAGCATCATAACCCCCCCTCTCAACTCCTCTTCCTCTTTCCCTCCTTCCCTCTCTTCCTTCCTTCTCCTTCTCTCTGTCTCCCTGCACATAGGGATCGTTGTGGCACCATCTCTTGTCCAGGCTACAAAATGTATTTTTGACTAATGTGGCAAGAGAGAGTAGTGTTACAGGAGAAGGAGAAATTACAGGAGAAGTTTGGTGGAAAGGAAAAGGAAATGGGAAGGCGGGAATTGACTGTTAGCAGATGGGATGTAGTAGAGGAGCATTAAAGTGGTGATTGTGGCTTGATTGGGATTGAATTGAATGGAATTCAGCTTGTCTGAACGCAAGGTAGACGTGCCCCTAATAATGGTGTCATCCAGTTACAGCTTTGTGTGTGTGTGTGTGTGTGTGTGTGTGTGTGTGTGTGTGTGTGTGTGTGTGTGTGTGTGTGTGTGTGTGTAGGAGCGTGTGTGTCCCTTTCAGTCTTTCATAATTACAGGCAGCGCCCCACTCATGTCCTGACCCTTTGTATCCAAGTAGCTATTATTCTTGAGTTTACTGTCACCCAGGAAGTCAGTGAGTTTTGTTGGGTTCTGTGAGGGATTTTCAGCCTGAGATACACCATACTAAGCCCTGTCCTGGGGGGTAGCAGTCCGCTTTTACTTCAGTACTTTTACAGCGTTTATTGGGCATTAAGGTCAGCTGTGGCTGCCGCTGACCGCTTGACCACTGCTGCCTCTCTTGACACGTGGACTCTGAGGTTTAAGCATGGCACCCTGGGGAGCTGTGTGTGCCAGGAGAGCTGCTTTGTGTTAATCTTGGTAGAGAGAGAGATTCACACGGCTGTGACTGTGCTCACGTCATCACAGGACTTTTGCACTCGAAATAGTTTCATATATCCACGTGTTTAACACTTTTTTAGCTGACAGAAAAAGTGAATTCTCTTGTGGAACTTTCTTATGGAACAAAATGAACTAAAAGGATAACAGGTAACTGTCAAAATAAAGGAAACACCAACATTAATGGTGTCTTAAAAGGGCGTTGGGCCACCACGAGCCACCAGAACAGCTTCAGCCTTGGCATAGATTCTACAAGTGTCTGGAGCTCTATTGGAGGGATGCAACACCATTCGCCCGTGAGATTCCATTTGGTGTTTTGTCGACAGTGGTTGAAAGCACTGTCTCAGGCGCCGCTCCAGAATCTCTCATAAGTGTTCAGTAGGGTTGAGATCTGGTGACTGAGATGGCCATGGCATATGGTTTGCATTGTTTTCATGCTCATCAAACCATTCAGTGACCACTCGTGCCCTGTGGATGGGGGCATTGTCATCCTGGAAGAGACCATTCCTATCAGGATAGAAATGTTTCACCACAGGATGAAGGTGATCATTCAGAATGGCTTTATATTTATTGGAGTTTATCTTGCCCTCTAAGGGGTTGAGTGGACCTAAACCATGCCAGGAAAATTCACCCGACACCATAACAGAGCCACCAGAACCCTTCATTTACTCAAGCGTTTCCTTTATTTTAGCAGTTGCCTGTGTAAATTGCAAGCAAATGAAACTTTGGCTGCCAGATTAACATTAATGCTAACGTGTATTTAATCTCATCCTGTAGTGGTAGTAACGTACATGCTTTTTTTTTTTCTTTTGTTTTCCCAAGATGAGTCGCAGAGAGCCAGATTACCACTTTGAAGGAGAGGGGAGGAGTTCACAGGAGCATGTGGAGCACTGGGGGTCTCACTGACACCTGAACTGGTAAGCCCATTTTACACCTGGCAACTCCCATTTTACACCTGGCAACCACCAGTTTGGCTATCCTGCTGTACGCGAATAGAGAGGGGGGTACACAAATTCTCCAGAATCGAACATATACATGAAAGTTATGTCTCTCCTGTTCAGGCTGAAACGTCTCATGGATATTTATGATGGGGATGAGACTAATGACAGTACCGTGGCAATAGGAAGTTCTGTCCTTGGGCACTTCTATTCATAGGATGCTCAGAAGGCACTGTAACAGATCTGTTTTGTGACTCGGAGACGATCTGTTTGATAGTTTACGTCATTTGGAACAAGTGTTTATGAGTCTTAGTTGAGTCCTTATGGAAGCTCTGTGTAGTGTCTGTGGAGGGTTTAGTGCAGCCCCCCCCCCCAAAGAAAGCATTACCTCAGGGATCATGACTCAGGGACTCTGTGAGTTGTTTATGTGGTGTAGTTGACGAATGATGTGCTTAGACATTATGGCCTCAACGGTTGTTCATTTACCAGAGCTGAATGCACTTTCTGCAAGTCGCTTTGGATAAAATAAAAGCGTCTGCTGAATGATTGTGTTGTGTGTCTTTGTCTCCAGATGAGAATGGGAAACTCGGAGAGCCAGTATAGTGTTCAGGGGCACAGGCGCGTCAGCTTAGTCCTCCCCGGGAAACCGAAGCCCTGCTCCCTGAAGTTCTGCTCCGTCAAAGAAGAGGCCCTGTCGCCGCGCGGCTGGTGGAAGGGCAGAGCCGGGGAATCGGGCACCCCCTATCGGCAGGCCAGGGCTGCCACCCCTACACCGCCCGTCCCTACGACTACGTCTCCAAGGACGACGAGGCTGCGCCCAACGGCAGGCTGCATCCCGGAATGTGCGAGCAAGATGGCGGCAGCGGCAGCCTGCTCCTACCGTCAGGGAACGGCTACCGCCGTCGCCGCAGCAACGATGAGGTGGCTGGCGACCAGTGGACCGGCCACGCCCTGAACGGGAGGAAGCCAGCGGGAGAGGGGAGGGCAGCCCCAAAGTGGTCATCAGGAAGGACGGCAGCCTGCGGGTGGAGTTCACCAACATCGACAACGGCAAGGAGGCGCCGGGCGAGTCCGACGGGCCGGTGCAGCTGCTCCGGTTCTCCCCCACGGCCGAGTCCACGCCCAGCCCGCCTGGGGAGGGCCAGTGGCTTCAGGCCCCGCCCCACGGCGCATTGTCGCTTGCCGACCCCACCCCCCGGACGAGCAAGGGCAGCTCGCTCAGCTCGGACGCCTCCTGGTACGACTGGCCCTACGGCAGCGACCCTGACCCCGCCCTGTCCCCCGGCCCGCCCCCGGACCGCTGCGTGTGCGACCCCAAACCGCTCGGCCGCTGCTCGTGCGCCGCCTCGCTCTCGGACCTGTACCGCAGCCCCGCCAAGGCCGCCACCTTCCCGGTCGCCAAGGACCTCTCCTCCCGCTACGCGGATGCCCGGCACACCCCTCACCGCGTCTCCTTCGTGTCCGCCCTGGACGTCCCGGCCGAGGAGGAGTGTTCGGGGGCTCGGCAGTATGCCTCCTACACCCTGCCCTGCCGCAAGGCCCGGCCCAGCGCCGACGCCGCGGCCAAGAGGGAGGACGGCCTGAAGGGCCACATGCGCCGCTTCAGTGACTGGACAGGGAGCCTGAGCAGGAGGAGGAGAATGCAGGTGAGGGGGCGGGGCTCTGCTGGGGGGTGGGGCTCTCCCATTGGCCGGAGAGGGGTGGGGTGGGTCGGGGGAGGTTCCTGTATTTGCTCACTATAGGACTGTTTCCAAGCACTCAATCAAATCCCCCTTGTACTGAACACATTAAAAAAATCTCTGGTTGTAACATACATCGTAAAAAGCTGTTCATCCAAAACCTGGTTCATTCTGCCAGAGAGAGATTCTCCTCTAGAGATTCCAGGTCCATACGTCAAGGAGAGGGAGCGTAGGAAACTAAGTCACGGCTAAACGTTTCTGTAAGGCCTGACATTTGAGTTGAAGCGTCTCCAAACATAATCCACTGTTGGTAACAACTGGCAGCCCTTCTGAGGGGGATGTACCCTCTTAGCGAGCTCCCGCGGCGCGACACACACACCACAGTGTTTTTTTGCGCCACCTCGCCAGGAACGCCAACCCAGGCACTCGGGTGTTGCAGGGGCACGACACCTGCTTTTGGGGAAGGAGATCGTGGGGCTCAGTAAAACTGAACTGGGGGACTGACGTTTGGATCACGGTCGTGGTACCCCCCAGCAGCAGCAGCTGCAAAAAAATCTCTTCATACTTTGCATGTTCATACTTCGCGGTATGTCAAAACGATGGTTATAACGGGACTGGCTAGCCCATGTCAACCCGTTTTACATTACATTACAGGCGTCCGGCAGACGCTCTTATTCAGAGCGACTTACATAGTTCTCATTTTTTTCCACACACAATCCATTTATACAGCTGGATGTTTTACTGAAGCAATTCAGATTAAGTACCTTGCTTGAGGGTGCAACGGCAGTGCCCCACCTGGGAGTCGAACCTGCAACCTTTTGGTTCCCTAACCATTATGCTACGCTGCCGCCCCAGCATTTTATACCTGCATGTGGACCTCCTGCAATTTTAAGGAATCCAGTGTGCAGGGCCAAATCGTTTACCGCTCCCATAATTATGCTTATAATAATATATGTATATATAAAAACTTTGTGTTGCGATGCCCTCTGCATATTGAGGTCTCTCTTGCTATGGGGAGAGTGAGCAAAGGGAGAGAATGCTGTAAAATAACCTCCCTGTGTTACTTAAGCTGTGCAAACGAACAAGCCGTTGTGAAGGGGACGTAAAGCCTTTTGTAGCCTTTTGAAGGCCATTCACGGTGCAGTGCTGTGTGTCCCTCGCGTTGGCCAAAGGTCACAGGTCATGGGTCGTAGGTCTCGGTGGCTGCAAAGTGACATTAAGGCGCATGTGCGCATCGGGATAGCCTTGAAACGTGGCTTGCCCGGAATTGCTCGGATACCTACGCAAGAGCGAGCTGACAACTGGGCGTGGCGCATGTGAGCGGAGCTGCCGGAGCCTGTTATTTACGGAGAGTCATTCACACATGCTGTACACGATACAGCTGATGCTGGAGTCTAGCATTTGGGCAGCTGTTTGATTTGTTTCCACCGCAGTCAAGTTCTCATGCTTCGTGTAATTACAGCGCAGTGCAGTATACAAAAAAACTAAAACATCTGACTCGTCTGCATGATATAGCTGTCTGTCAGTGTTTCTGCAGTGCTCAAATGGAACAGCCAATGGCCTTTGTTCTAAGAGAGCCTTGTTCTAGAGGGGCTCACGTCCTTTATAAGTACAGCCTCGTCCCTGTAGGTCTCGCTGCACCTGTCCATAAGCTTACTGTCAGTCCGTGTGAGAATGACCAAACAGCTGAAAAAAATAACATGCATTTATTATTATTTTTTAATGAAGCGGAATTTCCAAATCGCCTTGTAAGCGCGACCTTCATTTTGTTATGAACATTGTTTAAACTCTTTAGTAGTCTCACCTTGAAAAAAAGCAATGGCAAAAGTCACAATGTGCTCTACCAAATGGTTGAGCAGACCATTAAAGGGCTAACTCCTTTTAAACTCGGCCCTTTTGTGTGAGAGACACTCTGCAACAGGAAAACGAAGGGTGTGCGATCGGTGTGGATGGCTGGCGAAACGGATTTTCAAGCCACCTTGCCAAGCTTTGTTCAGATTTGAACCGGATTGCTTGCCCAAGCCGACTATGCAATTATCCGTGGTTCTCAGCACTTCGTAAACCCATCGAGAGCTTGTGCCGATCACTGACGCGAAGCCTGACGCTCCTTCTGTAAGAACCCGGGACACAGAGATACCACGTTCCTCTTGCACCAGCGATTGTTATATTGCAAATTCATGCACATTATTGGCCTCCCTACTTTACAATGTCTGGCCGTCGTGCAGCATGTTTGCAAAGCATTCTTCACCTTCCAAGACTGAGTGCCCGTCTGCCAGCAGATTAGAGTCTCCAGTATCCCTGTGTATCTGTTACGTAAGGAGACCTTGGCCCTCCCATAAGCTGCTAAGACTCACCTCCAGGCCAAAGTCTTCCACCACTAAAGGCACATGCACTTGGTTTGCATGCACCTCGACATGCGAGGAATCATTTTCCTAAAATCGCACGTTTTCATGTGGTTGTGTACGGTGTGCAATAGCATAAGTACGGGTTGAGCTGTGCCATGGCATTGTACTTTCAAATGTTTTTTTTTCAATGAAGGGCAATGTTGTTTGAAAAGTAAAGGAATAATGAACATTCTGTGAAGTTTGCCGCTCTACTTTATTTTCGTTAATGTCTCAGTGTCCAAAAGTGTCTGTCGGCTTCCTCAATTGTTTCAGCTTAATGAGTTGTTGTTGTAATTGTTCCTGGCCCTGTAAGTAATTAGCGGAATAGCTAATGACTCTTAATTAAGTACCTTGAATACAGAATCTGCATTGCTAATTTATAAGCATGGTAGAATGAACAGAATTGTTTTAAAAATGCATTTGTATTTATCTTTTTTTGGAAACACAACCGCGGCCACACACTTGTTCTGAGAGGGCTTAAGGCAGATTACTGAGGGAGCAAATCCAGATCCCTGTACAATTAACTGCTCAATCATGCCTGATTAATAAAGAGGCCAGCTGGAACTAATTACAGAGCAAACAGTGACTCATCACATCCTTGTAGAATGAATAAATGAGGAATCTAACTAATTTTTCAAGAACACCTGAGGATAACAATTTTGAATGTTTATCAATTCTACAACGAGCTGCAAGCTTTAATATTACAAAATAGAAATTCAAGCTGTGCTGCAAAGACGTCTTGGACATTGGTTCCACCTTGCTGTGGATAACTGCTGAGACAAGCAGCTGATAGATTTGCAATCTTTTTTTCTGATGGGAATAGTGTTGTGTTGTGAGGAACATTGACCATAAACAAGGTATCTTTATTGTGTATGTTGAATTGTAAATGACGTGGGTGCAGTCTGCCTGCCTACAATTGGTTTTGTAAGTACAGTGGGCACATACTGATCATGCTATGTAATGCCTGGTGACAACACAGTGCGAATTGTCACTCGTTGGTCGCACCATCATTTATCATTACGTGTACTGCGTTAACGGCCATTTCTCTGGGCGCATTTCTGCAACATTCCCACACTGAAAGAAAGGGGCTTCCTCAATCAGCCCTTTCTTGGCCTGGGGGAGCCAGCCTCCACCCCCATGTGAGGCTCAGCTTGGCGTGGGAAAGTGTGTCTTTGTTTGGGCCTTTCCACGCAAAGGAGACCGGTTTCCCAGAGAGATGGCCGTGTGTCACGTTCGATTATCTCTGCTTTGACCTTAGTCCCCTGTTCACTGGTTAGCTCTGCAATCTGTTAGCATGCACTGGCACAGAGCCCTTATGACTGGAGTCGGAGGCTGGGCGGAGGCCCTCTCTTTGGCCCTTCCTCTTCCTCATTGCTTCGTCCACAGGCTGATAACTAACGCACTGTGAGAGACGGTCCGGTGTTTGAAGTAGGGCTGTCCCCGACTAAAACAAATCTTGGCCAATCTTTTCCGATTGGCCAAAACTTTTTTTTCTTATATATGACACACCCTATTTGTTTTAATAAATACAACTATATGCACACTGCGCTTATCTCATGTTTTATAATTTTCTTAAGTGAAGGACACAAATGAGTAACAATAGGTTAATGACTTTATGGAGCCGGAGTTCAAGATTACCTGAAAGAAAAAAAAACTCAGTTCCGAGCCTCCTCTTCATGCTGCCCTTGCAGATTCTGCCGTTGCGCTTGTGAAGTTGCGGTATGGGCACATAATAGGCTGATGCTTTTATCTGACCACAACCATAACACATTCTAATGCATAGGCTATGTTTTTATTTTTTTAGTGCAACTGCTCGACCAAAACAAATCTCAGTCGACCAACAGCCCATCGACCAAACAATCGACCAGTCGACTAAATGGGGTCAGCCCTAGTTTGAAGTGACTTTGGGTTTCACAGGATATTACTACAATCCAGACACACATACACACACACACACACACACACACACACACACACTCATACGCACGCACACTGACACATACACATACATGCACACACACATGCTCAGATACACACACACTCACATGCTCACATGCTCACACATACATGCACACACATAATCAGATGCACACATATGCAGATACACACACACACTCATACAAATACATTTGACCAAAAGCACTGAAATCAATTTTTTGTAGTAATTAATGCACTTTAATCCCTCAAAGTGTGTGAATGAATTGCTAACCACCAGTTCACACTGCTACCTTGAGAACGGGTCATTAACAAAATAGTTTAAAAAAATGTTGACTGTAATTGTCTTGCTTTTTCCTTAAAGACGGTTTCATTGAGTGGAATTACCTCAAGTGTCCTGGTGTCCTGCTGAGCTGTTAATGGCCTAATTGGAGGAGCTCTGTGCTTTATTAGCACACGCAGATAGGATCAGCAGGCCTGTTTTATGGGGCAGCCCGTAAACCCACAGACCCCAGACTGCCCTAAACTTCCCACAGGGCCACATCTGGCCTGCTGTCTGGATCCCATAACCGTCGGAGGTGTCCACGGGGACGCCGCCTCCCTCCCCCCATATCCCCATCATGT
This sequence comes from Aldrovandia affinis, assembly GCA_029706075.1. Classification (NCBI taxonomy): domain Eukaryota; kingdom Metazoa; phylum Chordata; class Actinopteri; order Notacanthiformes; family Halosauridae; genus Aldrovandia; species Aldrovandia affinis. The sequence continues at coordinate 1,539,796 of JAINUG010000141.1, forward strand.
AGGCGGTAGATCAGGCCGCAGGTTCTGACCCCGTGCGCCCCTACGTCACAGCTCCAGGGTCAGTATGTGATCCTGCTTTCACGCTCTTATTTTTTTCAGATGTTTCTTCATGCCTATTTTCTTGAGAGAAAAAAAGTTATACATTTTTAAGCCTTATTTAAAAAAGCAACAACATAAATGTACAGAAGCTGTGTGAGGGTAGCTGGGCCGACGCAGATACGCGGTGTGTGGTTCAATAACTCGGGGGGAATCAATAGGCTACACTTTAACTTAATGAAGTGCTGGTCAGCTTTAATACCACATGACAAATGACCCACGGGGATTTGGAATTGAGTGCAAGTGGATGAACTTTGGAGGGGTGGACGGGGGGGGGGTTGATTAAATTCAAGAATCGATCGCATGTGTTAATGTGGGTGTCTGTATGTCACGCAGGTGTGTCCTGTGGGCCTGCGCCTGTCTCCATACGTGTCTGAGGGGACAGAGTCCTACCTGCAGTCGTTCACCTCTGAATGCACTGCTGTTCATTTGACTCAAATGAAATTCAGCAAGGCTTGCATCAGGTTTCAGCAGATCACAATATCCTTGGGCCTGAATGCTTTAGCGGTTACCTTGACGGTCGGTACAGTAAGAGCAGCATTCAAGCTCATCGCTCTGTGCCATGACTGGGCCCACACTGCTGGCGGGAAAAGCTCTGGATCGCCGTTGCGAAGCGGGAGCGTGTCACACCTCTAGACTGTGTCGGCCATTTTGAAAGGAAAAGCAGACTGGAGCCAGTCTCTGACATCTAACTCTGTAACCCCCTCCCCCTCCATCCTACAGGAGCCCAAGAACAAGGAGGCCAGCGAGTGCTTCGACAGCGGGGTGGACGGCCTGACGGCCGACACCAGCTCCCCCTCCCAGGCGTCCAGCCTGCTGTGGTATCCGGGCGCCGCCCGGCAACCGCCGGCCCGCAGCGAATCGGCCGGCGCCCTCCACGGCAACGACGCGCCGCGGCAGAACATCTACGAGAACTTCATGCGCGGCCTGGAGGCGGACCCCGAGCCGCGGGAGCCCTCCACCGGCACCGAGGACACGAGCAGCGACGAGCTGGGCTCCCTGGAGCGGCTGGACCAGCGCTTCGAGAAGGAGCAGGGCGTGGTGCGCAAGGCCGGCTGGCTCTCCTTCAAGCCGCTGCTCACCCTGCACAAGGACAAGAGGCTCGAGCTGGTCCCCCGGCGCAAGTGGAAGCAGTACTGGGTCACGCTCAAAGGCAAGGGGAGGGCGGCAAGGGAGGAAGCGGTGTCACGGTGGGAGGTGGGAGGAAGTGACGTCATAATAGGGGGTGGAAAAAGTGATGCTGTCATGATGTCACAGAGGACGTGTCACAGATTCTTTAGACTAACCAGATGGTCTGCCTATGCTTTCCTTCCATCTCCTCTACTTCATAGCTGTTGATATCATAATGGGTGGTGCAGGAATTGATGTCATAATGGGAGGCGGAGGGCATGATGTAGTGGGAGGTGGAGAAAATGATTTCTTAATGATCTCCTGGGTCATATGGTCGAATTTGATCTCAAAGGACTTTTTGTGTAGTGAGTAGTTTTAATAATTATTATAAAAAAAAAAATAAAAATTTCAAGGTTGTGTTTTTTCCCCACATGCTTCAATACTCTACTGATCTGTAGCTACCTTACGATAGACAGGACTCACTCACAGATCTCTCACTCAAGACATGTAGTTGCTTGTGTCAGTTAGTCATTCCTAGGTTAATTGAGCACAAATCGTGACTGTCAGTGCCAAATGTTCATATAAGAGACGTGTAACAACATTGACGAAAGGGTGGCTCTTTCTCGCAAAGCCTGATATCTTCACTTTGGTTTTTTAAAAGGATCAGTAGTGGTGCCAGTGATTTATTGCGTACATTTTGAGAGTTATCGCCGATCTTGGTCTTTCCAACGGTTTGCAGTTCTACACATTTCTGAAACTTAAGACTGAGCTGGAGGGGCGCAGTGGGAGTTCACATCTCATTACCCGACCACAGCACAACCACAGAGCGACCGCGACCACAGACAGAGTGACTCAACGTTACGTTACTGAGCAACTGTCGCCGGCTGGATTCCCTTTGACTTCGCGCCAGGGAACAAATTAAAATGCAAGGGAACCGTATTCATTTTGCACAGAGCTGCCCACTGATCACAGCATTGGGGTTGATTCTGTTTATTTCGTTTTTTTCTTTGAACTATTTTTTATTGAATATTTTAACAAAAGAAGCAACATGCATAACCATTGGGGGGGGCAATTGCTGGAATAAAATGTAAATAACTGCTGAATCGACAGCTCCCGAACTTCTCCCCAAATGATTTAATTAGCAAAATGAGTGACACGTTGGTCAACTTGATCTCCTTCTTCGCTGCCTCTTCGCCTCTTCCTCACCATCTCCTCTTCCTCGCCTGCCCCCTCGCCTCCTCGTCTTCCTCACCTCCTCTTCCCTTGCCCCCTGCAGGCTGCACCCTCCTGTTCTACGAGACGTACGGGAAGAGCTCGACGGAGCAGGACGTCTCCCCGCGCTACGCCCTGCTGGCCGAGGACAGCGTGGTGCAGTCCGTCCCCGAGCACCCCAAGAAGGAGAACGTCTTCTGCCTCAGCAACTCCTACGGGGACGTCTACCTGTTCCAGGTACGCCTCTCTCGCTCTTACCTCCTGTCAGCGAGCAGGGTTTGGGCCGTATGTGTGATCTATCCAGCTCGGCACTTTTTGTGATTCCAAGAGTTCTCGCTGCCGCTGCTCCCCTGGCCCGTGAGTGTGGAACGTGTCATTTTCCAGCAGAGGAATCAAAAGCAGAAGTAGCTGCTGAACGGGTTTATAGCGCCTTCCTTCCGCAGCCACGTGGGCCGTGGCGACGCTCGTCCCGGAGCCCGACCCCGGAGCCCACTGCCAGATCGGAGGTTGCGCCAGATCGACGCTGAAGCCCACGTGGCGCCCTCTTCTCCACTCTCACGCTCATTACAGCCACGGTTCAGTCAGTGGTTTAAATATAGCACTTTCCACGCGGCCAGCTGATCGCCTGCTCTCTGGAGATGGTTAAACGTGGAAGACATTCCGTAGAGGGCCGACGGGAGGAAATCACGCTCTTCTCCTCCGAGCGGGATCGTTTGTGAGCGCATCTGTTTCTCAGCTGTTGGCGGTTGCCCCCTGTTCTATTGTTGGAAGTATAAGGCCTGTCCTATTGTTAGCATTAGCACTAGCATTAGTGTTAGTATTGGAGAAGCAAATGTATTATAATTTTTTGTTAGATTTTCTATTTTTGCTGTTTATGACCATTTTGTTCTCCCAATTTAGTATCAAATTATACCCTCTCTTTTTCATGTCAATTGTCCCCTTCCTCATATGAGAACTCGCTGCCGTAGTCCCGAGACCGGTAGTGAGCGCTGCACCACCTCCTCTGAGCCAGCACCCGCCTAAGCCGAAGCCTGTCACCGTAACACACAGGACCACTCATATATGCAGTGAACTCATTCAGTTTTTATCCCTCCCCCCTCCCTGGGGTGGACAGTCAATTGCCGCCCCCTAGGGGCACTTCACCCTGCAGTGGGCAGTGTCAGACGCTCTAGCGTTACACCACCCGGGAGACCCTCTGTAGCAAGTTTAACACTGTTCACTCTCACTGTTGTTCTGATGAAGGTTTGTTCCATATGAAACTCCTCTGTGTACCAGTTTGCATCAGGCCATGTTTTCCTTGTGAGAGAAGAACCATGGAGGCCATTCCTCTCTGAGAGTGGTGATATCGCCCCACAACCCTCCCTGATTGGTTCACGCACGCCCTCTGTTCCTCCCCTTAGGCCGCCAATCAGACGGACCTGGAGAACTGGGTGACGGCAATCCACTCGGCCAGCGCCTCCATGCTGGCGAAGCGGCAGGGCAAGGAGGACACGGTGCGGTTGCTAGGCAGCCAGACACGCGGCCTGCTGCAGAAGATCGACATGGACGGCAAGATGAAGAAGATGGCCGAGTTGCAGCTGTCCATCATCAGCGACCCGAAGAACAGGAAGGCCATCGAGAGCCAGGTACGGCCGCGGTGCAGCCGGGTACTGCAGGGCGTGCTGTTTGAGGGCTTCAAGAGGGCTGCCATCTTGGTTCTGATATTGCTCGCATTGTATTTTTCAGTTTGCAAACTGTCAGAGAACTCACATTTTTATACACACACGCACACACACACACACACACACACACACACACACATACGAGTGTACAATGTATTTGTCTGTACATGTAACATATACACAAGCACATTCACAAAGAAACACAGAAACACACACGCACAAATGCATGAGCACCCAAACAAATTCAAGCATGCTAGCACACACAGACACACGCAGTTAACCCTGGCATGGCATGCGGGAAAGTATTAACTTAACTCAAAGTATTCCTCCCCGAAGAGAAAAGTAGAGGAAATCTTGCCATTGCCAAAAGCTAAAAATATTTTGCCCATGTGCCCACACCAGCAGAAATGCATTCTGAGGCCAGTCTATAAACTCCCCCTACCAACGAGTTAATAAAGCAGTATTTATAAGGGGGTGATTAAGAAGGGAGGCAAGTCTGCCTGAAGCCATTCCTCTAAACCAGCAGCCAGGAAATCGGTCATGTTTCGCTCAGAGCAGGAAACAACACCCCAGCCCTACAAACCAGACATGAGAAAACTCTTAAGAGCCAGAAGTAGAACTCTTATTACCATGTTTCATTGATGCAACGCCATGATATTCCCCACGGGCCGTTTTCACTTCAGGGCAATGAATAACACATATACGAATATGAATCATAATTTAACATTTATTTGTATAGCATATTTCCCTTGACTCAACCACACATACATCATGAAAGAAAACATGCTCTCCATGGCTGAGTATCAATGCATGATAATAACAATGGTGATTGAACTGGATATACATGACATTGTATATTAAGAAGCCATTTTAAAAAGGTGGCTCTTTAAAAGGTGGCTCTTTAAAAGTGATGTTTAAGGAGGGTGAAGGTAAATCCTCCATTTTAGTTTTACTCTGTGCATACACGTGTGCTGCCACTGTTTCCTGTTGGGACCGTAGGGCAAGGAAGTCTGGATTCTGGAGTTGAGGATTAGGGGTCAAGGGGTAGGGGGCGGGGGCGGGGGTGGGGGCGGGGACGGGGGTGGGGGTGGGGGACAGGGTCCAGATGGGTTGATTGATTAGGATGGGTTGGGGGTCCTGTCCCTTTGATGTCCCGTCTCCCAAAATCAATACCAGAAGGCGTTTCTGAAGTGGCGATCTTGTCGCAGTTGGAACAATGAAGCATTTGCTCTTTCAGACTGAGGGAGGATGAAAGACAAAACGGACGAGCAGAAGGACCGTTCCTGCATGGAGAAACACACGTGTCGCTCCTCAAATGTTTAACAAATAAACATGGAGTGTTTACAACAACCCGTAGTCGCTACACTGTGTTGGCTCAGGGTCTGCATACGTATCGTTCTTTTCATCTCTCTCAAAGTCTCTCTCTCTCCCTCTCTCACTCTCCCCTTTCTCTCTCCCTCTCCTCACTCTCTCCCTCTCTCTCTCTCTCTCTCCCTTTTCTCTCTCTCTCTCTCTCTCTCCCTTTCTCTCTCTCCCTCTCTCTCTCTCTCTCTCTCTCTCTCTCTCTCTCTCTCTCTCTCTTTCTCCCCTCTCTGTCTCTTTTCTTTCTCTTTATAACCCACAATATCTTTCTCTATTTCACTGTTATGTGCTCTTTTTCTCTTTCTCCCTCAATTTGGGAGAAATATACTTTGTATAGTATATACACGTATACATAGAAACACAATACAATGGCCTGGATCAAATCAAAATTGGTCAAAAATAAAGTGTTTTTCTTCCTTCACACACAGTTTGACAGTTTGGTTGAGTTCAGCAATCACCAAAATTAGCTTGCCAAACTGTGTGAAGAAAAAAAATACCATTCGATACAAACACAAATGATTTATTTGTAAGCAAATTTACAATGTTGTTTGAATTGAATCTTGGCCAATATCAAAAACAAAAAATAGAAAAGTTAAAAAAATAAATATAAATGACAAATTACAATGACAATAAATAAAATGTATCTGTCTCATTCACAGACGCTGTCACTGGCTCTCTTTCTCTCTCTCACTCTCTCGCTGAATAGCTCTCACAATATACTCTTTCTCTTTCTCAGTCTTCCATTCTTACACTCTCTCTTTTTCTCTCTTTTCGCCTCTCACCCCTTTCCCCAGACGTCACTGCCTAAGAGCCCTCGCACTCTGCAGCGCCCATAAGCAGCGGTTCACGTCCAGAAAGCTTTGCTACGGCTCGGCTCCCGTCATTTACCGAGACGTTTTTTCACAAAGCGGTTTCACAAAGCGGTTCGTGTCCAATAAGACAGAGCACACTGTTCCGCTAGACCTCCTCCGATGAAATTTGGATCAAAAGCAGCGACAGACACTGTACGGCCTGAGGCTGATGGACCTGTCAGACACAGAACGCTGGAAGGGCGTCCGCCATCAAGCCGCATCAAACCCGATCCGGCTTCAGTTCCCGGGGGCAGCAGATGGTAGCAGTTTCTCTGAAACGCTTCTTTAATTCCTTGTCTCGGTGTAAACGTATCCTGCCCTGTCTCTTAAGATCACCCCGCACCAGTGGCCGTGTAGTGCAGGGTGTTCCCTGTAGTTCCCCAAGGGGTCCACAACAGAGTCGTAGGGGCCCTCAGCAAAATGGACAAACATTTTAAGACTATTTATATTTCACGTTTCATAAATGCAATGTTTTAGACTGTCGGGTCAGATAAACCTGGTTTACCAGAAAAGGTTTAAATGTCCTTGGTGTGAGATTGCACTGCATTCACTCAAACTGCCAGAAACTGCATTTCACTGTGCTCGGTTGCTTTGGCTGAATGGCACTATAGAACATCATGGTTCTCATGTGAAGCTTTTTGTCTCGAATGCAGAATGTTAAAATGCTCGATGACAGGTCAAACAACAGCTCCTCCAAATGCACGGTAACATCAGTGTTCACTCATCAAAGCAAATCTGCCAGTGACACTTGACATGCACGCTCTGAAAGAGGTCCAGGTGAATGTGATTATGGATGTCTCTGGACACCCTCCTCCCCGCCATTCATTGCAATGAATAGCGGAGATGTCAAGCGGGCATTCGAGATTACAGGCGTAACCCCTAACCCCCCAACCCCCTGTCGCCCCCTCTGGGCTGTCTGCCACATCTGAAGCCAATTTCACCCCCCCCCCCCCTCTGTGGAATGCAGATCCAGCAGTGGGAGCAGAACCTGGAGAGGTTTAACATGGACCTGTTCCGCATGCGCTGCTACCTGGCCAGCCTGCAGGGCTGTGAGCAGCCCAACCCCAAGAGCCTCCTGGCCACCGCCAGCCGACCCTCCAAGATCACCCTCGCCCGCCTCGGAGTCTTCTCTGTGTCCTCCTTCCATGCCCTGGTGAGTCTGTGTGTGTGTGTGTGTGTGTGTGTGTGTGTCTTTGCCTGTGTGCGTGTGTGTGTGTGTGCACACGTGTGTGTGTCTGTGTGTGCGTGCGTGTGTGTGTGCATACATGTGTGTGTGTTTGTGTGTGTCTTTGCCTGTGTGCGTGTGTGTGCGTGTGTGCGTGTGTGTGTGTGTGTGTGTGTGTATGTGTTGTAGCGGGAATAGGGGTGTGGGGTTTACACGCAACCAAGTTTGATAACCAAACACCACACAAGACGAACAACTGGAACAAATCGGGTTTAATAGGGGTAACGCACAGTAAGGGAGAGGGGAAAAAACAGGCAAACAGTCCAAATCCGTAATCCTTACTTGTAATCCCTTTCCCCAGGTCTTATCCACATCCACTTTCTCATACAATCCGTTTCAGTAATAATCAGGTTCGTCAGGCAATCCAGGTCATACACAATAATCCAAACACAATAACTCTCTTTAAATTGCTCGCCAACCCTCCTCGCGTTTCCCTTACAGTACTTTGCGACTTGTGTGGGGAAACCGGGTGTCTTCAGCAGCTAAGGGTTTACGGTGTGTCTCGTTTCCACCGGATTTACAAATAAGTTTTGGGGGTGGAGCCAGTGGGTTGAGCGGTATGTCCCCTCTATTACCACTCCCTGCACCGTCCCCGGCCGTCTGCCACAGTGTGTGCACATGTGTGTGTGTGTGTGTGTGTGTGTGTGTGTGTGTGTGTGTGTGTGTGGGTGTGTGTGTGTGTCTTTGCCTGTGTGTGTGTGCGCGTATGTGTGTATTTGTATGTATTTGTGTGTGTGTCTGCCTGTGTGTGTGTGTGTGGGTGGGTGTGAATGTGTCACGGGGCAAGGACGGGTTGTTACAGTTCATTGTTCTGTTAAAGTCTAAAATGAACTTTGCTGCCTTTGTCTGACGCAAAAACAGTCTACCCCCAGGACTTGTGTGGATCCTATTGAAGTTTCTTTTTAGTTCAAGCCGCACAAGAGATTTATTCATTCAAAGACTATTTCTTGTATTAGTATTCACAAGAATTCTCATCATGAGGAAACAATCTTGCGTTGGAAGGATTTGCAGCGATGTAAAAATGGGTGCAAACATTAATCTTGTAAAGATTAAATAATCTTATTATAAGAAAATGAGAAAATAATAAATAAAAAAATCCCCCAGTGCATTAAAGCAGGTCCTCACGGCGTCCGTTTGTCTGTCCTCAGATCTGCTCGCGAGACGAGGCCAAGCTGAGGAAGCACTCCTTCTCCATCTCGCTGTCCCAGCACCACAGCAGCAAGAGGCGCCTCTTCTCCTCGCTCAAAGGCCTGGACAGTCTCACCAAGAGGGGGCAGGAGAGCAGGACGTCACAGGTGACACTCGGACCCGCCCCCCAGACCCCGCCCTGCCCTCACAGGCCTGCAGACAAACACGTGGTGCACGTTCACAACAAGGGGTGCCCTTGTCCTTGGAGAGCCACAAAGTCTACTGCTTTCCATTGTTGCTCAGCACTTATTTCACTGATTAAAATCAGTTGATTGCATTTATATTGACATTTAAAAAAAAATTATTTCTGATTTTTCCCCCGTTTTTCTCCCAATTTAGTAGCCAATTATACCCTCTATTTTATTTTCAATTCCCCACCCTCACGAGTCCGCCGCCCGTCCTCCGGGAACGAGATTCGTATTCCTGGACCTATTTCCCCGCCTTCTTTCGAGACGGAGATCTTCCACGGACTCCATTAACCTTCTCCTCGGCGGACTCGTGCCGGCTCTCCCTCCCCCCCTCCCCCCGGAGGCGGACAGCCAAATGCCGCCTCCGATCGGGCTGACGACCAGGGCCGGTCTGGTAGAAACGCGGGTTTCGATCCACGTCTCTGACGGGCAGCGCACACCGCTCCAAAGCGCGGTGCACTAGACCGCTGGGCCATCCGCCAGCACCTACATTGACATTTTAGGCATTTAGCGGACGCTCTTATCCAGAGCGACTTACACAGTTTACATTTCTTTACATACAATCCATTTATACAGTTGGATATTTTACTGAAGCAATTCAGGTTAAGTACCTTGCTCAAGGGTACAACAGCAGTGCCCCCACCTGGGAATTGAACCAGCAATGTCTGAGTTACAAGCCCAGCTCCCTAACCATTACACTACACTGCCATTGCACAGGCGACTCACCTCACCTGGTTTCCCTGGGTCGTTGTTGGTTTCTAACTTTAAGGTGAAAATAAAAACCAGCAATAGGCTTCAATTTCAGTCAGCAATTCAAGCCAGGTCGACCATTGAACTATACCGTAACACTGGCTAAAACCTGGCTAGGACCAATCAATTGCTGGTGAACAATCTATCTAACTAACATTCTAGACACTACATTCTAGAGATGTAGAGTCTTGAGAGACTATGGGAATTATAATCCTTCAGCAGAGATATTTAGCCAAAGTCTGTGCAATCTTTATGAACCGTGGCCTCTAAAGATCCCAAAGCACTTTTTTGAAAGAGTAGGGGTGTTAACCCCAGTTTCCTGGTCAAATTCCCCATTAAAAAATGGCTTCCTACATCTGGCCACCTAATCATCCCCCTGCATCTGATTGGCTACCCAGTGCCCTGCATTCCCTACTCACTTTTTATTCCCCTCTGTCACGGCTGCAAACAGGAATTGAGGTGTCAGTTGACGTCCCTGGTTAGATAAAGGTACTATGAATGAGTAATGCGGACACTTGGAATTGTGCACTGAAGCTGTCATCATTTAACAGAAAGGAGCACATGAATTATTAAAAGCTACATGCGGTAAATTGCTGTGAACCGTCCCCGCGGCAACAAGCAGATGGTTGTGGTAGGCCCTCGAGCCGATCGCTGAATTTTAAGCAGCCTAAAACGCTTCAGGAGGACCCTGTTGCGGCTTTCCAGTCGACTAGTTTAGGTGTTGTTGTTTTTTTGCACCGTCGATGCGGTTTTAAGATTCTTTAATTACTCTCCGTGGGGCGCGTGGCGAAGATGTTCCTGGCCCCCGCCCTCCCTCTCCCTCTCTCCTCCTCCACCTGCGGTCTCCCTACCTGGGAAGGAGGCATTTAACCGTTGGGTTTGGCCTGTCACCTCGCTTGTCGTCGATGAGAGATGGTGTAAGACCCCCGGGGGCACTTCCTGCGGTCAGATAGTGTTTACTCTCTCTATCTTTTTTTCTTTTCTTTCCGTGACAACTTTTTTTAGTCCTCCACTTTTCCATTGCTCCAAATTTGGAACATTTTAAAAATATGAATGGATTGCGCTCTCGTTTCATCATGAAGATGAAATGAATGTTTCTCATTAAAGTTGAGGCTAAAAATCCACAAGCGGATGTTTTTTTGGCATCCGGAAGGCTCAGTCGTCCCAGTTTGTCCATTTCGCAGACTAACCCATCCAACGTGTAAGAGGCCCGGACTCCCCTAAATGCCAGCGCCTACACCGGTGCCCCCCTCACACACAGGTTTGCCCTGGTGCCCGCAACCGCCACGGCCTCAAAAACCATGAGAGGACTCTTCAATTAGGTGGCTCTGCAGCAGATGTGCTCCTAGCCAATCCCCCCTTTTCTGTTCATCAACTTTCCAAGGGGTCAAACGAGTGGTGGACATCTCTGCCATTTATGGTGCAGTTGTTTACTCATTTAAGATGGTTATTTACAATCGTGCTTATTTATAAGTACCTTGGTCTGCAGTGCAGTGCTCCAACTGGGATTTGAATGTGCAAAAGGTTTTTTTTTTTACAAGAGCAGAAGGTCTGGGCTGCCTTACATCACCCTGCACCCTGCACCCTGCACCCTGCACCCTACACCCTGCACCCTGCACCCTACCCTGCACCCACCCTGCACCCTGCACCCTGCACCCTGCACCCTGCACCCTGCACCCTGCACCCTGCACCCTGCACCCTGCACCCTGCACCCTGTACCCTGTACCCTGCACCCTGGGTCTCCCTTCAGATATTAGAGTCAGAATCTTAAAGCGCTTTGGGATCGCGGGACGAAACGCATGCCAACGCGATCCATTACTCTTCTCACTATTATAACTGTTGGGCTCCAGAGGTGTTTCGTTGAGAGCCCCCCGGGTCTCATGCAAAGCGGAGCGCTCAGCCAGAGCCTGGCCGTGACTGGCGCGCCGCGCGCCAGCTTAGTCACCCGTGCCATACGGCCCCGGGCCCAGAATGACTGGCGCAACGCTGCAGACAGCAGTCTGGGCAGAGGCAGGAGAGGAACAGCTGGCCAGCTGAGTCAGAGAGCGGGCCCGGCCCGGCCCCCTCTCATCTCTCCCTCCAGTCGCAGTTTTAGCGCCACCACATCACCACGTTACTTTTTAGGGAAGCCTCTGAGGTTATTTTCTGTCTGGGTGGAAATGGGTTCAAGAGGCTGGAGGCCGATATGTATATATATATTTATATATATCTTTTTTTTCATGAAACACAAGTGGTGAAACGTCTGTTTGTTCATGTTTGTGTTACCCTTGGACACTGCTGATGGTGACTAAGCTTTGTTTAGGAAGTGCGATGGTGCAGTGGTTTTTTCTTCTTCGCTTTTTTTCTCTCCTGTAGGTGTTTGAGGGAAGTTGCGAAGGACAGCTGAGCCCTCTTCCTCCCTGTAGCTCTGAGGTGAGTCACAGCTTCCTCAAGCTGCTCCACACATTTCACTCACTCCACAGTCAAACCCTCGCATGCTTGTCTATGTGCAAAGTACACGGACTGTAAACCACCGGTCGCGATTCAGGCTATTTAGCCCTTCTTAACTGGTCTTTTAATTTTTTTATATCTAAATAATAAAAAGTACATTGTTTTAAACTGCAGTGTAGTATACAGATAACACAGGGTACAGGGCAGCAGCATAGTGTAATGGTTAGGGGAACTGGGCTTGTAACTCAGAGATTGCTGGTTCAATTCCCAGGTGGGACACTGCCGTTGTACCCTTGAGCAAGGTACTTAACCTGAATTGCTTCAGTAAAATATCCAGCTGTATAAGTGGATTGTATGTAAAGAAATGTAAACTGTGTAAGTCGCTCTGGATAAGAGCGTCTGCTAAATGCCTAAAATGTAAACGTAATATAAACTGTATCAATTTACGGATGGAAGAGCCTGGGCCTGGCTCCGTGAACATCGTTGAAGTGAGAGAACGGCACACGCCCCAGTGAACAAATCGATGCTGTAATGTGCGTGACCGGGTGAACCCTCAATCGCTTCTGTGACCGTGTGACCTGCTCTGGGTCATCCGTGTGATTCTCAAGTGTCAGGGGTCTCACTGTACATCAGATTTGTATTTATGTACACGGCTCTCCGCATTGATTCATCGTGACTGAAGCCCCCGTTTATGCCGATGCATCATGTCACGAAGGCGCCCTTCATCTGCTCCAGGCTCATCATTTGCCCGTAATCTCAAGCGATCCATCACTGTGTCATGTTCATTTTCAAAGTGGCCTAGAGTCCTAAAGCTCCAGTGTAGATGATATAAAGTTATTACATGCATTCGTAGCTCTCAAAACACTTTCTGGCGTCGGTGCAAAGTGAGCTTTTACCTCGTTTCATAACGCTCCGTGGTTCTGTGTGACCTTTGCTCCACCTTATTCATCTCTTTGATATTTTTGTGTGATTTTGTCAGCATTTTTCCTCGCCCCCATTTTTCACTGAAGCCATTTCATACTGAATTTGTCATCTGCTGGTTTTTATTCCTTGACGCAAAACATACGTTGAGCCAGAAAGCTTCCCAGGCCAGAGTCGACTTTGACAAGATAAACTGTGAATGACCAGACCCGAGTTTTATTAATGGTGCACTGCATCTTGTGCAGTGGGTGAGTTGGTGAGCCCGATGCCAAACCGACTTGCGCATGAGACGGGAACGAGCAGCCAGGACGATGAAATTGCAGCTGTACGTCTTGGACTGTGTGCAGACAGACTGACGTCACCAAAGATCCCTGGAGGGGAGTATCTGGAGGGCCGTTTTGTGTGGATGTGACCTGAGTGTGAAACGATTACTGGACCAAAACGCTACTTAAAACGTTTGGGGAAACCCTTTATCCTGCAGCCCATAATGGCATGGTGTATTTACCTCAAGGGGGCGCCAAACACCTGATGCATTTGGGATAATCCACACTGTACGGGGGACATCAAAAAAAGTTACATTTATGGTTAGATCAAGAGACCACCAGGTTTTTTTTTTTTTTTAGTCACAGTCAGAGTGCTCACCCTTCCAGATTATTAAATCAGTGAATGGACTTCCAGTTCCACTATTCAGTGTTAGGTGGGAAGTGGAAACATATCACTAACCAAGATGACATGAGGAACTATATTCATCATTATGTGCTTGAAATTAGTTAAGAAGATGAGACCGGCAACTTCGATCTGACAGTTTTATTAAGCATTTCACTGAGTTCACAATAGCATTTAAACAGGAACACAACTAAACATTTCAAAGATTAACCAGTGGTGTGCTTGGGGATAAATGCATATGTTTGACTCATTGCATTAGCCAATGTAACAGATTGAAGTTGGCCCAATTGATCTGATTTGTTGAAATCAAAATCCTCAAGTTGTCAAAATTGAATGCAAGAAAAGACACGTTCACACGCAGTAAAACTGCATGGAGAGGAATGCGATTGTGAGTGTCGCAGACTGTGATGGGGGCGATGTCAGCTCTCTGATTGGGCAAGTGTCTCCAGAGAGGCCCGGGCCTCTGCCCACATGGCATCAGGCCCCTGCACAGCTGTAACAACTGTCGGCGCAGCGTGGTGCAAACCGGCGGACACGCTGCGTGCCAGGGATCTTTTACGGGCCGCCTCCCCCTCCCCCAAACCGGCCTCCTCCTGGCGGGGGCCCTTTACTCTGAGGAATGGCGCTGCACTCCCGCGCAAACCCCCCTGGAGAGAGACGGCGCTCAGAGAGTCCGTTACCGCCGCACACGGCCGGCCAGCTGTCTCTGTGCCTGTCCCCGTTCATTTTCATTTTTGATTTGAACAAACTGGATCTCTGTGATCTCATCGGCCGTCAATCTTCACTTGTATACGTGTAAAGAGCGCGTTGGCACTGCTTGGATTTCCCACGTTTCCCTAATCAAAGCTCACCTAAATAAGGCCAGTGTTTGCCCAAGCCCAAACAGTATTCGCAGCTGTGCAGTGTGTAAAGCCTGAAGTCTGAAATGGTGACGAGGGATGAGGAGTCGGTTAGAGCGGCGATCCTCAACCCCCGACACATCCGCCTTCATCGACACTCGTTACGTTACATTTCAGGCATTTAGCAGACGCTCTTATCCAGAGCGACTTACAGTTTCACATTTCTTTACAATCCATTTATACAGCTGGATATTAACTGAAGCAATTCAGTACCTTGCTCAAGGGTACAACAGCAGTGTCCCACCTGGGGATTGAACCTGCAACCTTAATGTTACAAGTCCAGTTCCCTAACCATTATACCACACTGCCACTCACCATGTCATTACTCACTATGCATTATAATAATTCATTATAATTATTCATTATTCATTACATTTCAGTCAAAGCAGAGTTAACTCACCTCACCTGGTTCCTTGGGTCTGAATTTGGTTGCTGATTTTTTAAGATGAAAACAAAACAACGGCAGATTCTGTGGATCTGTTTAAGGGGTGGGGGGGGGTGTTTTTTTGTTTGGTTTTTTGTTTCAGATTTTTATCTCATTTTCTCCCAATTTGGTAGCCAATTACACCCGCTATTTTCAAGTCAATCCCCCCCTTGTAATGTGAGTTTGCGGCCGTAGCCTTGTGACCGGCAGTGACAAAGGCAAAGTATCATCTCCTCTGAGACGGTACTCACCAGGCCGTCAACCGTAACTCCGGTACTCCAGAGCCACTCCTGTGCCCAGCGAACATCCTGTCGGCTTCCCTCCCCTCTCCCTGCGGGGGGACAGCCAATCGTGCCGACTCTGGCGTGAGAGGGAATCGAACCCCGGTCGCCCTGGCCACCGTCAACATTGTAACCACTCGACCACTCGGGAGGCCGGGAGGTTGTTATGTTTAAAGTGGATTTTTAATAATATCATCAAGTGTTGGTTATGAATTTATGGGGCTACAACAGGCCGCGCTAACTCCCCACAACCACCCTTGGTCAAAGTGGAGCCTTGTCTGAAGTTTAATGAGTTTGGGTGGAGGGTATGTTTCCAACAGTTTCAGGACCAAAGCAAAGGCCTTTTCTTTGAGTGAGACTATGACATGGAACTCTTAACGGCCGAGTTGCTCCCGACAACTAAGACTGCAGAGTAATGACACGGCGCGAAATGGTTTCCAGTCGCCTCGGAAACACCACCACTTCTGTGCTGAATCCACCCCGACCGGTCCCAATGTTTATTCTGCACATGAGTCATGTGGGTTTGAGCACAGAAACGCGTCTATGCTTCAGCGCGACGGTTTTCCGTCACTATCAAAGGGGTGAATGCTTTCTTTGGTTGCTTGTTTTTTCTTGTTCGTTTTTGTGCATTTGGTGTGGATGTGTGTCTCTCTCTCTCTCTCTCTCTGTTTGTACCCCTTTTTATTGTGGTGTCCTCAGTGACAGCGATGTGCATTTCAGAGACGTGAAGTCTCAACCGAAAAACCAAATGGAATGGCGCTGAAATGCAGAACCGCAGGAGCTTGAAATTACTGGTGACCTCTCATTTGGCCGTGTGACTAAAACCAGCTGACCTCTTTATGGGGGGAACAGGGCTGTAGCCATTTTTTATAGGAATTATTTTAATCATTAGACCACAAGTATGGTAATCATAACCACTAGTGTAATTAGTAGAATTTTTAATGCCCAAAGTCAAATCAATTGGTCAAAGCTCAAAAGATAAGAAACATATTCATTAAAAATATTAATTCTGTGGAAATCGGCACAATCCATCAAATGGGGTTATAATAACCCCTCATTTATATAGCACTTTTCATCGCAAAGCGGTCTCAAAGTGCTTAACAGAAAATCAAAAGAAAAGAAAAACTGAAAACAAAGCAAAACTAAAATGTATTCAAATTAATATAATTTTAAAAACTGTGTATGTGTATGTATGTATGTGTGCATATGCTGTATGTTTTGAGTCTGGATTTAAAAACATTAATGGAATCAGCCTCCCTAATAGAAATGGGGAGGCTATTCCATAGAAAAGGAGCTCTAAAATAAAAAGCCCTACCTCCAACCATTTATTTGGCCACGGGCGGGACAACTAATAACCCTGCATCCCGCGACCGGAGGGCACGTGCCGGAATATATGGCCGAAGCACATCGGACAAATATCCTGGCGCCAATCCATGTAATAACATTTTTAAATCAATTCTAGCCTCAATAGGAAGCCAATGCAGAGTAAATAAAATAGGGGTACTTGTACTTAAAAGTCGCTCCCTGGATAAGAGTGTCTGCCAAATGACTTAATTTAACATTTGTTGAGCATTATTAATGTCCTGCAATGAATGAATGATGAATGTTTTTTTTATTTGTTTCTCCCCCTTGCCCCCCCTCCCAGCAGAGACTGGACAGTTTGGCGAGCCTCTATTCGGCGGTGGTGTCTAAAGGAAGCCGCTGGGACAGGAGCCCAGAGACCAGCGCCTGCGTGTACCTGCCGGACCAGCGGGTTGTCACGGTGCCCGTGACGGGAGACCTGACGGTGGGGGACCTGCTGTCCTGGGCCTGTGAGGTAGGCCCCAGGAGCTTTGGGATAGTAGCGCGCATGCTCTCCGTACTGTGCTAGCACCGCTCGCCTCATGATGGCCCCTCTGCGGACCGTCCTGCGTCAGAATGACCCTTCCTGTAGCGAGGGCGTGCCATGCCGTTTATTTATTTATGTATTTATTTTCACCCTCTATACCAGGGCTCCTCAAATCTTGGCCCACGAATCCAAAGTCGGTCCTGGTTTTCCTTTCACTCGGGTAGTTAACTGAACAATCGGTGCAACCGATTGGCCGGAGAGTCTTCACACCAGACTCCCAGGTAAAGGGAGGGTGGAGAAACAGCAGCAGCTCGGAGGACCGCGATTTGAGGAACCTTGCTCTATATTTTTCATATTTCATATTTTTCACATCATAATCCAAGCAGTATGATGGACCGGGGAGGATGAAAAAGAGTGAATTTAGATGTAAACTACCACAGAGCCTTTCTCCTAGCAGTGATGAAGTGGTTTATTGATTTATCGCGGCACAGGGTCAATACCAGCTAGCCCAACCAAGCTCCCCACGTGGGTGGGAGAACACAAGCTCTCTACCAGCCCTCTTCAACCCGCAGTACTCCGGTGGACAGAGACCGTCGTCAAGGCGTCGCTGCGTACATGAGCAGATAGAAAGCCCTTTTGCTTGTGCGTTGTTATCTGTGATGCACTCTAGGCTGTAGCAGAAATGACAGGCCCAGATGGGACGCGTGGCCTGTTCTGGTCATTAAGCTTTGTCATGTGTCACGTGAATCTGTTTGAGCCAGATGTTTCTCAGCTCCGTGCCACAATACACCAGTAAACAATTTTTTTTGTATTTGAATAATATGTAATTCATAATAATTATTCATGATGAATAATTATGACTATTCCCCCCCGCCCCATCGTGGTTATGTTTCTGTTCATTCTGGGACCAGTCTGGTTCTCTGTGGTTCAGTTGGTAGAGCACGGCATTGGCAACGCTTAGGTTGTGGGTTCAATCCCCACTGGGACCACATATACTGAAAAATGTATGCATTCACTACTGTAACTTGCTTTGGATAAAAGCGTCTGCTAAATGGCATATGTTATTATTATATTAGTCTGTGAGGACCATCACCGTGTTCAGATTGCACATCAATGGTTCCCCCTCCTGTAGAGGAGTATAGAGACTGCCTGTCAGTGAGACAGCTGAGCCCTTTTGTCTCGTCAAATTTACCGTGTGCCGAGTCAAACTGGAAAAATCCCAGCCTCAGTCGGAAACCTCAATTCGTTCATCCAACGGGCTTCAAACAGGCTTCAAACAGCTCGCCGCGAGACCTAAATAGATTTACGAGACAGTTTCAACAATTTTTTCTGACACCCGACTCTTCTTCCCTCGGGCTGTAAGATGACATGTGCACTTGCAGGATTGTTTTTTTTTGTATTCATATTTTTATGACATGTAGAATAGTGTTATTTCACGACCAGTTGGCGGGCCTCACTGCAGCCGGTCTGAGCCCGTTCCGGTCCGCCGTAGCGTGGCGTGAGGGGAGCGTGAGACCCGTCGAAACGGTCACTTGGACGTGACGGAGCAGCAGTCTTCCCCTCACATGTCCGCGCCCTCGCCCTTGGATGGTGTGCGGTGAGAGGTAATGTCCTGCCGGAGAAGGGGGGGGGTCATCATACACCCACCTGCCCCACACGGCTCACATTAGGAATTGGGCTCGTAGTTGGACACAGTTACATGCTGCGGTTGTTCCCGCCACTGCCGGGTCACTGGTCCTACACTCGTTTTCTTCTTCCTCCTGTATTAATTTGAGGTCACTCATTGTGGAACTTAAACCATCTGTAGAGAAGGTGTTCACTGTTGCTCCTGCTTTGTTTTGTGCACCGATTTCCGTGACGTTAGCATGTTTTGTAAGATAGTCCTCTGCGCTCTCTCCCGCAGACGAGGCAGCTGGACGCCGCTGTGCATGGGCTGCGACTGCGCAGGTGTGTGGAACAGAACCCAGAGATCATCACACCCTCGCCCAGCGAGCTCGTCCAGGACCTGGTGAGATACCTGCCACAGCTACACACACACACACTCAGCATTGCACTTTATTAAACGTACTGTACTAATGCAGATACTAGTGTATGATAACACACACACACACACACACACACACACACACACACACACTAAGCATTGCACTTTATTAAACGCACTGTACTAATGCAGACACTGGTGTATGATAGTGTATGATAACACACACACACACACACACTCAGCATTGCACTTTATTAAACGTACTGTACTAATGCAGATACTAGTGTATGATAGTGTATGATAACACACACACACACACACACTCAGCATTGCACTTTCTTAAACATACTGTACTAATGCAGACACTAGTGTATGATAGTGTATGATAAACACACACACACACACACACACTCAGCATTGCAATTTATTAAATGTACTATACTAATGCAGACACTAGTGTATGATAGTGTATGATAACACACACACACACTCACACATCAGCATTGCACTTTCTTACACTTACTGTACTAATGCAGACACTAGTGTATGATAGTGTATGATAAACACACACACACACACACACACACACACACACTCAGCATTGCAATTTATTACACTTACTGTACTAATGCAGATGTAACGGAGTTTGGTTCTGCCCGCAGCGAGTTTCGAACCGAGGGATCTCAATGCAACGACAGCGATTTAGCTCGCTGAGCTGAAAGCTCAAGTCCCTAACTCCAGGAACTAATCACACACTTATCCATGTCGCTTTCTGTAGCGGGCGCTCACGTACCAGAGCTCCACTCCACAGATACTAGTGTATGATAGTGTATGATAACACACACACACACACACACACACACACACACACACACACACACACACACACACACACACACACACACACACACACTCAGCATTCCACTTTATTCCACTTACTGTACTAATAGAGATGCATAGTGTACGATGTCACATTTGCACTTGTGTGTTCTAAGCCACTGCTTTGCTGCCCATAGTGTGCGTTGGATAAAGATCTAAGATCTAACGACTGAGTGTGATGAAACTGGTTTGGTGTTCCCGTAACAGCTGTACGACAGTTTGGAGGTCTTCCCCCTCGAGGTGTACACCCTGACCTTGTCCCGTCCGACCGACGTCACAGACTTCGGTGAGTTCCGGCAACACCGGGGGAGCCCCCTGTCTAGTCATGTGACTCGATCACACCATCTTCTGACCTTTGACCCTCGATCTCCGGTCGCAGGGTTCGCAGTGGTGGGCTACGTGGACGAGTGCGGGAACAGCCGCGTCTTTGTGAGCGAGATTCTCCCAGATGGACTCGCTTTCAGCGAAGGTACTGTGTTAAAAATAATTTAAACCGGATTTTATATTGGTTTAAAATCTATTTATTCCTGCAGACTCATGTAGACTTTAGCTTTTCTGTTTCAGAATGTTTTAATCCATAGCAGCTGTCAGATCTTCAGCATAAGAATCCTTTTCTTTGGGCCAGTGTGTTTTTCCCTGTGTTCCGTATTGAGCACAAATGGACTCTGTCTTTAAGGCGTCTGAGTCTGATGCGAGCCTGCCTGGACACAGGCCTGCATTCACTCTGCGCAGAGAGAAGGACAAAAACAAACCACATCATTCAGTAGTGCTGGGCTAATGGCAGTGCTGTCATTTCCTGACTTCCTGTGTGTCTGTGTCTGTCTGTATGTATGTGCCTGTGTGTCCGTATGCGTCTGTGTTTGTCTGTCTGTGCATGTGCGTGTGTAATATAATATAATATAATATATGTGTGTGTGTGTGTGCGTGTGTGTGGGTGTTTCCTCTCGGCAGGGCTGAGACCGGGGGAAGAGATCCTGGTTCTGAACGGGAGGACCATCTCCACGCTGGCCCTGGGTCAGATCCAGACGCTCTTCAGCAAGCAGACCCTGGACCTGACCCTCAAACGTGACTCTCTGTCAGCCTGGCCCAGCTCTGCTCCCCAGGACCCCGCCCCTCCCATCCCACTGGCCAACCAGACGCAGCTGCAGGAGGACGTCTCGGAACGACACCCCGGAGCGCAGAGCCCTGCAGGTGAGACACGGCTGAGTCAGTCCACAAACGTGGCACTGAGCACCCATACAGGACCCTACAGCCGCACAATTGTAACACTGTAATATTACATTGTAACAGCACTCTAATATTACATTGTAATACTACTGTACCATTACATTTTACATTTTAGGCATTTAGCAGACGCTCTTATCCAGAGCAACTGTATAAACAGTTTACATTAAACTTTAGTCGCTCTGGATACAATCCTAAAATTATAAAACTGAAAAAAACTAAAATAACCTACTATAATTGTATTACACCTAGTAATAAAACATCCGCTCTGTTTCAAATCAACACAGAACAAAGTACATTGACAGACTGAATTATCGTGCACTTACAACGTTGTCTTAGTATAATATATTATAACAAATAATCATATACACTTTGAGAAGCTTGTTTAGTTTTGAACGCAAATTGGATACCAAGTGAATTAAGACTTGCGTGGAAGCCGACTGGACCTTCGACCAAACGGGAAGTCTGCTTTCCTTCACTTTCCATCACAGACAGTTCTGCACCACCGCCCGTGGATCCTCCCTCTCCGCGCGTTTGCGAACAGGCATTTGTGTGAGTAGCAGATGGCCGCGAGTGTCACGTTCCTCCAGCGACGCCATCGCTCAGGAGACACACTTCGGCTTTCACGCTGCTCTCTTCGCGCGCCTGGGCGCCCCCCGTCTTTACGGCGTGCCAAAATCGCTTTGAGCTTTACAGCCGAGACTGTCTTCTGCCCCGTTCCGAATCGCGGGATCGGCCAGCCAGTACCGCCTTATCGCCGGGTTTTGCAAACGCACAGCTGCGGTTGTGACGGTTCGTCCTGACGATGCTGTCGAGAGGCAGGGGCGTCTCTTTCCGGCCGCACGGTCGACTTTGCTGCGTTTGAATCAAAATTCCAAAAGTGACGGGTTAAAGTCAACGACAAAGACTGAATCACCCTTGAAAAGTGCTGCAGTGTGGCCAGAGAGGATTAATGGGTGGTTATGAGGTCTGGGCGTCCAACGAGCGTGCGCTGTGCGGAACCTGCTGTCCGTCAGCTCAGAGTCACCACAGAGGAGCCAGATGGCTCGATCCTGAGATACTTTCCCGTCCTTCTCCGCCACTGACCTTGGGTCATCGTTCATTAATTTATTTGGGAATATTCATGCCCAGCTCACTGTGGCGGACAGCCCCACCATAGAGCCCAGCACTGGCCTGAGCTGTAGAGTCTCTGCCTGTTGAGTCGGCCCACACCTTTGGTATCAAATCAAATCAAATCAAATGCATTTGTATAGCGCTTTTCACAATTGAATTGTCACAAAACGCTTAACAGAGGGGGAACCCAGGCCTAGACCCCCCCAAAAGCAAGCCTAAAGGCAACAGTGTCAAGGAAAACTCCTTGGTGGGAGAAACCAGACTAAAAGGGGGAGCCCATCCTCTTCTGGCCGGCACAGGGTGTGTCCAAAAAGACCATATCATGCTCAGTCCAAGGTGACTCAGGGCTGAAAGACTTTGCCCCTCCTGAGTTAGGTAGTCAGCGGGGGGCTAAACCACGTGAAGGGGTCCAGATCCAGGAACTGGGGTTGGCATGGGGGTGAGGGTTGATGGGGGCAGCTCACACTTCTCACAGGATCTAGGGCTCGGAAGTCTCTAGAACAATTGTGTTTATATTATCAGCGTGAAATTGACTTTGAAATGATTTCTGCCCACGTCCTCTGGCGCTGTTTGTGAAACGTACTCGAGGTCTAAATCGCTTCTGCTGTCCACCTTTGTTTTGTTTATCCTTTCCTCAAACCCGAACACTTAGGTTTAGGCCAGTGCTCTACTGAAAATGATGAGTTTTCTGCTAAACGTATATTATTATAATTATTATGCAGGGTTCCTTTTTGGAAAAAGTTCAGGTCAAAATGTCATTTCATCACACCATTCCTGGCGTCAGAGTAACATGTTCACACAGCATACAGTATTATCAGCCGCAGTGAATGCATGCAAATGAACACTGAAGCAAACAGTGTGCATTTAAATGTTTTTATGTCGATACTTACGAGAGTAAAGTAATCAAATGTAGTATAAATGTAATTGCTACAGGAAATAAGTGGTTAAAGATTCTCATCGATTGGTTCTTACTGACTCCACATGCAGTGAGCTGCACTTGATGCATGTTTATTTGTTTTGTTTGTTTTAAATAATCCGCCAAAACAGGATGTACAAAGAATGAAAAGGTTGTTGTGCTGTTTTGATGTTTCATGTAGGCAAAGTACGTATCGGTGAAGAGAAATTTGTTTTTTTTGGTCGTTGCGCTCTTCCTTGTTTTGGCTAAGGAAACCACAGCCACTGTAGGGAAGAGACGGCCTGAACAAGGTGCGTTGTGGGTCAGGAGGCAGGAGGCAGGTCTGCTAGCTCTTCTTACATGGAGAAGGACAGTGAGCTAGCAGTGGCTTCCTCTTTTCACTGGCATGCACAGAAGAGCAGCAGGTACTTTAAAAGGGTTAGAAAACCAGAAACGCAAACACACACAGTACAGTATAGTCGTCTTTCTGCACATCACACACATATGAGGAGCTGCATCAGATATGAGTGGTAAGCTACAGCTTGTTACCTTGTTTAGGTTTAAGTTGAGGGTTTTATTAACTTTTAACATTGAGTAGTTGCTGTATACGTTTGTACAAAATACAGATATCATCTGGTATGGGGCTTTGTTCCTATGAATATTGTGGGTATTCTGTTGCAAGTGGCTGTGTTTTGAGCAGTGTATGTTTTTGAAGTTGAAATTGAGCCGTGCGCGTCAGTATAAACTTGCCCTCGTTTGAACTCAGAAGCACCGCACTGAAAACGTGCCGCCGCAGTTCCACCGGCTCGCCACTAGAGGGCGGAAACAAGCAGCTCGCTCCGCTCCTCAGAGGCTTGGCAACAGAGAGGCGAGTTCACAGGACCACGGCGAGATTAAATCCAAAATATGATTTGCCGGGGCGAGCTCCGGGTGGACATATTGAAACTGGCCCCACGCTGCGTTTTGATTATGAAAAGATATTAATAGACGGCTGGCTTCACACGGATCACCGTGCCAAATCAGATCGGACGGATGTGTGTGAGACACTGAAAATCCTCAAGACCTCTGCCTTTATATTTTAGCAAAATTCAGAGGTCTCGATTACTAACCTTACACCTAACATAAAAACTACGTAGGACTGTGTAAGGACACATTAAAAGCACATTAGAGCTATGCTGGTATATGAAGAAAGAGCAGTCCTGATGTGATACCTTGCTATCGCATAAGAAATAACTGCTCACCTTCGTTGACCCTTGCATTATATTTGCCTAAATATTTAACTTAATAATCGTGAGAATGTTTTTTGTCGAAGATTTGCCCTCAGTCCTGTAATGGAAACCATAGTTAAACTTCAAAAGCACATTTATTTTAACTGATGGGTAGATCTCAGAACTTCGTCTAAGCCTAAAGGGAAAATGACATTAACGGATTATGTCATAGATCTTTATGCAAATATGTAATCCAATCGGTTACTGTAGGTATTAACACCAGAAGAGAATGGAACAACCTCAAACAGCACAGGCATTTGCAAACCACTCGTGCCACAGGCAGAAGCAGAAAAGACAATTTTGAAATATCAAATATGTTAGTCTAAGTTGCTATAATAGCCCCTCCCTCCTTATTCTACACAAAATAGCCCCTGCTGTGACAGTGTGTTTTGTTCCTCTTGCTGTTGCAATCATCTCATCTTCCTCTGAGGCTCATTTTTAATATGTGATTTTTCATCTCATGTTCCCTCCTGTTCTTCTGGCTCAAACACACCCAGACATTACGGGGGATGCTGAGTGGTGGGGGGGGGGGGGGTGAGTTTATAGCACCTGTCTGGTGTCCCAGGTCTTAGACCTCCCAGGGTCTCAGTGGACTCCTGTCCAGAGCAGGCTAGGAACTTTTATCATTGTGGTTAACTTGATAAATTGCTCTTTGTTTCTTCCTGGTCTGTACCTATGCCCTTATTCTTTCTTTTTTTAAAGATTTTTCCCATTTTTCTCCCAATTTAGTAGCCAATTATACCCTCTCTTTTCATGTCCACCCCCCCATTGTATCGCTGCCATAGCCCTGAGACCGGCAGTGACAAAGGCGATGTACCGCCTCCTCCGAGCCGGCACTCGCCAAGCCGTCGACTGTAACTCCGGTACACAGAGGCACTCCTATATGCAGCAAACTCATGTTGGCTTCACCCCCCACTCCCTGGGGCGGACAGTCAATTGTCGCCCCCTAGTGGAATGGAACCCCGGTCGCAGTGGCCAGCATTGAACGTTGTAACCCCTAGACTACCCGGGAGGCCTTTATGCCCTTATTCTTGCACCTCTTAGGGTAGGGCTATTCAATTAGTGGTCTGCATTTCTCATTTAACGTTTTTAAATTAAACAACCCTCCTATCCCCCACCCACTTCCCCCTTTCTGATGTATATGAACAATCTGTAAAGAGAATGAAAATGTTTGGCCCACCTGCACTTTTGGTTTTTAAAATCTGGCCCCCATGAAAAAGTAATTGAATAACCCTGTCTTGGGAAATGCACGTTATTCATAAAGCTATGATGGCACTGTAAGTTCCTCTGAGTAGCAGCATCCAGCAGATGAATAAATCATAATATTTATAAATAAATAATCATGTTCACGATTCATTAACAACGTGGGCAAGGACTGCTGGCTCTGAGGTTCTGTGGGACAAATGAATGGATCCAAGAGGAGGTCCTCTTTGACAGGTGTGAAGACACTGGCAAATCATTTGCACTAATTGTCCAATTAACTTTCTGAGAGAAAGGAAAACTAGGACAGAATTTGGATTTGGGTCATAGGGTATGCTGGTTTTTGTTTTAACCTTAGAATCAATCACCTTAACAATCAATCAATCAATTTATACACAAGAAACCAGGTGAGGTGAGTTAATTATGCGATCAACCACTTTAATTGATCAATTAAGTGCTGATAAAGAACGAAAACCAGCATACCCTGCGGCCCTCCATGACAACATTACAGGCATTTAGCAGACACTCTTATCCAGAGCGACTTACAGTTTTTTACATTTCTTTACAATCCATTTATACAGCTGGATATTAACTGAAGCAATTCAGGTTAAGTACCTTGCTCAAGGGTACAACGGCAGTGTCCCACCTGGGGATTGAACCTGCAACCTTAACGTTACAAGCCCAGTTCCCTAACCATTATACCACACTGCCTGCCAGGATTGACAAGGATTGAAAAACCACTGGCTTAGACCATGCTTCTTTGAAAATCTCCCCGATTTCAATTGTATCGTGCTTTTCAAGTAGATTTCTCAAGTTTTGTCTTTTAAGTGCACTAGTTTCAATGTCAGTTTCTAGATAATTTCAGCAAAAAAAGATGGGCATTCCTTGGTGTTTATTGTAATGCTTAATGCACTTAACATTCAACCTTAAAACCTTATCAAAATGGAATGGAAAACCTCATGGGCGCTTTAAACAATATCTGTGTTCCAGTAAGCTGAACTGTGTCAGCAGTGTGCATTGTAATATGCGATTCCTGCAAAACCGCAGCCGGTCTTCAACGACAACCTTTCTCACTATTTTCCTATGTTTTTGTGTTTAGCGGCTAGGGTGTTAGGTGGCGTTTCCTCGGTCGACAAACACACAACCCCTCTCTTCAGGGTTGACAGTAGAAGGGGTTGTGTGTTTGTCGACCCAGGAAAAGCCACCTGACACCCGAGCCACCAAAACAAAAACATAGGAAAATGCAGAGAAAGGTTGTCGATGTTGTCGACCTCACATCTGGAACATGAGATTTTCAGCCTCCGTCGGCTGACCAGAAATAGACGTGTTTATGTTGTGTGGGAGAAGCTTGTGTTTAGCTGTTGACCCTGTGTGCCCTCCAGCAAAAAAAAAAAACACGTCCGACTTGATTACACAGTGCAAATAAATATAACCCAGTGTTCTCCTCCTAGCAGGAGCGTAGAAGACAGTGTGCTTTTTACCCCCTTGTTTTCCACCTTGTGCATTTTTAAGCCTGTGGTGTTCGAGTGAAAGTGGTCACTGTCAAGTCTGTCAACCAAACAGGCTTCCTTGAATAACGTGCTGTGAATCTGCTTGACATACAAGATCACACTAGACAGCCTGATGCTGGTTATTTATGCTGAGAATTGCTGTGACTTGTGTGGGGACCAAACCCATCACCTGCCACTGTCACACCATGCTGGTACTGGTTTTATTATGCTGCGTGCATTTAGCAGACTCTCTTAACCAGAGCGAATTGCAAAAAAATTCGTTCACATTGGTTAATAAGAGTGGCGGTATTATAATAATAATATAATAATAATAATATATGCTATTTAGCAGACGCTTTTATCCAAAGCGACTTACAGTAGCGAATGCATACATTTTTCAGTATATGTGGCCCCAGTGGGGAGTGAACCCAAAACCTAAGAGTTGCTAACACCGTGCTCTACCAACTGAGCCACAGAGAACCACTATTATAGGATGTTTAACACAAGGTTAAAGATGTATTAAGAGGTCAAATATAATCAACTATAATATTAGCATAGTCAACTGTCCTGCGAAACGTATTAACGTGATAAACTAACCTGACAGCATAGTGTCTAGTATTAAATGTCCTGAGATTGTGCTCGAGAAACAAAAGTAATAGATAAGAAGGTCAGGGTTGAGGGAGCCTTTATGAAGTCGGAAGGGTGATGAAATATGAATTTCAATACAATTATGCATAAAACAGGAAGCCATTTACCATATATCACCTGATATCTTTTTACCCATGAGCCAGAATTATCTTCTAAAAAACAGAACTTCTTGCTTTTTATGCCACCTATTACTTTACAACATAGAAAATGGGCAGGGTTGAAAAAATAAAAAAGAAAAAAGATGTCTCCATTCAGACGCAGGCCGATGCCCATTATATTATGAAACATGCCACGTTGGATAGCAGAGCACTGCAATTAAACTGCTTAAGGGTTTTAATTGTCTGCTACGCTGAAATGTACTCATTACTCTCTGTAGTTGAAGGGTGAAATTGGCTCATGGTTTCTCCTGCTTCGCCTTCTCCAGATGTGTTGAGAGTGATGGACGCCCCCAACGGTTCTGTAGGACCCGGCCAAGACAATGGTCCACTGCAGCCCCACTGTACCCGCCAGAGCGCGCAGAACCAGAACCAAAAGGTAAGCGCGGCTGTGCCGTAACTCACCGCACAGCGGTGGCAGGGAGGGAAGTGCGCCCCCCGTACATTCCAAAACAATTCCACCGTTAACGGCTGATCTCAGATCAGTGCTCAGCGAGCGAAGGCTCACCGTCGCAGGTCTGAAATCATCGGAGGGAGGGAGGGGGAGAGTGTGCGGGTGGTCTGGAACACAACCTTCTGACTCGCATGGCCAGTACATCACGGATCATAAACTCTTTATGAGAATGCCTCTGGCTCAGACATAGAATTGAAGGACACAAAGGGGGGGGGGGATGCTGTGACCACATTGCCATTTAGGTTTGGAGCCCAGGACGGAACATGTATTTGTAATTGGACCACAAAAGCAGGTGGCAGAAAGTTCCGTGCCTTTGTTGCAAGAACATTTCTTAGTTCTTTTTAGAGTTCCTGGAAGCAAGTGGCTCTTTCTGAGGAGCAGTTATATCACCGCTTTTGTCATCCGCCTGCTGGCTTAAAATGTTGCAGCGAGCACCACCCTAGAAGGGAAATAGAAATCTTGTGCAGCCGTTTGTTCCTGTGTGTGTGCGTGTTTGTGTGGTGTTTGTGTGTGTGCGTGTGGTGTTTGTGTATCTGTGTGTGGTTTTTGTGTGTTTGTGTGTGAGTGTGTACGTGTGTGGTGTTTGTGTGTGCGTGTTTATATGTTTGTGTGGGTGTGTGTGTGTGTGTGTGTGTGTGTGTGTTTTAAATTCACGTGTGTCCATGTGTATGTTCTGTCAATGTATTTAGGCATAACCAGGAGCAGCTGTGGCCTCATGATTAGAGACAGGCTGGTATCCTCTTGATCTCTCTGTAATTACTCACCTCATGGGTCCAATGTTTCTAGAAATACCTGCTTATTACTGTCAGTGCGCGGGACCAGTCAGCGGCTAATTTTTTTTGACGCGAGGAACAAACGCTTTTGGCACCGTCCCTTCCCCCGTTCCGCTTGCGATCGCGGCCGCAGCTGTTCGGTTAGCGCGCCTCGGCCGGGCTCGCTCACACCACCACCTCCCTGGCTTTCGGCAAAGGTAGAGCGGGAGCGGTCAGGGAGTGGTCAGGAGCCTGCAGAACGACTCTCGAGCGCGGTCTCAAGGTTGTCCGCTGGCCACTCTGCGGTGGAAACTGTCTTCAGCGCACTGTGAGTACCATTAGCATTCTTGACTTCTGTCCACCGACTTCACGTAATAATGGGATATTTTTTGGGATTATAGACTAGATCCTTTCATTTTATAGACTAGATAATTCATGGATTGTCTTTATTTTAAAAAAGAAAGAAAAGAAAACACTGATTCTGTCTGTGTTTCCCTAGATTGAGATTCAGTTCCTCAAATGAGTTAGCGTGCGGTCACACAGCACCACATCAGCTTGTTGTGATGAACGGCTGGTGCTTTCTTGCAGAGGTGGGACTCAATTGCATAAATGGAGTTGCCTGCAGTGCAGTAATGCAGTTTCTCGACCCAGGCTGTTTTGTTATCTATCAGTTGTGTGGTTTTCCCTTGCTGCGCATGGTTTTAAATAGAGATGCATTTGGAGATTCGAGAGGCAGGTGGTGATAGTCTGAGCTCAGGAGGTGGGGAGCAGTGGGCAGCAATGGTGCATAGTGCTTAACATAACTGTCACCGGCCCGCCGGCAGGCCATCGCCATCATATAGTACGCTCTTCTTTAAAGATCGTGGTGAAATGTACTGAAAATATGAACAGGTATTATATGCACAGATCAGGTGGAATCTCATCTTTTCAGCAGTGGAGGCTGATTCACGTCAACCAGGATGTCCCAAAACAAATCCTGTCCTGATTCAAGGCAGGGTACACTAGGAGAATAGCTGCTCCTCACCTTCAAAGTCTAGAAGTCCCAAAACATGATAGATCATTGATATTGTGGGCATCCTGATCACTGTAAGAGTCTACCGATCAAAAGTAGTGAACCTGTTTTGTCACAAGAGCAAGCCAAATCGAGAGAGTTCCAATGTTTACTATCTTTGTATTGCCAACAACAGCAAAGATGTCATGCCATGCTTCTGGGTCTATGAGATATGTGAGTACGTTTCACATAGGAAAGTTTTGTATCCTTTTGATGGTAAATCTTTGCTACAAAATAAGCCCACTCCCATCATTCTCCGGTAAGTATTGGCTAAACAGGTCCCCTGAATGTCCAACAAGCGCCACCAGTAAAATGATGTGGATCCAGTGGCATAATCAATACTACTTCACTCCATATAAGTTGAAATGGGATTTATAAACTGGGATTTCCTTTACAACGATATAAGGTTTCATTTGGTTTGCATTTACTATCATGATTGAGCTTTTTGCGCATAGCATTGTGATGTTATTCAAGACCACGCGGTTGAAGAGTGCACGGACTTCAGAGTTTTGGAAAAGTCTTTATAGTTTGCTCTTAGTTTATTTTGATTTATTATTTTATTTTATTATTTTGCAATGCCAAAAGCCCCAAAGAAGACTTGGTTCAGCAGCCAGGATCCTGTTTATGACCGGTGAGTAGCTACTGGTCAGCTGGTAGGTGGAAGTAAATTGGACCACTTGGAGACATTAGGAGACACTTTGAGCAATCACATTAGTATCTGTAATGGTTTGGGTGACAGAAACAGGTTTTGTAGTTATCAAAATGTTTTAGTATGTTTTCCAGTGTCACAGAAGTGAATAGAAATCATTGGCCCAATTTGGTCATCTTGGAAAGGTTTTGGGATGTCTAAATAGGTGGGAATGTCAAAAATAGGAGGTAGCAGTTAAGGGGTTAAGGAAGGATGTGGACTGACCAAAGGGTCATGGGTTCAAGTCCCAGATCGGGCACTGCTACAAGTAAGCATCCAGCTGCAAAGATTAATATAAGTAAACACAGTATTTATAGTACAGTATTATATATTCTTCTTTACATTGGTGAGAATGACCTTGTTTTGGCCAGGATGTTTCATTGGTATTGCGAGTATTACAAGCGAATCACCTGTCAGCCATGTGACATCAAAGGCAGGGTTGCGTGTCTGTGAGAGATCAGTGTCACACAGAGGGGTAAGGATGGAGGGACATCCATGGTGGCTGATTCAGACACCTTAACCCTTAGGAGTCGCCGATCACGCCGGCGTGATCAAATCAGTAACTGGTTCAAGACGCCGTAGCTTTAAAACGAAGTCACTTTGAGCATTGCCGTCAACTTCACTCGAAAGTGCTGGCTTGAAACCCCATGCTAGTTTTTTTAATGACGTTGAAAGAGCAAGTAAAAATGGAGATATCATTTTAATTTGATATAAAAATTATATTTACGCGTGCGTAAAAGCGCATACAGTATGTGAGGCAGGCATCGCATTTGTTTGAATATCTTCAGCGTTTTTGTCATATTATGAAACGGAAAAAATGCCTAGCTAGTTTTTGGAGTTGGAGTTTTTGTGGAGGAGAAATGAGGCGAGTTGAGCCTTGTGTGAGGCGAATGCTAAATGTACCACAAACCTTGCTTTTGTACGTCGAGGATGACGAACTTGAAGAAATTATTGGTAAGGAGTCTGACATCGAGAGTGATGCTGACGACGAAATTGACGACCCGTCTTTTGTCCTCGACAACGAGACAAAATAGCCCAAGACCTCTAAGGGTTAAGTATCATAGAACTGTGGGCAATTCCTCAGATTGAGAATGTTGATCATCTTTCTACTGGGTATGGTTGTATTTCCCCAGAGAAATAAAACAATGATTGGGAGCATGGTCATTATTCTCAGTAGACCTGTAGAGCAGTCATGTCACTCATTTCTCACAGTCACCCTGTTGGGCACTCTCGTCACAATGACTGCACACTGTAGACTAATAGGGCTGCCATTTTATTGATTTCTCACAGTGGGTCTATAGGGCAGTCTTGTCTCACAGTGGGTCTATAGGGCAGTCTTGTCTCACAGTGGGTCTATAGGGCAGTCTTGTCTCACAGTGGGTCTATAGGGCAGTCTTGTCTCACAGTGGGTCTATAGGGCAGTCTTGTCTCACAGTGGGTCTATAGGGCAGTCTTGTCTATAGGGTCTATAGGGCAGTCAGTCTTGTCTCACAGTGGGTCTATAGGGCAGTCTTGTCTCACAGTGGGTGGTCTTGTCTACAGTGGGTCTATAGGGCAGTCTTGTCTCACAGTGGGTCTATAGGGCAGTCTTGTCTCACAGTGGGTCTATAGGGCAGTCTTGTCTCACTCATTTATCACTAGTCCTGTAGGGTAGGCTTTTGTCGGTTGTGCTATCACTTTTTATTTTTGTTTTTTTATAATCTGGCAAAGAGAGCATAATTTGGGCAATTTTTCTCAAAGTAGTACTGCTGGCATAATCAAGTATAATTTAGCCTTTTTAGGAACATAATAATGATGACTTTTTTACCCATCTTTTTTAGTGATGAACTTTTTTGCAGTAATTTTAGTCCAGTAAATCTGGATATACCCCAGATTTCTTGAAAACCTGTGGTATTGAGGAAATCTATCTGGTAACTACCGGAAGTATACTTGGCTTGGACCCAGGTCCACACGTTGATCCACCCTTCTCCCATGTCAACGGCTTCAACAAGTGCTTATAGATCAGAAAGAGGAGATGCCAAAGAAAGAGAAGCAATCAGACCAGCAGGTGCGGCAATATCGCGAGATCGGTCTCTGAAATTGGCCGAGGAAAAATACAGTCAGAGAGGTAAATGTGACGTGTGAAGAAAGTTAGTTTGCATGAACGATTACAGCAGTTTCCTGACCTACAGTTTCGTATGAGAGATGGAAAGTTGTTTTGCAATGCATGGAAATAACCCGTTTCAACAAAGAAGAGCATTTTAATAAGACATTGTGCTTCTCGACAGCACCAAAACGCCAAGGAAAAACTAATGAAGTCAAAGAGAGCTAAGGCAAGTGTTGACCCAGCAATTCAGTGGTTTCTCAGGAAGTTCAGTGTTGAGCTATATGACACTGTTCTAGCATTCAAGGCTGCCAGAATCATGTTGTTAAGACCAACTGTAGTCCTATAGGGCAATCTCGGCTCACTCATTTATCACTGTAGTCCAGGGATGTCCAATCTTATTCAAGAAGGGCCAGTGTGGGTCCAGGCTTTTGTTGTAGCCCAGCACTAACACACCTGATTTGACTAATGAAGGTCTCGATTGAAGACCACGATTGGTGGATTAGTTGAATCAGGCTTTTTAGTTCTGGGCTAGAACAAAAGCCTGCACCCACACCGGCCCTTCTCGGATAAGATTGGACATCCCTGCTGTAGTCCTATAGGGCAGACTTATCTCACTGATTGCTCACGGTTGTCCTATTGGGCCATTTTGTATGACTCATTGTTTGTCCAGTAAGGCGGTCTTGTCCCACTTCCTGACCGGCTCCTATTCCCATCCCAAGATGCGTGGAGCTGGCAGCAGGGCGTGGCAGAGGCGTTGTGGGGGGGACCCAGACACTGGGCGCAGCACTTCCCCTGTCCAGCTGGAGGCTTGGTTTGTCCAGCTGGCAGATGGAGCAGGGAGTGATCCCGAATGCTTAAAGGGTCATCTGGAGCAGCTGAAAAGGCCAGCGATCTTGTTCCCTTGCGCTGCCCCACACTCTGCCTGGCCCTGGCTCTGTCTGCTTGGGTGCTGAAAAATCACTGAAGTGAAATCTTTCTGTCTCTCTAGATAGATGCATGACATACCAAGGTTATGTACCTATATAATCTATGTTGAACGCTTACAGTCTCAGAGATTTCATGTGTTTACTAAGACATATAGAAAGAAGAGACAAAGGCCTGGATTCAATCAATATTTATCATTTAATATTTTATATTAATATTAAATATTGCCCTTATGTGTCCTTTGACATACGATTAAATGCAGTTATATTATTTTATTTTTCTAGTTTTGCCAGTCCCACACTCACCAAAATCGAAGTCAAAATCAAACCGCATGTGCAGTCTAGCGTATAGACATTCATATTATTTACACATTCAAAATAAACTGCGTATTGTTTTTGATTATGTGTGTAGTGCAGGTGTGAATAATGGCGTGGGGGTTTAATGGTGTAGCTGGCTGATACAATGTGTAAGGTGTGAAATTCATCACCAAAGGTGGTAACAGAGAACTCACCACCAGGTACTTCAGTGCCAATGCCCAAAAAACGAGTGTGCGTCGCAGCACCAAGCAAGTTTCACATCTCAGGCCCGTACCACAGCGCATCCTGCGTTTCACACGAGGGAGGCCAGATGGACTGTGGTCTGTGCTGGCGGCATGCCTGTGTGTTGCGCACACTGTTCACCAACAGCTCGTGTTGACCGAACGGTTGCTGAAACTAAGCTACTTTATGTCTTTGAAGAGCTTTGAAAAGGATTAATTTTTTTCTAGGAAAGCTGACGTCGCTGACAGCTTTCGGTCTCGTCATCAATTAGCTCTCTGCGAATCGACTCTCGACTCGAGGCGGACGGTTCACGACGTGTTGGGCGGAGCGCTTGATTTCACACGGGCGAGTGTGTGGCAAAATAAACACGTCTTGGGAAATTAGATGGATTTCGGTCGTTGAGGTCGCAGGTCAATCGCCGCCCCTGAGCGGGATTCCCGGCATTGTCCGGACTGGAACAGCCAGGGATCGAACCCCGGCCGCAGTGGGCGACCGGCGCTCCGGGCAAGAGCTTTTACCAGTCGCGCTGCCTGGTGGCCAGTGGGTGCACAGTTATTAATGGTTTCCTTTGGGGGAAGTACAGAGCCGAAGTGAGCTAAGTCCCTCCATCAACATATGGCCCTGGGGGTCAGGCCGGTAATCCGGGGCTTACATGTGCAGTATCTGCACCATGCCGTAGCCGTAGCGACGGGGAGAGGTGGCGGGACAGTCACTGGAGCCTCTCCAAACGGGACCGTCGCTGCCCCCCCCCCCCAAGGGCCGATGGCATCCAGACCCTGCCTGCACCTCTCCACCCTGATGGAGATCTTCGTGCGGAACCACCCGCCGGCCGAGGCGCTGTGGGCCATCCTGGCCGTGCGCTGGTTCTGGCCGGAGGAGACCGAGGAGAAGGACGTCTGCTTCAACTTCGCCTTCCTGTGCGTGGAGCGTGTGGCGAGGGACAAGCTGGCGCGCCTGCTGGAGGACGTCGCCTCCTGCGGCGTCTGCCGCTCGTCCCAGGGCGCCGTCGTCAAGGTAACGCCGCGTGGCGGCCCTCTGCCCGTTCGGCGGGCTCGGTTGTCGAGGCGTCTCGGCATCTTGGCGGTGCGTCATCGCTTGTTCTGGGCCAGCGATGGTGGTGTGTCCGTCCCGCTGTGTGGGCTGTCAGTGCTGCAAGTGCTCTTTCGGTAGTGTTGCATTACTAAATCAAGCAATGAACTCTTGAGGACATAGTACCTATTTAAATATTATTAATAGCCCAATTAGTGGAAAGGATTGTGTGGCTTGCAGGCCTTGTTGTGATTTATGTGCCTTTTGGCTGCAAGTTATTATTGAGCTTTGAGTGCAGGACCACTGCACCGTTGTTGTGAGCTCAGGAATGGATTGTGGACTATCAGAGCCTTGTGCCATTGTGATGCTATGCCAGGTTAAGATGAGTTTGTGAGGACGTGTGTGTTTGTGTGTGTGTGTGTGTGTGTGTGTGTATGTTTACATATGTCTGGGTGTTTGTGTGCATGTGTGTTTGTGTCTGTATGTGTGCATGTATGTTTACATATGTCTGTGTGTGTGTGTGCCCATATGATTGATTGATTTATACGTGTGTGTGTGTGTGTCTGTGTGGATTGATTTATACGTGTGTGTGTGTGTGTCTGTGTGGATGTGCATACATACATGCATGTTTGTGTGCATACGTGTGTACGTTCGTGCATGTGTGTGTGTGTGTGTGTGTGTGTGTGTGCACGTGAGAATATGTGGACGTGCGCAGGGAAATGCCAGAACAGTATAACACTGTCTGTTGTGAGTGATGGGGAGGAACAAATCCACACGAATCACAAACAGCCTCCCAGTGTTCTGACCCTGTAATCAGCCACGCTGCGACACGTCTGCTGTGTCAGATAGAGGCATGCTGCATTTGAACTGTCTGTTTGAAAAGGATGAACCCAATTTACTACTGATGATGCATGGTGCCATACAGACGCACTGCACCGTGTCACGATGTGTAACCATCGGCATGCGTGACCATCGAATGCGCGGTCACACAGTCACCGGGACAGCCCCACCATTAACTGATTAATTATGTCCACAGTTCAGGTGGAATCAATAACACGGTGACCTGAGTTACATTACATTACATTACAGGCATTTGGCAGACGCTCTTATCCAGAGTGACGTACAACAAAGTGTTAACCGTAGTCAAGAACAGTTTAGCTGAAAGCCACCCTAGTGGGAAGTACAGTTCCTAGGTGCTAGGAGCAACCACATAGTTAAACTAGGACCCTGTAGGTAAATCTGTAGCCACAATTCAAAGGTAGCAATAAAGCAATCAATGCGGAAAATAATGCCTAAGCCTAATGCAATACATAAACAAGTTCCTCTGTCGAATGCAATTCAATATATTTAATGCAATATGAAAACAGTTTGTATGAGACGGTATACTTTATACGAAAGTGCGAGACTGCATGAGACCTTTTAAGACGGTGATTTTTTGATTGGTTGTAAAAAAATGTAATAAAAACTAATAGATTCTCAGAGCACCAGAGTATTTTTCCTTTGTGGGAAAGGCACATCTAATTCTCCTCTTATTTGGGGTACACAGGTATTTGTCTGGACTGAGAGACCCCACCGAACACATCACCAGGTTTTTTTATCTGTCATCCTTTCAAATCGGGAGCAAAAAATAAATTACAGGCTATATATGTATATATATATATATATATCGTTTTGGTTCTCGACTCTTTGGTTCTATCATTTCCCCCCCTCCAAGCGGTGGGGTGGACACTGGCGCGGGTCCTCCAGTGATTGACGTGCAGGTTTTGAGGGCGGTAGCAGTTTTTTTCCACGAGTGCCTACGCTCGCAGAATGGCGCTCGATCAATACGTGCACTCGTCCAGTCGGGAGGGCTTCTCCCTTTTCCCCCACGAAGGAGCGAGGGGCTTTAACTCAGAGCGAGAGCTGTGGCTGGGGCTGCGCTGGACGGCGGAACGGGACGGGCCTGAGTGTGGGAGCGGGAGTGGGAGCGAGAGTGGGAGCAAGAGCAGGAGCAGGAGCAGGAGTGGGAGTGGGAGTGGGAGTGGGAGCAGGAGCGGGAGTGGGAGTGGGAGTGGGAGCGGGAGCAGGAGCAGGAGTGGGAGCGGGAGTGGGAGCAGGAGTGGGAGTGGGAGTGGGAGCGGCAGGAGAGCGTAGGACGCCATGTCGCCCCCCAAGTCTGGCCGGCTGCAGTGGAAGAGCGGCTCGCTGGCCCGGCGGACCCAGGGCCAGGCGGCCGCAGCACTGAGGCTCCTGTGCAAGCTGCTCTTCTTGGTGAGTCCTGGCTGCTGCTCGGACCACCGGGGGAGGGGGCTACCGGGACGTGGAGCACTCTCTGGAGTACGACTCCAGCGCATAACCGGATCGGCGAAGAATCTGGTCACTGCAGTACTGACCGAGTGCTGTACCAAATCAGTGTAGTCCCGGTTCAGTGTAGCACTGACTCTTACGTACTACTTAAAGAGGGAGCATTTGTGCTACAGTGGGGGTTACCCAGAACTGAATTCAGTGTTTAAGGGGACAGAAGTGGGTTACAGGAGCCGGACACCGCGGCCAGATAACGCAAATTAAACCGGTCTGTCGTGCACGTCCTTTGACTTTACAGCTGTGCTCCTGTGCCCGTGGGCTTATCAACGCATGCTCTCTCCTCTTCTCTGGTTTGTGTTTCTCTGTTCTGCCCCACGCTCGGTTTGGGCTGAAGCTCTGGATCTGATGATCGTTGACATGGTGGTACGAATAAGGGACCTAAGTAAGAGGATCAGATTTAGTAGTGTTCGTTAGCGGTGTTTAGTGTTATGTGGTACAAGGATGAGATTTAGATATGAAGGTTTAGATATTTAGGGCACGCGGGCGGGATATTGACGACTCAGTTCATTATTAGAGACGGCTTCTAATGTGGTCAGAGGTGGCAGGAAGTGGCAAGAGACTCCGAGATGCGAATTTAAAGCTTTGTAATTGCAAATATGTATATATATATATTTATATCCAAAAAAAAATGCATACATTTTTCAGTTTGTGGCCCCAGTGGGATTACAATGTGCCAACGCTGTGCTCTACCAACTGAGCCACAGAGAACCACATAATAACCATATAAAAAAAATGTTTTTGTGGTGTGTTAAATTTATCACTGAAAAATACAGGAGTACCGTATGGTGGTAAAAGACAGCCTGCTGAGATGTCCTCTGCAGTAGCAGGAACATGTCGCTGGCAGCACTGCGAATAAAGGGTTATTAAAATAGATTGTGATGTTCCCACCTACTGGTGCCAAACAAGAAGCATAACAGCTGTGTGGGGAAAGAAACTGAGCCAGCTATAGTTCCAGTTTGGCACCAACATTTGTTTTTTTACTGAACCCTGTTTCAATAACCCTGAGTAGAACTCGGAGGTGTATGTTATTTTAATGCAGACTGTACACTACACATTACATTTACATTTAGGCATTTAGCAGACACTCTTATCCAAAATGTGCATTAATACATGCTATGATCAATCATAGTCTGCGCAATCACTGTGTCATAATACAGTAATAGACATAATCGTTGGCAGCTGCATACCATACCTGTAACGCAAGGAAGGAAAAAACACACACTACACAACAATACAATCATTTAGCAGACACTTTTATCCAAAGTAACTTACAGACTAAGTACACCGGTTTCCATTGAGCTTGTCTTGTCTGTGCGTTCTGCGTGTGACTGCAATATCATTGGTGCATTATACAGTAATGAGTGGGGATGTTATTTGGGCTATTAGTGTTTATGTAGAGTGTTATAGTTCTAGCACCGTAGGGCGCTCCGTGTGGAGGCATGTGTGTAACGGGCGCAGCTCAATCGCCTCTCTTCCGCAGAGCGTGGAGACGGTGTGCACAGTGTACCAGGCCTTCCAGGAGGGCTCCGCGGACCTGATGGAGGGCACGATCGGGGCCCGCAAGGACCCCGCGGGGACCGAACCTGTCCTGCTGCGCCCCTGCCCCCGGCACATGTCCGCCACTGAGCGTCTGCGCAAGGTCGTTCAGGAGCTGCTGGACACGGAGAAGTCCTACGTAAAGGTACGAGCCCCGCCCCCATCGCAGCCTGACCCACACCACACCTCTGGGGGAAAAAATATTTGGAGGACATTCACCAATGCAGTCCAGACTGAAGCAGTAGGGTGGGCTGGCAGTGTAGTGTAATGGTTAGGGAGCTGGGCTTGTAACTCAGAGGTTGCAGGTTCAGTTCCCAGGTGGGGGCACTGCTGTTGTACCCTTGAGCAAGGTACTTAACCTGAATTGCTTCAGTAAAAATATCCGGCTGTATAAATGGATTGTGTGTAAAGAAATGTAAACTGTGTTAGTCGCTCTGGATAAGAGCGTCTGCTAAATGCCTAAAATGTAAATGTAAAAACGTGGTTCTCTGTGTCTCAGTTGGTAGAGCACAGCGTTGGCAACGCTTAGGTTGTGGGTTCAATCCCCACTGGGGCCACATATACTGAAAATGTATGCATTCACTACTGTAAGTCGCTTTGGATAAAAGCGTCTGCTAAATGGCGTATATTATATTATTATATTATAAAATGTAAGCATTAACGCTGGCTGCTTGGCTGAAAGTGGAATGTGACAGTGGAGAGAACAAATGCTTTGTCAGGACATCCATGTGCTAAAGGCACAGCCAGGTGTTGTTAAAAAGGTGTGAAAGAGGTGTGAAATGAACACACTCAAACTAACAGGGGGGGGAAACAGCTTTTACCACGGGGGATCCAGACTCACTGGGAGCGTAATTATAAAGGCTGATTATGGTAATTATAAGATAACAATTATGTTAATATCATTCTGAATTGTCTGAATGAACTCTCTCCTCTCCCTGTCTGGCAGGACCTGAGTTACCTGTTTGAGACGTACCTGAAGCCCCTGGAGAACGAGACCTTCCTCACGAAGGACGAGGTACGGGTGGGGCGGGGCCTGGTGGGGTGGGGCGGGGCCAGGACGAGGGCGGCACTTCTAGAGGATTTGATATTCATTGGTCTTGTGGCTAAGGGTTCGATTTCAGCGTTTTTGGCTGTGTGGTGAATGTGAACCACACTACCATACACATAAACATGTTAAAATCTCTATTCCACTGACAATTGTAATCCTGGAACAAAGGGATCCGTTTGCTTCACTCTCGCAAAAAAGGCGCGTTTGAGGTAGTTCATTTCATTTCCAAACGATACGCAGTCTAGAATTAATCTACAGTACACGAAACGAGAAATTTAGCCACTAAATGTGTTGGTAGTCGTAAAAATGTGAATCACGTGATCAATTGATAATATTTGTATCATTCTATTACGTGTTATAACGGGTAGGTTGGTAGGTTACAGGGCCACGTGAATCGGGTAGCCAACCAACTTCAAACAAAGTCCCACCCCTTCACCCCTTCCACTTCCTCGACCCCTGGCCCTCGAACTGCTCCTCCGATAAGCGCATCGTGCTAGACGTGCCGTCGGGAAGGTTTCTGCGACCGCGGCGGTTCTCCCGCTATAATCCTTTCATTTCTGCCAGTGCTGCTGCTCTCACCGACCTGTGTGAATGTGACTTTGCGTGCCGCTGTGGATAAGAGCGTGCACTGCCGTCCCCCTGCAGATGGAGAGTCTGTTCGGGAGCCTCCCGGAGATGCTCTACTTCCAGAGGGTGTTCCTGCAAACCCTGGAGGAGCGGATTGCCCCGCCGCCAGACCTCAGCACCCTGGAGAGCCCTGTGCATTTTAAGGTACCCTCCCCCCAATCATTTATGTACAGGCAACTGGCAAAATAATATAATATAATAATAATATATAATATATGCCATTTAGCAGACGCTTTTATCCAAAGCGACTTACAGTAGTGAATGCATACATTTTCAGTATATGTGGCCCCAGTGGGGACAAAATAAAGGAAACACCAACATAAAGTGTCTTAATATGGCGTTGGGCCACGACGAGCCACCAGAACAGCTTCAGTGCTCCTTGTGTAGATTCTACAAGTGTCTGGAGCTCTATATTGGAGGGATGCAACATAATTCTCACATGGGAAATTCCATTGTTTGGTGTTTTGTCGATGGTGGTGGAAAACACGGTGTCAGGCAGCGCTCCAGAATCTCCCAGAATCATGAAGCATGCCTTTGCCCTCTAAGGGGTTGAGTGCACTTAAACCATGCCAGGAAAATGCACCCTACACCATAGAATAGCCACCAGAACCCTTCATTTACGCAGATGTTTCCTCCATTTTGGCCGTTACCTGTACGTTCACCTTTACATGTTCAAATGTAAATCATTGTTCTCTGTGGCTCAGTTGGTAGAGCACAGCGTTGGCAACGCTTAGGTTGTGGGTTCAATCCCCACTGGGGCCACATATACTGAAAATGTATGCATTCACTACTGTAAGTCGCTTTGGATAAAAGCGTCTGCTAAATGGCATATATTATTAGTATTATTAAACAAATAAAACCATTAAATTGGGAAAGCAAAAAAAGATAAAGCGCCTTTTCTGGAAAGTCCTGTTGATTTTAAGGTAGCACCCTCCCCCTCCCCCATCTCTGTGAGCTTACTAATGGAACAACCCCATCCCACCTTAAAAAAAACCATTATGGACGAAGCCCTTGTCTCCAGCCCAGGTCTCTGATTTACAGGGTCAGCTTTAAACCCGTTGCTGTGCCGTAACCGGCACTAATCGTCACGGCGCTGCGCACTAGAAAGGGGGGAGTTTGATCTGGGTTTTGGGGTGAGGGGGGCGGGCAGGTGTCAGCCGGATGAGAGCTCTCAGCGACGTGACTCAGTTTGTTTTTCGCAAACCCTCTCTGTGCTTCCAGAAACTCCTCTTCTCCCTGGGCGGCTCCTTCCTGTATTACGCCGACCACTTCAAGCTCTACAGCGGCTTCTGCGCCAACCACATCAAGGTCCAGAAGGTTTTAGAGAGAGGTACGGTATCAAGCCTTCTGTACGACATCCGAGATGGAAAAATCATATTTCTCTCTGAATATTTCAGTAAAACAATGTGGTTCCATTACTATCAGCGGCATTATAGTCAACTCCATATCTACATATTGGATAATTGCACACTGTCCCATTTGAATTCCATTGACATAATTAACTCCTGTTATATG
Source organism: Aldrovandia affinis (assembly GCA_029706075.1). Lineage (NCBI taxonomy): Eukaryota > Metazoa > Chordata > Actinopteri > Notacanthiformes > Halosauridae > Aldrovandia > Aldrovandia affinis. Next base: position 1,582,336 of record JAINUG010000141.1, read on the forward strand.
CACACACCAGCAGTGTCACTACAGCCTCGAGCACATGCAGTTATCAGGAGGTTGCCTTTATTCCATCAATGTTGCTTACAGTGGCAAGTGGCGAGTGTTTGTCTCACTTTGCAACATCCTGTTTCATTATTTAATACTCTCCCAGGAGTTTGGCCTGGATTCAGTCGACAGTCTTGAGTTGCTGCCGCGCGTGATGGGCCCTGGGCACGGTCCTGGTCCAGCCAAGCTCCCAGGCTGCTCTAAACGAGCGCCCTCAGACTGTGCGGGCGTGGCTAATACTTGTGAAATGTCTAAAGACATGACTGAGGGTGTATGATGGAGTATAAATCACACCCACACTCCTGGCCTTATTTTCATGTTGGGCAAGCTGCCCAGTCCCTAGTCAGTGATACATCTAGGCACCCCTCCCACGAAGGAGGGGGTGGGGGTGGGGGTGGGGGTGGGCAGGGGAATTGCACCCATGTGCCTCTTAAATGTGTCACATTACAGGACGGGAGTGTCATTTCTACAAGCGGAGGTAACAGGAACTAGGTTTTTTTTTAATGCGGAGTATAAAAGCTGGCAAGAGGTTTTATCTGTACTGTAAAGTGACAGGAATAAATCAGAGAGGGAGAGAGAGTGATGGAGGGGGGACTGAGAGAGAGGGGGAGAGGGAACAGGAGAAAAGAGAGGGAGGGAGGGAGGGAGAGAGAGAGAGAGAGCGATAGGAGGGGGAGAGAGAGCGAAGGAGGAGGGACTGAGAGGGAGGAAGAGAGGGAAGGATACAGGGAAGAGAGAGAGATAGAGAAGGGGGAGAGGGAGGAGGAGGAAGAGGGGGAGAGACAGGGAGGGAGAGCGAGAGTGAGTGAGAGTGCGGGAGGGAACAGGAGAAAAGAGATGGAGGGAGGGAGAGCGAGAGTTATCGAGAGAGAGAGAGAGAGAGAGGGGCAGGAAGGAGTGAGTGACTGCGGGCCGTGGGCGTGCGACAGCAGCAGGCGTAATTACAGCGTTCGCGCGGCGAGTTTGTGCCTGGTTCCGCGGGCCACTGCTATCGCGCTGTGCAGACGTTGTTGTGTTTACTCCGTAATTGCCTGCACTGGCACGGCTGCCTGTCTGCTCTGGCTTCAAGAGCCGGAATTAGAGGCGTAATGGATCCGCAACGCACGCCCGAGAGGCCGCTTTCATCACTGGCGGGAGAGGTGGGGGGTCATCGGGCGGTATGTCGTTCATACCGAATGTACCAGTTTAACCTAATGCGCAGCGCATTATGGTTTTATGCATATTGTAATATGCTCAGGCATCTGAAAGGCTAGTAGCTTTGGCGTTCGCATGCGCAATTTCATACTGCACTAAACTGATCTGCTTTTGCCTCTTATCCAGAGCGACTTACAAGATGTGCATTAATACATGGTAGGAACAATCGTTGTTCGCACAAGAGATCAGTGCAGTAATACAGCGATAGACATCATAGTTGGCAGCTGCATACCATACCTGTCACACAAGGAAGGAAAAAGTTGTTGCTGTTGTAGTTGTGCTGTTTTTGCACACGTTGGTGTGAACTGTGAAGACGTGGACAATTACGTTTGTTCCGTAAAATGCTTGTGTTTATTGCCATGTTGGAGACCTGCCGTTTTTGGCACACAAGCACAATCGAAAGAAATTAAAAGGGCGTCACGGCCCATCATTACGGTCCTAATGGTCTACGAAAATACAGATGCCTCAAAGGGCTATAAAAACCGCGCACCATGAGTGTGCAATGCACGGCGTAATTCGCAAGCGCAGCGATCCATTCTGGGGACAGGTGGACCGTTGCCAGCCCTTCACCTGTGGCTCTTTCAGACGCACGGTGAAATGTGACTCCCAACGGCCTGTCACGTACCTCTGCAGCTGCAGTCCCACGCTTTTGTTTTGTTATCAGTCGGGTTTCTCGATTGAAGACTCCCGTTAAAGGAGGCAGTCTTAATTATGCCCTGTATAACTGTGGCCAAGAACAAATCCAGAATCCAGATGGACGTCCTGGAAAGAATCTTTATTTACACATCTATCCTGCCTACCTTCCGCTCAGGACACCAACGAGGAGTGTGATTAACCATAAAGCAACCGCGTTAAATCAAGACGGGGAGAGTTAGATAAATCCGGACCACGCCGTATGTCGGCTGGACAGGAGTCCCGACATCGACAGTTGGCGACAGCGTCGCCGGAGGCGGATGGGAGTATTTCGGCGGCCACGCCTCATCGCTCGCTTACGACTTTGGCGCCGTCCCTCTGCCATTGTAGCAGCGGGTGGCTTACCGAGCGGGGGGAGGGGGAGAAATCTGCTGACTTCAGGGAACGAGCTGCTAGGCGTCGCAATTGGGCTTCGTCCCACCGAGAGTAGGGCGGGCTCGGTTGGTGCTGGATCTTTTCCTGCAGAGCTGTGCGGTGTAAAATGTAAAACAGTCTAGCGACTCGCACGCCAGTGCATCGGAGAAGTGCACGTGCTTCAGCTGCAGGGTCCCCGGGGAGCGGGATGAGGGTGGCACAGCGGTGACTCGAGAGGCAGCAGTTTATTTTTAAAAAAGGGTGTGGAGGCACAGCAGGTGCACCCTGCCCCTTCTGCCGTTTCTCTTTCGCGGTTCTCCATCGAGCTGATGATGTAGATGTACGGACTGTAATACGTTTGTTTTACATCTATTCATTGAGTGATTGTGCATGTAATAAGGCTGGATGAACAAACGGTGACACAAACGGTCTGTAACACGGTCGAAACGAAGAGTCATCCTTCAAAACCACGCTACACTAAACATACCGTCTCGGCGAAGGGGAACAGCTAAACCAAGCCGCCAGCGAAAGCACTACGACAGCAATTACAAAGTGCACCAGTAATCACAACTGGCTGAAGTTCAATAAATTCTGGTTCCTGCTTGGGAGAGGAGCAGTTTTACTGTTACTGCATTGGGTTTTGTTTTACTGCAGTGGTCACGTGAGGTCTTTGGATGGCCAACGCTGCCCTCTTGTGGCCAGAGTAACTTCTGTAACTGCAGTAGGCAGCAGCCATATCCCATCGTGCCATGGGAGTGTTATTAACTACTGAGTGAGTGTATTTTTAGTGCTGTTGACAAAGGCAAAGTGCTGATAGCCACTCCACCGTGGGTAGCAGGTTATTGCGGTGCTGAATTTCCTCTGTCTTCTGTTCCTCACCTCCCCCCGTTTCAGCCAAGACGGATAGAGCCTTCAAGGAGTTCCTGGACGCGAAGAACCCGACCAAGCAGCACTCGTCCACCCTGGAGTCGTACCTGATCAAGCCCGTCCAGAGAGTGCTGAAGTACCCGCTCCTCCTGAGAGAGCTGGTGTCTCTGACCAACACGGACAGCGAGGAGCACTACCACCTCACAGGTACACAACACAGCACATATACACTGCCATCTTACACATGGAATATGTACACTACCACCTCACAGGTACACAACACACCACAACACATATACACTACCACCTTACACATGGAATATATACACTGCCACCTCACAGGTACACAATGAAACACAGCACATATACACTACCACCATACAGGTAAACAAAAAAACAGCACATATACACTGCCATCTTACACATGGAATATGTACACTACTACCTCACAGGTGCACCACACAACACATATACACTGCCATCTTACAGATGGAATATGTACACTACTACCTCACAGGTACACAACACACCACAACACATATACACTGCCATCTTACAGATGGAATATATACACTACTACCTCACAGGTACACAATGAAACACAGCACATATACACTACCACCTTACAGGTACACAATAAACCACAGCACACATACACTACTACCTAACAGGTACACAATAAAACACAGCACATATACACTACTATCTCACAGGTAAACAATAAATTACAGCACATATACACTACCACCATACAGGTAAACAATAAAACACAGCACATATACAATACTACCTTAAATGATGCGTCCCCAACCCCTAGATTGACACCACATAGTAGTCTCGGCCATTACGGGGCTCATGAAGCCTCACTCTCCCGTCGGTATGGTTTACAGCAGGGCAATTCCATCCCAGGCCTCGAGGGCCGCAGTGTCTGCTCCAGGAGGTGAGCTCATAAGTGAAATGAGGTGGCGTAGTGCGTGGCTGGAGACCCTGCAGACACTGTGGCCCTCCAGGGCCCTCCAGGGCTGGGGTTGCATAGCCCCCGGCTTACACCCTTTGTACACCACAGAGGCTCTGAAGGCCATGGAGAAGGTGGCCAGCGACATCAACGAGATGCAGAAGATCTACGAGGACTACGGCACGGTGTTCGACCAGCTGGTGGCGGAGCAGACCGGCACAGAGAAGGAGGTAACCTCAGACGTGCCCCCCTCCCTCGCGGTCGCCATGACGGAGATGATTGGCGTTAAAAACTGAGAATAGGAAAATCTCCCTCCAGGAGGCTGGAGAAGCAGCAATGCTAATCCACAAGCAAATTGTAAAGGAAAAGTTGTTCCAAAGTTAGTGATTTACCAAAAAATTGTGTGCATTTTCCTCACATGCACCATTTTATATTTAATTACCTGGATCCTGGCATACCCACACAGATGTGCCTGCCGGGCCCGAAGACATTACATTACATTACATTACAGGCATTTAGCAGACGCTCTTATCCAGAGCGACTTACAGTTTACATTTCTTTACAATCCATTTATACAGCTGGATATTAACTGAAGCAATTCAGGTTAGGTACCTTGCTCAAGGGTACAACGGCAGTGTACCTGGGGATTGGACCTGCAACCTTAACTTTACAAGCCCAGTTCCCTAACCATTATACCATACTGCCTGCCTGAAGACAGACAAGAATAATGTGCAGTGATCATTTGACGTAAAAAATTAAATTTAAATTAAAATTTTAAAAAAACTGAGAAAGCCCAAAGCAGTAACCTAAAGCTGACCGAACAGAGAAAGAGTGTGGAGTAAATCTCCTGTGGACCGTATGTCGAAGTAGATCTGTCGACTGTATCCAGAGTGTACTGTGTGTTGGCTCCCCAGGTGGCAGAGATCTCCATGGGGGAGTTCCTCATGCACTCCTCTGTGGTGTGGCTGAACCCCCTGCCCTCTCTGGGCCGTATGAGGAAGGACCCGGAGCTGACCGTGTTCGGTGAGTGCTCAGTAACCATGGAAATCTGCAGAGTATGTAGCTCTCAGGGAACAGGTTTAACCTGGACTTTAAATGAGGCTTATTGTGCTGTTTATTTATTTTTAATCTGTGACTTTATGTGTAAATGTAAAAACCACATTATGTTCTCAAAACGTTTTCCCCCTCTTCTATTAAAAGTAGTTTGTGGTAAAATGAATAAAAATGATTATATCATTATACTACAAAAAAGAGTATTCTGGAGACTGGAAATGTGTCGTCGTTGTCGTCTCCCCCCCTGCTGTGCTGGGAGTCAGAGGAAAATGTTTCTCTCTTTAAAGTGTTCAAGAGAGCGGTGATACTAGTCTGTCGAGAGAGCAACAAACTGAAGAAAAAGATGGTGAGCCCCCCCTCCTCTCCTTTTCATGTCTTTATGGCTTCTTCATGTAAAGTGTGTGCACTCTGGAATATAATTACCCACGCTTGCCTCTCTCTCTTTTTGTATGTATTTTCTATACCGATATGGATGTGCATCTGATCCTTTGTGTACTTGTCTATGTGTCTGTCTGTGTTTGTCTCTGTATGTTTGTGTGTCTGTCTCTCTGTATGTGTATTATACATATGTATGTGTGTGTCTGTATGTTTCTCTCTGTATCTGTGTGTGTGTGTATGATACATATGTATTGTGTGTCTTATGCTGTGTTGTGTGTGCTAGACCTCCACGCGCTCCTCATACGCACACAGGGACTTGGACCCCTTTAAGTTCCGCTGGATGATCCCCCTGTCGGCGCTGCAGGTCCGACTGGGCAACACAGCAGGTCAGTGCGACCCGAAACCCAGGCAGGGCTGGCAGTCTGGTATAATGGTTAGGGAGCTGGGCTTGTAACGTTAAGGTTGGAGGTTCAATCCCCAGTTGGGACACTGCCGTTGCACCTGTGAGCAAGGTACTTAACTGAGTTGCTTCAGTAAAATATCCAGCTGTATAAATGGATTGTATGTAAAGAAATGTCAACTGTAAGTCGCTCTGGATAAGAGCGTCTGCTAAATGCCTGTAATGTAATGTAATGAAACCCCCGCCTAATGCCTTTACTAAACCAAGCCCCACAACCCACCCAGCACATTTACCCAACACTTTTACAAGACTAAACACACTATCACTCCTCCCACCTGGCACCCTTTTACTAAACCTATCATTTCAAACATTCTAGGAGCCAGCTGGCAAGCTAGGGAGCCGTTGAAATTTTTTATCACATCTACAGCAAGGTTAGCCAGTAGGACTGGGCCAGTTTCCGTCTCACCGTATGCCGCGGTTTGAGCTCACCCCGTCGGTGTCATTTTCAAACCCACCAGACGTACGCTCTGTCTAATCAGAAGTGCCCCTGTCCGCATAATCACATAATATCAGCACGAGCGAGGCGAGGTAGCTACGGTCAGCTGAAGCTGGGTGCGACTCGTTTTTTCTTTTCATTAGTTAACTGGTTAGATAGCTAAAAAGTTAGCTAGCTGGCTTTTTCGGAACGTTAGGCAGCTATCTATATACTGCTAGATATGGTGAGACTAGCTAGCTAGCTAGATAACATTAGCAACATACAACTATATAGCAACTTATAACATTAGCTAGCCACTGCTAATACACTGGGACATTAGATTCAATAGCTAAAACGTTCAATAACAAGCTAGTCTCCCCTGCCAGGAGCGGAAACAAACTGCATCTGGGAGCTGATCCACACTAAATCCGAGCTCGAGGGACGACCGGAGACGATCTTCCAGCTCTGCAGCAGGTAAGAGGTGATCAGTAACCACGGTGATCTCCGCCATTGGACTGGATAAGGCTGATGTGCTGACGTGTCTCTCTGTCCCTCTCTCTGTCCCTCTCTCTCTCTCTCTCTGTCCCTCTCTCTCTCTCTCTCTCTCTCTCTCTGTCTCTCTCTCTCTATTACGCAGTGTCCCGGAGTGCAAGGCCAGAATGGTGAAGGTGATCCGGTCCATCCTGCGGGAGAGTGTGCGGCGGAACTCGCGCTGGCACGGCGCCCCCGACAGGGCGATTAAGGAGCGGCTGGCCCCACTGCGCAGCGGCATGCCCACCTCTGCCAGGATAGGTGAGAAAGAGTGCCAACTGTGTGTCATCTCAGAGAGAATTAACTCCCTTCATCCTGTTGTGAAACATAACATAAGCGTAAACTGATCAGCTTTCTGTTAGAATGGTCGCAGCCAACTGGCCTCTTATCGCTAAAACGATAGCTTCTGGCTCATGCACAAAACACCCACCAGGGCCTGGATTCAATCTAAATTTGTCCTGTTAGGGTGGCAGTGTTGGCATAATGGTTAAGGAACTGGGCTTGTAACGCAAAGGTTGCAGGTTTGATCCCCAGGTGGGGACACTGCCGTTGTACCCTTGAGCAAGGTACTTAGCCTGGATTGCTTCAGTAAAATATCCAGCTGTATAAATGGAGTGTATGTAAAGAAATGTGAACTGTGTAAGTCGCTCTGAATAAGAGCGTCTGCTAAATCCCTAAAGTGTAAATGTAAAAATTTCCTCACGTTTCTTAGTTGGCATCGTCCACCCGAGAAACAGTTGTGATTTGTGATTGATCCCCAGTTTCAGAACGGCCAAAGAAAAAGAAAAAAGAGGGAATACAGAAATAATAAAAAAATAATAATAAAGCCTGTTTGTGAAGCATGTGGTAAGCCACACTACTGTGCGTGCAATAGAACCCGCACAGTGTGCGTTTATGTACAGCACGCCCCTCTGCCTGAGCCCCTCAGCTGTAATGCAGAGCGATGGGCCGCAGTTCTCACACAGGAAGTCCATCTGTTCTGCTGCAGGTTCCTCCAGGGCCTCCTGGCGGTGTAGCCACCCCACCATCGAGATCACCGCTCCACCAGAGGCCGCGCGGGAGGGGCACCCGGACTCCGACGAGGGCAGCCAGGGAGACGGCGCCCATGGCAACGCGGGAGGGAGCCCCAAACCGGAGCAGGGCCCGGACGACAACGCCTCCGAGGAACCCGTCGACGTCGGCGAATACGACGAGCAGCGAGAGTCCCCGACCAGCGGCATCGAGGCGCAGCTGCAGAGGCTGTGCGTGGCGCAGGAGGCGGGGCTGGGGGCGCCCCGCGTGCTGCCCGAGACCACGGAGCTGGACCCGGAGCCGGACACGCCCGAGACGCAGCTCAGACTGGTGCGCGGCCACTTCGGCCCCATCAAGAGGAAGGGGAGTGGCGTGCGCCGCAGCCAGGGGGCGCTGCAGAGCATGAAGCAGCACTCGCGCTCGCTGGACAGCCAGGCGGAGGCGGCGGCCGCCGTCGACCTCAACGCCCTGCTGGAGCGGGAGTTCAGCGTGCAGAGCCTGGCCTCGGCCGTCAACGAGGACTGCTTCTACGACGTCGCCGAGAACCTGGGGTCCACCGCTGCCATCCCCACCCTGTAGGGGCCCCCGTTCCTCCTCCCCCCCCTAGACTCAGAGCCCCGCCCCCCTCTGTTCGCTGTGACCATCTGGGCCGCGCTCTCCCCTGGGTCAGATCCGCGTGGGATGCACCGATCGGATCGTTACACAAACCGGATGGGCTGTGGTGTTCACCGAGCCCTCCGTGCTAGCCCGTTAGCTGATCCACGTGGTATGACGATCCGCTGCGACTGTGGCCTGACGGAATGAGGGGGCCCTCTCAGAAAAGCCAATGACTCTGCCTTGCTGTATCTCTTTGCACTAAGTACACAATTTGCCTGCAGTTAAAAAAAATGTGTTTATTTTTTTCTCTTGGGACAGCCAAGATATTTTTTTTTTATTATAAATTATTTTTATTTATTGATAGGTTTCTATTTTTTTAAATTGCATAGGAGGGAAGCAGCTGTTGGGTTAAGACCTGAAAACATTTTGAGTTTAAATCCCCCCCATACTGGACTGGAGATTGGAATCTGGAAACAAGATTCAAAACTTGCCCAAACATTTTGTGAAATAAATAATAAAAGTAATATTTTTTAATATCTCCAACATTGTGTAGCTTTGTTTAGGCATCGCTTAATTATCCTAATTTTAAGTAGCTATGGAAATGAGTTATTAAAGTACCAATGCCCAATTTACTTTTCTTTTAACCCTCTTGTGCTCAGCTTACACAATTGTGTACAGGTAATAAAATCTTCAAAACCGTTAAAATGTGGTTTCTATTTTTCCCCCATACCTACACGTTTGATATGTTGGTCAATGAGCCACACTTTCCTAATAGATTTATCCTGAGCTTTTCATGGGCAATTTTGAACCCCAAATTCACCTTACACTCAACAAGCACACAACACAGCGCAAAATATAATCACAGTCTAGCCAAATTTGGGGACAGATTGCTATCCATTTCCTGTGTGCGTGTATTTAAATTCACTGTTCTATAGTTGTACATGTTAAATGTAAAGAACTCTGTACATCACACAATAAAAGGTTAAATTAATGATCCTAAAACAATGAAAAATCTTAAAACATTGAAGCAAACTGAATTGAACTCTTTAACAGCGAGAAAAATATATCGCAAGGTGAATTTGAGCAGCCAGAACAAAAGCTTTACATGGTATTTACGGATAATGAGTTGAACTGGTAATAAAAGGCAGCGTTTGTTACTCTGTAATGAAGAAACGAGTGCTGTACTATATTTTCTCAACATGACTCGCGTTACATAAATATCTTATATCCTCGCATATAATGTATGTGACACTACAGAAACAAACTATAATGTGCAATAAATGCATCATATTAGCAGTGGGGATGGGGGAGGGGGCCGGCGGATAGCGTAGTGGTCTAATGCACCGTATCTTGGCTGGTCTGATACGAGTGTGGTTGCCTATCAGGGACGTGCTTAGAAAACCTGTCCCTGCTAGACCGGCCCTGGGCGTTAGCCCCGATCGGGGGCGGCATTTGGCTGTCCGCCCCAGGGGGAGGGGGGAGAGTGAGCCGGCACAAGTTCGTCGAGGAGCAGGATCGGGTTCTGTCCGTGGTCTGTCGGGTCCATGGTCGGGTTCTGTCTCGGAGGTAAGAGGGGTGGTCTCAACCCCTGTCCAATGGCAAAACTGAACGTCAAAATCGTTATCTTTAATCAGCAGTTTAACAATTACACCAGTTAAGTAATTAGGCGATGGCAATTTCTACTGCAAATAGAGCAACAGCAAGAAGCCAGAAGCCTACATCTCTGAAATTAACTGTAAAAAGGCCATTACAATCTAATTGGTTTTCAAACTCCACAGCATGACAATTTATCTCATTAGTTCTGAGAAGTCCATAAAGAGACACAAAGTGAGTATATGTGATTTTGTTAACCACTTTCAATATTACAGCACCCAGTTTTTAAAGACACCGTTCACAACCTCCCCCTCAACCCCTCTTCTTGATTTTGTCCTTTTTAAATGTAAATATATATATATATTTTTTTTTATATTTTTTTTTTTAAGAGATTTTTTTTTCCAGTTTTTCCTCTCAATTTAGTGGCTAATTATACCCTCTATTTATTTTGATTCGCTCTCCCCCATGAACTTGTCGGCCGTCTCTACGGTGAAAACAAATTCCCCGAGGCCGGCGATGATCCGCCTCCTCCGAGACGGAACTCGCCCACCTACTTTCAACACCCTTCGCGCTTCTCAGCAAGCTTATGCCAGCTCACCCTCCCACCACCCTGAGGTGGACAGCCAAATGCATGACAGCCAAAATGTTTTTTTTACATGAAATCGCAAATTTGCATTACTTTCCATTGTATACATTCATGCCAGTCAAAACAATGGACATCTCAGTGCCAGCTTACTCCTAGGTGGAAAAGTGACTTCCTGTTTATATTGATTGACTAAAAAGTCAAGTTTTTCCCTGTCATATTCAACTCAAGGGTTTTCCATAAGACAGCATACAGTATACACAACAAAAAGAAAAGAAAAAAAACACCCACTTTTAGAGAGATAACATTGTAAATTATCACAAGGACTTCATTTTAAAATATGTAAAATTCCTGCTTGCTGGAGGTAAATGCTCAGCCCCTTTTCCAATGTCACTACCAAATCCGATTGGCCCACTATGGCGTATCTGTGGTCACTGGTTCGGCCTGCCCAATCCGATCAGGGGCCTTATTTGTTACCCCCAGTTCTGTTTCTCTTCCTAAGAGGAGACCGTATATTGATGTATTAATCTGACAGAAACGTAACATAAAAAAATTTTAGGCTGAGAAACAAACCCAAAGGATTTACGTTGTTACCGCAACACTCATTACCATCACGATGCATATTTTGTAAAACAACTGATTTATAAAACATTCAATCACGCATTCCAAAAGCGGCATTTGTAAGATGCAAAACAATTATGTCAACCTCAACGTAAATTTGCGGCACTGCCGATAATTACGGACGACAGGATGAATTCAAAAAGCCTTTATGCTTTTAATTGCATGTTATTATAGACGTCACGTCCCAGGCTTTTTGCCGTGACGCATAGATGTTCACCACATTCTGGGTTTCTGTATTTTTTAATTTCCTTTTTGAATATGCCATGTTCAAGCAAAATCTTTTATTTTTTAATTTATTTTTAATTTTTTAAAGCTTCATTCACATCATATTTCTTTTGTATTGGCACAACACTCTCCGATCGAAAGAGAGCATTGGCAAGCCCAGTGCATAACATCCATCATTTGTACTCCTTTGCCCCTATGTTTAATTGTTTCATAAAATACTTTAAACCTACTATTTCTGATCTTGTTTATATGTGCCGGTAATGACATTTACAGATGTGATGGCAATGACATTTACTTTTATTTTGAATTTAAGTTAAAATCTTTCAATTTAATTTTGAATGTTAATGTTCTTAAATTAAATGGTAGCCATCACTGTTCCTGACAGTTCATTTTGATTAACAATTGTTCTACAGAATGTTAACGTGCAGGTAGTTCACATGCGCATATTTCAGAAGTCAATCTTATAGTAATTGCACTGCCTGACATGGTCGAGCAAACGCTGTCACAAGCTATGAGCGATTCTAGCAGCAGTGGTGCTCAACTGTTAAGCTATAAAACAATGACAGGCTTTTACTTTTTACTCAAAATAAATGCATTTATTCACACTCGGTTATTGCGCCAACGAGATTCACTCACAATTACATCATGATCAAGCATGTTTTTAAATATTTTGAAATAACTTTTTTTTTTTGATCAACCACATTTTATAACAACCAGACCACTGACTTAATAAATGCTAGCTAGATTGTCAGCAAATGTCAAAATAAAGTCAAAGAAAGCCAGGAAGTCTTTCTAATGGTCATTAAGGAAGCAGGATAATTGATCATGAACATGTAAATGGACAGTTTATACAAAACGCAATCTTATTATCACTAACAGACTTTATTCGTTTTTTTCAGACAATTGGGACTAATTTTAGTCCTGTAGTTCACCTTTTTTGAGAAAGGTTTTTTTTTCTTTCTTTTTTTACTTTGCTCTTAAACTTGATTAAGCCGCTAATTGAATACTGATCTGTGATTGACATTAACAATTACCATATGTTCGTTTAGAAAATGAAATTGTAGCTTGAGGTGCTGAGCTAAAAAAAATAATCACTGATTATGCGACGTTATGTACACAAAATAATACACTGTATTACATCCAAGATTATACATGTAATTGTGATAGGACCAAGGCACATTTAAAAACTGTATTATTTTTACAGTTTCAACCTTCAAAGACATCAAACTGAATAATATGTGAAATCAAAAAAATAAATGGGACAAGCGCACAAAGATTTTTTCAATCAACAGCTTGATCAAACCTTAATAAATAACGACCTGGGAGGACCAAAATCTGGCAAGTGCGTGTGATTTTCAGGACCAGTCTGAGATGCACCAGAGCCACAGATTCTATAGCACAGGTGTCAAACTCATTCCATCGAGGGCCGAGTGTATGCAGGTTTTTATTGCAACCAATGCACTACACAGGTGATTTCACTAATTAGCTCACTTCTTCAACTAAGGAGGGAACCTAATTGAAGTCACCTGGTGTAATGCATTGGTTACAACAGAAGCCTGCACACACTCGGCCCTCGATGGAATTTGACACCCCTGTTCTATAGATTCACCAGACTGTTGGAGCTTCTCTACCGCTGAAGCTGAAACAGATTCTAATAAGATGCGTCCATTTTGACGCATCTTATTAGCATATTCATCAAGGGGCATGACCGAGGACAATGCCGTGTAAATGGATGCGCTGTCCTTAGCCACGCCTCTTCCTGAATATTCATAAACCGCCATACATCACTGGAAAAACTCACTGTTACTAACCGGAACCTCCCACAGTTAGGAAGGAGAGAGGACGGATGGAACGCAGGAGCTGACCATCTGGTTACTGCGGAGAATCTGCGCTCGTGCTGCACCTGCTGTTTCCGAAAAGTGGGCCCGCTCTCTTCCGGGACGGACCCCACAGGAGCGTTTCAGGCCAGCTTTCTGGTTGCTTCAGCAGAAAAAAGTTATTTTTTAAAAAGATTCATAGCTCAGCCTGCTGAAACTGTCACAGCCAAGAGTGTTCTGCTGTGTATGTATGTATGTATGTGTGTGTGTGTATGTTTTATTGTTTTATGAAGCCATTGGCCTCTCTCCCAGCACCCTCGTTTGTCAGTAGCGGTCCACGTCAACACCGTCGTTATGGTCGCCCGCGGTCCTGGCTCGCCGCTTCCACCTCAGCTCCTCGCGGAAGTCGTACGCCGCGAGGCCCGGGTTCTGGGCGCACAGCTGGCCGTAGGCGTCGGCGAGGGCCCGGAAGTGGGGGATGGAGAGCTGGGTCGGGCGGAGGGTGGGGTCCACGTCGGCCGTCCGCAGCATGACTTCCACCAGCTCCAGGCGCCGCACCTCTGGGAACAGCATCCTGGGGAGAGAGAGGGGGCGGGGGGGAAAACAACAGCTTTAAGCGTGGACAGATAAGATGAGTGACAGCCTCTTACATACACGCGTTGCATGCTGGTTAAAAAGCATTGACGGTGGGTTAAAGAGCGCTTGTTCCGGACGCGGTTCTGGTGCGAGGCATTCCTGCTCCCCGCACCTCAGAGCCGGAAGGGAAGACTCGAGTCGTTAACACAGCGGCCATGGTTATGCAAGCACACTTCTCCCCGCCGCGACACGACATCCCAGTGAGTCATAGCTGCCACTCTCCTCCCTCGGCTGCTTTTGTTTCGCGGACTTGTGCTGGAGGGCAGTCTGGGTGGGGGGCTTCAGGGGCTGCTCTGTCGCCTGGCATTGGGGGGACATTTTGTATTTCACTGGTCGGGAGCACTCCATACAGGAGGCGATAACCAGCAACCGGTGGAATAATAACGAGGGGAAAGGGGGAGCTGCTGGAGAGAGAGAGAGAGAGAGAGAGGTGGAGGTGCTCACTCGATTCCCCTGTAGCACTGCTTCCTCCGGAACTGGAAGACGTTCCTGACAACCTTCTCCACCAGCTTGAAGGGCTGCTGGATCTGGGACTCAGCCAGTGGAGTGAAGTGAACCACCCCCACATCCACCTACGCACGAGAGACAGGAAGAGAAAGAGAGAGAGAGAGAGAGAGAGAGAGAGAAAGGGAGAGAGAGACAGAGAAAGAGAGACAGCATGGAGGTTAAAATAACACTTGGGACCAAACTGAAGTGAATTTTTCCTTTAAAAAGAGGGGGGAGGGGTGGATTGGACGGTGGGAGGAAAAGAAAAAGCAAAACTAAAAGGTTGCAGTGCCTTGAAGGCCAGCGGGTTCCGGTTGCCACAGTAACACCTGTGTGAAGGACCCTGCCCTTTCCGCATGTGAATATTAAATAAGGCTCTTCCCTTCAGTCACGTTGCCATCGCTGCAGGAACGCTGCTGGATAGCGGGGAGACGGGGGTCGGAGGCGCGCTCCAGCACTGCTCTCCTGCGGGAGAAAGACCCAGGGAGAGCGCAGGAAATCCGGGAGTCTTAAGGAGGAGGAAGGAGGAAGGAGGAAGGAGAGCCGCGCTGTCCGCCTGCCCCTTCCCCCGGGGGGCAGAGGTGCTGAATTCCGGCTTCGGGAATCGGTTGCCAAATTAACGGCCACCTCCTCGCCTCTCTCTCTCCCCCTTTGGCTCTAAGCTGATATGACAGACTGTTGAAGTGATGGTGCCAGACCTCGCCGAGCCCTTCCACTCGTCAGATCCTCGCTCTGACGCCGCCAGCTCTCCTCCTCCTCCTCCTCCTCCTCCTCACCCTTCGGAAGGATAAAGGGATTGCGCAAAAAAAAAAAAAAGAGAAAAAAAAGAAAAGAAAACACGCCGGCGTGTTCCCGCGAAGCTGCCGCTCAGAAAGCGCTAGCGCGGGCAGAAACAGGGCTCTGCATGGGGGCTTCCTGTAGCATCGGCGAGAACGCCCGCCGCCCCCCCTCGCCGACGGATACACGCCTACAGCTGGCCGGCACGTGGCACACCATCCTCGCCTCACCTGGCGGTGGTCATGCCCGAGGCTGAGTGAGCGGGGCTCCGGGGAAGAGGGGGACCACGCGTGGACACCAGCATCTGCCCTGCGCCGCGCCGCGCCGCGCCGCTTTCACCGAAGCACAACAACACCGGTATGTGCAAGAGGCATTTTATAATAATGATGACAATAATCATGACTATTTATACAGCACTTGTCATACGGCGGTCTGAGACCCAAAGGGCTTCACGGAGGACCGTTTGCATTTACCAAGAAAAAAAAGGATGTTTTATTCACTAGTGTTTTTTTAAAGGTTTCTTATAAGTTTGTTGTTTCTGGGGCTTGTTGTTTGTTATAATGAGGGGGTTTTTTTTTTTTACAAGAGCTATACGCGGTAGTATCAACGTGTTCAATCACACTGTATAGCCTATCTGGTTCAGTCGTGTCCGTCGCAAAGTTAAAAGCCAGAGTGTGTGCAGTGTGTGCTCGGATTCTTAGGAGGAGGAGGAGGTTACGGTCCCTGTACACAGGGGCGCATCGTTTTCTGCAGAGTGCGGCTCGTCGCAGGGACAACTTCGCAAGCAATTAGCGAATAGGACGAGCCTGTCGGATTCTAATTAAGGTCTCGACCGAGGGAAGATTGATGGAACAGGTAAAAAAGACAGAAGCCATCATAAATCATTTACTTGTCTCCGTCAATTGAACGGCGTGAGCTTACATTAACAAAATTAATTCCGCTACCTGTCACTTAAAACATGCGTGGGTGCTCATTTTTTTTTCAAATTAAATTATTCCGGGCAATACATTTAAAGCAAAGTGACGCGCTCGATGACAACGCTCTGCAACGGCGTCGGCAGGGTGCTGCTGGAGGGACGCTTCTCATGTCTATCTCGTGGAATAATCAGGCCATTTATATTCCGCGACGTAAGAGGAATATGAGAGGCGAGGGTCCGTACTCCGGCAGCACGGTCGACAGCGTTTCGGCCACGGCGCTCTCTGTCGGTCTCTTTACGGTCTGATTTACGACCGACCGTTACACGCGGCTCCCCGCCTTAATATAACCCGCACCGACCATCAATCCTCCCGCGGTGACCTTTCCACCAGAGACGCTCGCCTTTAAAATCGGGAGGTGTCGTCTCTTCGCACCCTCTTGCTTTTCGTCTTCTCCCCCGGAGGTGCGTCTTCTGCCGCCCGGTTCAGCGTCGTTTGAAAATCCTCCGACGGGGACACCAGAGCCCGATTTCTGCACGAGAGTCCGTACGGAGAGTTCACCTCGGAGTCTGTAACGCAGGCTTGCTCTCATACGCGTATTTATTTTCCTTCCTTCCTTCCTTCCCGGGCTTGGATGACAAGAAGCCAATGTGAGTTGTCCACTGAACTGAACAAGCTTCATTTAGCATAGCTCTTTAAAACAGGAAAAAAGCACCACCCTAAATTCACTCTAGGCTGCATCGATCTGGATTTTTATGGTCGATTCTGATAGATTTTTTTTTTTTTCCTCCCACAACCAAATCAAGACTGCAACAAATATTTATAACCGGTCATTTTTTAGTGGTTCTTTAACTGGAAATGTCAAAAGTCACTTTAATTGTGTCTATTTTATGCATTCTGTACATGAAAATCATCAATCATTAAAAAAAATAATAATAATTTTAAAAAAATATATATATATATATATATACAGTAGACTCTGTTTTTAGACACAGTTTTTATTCATACCCTTGATAAAGATGAACAAAAGAGATCATATAAAATAAACTATATAAGTAATGAGGTATATTTTATGCAAAAAAATCAGAAAATTCCAAACCTACAATACTAATACAATTGTTCAGAAAAAAATATTTTGTTTTATTAATAATATTTTTCCAGAAAACATCAGGATCACAATTATTCACACCCCTAACTATTCTTTTACATTTAATCCAACAAAAATAAATCTTCATAAATATACAACTTATTTGAAGTTCATTGGAAGGTTATGGAACTATACAGTGGCCTACAATGGTTTCCTGTTTCCCTAGGGTATAAAAAGGAGGGAACACATGATTGAAATACTGTGGTCAGCCATCATCATGGTGAAAAGCAAATAACTCCCTGAAAGCATCAGACAAAAGGTTATTGACCTCTACAGATCAGGAGATGGCTACAAAAAAACGAAAAAGTTACAAGATACCGTTTTCCACTGTTGTGTCAATTATTAGGAAGTTTAAGGGCACTGGAACAGTGGCTAACCTGCCAGGTAGAGGACGCAAGTATATCTTGCCCCCATGTGTAGTGAGATGGATGGTTTGAGAGGCAAAAATAAGTCCAAGGGGCAGAGTTCAAGATCTCAAAAACAATCTGGCATCTTGGGGTTACAAGGCTTCTAAAGCTACCATTACATCCATAGGCCCTGGGGCCTCTATTAAAATAGATGGAACCATGAATTCCAGCATGTACCAAGACATTTTGTTCAACAATGCTCCCCCTGCCAGGAAGCTATACCTTGGCTGCAGATTGGCCTTCCAACAAGAAGACAAAGAAACTAAGAAATGGTTGACAGAGCATCTGACGTGGCCATCTCAGTCTCCAGACTGAATCCAATTGAACATTTGTGGTTTGAATTTAAAAATCAGTCCAAAAACGTCAATCCAAGAATCTGAAGGAACTAGAACAAATCTGCATGGAGGTATGGTTGAGGATCCCCTCCCAAGAAGTTCCATAACCTCGTACGACACGACAGAAGTTGACTACTTGCTGTTATAATGGACAAGGGAGGAACCACAAAGTACTGATAACAGGGGTGTGAATGTTTGTGATTCTAGATTAATTATCATTAAACATAATTTTCAGAATTTTGTGAGCATAAAATAAAGCTCATTACTTATATAGTTTATTTTATATGATCTATTTTGTTCATCTTTATCAAGGGTGTGAATAAACCCAGAGTGTACTGTATATATTACATAAATCATAACAAAAATACAGCAGCCCATATGAATAGTTTTGAACCAAGGAAATCTGCTTAAACATGTCTCTTATGAATATTTAATAATCAGTTATGTTCAGTTTTGCTAGGATCTTGTTTTTGAAAGACTATCGTTAGTGGGTGTATAGCTAGGTTGTTGAGCATTACCAAACAAACAAGCAACAAAATAAATGTTTTCTTGCATGACAACAATCAGCTTGCTAACCTAATCAAAGTTGTATCTAGATAGTTAGCTCGGTGGCAGGTAGTAACTCTAACTAATACATTATTAGTTGTATAGTCCACTTTATTTTCCTTGTTTCACTCAAAACTAGTTCCTCGTCAGTCTCCACTTCAGAGAAGTCTCTTCCAAGGTAAGACAAGCACTTGTTCATGCTACTACCATTGGAAGTCTTAAACTTAAACTTAAACTTAAATCACATCGAAAATCGGCCGCAACCATCATGGGAACGGAGCCACGTTTAAATTCTACCATCTGTCTGATTTCTACTCCTGCCTTTTTCACAAAGACCTCCCGTCGGCTTTTGACAGGATTTCTTTGTTAATTTGCCTTGGCAATACAGCTTTCGCCTTAGGAAAGGGACAGCATGGCACCATTCAAAGTGTGTGGGGGGTCTCTTCAGCTACAACCCCCATATCCCAGATCAAAATGAAATCAAAATCGATCAGAATCAGCTGGTTGCCCATCTCCTAATCCTTTTTGACACACAAAAAAAACCAGAAACATAAATAACAAGCAACGTGGCAACATCTCAAATCTCACTTGTGCCATTTCGCTATATTCACCCGACGGTAAAACTGCCCAGCATCTACCCACAAGCCACCTGGCTGCCTGCCGAAGTGTGAGATGTAATTTTGTGTCTTAGTCTTCGCCAACTGTGACACTCTGACCCACTCGCCCGAGCGGTGCGCCACCCCAATCGCCCATGGCATCGGTCGCCCTTAAGTAGCACAGTCACGTGTGCCCGGGGAAACAATGGCGCACGCGGCCGCAGAATAAATATACTTCGGGGAGGTGCGATGGAGAACGAGAGAAAAGAAGAAGAAAAAAGATTCCCACAAGGGAGGAGGGTGGGGGGGGTAATGCATTAACAATACCTTCAAAGGACTGCCTACATTACCTCGGCTGGGGAGAGGAGCTACTCAAGATAAGTAAGCCGCTACCAAAAGCTAGAGAGCTGGTGGAGGAAAACAGCGCTGGCTCATGAGGTGTACTGAGGACGATTATCCTGAGCAGCTCCGGAGTGCCATACGCATCCCACACATCCACCCGATGCCCCTAATACTGATGGGAGAGGCGAACACCCAACGTGGGTGGGGCCATCAAGTTTTTCTCAACGGTTGAGTTAAATTGACCAATCATTGTGGTTTGTTGTACACTGTGCGTAGTCAAGTGCACTGATTGGATCATGCCAGTCAGTGAAGATTTGAGGGGGGCGGTGTGGGTGCGAGGTCATTTTTTCAGGAAAGCTTTCCAGGGATCCTGGAAATATCCCATCACGGGGAAACAAGGACCCTGAGGGTAAAATAAATCATAAATAATGGCTAAAATTCCAAGGCTCTTTTTACTTCCACAATCATACATGGCTTTGTATTTGAGAATAAATCTCGATATAGAAACATTGGGCCAGTGAATCAATTTTATGGACAAAGGATTGTGACATACTGCACACTAGTAAATTAGTTCTTTCACATGATTCTATAGACTTTAGGGAGTGTAGTCATGGAAGTAGTATAACTCTTTGGGGGGGAAAAAATCATATTACGCCTTCATGGTTTGCGAATTACAAAGAACCATTTTTCCATCTGAGATGCTGTTGCCAAACAGCAATATGGGCACGCGTTGTTTGAAAATGTGAGTTGCGAGTTCTCCACTGAACTAAACAAGCTTCACTGTTTAGCATGAACATGGATTTTTAAAAGAGATCAAAACTAAAACACCTCCCCTAAAGTACCTTCTCTCTAGGGTACACCGATCTGGATTTTTATGGTCGATCGCGACTGCCGATTTTTTCCTCACAACCAAATCAAGGCCGCGACAATAGATTTTTAGAACGGCAAAATGAATGGCTCACGAGCGGGCCACGGTGAATAGTTTCTGCCCAAACCGGGAGCGCACGGAGGTACAAAAATCGTCTAAGGACGGCCTAATAACAGGACATGAAAACCCCTCTCCTGGATCGTGGATGTCCTCCGTGGGAGTGCCGGAGAACAGAGCCTGGAGATGACACAGTAAAAGGAGCACGCTTATAATAGCCTGCCATCCCTTCACACATCACAGCCTCACACACTGGCATTCCCTGGGTACATGTGAACCGCAGCCTCGCCCCCACCGCAAACCCCCTCCCTCGTTTAATTCACACAGCACAAATCGTCAGTGTCAGCACCCAGGATCTGCCTGGTAAAGTCGGACACACACACACACACACACACACACACACACACAACACACACAACACACAACACACACAACACACACAACACACACACACACACACACACACACACACACACACACACACACACACACACACACACACACACACACACACACACACACACACACACACACACACACACACACACACACACACACACACACACACACACACACACACACACACACACACACACACACACACAGAGACACACACACAGCCTCATCCCACAGTAATGAGCTCCCTGAGCCATTCTACCTGCAGGCCCACAGCCACTGTCCACAGTGCCCTGCTGCATTGTGCCAAACGTTGACCCATGTTCGGTGTTTGTGACCGGCGTTAGGGGCATTTGAAGTGGAACTGCACCCAAAAGCCTTGATTCCTTTACTCTTTATCTTTCATTTGAGTCACGCTGCTGTTTGCAGAGCTTGTTTGTTTTTCAGCAGTAAGATCTTGGTCCGCGAGATGAAAACTAACGTAAAATAACGTCCTTGCCGCGGTTGGAACGCTGAGCGTTATATCATAGGAACTCCCCAGTGAAACCGTGAACAGAATGAGCAACCGGAACTCGATAGCTGGACCGGGAAGGAATGTCGTCTCCCAAGATGCCATTTGTAATTTTCACATGCAGTGTTAGATTCGCACCGGAGGGGAACCCATCCCACAATGCACTGCGCTGGTAATGAGACGGGTGGCTGTGAGATACGCTAGGGACCTGAGGGGGGGTTAGCATGTCTCATTCTTTCCTAGCCCTTTCTCTTTTTTTTTTTTTTTTTGCTGTCTTGTCATTCATGAATCAGGACACTCCACTTCCCCCTCCCCCTCTTTCCTCGCCCTGTGCAGAAGGGGGTCGGGTGCAAGAGAGCAGCTCTGTGAGCACACTCGGGCAGGGGGTCAGCTCAGACATGTCAGGGAGCTTACTGGGGGGCATCTTTGCACATGCCCTGGTGGCTCCCATCGTCACGGAGGCCACCACAGACTTAAAAACAATATATATATTATTTAAAGGTTTTCTTTATTCATCCATGCACTTGCTTATTCAGTTCATAAAAATTGGAAACAAATCATTTCCTTCCTGTGTTTTACTACATCATTTTTAGCATTAATCATTCGACCTGAATGACACCATGCATTCGATAGCTACGGTAAACTTTTGAACAGTTGAATGTTGTTTAGGAGCAGCAAAAGCTAAAAACTTCATTCAGCGTGATGACAATAAGAGGCCATTTTAGCCCGTCTAGACGTGTTATTTTACATATAATCTAGAGTGAAAGTCTGGCTTCGAAGGAGCTGAGGAACTGGGGAGTGATAACGAGGCCAGCTTCAAAAGCCGAGAATACGTGGTCCTTTTTCCCGTTGTAATATGATATTGGTGTCAATATGCAGTTATCTATTTGAATACATCAGGCTTAGTATTCGGTGCTTTTTAAACAAATGCTCCAACTACATTAACCAAAACAATCATTTTGACCCTAATAATCGGACCATCATTCAGCCAACATTCAGTATATGCTTAAAATTGAAAGAGACAGAACAGTTATTTTGCTGGTGAGCTGGTAGTCAATATTTTCAAATTGTTTCTACATTTGCATTCTTTAATATTCAATATCTAGACTATATCAAACTACACGGCAAATCAGGGAGACACCAGCAAAGAGCCAAGCTTGTTTAAAAACACTAAAGCACTGGTAGCTACTAATTGCTAATAACGGTTCCCCAAAACTTTGTGTAGATTGTGTCCATCCAAGCTGGCTGGACAGTAGATGTTTTGTCATACTCCTGAAGAGTTGGACTGTCACTGCATGTATGCAATCATTTCACCCGTGAGTGTAAAACAGGAAGATTGCAGTTTGTTTTGTTTTTTTAGGTCAGTGTTCAGCACTTTAACATGCCTCAAGAAAACATCCCAGGTCACACGTCTGTCTCTCTCTCTCTCTCTCTGTCTCTCTTAACGCATTTAACATTTTTTTTCGCCCAAATGTACCCGCTTGAAAATGCGTCGAGTCAAAGCAGCATTGTTTCATTTGCGCGGGACGCTTTTTTCCCCCCTTGCGGTCCAAGGAGTTTTGAAGAGTGGCGATCGTTCACGTGGCTAACGAAACTGCGGTCTGTTCAATTCGGGGGGTCGGCTAACGGGGGGCGACGTGACGCGCGGGTCGCTCTCAAAGCACAAGGAGAGGAGAAACAGCCCCCCTTTTTCAAAAGCGGCACGCAAGCATGCAGGGAAGGACCGCGGGCCAGGACGACTCCGAAAAGTCCCGTTGCTAAGGGAATCGATCGCACGAACGGACCTGTGAAATCTTCACTCCCACCCCCCATCGCCCTATTCTCTTTTTTTTTTTCTTCCCCCCTCCCCTTTTTTTTTTTTTTTTTTAACGACGTTCAGATTTTTGCCGCAAACAACTTGCCGTGCCGCGTCGCTGCACTGGCTATGCGCCGGCCGAGAGGTAAGGAGGCTTCAGCGTTGCTCTCGCTCTCGAAAGACGATCAATTATTCACTTTTGACGGTCACCGCCACAACCGAACTTATTAGAAGGGTAAAAAGAGCAAGCACAAGCAAGCCACAAGCGAAGGGAGCTGTGGGTTTGTGTAATGTGCTCTTGAGAGAGAGGGGAGGTGGGGGGAGGGAGGGAGAGAGAGAGAGAGAGAGAGAGGATAAAATGAAATGTTGAAAATATATTGAAAGTTTTGAATGCGTGCTTTAAAACAGGAAGTGAAGGAGGGGTGTTTTTTAACAGCGTTTACCTGCTCGCGCTGACGGGGAAGGTGCCGGGAGGGAGGGTGACCTACCCCAAACTCTCCCTGTAATACGGGATGCTGTCGCTTTAAGCGCAGGCTCTGAGGCTCGTGGATACCCGAAACTCATTTCTCCACGGAGCGCGGAGAGGCGACGACGAGATGCGGTCGGACTGAAAAGGTGCGCACGGGGAAACGGGGGGGGTCCGCAGCGTCCTTCCCAAACAAATCGGCAGGAACCTAGTCTCTTCACCCTTTGCTTTGTGCTTTCCTTTGTTCCCTGAGAGAGGGAGAGGGGGAGGTGGAGGGGTAACTTATACGGTTCCCGTTCTCATTTCGGTGTTTTCCCACAGTCCAGCGGAGCCGGCGGTGAGGAGGCATCTGGCAAGGTCCTGCGCCGGGGGGAGACCGCCGAGAGACGTCCTGTAGGTCCGTCCGTCTGTCTGTCCTGACCGGTGAGAGGGGGACGGCGGGACGGCAGCCCCAGGACCGGCGGGGGCGGAGGGGGACGGGCCGGAGATGGCGTCGGCCGGCTTGCAGATCTTCGCCTTCATCCTGTCCCTCATGGGCATCTTCGGCGCCACGGTGGCCACCCTGCTGCCCAACTGGAAGGTGAGCGCCGACATGGGCGCCAACATCATCACGGCCATCTCGCAGATGCAGGGCCTGTGGATGGACTGCACCTGGTACAGCACGGGCATGTTCAGCTGCACGCTCAAGTACAGCGTGCTGTCGCTGCCCGCCTACCTGCAGACCGCGCGCACCACCATGGTGCTGTCCTGCGTGCTCGCCGCCCTGGGCCTCTGCCTCGCCTCGCTGGGCCTCAAGTGCACCCGCTGGGGCGGCGGCCGGCGGGCCAAGCGGCGGGCGGCGCTGGCCGCCGGCTCCTGCCTGGTGGCGGCGGGGCTCCTGTGCCTGGTGCCGGCGTCCTGGTTCATCGACGAGGTCATCTCCAGCTTCCTGGACTCCAACGTGCCGGAGAGCAGCAAGTTCGAGCCGGGCGGCGCCGTCTACGTGGCCTTCGTGTCCTCGGGGTTCCTCTTCCTGGGCGGGGCCATCTTCTGCGTGTCCTGCTCGGGGAAGCGGCGGGAGCCCAGGGACCCGCCGGCGATCGGGCCTCCGGACAAACTCCTGCACCAGCAGCTCCAGCAGCAGCAGCGGCAGCTCCAGCAGCAGCTCCAGCAGAGGCTGCTCCTCCCGCCGCCGCCGCCCCAGCACCAGTACTGCACCTTGTCTCCCCTGGACAACCGCGGGGGCTACAGCCTGCAGGACTACGTGTAGCGTCTCCCCGGGGCGTCTCGGATCGCCTGGGGGCCACGGCGCGTAGAGAGAGGGGAGAGACGGTGGCGGAGGGGAAATGACTTTGGCGCCTTCCTCCCTTCCTCCCTCTCCTCCCCTCCCCTCCCCAGCCCTTCCTCTCTGTATCGCTAGCAGGGAGAGGCGTAGGTATTCCCTGAGCTGCCGTCTCGGAGCAGACGGGCGGTGAATGCCGAGTGCGCCGATCTCGCTCCTGCAGCAACGGCAGAGGGAGGCGGGACGGGACTCACCGCAGACGCGGCGAGCCGAGCGCTAGTAAATCACGCCGGAGGTGCTGGGCTGGGGAGGGGGAGGAGGGCTAATGGAAAGAGCCACGAAGGAGGCTTTTTTTTCTCTCTCCACTCACCAAAGGTTTGAATTGGAAGAACATTCAAAAAGCAATCACGTAGTTAACGGTGTTTTAATAACCTCTCGTTCGAGCGAGCGCGGCGATGTCGTCCTAACAATAAGGCAATATTATATGGGGGGGGAGTCGTGCCTAGCGAGCTTTTTTGTAGGTTTATTTGTAGAACGGTTGCCAAGGATAACGGTTCGAATAATAATCATGACGACTCCTTGGGTATTGTATTGTTTTGGTAGCTGATAGAATGGAGAATACTCTGCCTTAGCATGCTGCCTGGAGCCTGTGAATTATGCAGTGGAATGCCTGCTCGAGGGGAGGCAGACACCGATGCCTGCACCTGAAGAGCTGTAGCTTAGTGCACTATGCTAAAAGTGTCTGATAATGTGTCCAAAATGGCATGCCAGGATATATAAAAAAGTAATGCTGAGCTGGAGATTAAAACACGCACAAGCATGCACTCACACACACACACACACACTCACAAACACACACACATGCACACACACACTCACACACACACACACACACATACAAACACACACACACACACACACACACATGCAAACACACTTTCACACACACTGCAAGAATCTCACAACACACCACATGCACACCCACACAATATAGCTATTTTTCTTTAGGCTGCAAGAATGAGAAGCCACTGGTCATTTATCCGCACACACAGACACACACATTTACACACAAACAAAATAAGCTGCCACTGGTCATTTACACACACACACACACACACACACACACAGAGACACACACCCACGTGCGCTTATCACTCTCGCCGTCCTCTCGCCGCCATGGTAACGGAATTCTGCACCCAAATATCTTCATTGTGGCGACGGGGACAGCGCTCGCCCCCCCCCCCTCCCACGTCCCCATTGAGGGTGAACATCTGCTGTTATCCACCCGCCCATGTCTGCGGGGATCAATGCAGAGAAACAAAGCCCTCTGCAGCACCCCCACAAAACGCAGGGTCCGTCCCCTCCAAGTCCCCCTTATCCTTTTCATCGGCAACGTCGACGACATACTGGGAACCCCGAAAAAACCCCTCAAAGACAGGAATGGAGTAATCTTCCTTATTCATCAGACGCTGTTTCCCCGTCAGCTGCTGGGTTCAGGAAAGGGGGGAGATGCATCAGAAAGGATAGGTATATAAACAGTAACCCTGTATGAGGGGAGGGGCAGTACGTCTGAGCACGGTGCAGACTAGGCTGCAGAGCGGTGTCAGTGCAGTTTGGGTGGTGCTCACGGGACCGTGGGGTTTTTGACATTTGATTTGAGCGTGGGCTTGTTTGTGCTCTCAAGGGCAGGCTGAGGGTCCTGCGGCCTTTCCTTCTGAACAGGGACATCTCTTCCCCCGGTGCACGGAGAGGGCAGGGTGCTGAGCGGAGGTGGTTCAATGCGCACGCCCACACACACACACACACACACACACACATGCATACAAACACACACCCACATACAAACACACACACACACACACACACAATGCATGCATACAAACACACACCCACACACCAACACATCCTACACATGCACACACACACACATGAACACATACATACAAACACATACCCACATGCACACATATGAACACATCCTCTTTCTATCCAAAACACATGCACACACACACACACACACACACACACACACACACACACACACACACACACACACACACACACACACACCCACATGCACACACACGAACACACACACACACACACACACACACACACACACACACACACACACACACACACACACACACACAGAACCTAGGTCACAAGTGTTAGTGGACAAGGCCAAGATCACATGCTCGTACCCCCCACCCCCACCCCCACCCCTGCTTACAGGCACGCATTTCCGTACCGAAACGGCAGCACTAGCGACAGGCCCTGGCAGTGATGTATGGCACGGCAAATTCTTTGCATCCTGCGGATTCCCACGGGGGCGAGCAGATGGCAGAGCCCGGCTTGCCACCGCAGCGGGCACGGCGGGCATGGCCGGGGATCTGGCTGCCCTTTTCCCAAACAAGATTAAACACAAAACACTGTGGACAGGGATCATTCGGCAGAGAGAGACGCTCTCTTAGGCCACGATAATCGTAGGTGCAATAAAAAACAGGCCCTTAAGTGAACAAAAAGAAAAGTATTTGGGGGTTAAATTTGTTTTCCAGTTTTTTTAAAGTATAAAACATGTGTACGTAACATTTCGCTTGCTTGCTTTTTTTTTTCTCTCAAGCAACAAAAAAGAAAAGTTTTTGCCCCCATCTCTTCGCAAGCACAACAATCCGAGAGGTGGGTGTGCCAGGACAAGGCCCAGGGATAGCCTCTCATTCTCTCATCGAGGGATTTAAGGACAACGAAAACCGCATTAAAAGGACCGCTCACTCGCACGCGTCTGCAGGTCCATCACGTGACGTGCCGTTTTAAAACGCCTCTCGTTCGGCCCGTTTGCAGAACACGTAGCCAGAGCGCGGTCGTATCTTCTTCATAAGAGGTCACGTCATTTTACACCTTTAGAGGTGTAACATTTGTTCTGAGAGAGACTCGCTTCACAGCAGGCGAAGGCCACACTAAGCTACAGACCAATAAAGCGTGGACAGGCCTGCTGTTGTCTCACTGGCCACATGCAGCAATATTGGCAGTATCGATGGATTCGGTGGAAAGACGTGCGATAGTGGTTTCTCCTGCATAGCTGGGCACCTTGGTCTTCTGCACACCACCTCATTAGCTTCAAATGGCCCATGCACAAAAGGAGGAGGCCTGCCTGTCAAGACTACCCAACCCTACCGTACAGCACAACGACGGCCACCATTTAAATACAACTGCGGCATTTAGATACGACTGCGGCTTATTTCTGTGGACATTTTAGACCTTCTTACATTTAGCGGAGGCCGGAAGGGTCGTGGGGCCCTTTCAAAGTGTTCTGTTGCCATTGTCTCAGTGTGCTTATGCAAGTAGTTATATTTTTACGAATAAAATGATTTTGTAGAAGTCACGTCTCTTTACAAAATCGTGTGGTTTTTTTATGGTGTGGTTCTTGGTTTGTGATTTGGATGCGGTGGTTTTCTGCCAGATGGCCAGAACGTTTTTGGATGTGTCTAGCGCAGGCTGCTCGCTGATTCAAATGCTCATACACTGTAGCATCCGTAAAAAAAACATCCACCATACTTTTAAAAAAGCCAATATAAAAACTGGAAGAATAGAGGGGGAATTGATGGGGAGACTGTTTCTTGCTAGGCAAACTTTCAACTGAAGGATATTTGAGTTTTGTTTGAATACATTTTCATCCTTTTCCATTTCATTTTCCTCCCAGTTTTGAAATGGCAAGTAGCGATCGCAAGCCTGTCCCATCACTGCAGCGTCCTCTGTTTGACTCAGGAGGGTGCGGACTATAGCATGCCCGTTCTCTGCAGCGCATGCGGCTAGCGGCTGCTTCCTTCGCGCTGCACGCCAGCCGCGCAGCCATTGGGCCGTTGGGGGCTGCGCTTCATGCACAGCTGGCGCAGGCAGGCCGCATGCACTCCGGCGACCAGAGAGCTCATTAACGCGCGGGGAATTCCCCGTCGACCGAAAACCTCCGTCCCTGGCAAGGCTGTGGCCAAATGTTAATCAGGACTCCTGGTTTCACTCATCACTGGCATGGTGGTCAGGACAGACCACAGGTCAGCTTTAACTGGCCACCTGTGAGGCTTCCTCTGTGCCATTTCATTTTTCGAACCCGCATCTCCCCTGGCTGCGCCTCAATGCGAAAACGTGCGTGATTTGCTGTAAAACCCCCCACGAAAACAGGAGATTTGTTTCACTTGACATGCCTGATCCCCTGTGCTGGAGCACGCTGCAGATGTGCGAGGATGAGCCTGTGAAGTGAAATGTAACAGCTGCTTGAATCAAGGCAGGGGAATCTGCGCTCTTTTTTTCTGGGTAAGTGGAGCATCGACTCAAATTAGCTCAATTTGTACAGCAGAACGCTCAGTCACATGGAAGTCACACAAGAGCACAAGCTTTTATTGTCGTTTGTTTCTCTGCATTTTTAAATACTTTTTTTGGACGCCGATGCTTTTAGGTTAGCGGTTATGGCGATCCAAGCCATGGCACCCTGTGAATCAAAATCCCCTTCTGTGAATCAAAAGAATCTCAAATAATTTTCACAATGATACCTCTTCACAGTAGCGCGTGAGGATGCGCATTGTCTGCTCAGTGTTGGGCAATGCAAGTCCTCTCAAGCTCAGTTTGGGTTATGCAATCCAGTCGAGGTGGGGGAAAAAGAACGAATCCCCCCCCCCCCCGTGGGAAAACGCTAATAAGATCCTCTTCTTTGTGTGTTTACCCTACGCTCTCTTCAAAGGGCTTTTGCCCGCTGTTGCGGTCATGGCGGACTGCGGATAGCCGCTCCGGTGTACGGAAAGCACGGAAAAAACCAACCAGCTCGTGTCAGGGATTAATCTTACATCAGCTCGCCCACTCGCTCTCCTTAGTTAATATGTACACACTCGTATACCTCAGCAGACTCCACTGTTGAAGACGGGTGCAGGCAACAGTGGATAAAACAGCTACTGGCTTTTGTCCAGTATCAGGCCTCTGGGCGCAGAGCTCTCCTGGAACCATTCTCAAGCAGGTATATAGCAACACACAGTAAGACTGAACTACACAAAACAGGTCAAGCGGATTCTTAATGTACGTGGATCTGTCCTCTCTCTCCGTCGTAGGAACTGAATTTAAACTGCCGTCAAACTGCTGTACTCCTCTCCATAGCCTCACGTGAATCCTCCAAAGCCTCACCTCCCCTTGAGAAATAAATTTTAGACGCCAGGAGATGCTGCATAACTAAAAAAAGAGATCTTGACAATTATTAATTTATTAAAATTTAAATAAAAATAAAAATATTTAGCCCCAAAAAATAATGAACATGGTTCAATCAGTTCAGGGTGTGCTCAGTATGTCTGTATGTGTAATACAAATAAAGACCTAGCTTTGACGCACCCAGAATAAAAATATATATAAGAACAGCAATGGCCCCCTGGGACTGATGATGACAAATGTTGCAGAAGTCTGGATGAATCGCTTTTGTGCAGTAGGGATACAGCGTACGGCCTTGGTAAGCATATTCATATTGTGAGAACATTAACAATGGCAGCAATATTACTCTATCAATTTGAGGCTGAATATTCCTCAGTCAAGGACAGAAAATAGCCAGATGCTGATGTTCCTGTATGGGGGAGAAGAAGCCTCATTGTAAAACTGTCAATGACACACCAAGGCAGCTTGGCAGCAACGAGCAAGCTGCTATTAAGCTAAATTAAGCACAGTCGGTCTGCCATTCAGATGCTTATTTCTCACCATTGTAAGGACATTGGTTGTTAATGAGTTACTGAGCATCAACCACCACATCACCAGAGAACCGTGATTACTTTATGCACATTTCATAAATACCATCAACTGTCTCGGTGAAGCCAGTAGCAGAAAGCATACATGTAGAAGTATCGTCTGCAAAAAAGCCTTTTCATCTTCTGAAACATCACCTGCCTCTTGTTCCCACAGGATGAAAAGATAACATTTGCTAGTATGATGAATTACTGAATATCCACTGAACAGAGAGAGCTATGCAGCAGGGTTGAGAAGTTTGTCAGATTGTCAATTATGACTGTGTTTTTCAACAAGGATGTCCTCTATTCATTATCGATTACTTTTCATGAATGCTTAAAATTGTAAGTCAAAAAATAGTCAATAAAACATTCTCTATCAATCTGCTCCTTGATAAAAAACTTTTTTAATTTGAGAAAACATTAGCTTGCTAGCTAGCAAGTTAAATAGCTAGCAAGTTCATTTACAAAGTCAGTGCATTTTTGTTAGTACAACTTTTCTAAAGCAATATTATAAAGCCATGATGGTGTTACACGTTTAGAGGAATCAACATCAGTTATCCAGTCTAACATGCCAAAAAACTTACTGTCAAATCTGCTGAGACTAGCTGGTTAGCTAAAGTTTTAGTTATGTAAATGCCATTGCAAGTAAAAAAAAATAACAAGGTAGTGAGCTAGCTAGTCAACGTTTTAGTTATATAGCCAGCTAACTAATAAAAAGACAAACTACTAGCACCTTGCTTCACCTGTCAATTAAACTAGTGCTACTTCACCTTACTCGTCTCACACGGTTAGTCACATGATGTTATAGTGATTTGGGGAACAACGCCAATTTTATTTAGACAGTTCCAGCGTAATGGCGGTCTGGCGGTTTTTAAATACACATCGACGGTGTGGCCACAAATTGCAGTATACAGTGTGTTCAAAAACTAACCCAACTCTACTATGCAGCCAGACTTACAGAGGTAACTGCTGTCTTCAATCCCAAGGTTCCGTCGCGTACAGCGTCAAGTGCAGCGGCTTGAATCTCAACTCAACTTAAATATCAACTCCATTTCAGTCTCACAGCAGAAAGGGTATTTTTACATTTTTTAAATGTATACACACACACACACATTAGGGCTGTCAATCGATCCAACAAATTAGTCGAAAGTATTAGTTGAATTCCATTAATCGGTCAGAAGTGAGTTTTAAAAATTATATTTCTCTGGCATTCATCATTTGCTTTTATGATGAACTATATTACTTACGACAACAATACCAACAATGATTAGTAGATGGCAGTGATCAACCACCATTGATCCACGAAATCATAGCTAACTAATAGCTATC
This sequence comes from Aldrovandia affinis, assembly GCA_029706075.1. Taxonomy (NCBI): domain Eukaryota; kingdom Metazoa; phylum Chordata; class Actinopteri; order Notacanthiformes; family Halosauridae; genus Aldrovandia; species Aldrovandia affinis. The sequence continues at coordinate 1,614,341 of JAINUG010000141.1, forward strand.
ATATTAAATTATCTTCAATGCCAGTATACAACCACATTATTGCTAAACAAAAGTGTCTTTATTTGTATGACAGCAGCAGACAAACAACACCATAACGTTGCTCATGTTACTACTTGATACATGTCACAGTAGCATGCAATGGCTATTTTAACAAGCCTGCAATTCAACCCGGTCTATGGTTAACATGAGCTATTAATAAAGTAAACAAAAATGTATAACTGTGAAGAAATAAAAAGAGGCAGAAATATAGAGGTGGGCTTCTGAATGAGATACCGCCTAGGAATTGGGCAATATCTTAAACATGGTTTCTTTTCTCCTTAAAATATTTTTGACTTGAGCAACAAAAGAATGGCGTTGCTCTGCATAATGTAGCCTAGTTGACAGTCACCAAATTAGTATATATAAACTGACAGCCGGTGCCTATAATTAAGGTGAAATGTCAGATGGAACTACAAAGCCAGTTTGCACACACTGTCATTGTCATTGGTGTTTTGAGGATGCTTTGCTCTTGCATAATATTGCAAACTCATGTTTCCTTCCGCATCTAACTTGAGACCAAAACTAGCATGAACTTTTCCTTTTGTTAGGTTAGAATCCCTCCAATTCTTCCACACGGTTACTAATTAGCTCACGAGGGGTGTTGCTTATTTTGTAATTAATCAATTTCCTTTTTTTCACAAAGATTCTTCCTATATTATTGTTGAATGGGTAAAATGTTCCCACGATGCATTGCATTGTAAAGATGTTCAAATAATGCCTTGGTTCTAATGCCGATCTCCGATTGGAACCGGGTGTTATGGTCAGATGAAACCAAAATTGAGCAATTTTTTTATTTTATTTTTTTTTACATTTATTTCAGATGAAACTATTTTATTTTCAAAAGTCCGCCGCCCGTCCTCCGGGGCATTTTGACCATCGAGACGGAGATCTTCCACGGACAAGCGGAGTGGGCCAAATTTTTGACCAGGCCGGTCTGGTAGAAACGCGGGGAAGGAGCGGCAAACTTATGGGTTGCAAAATAGCATTTTGACCATGACCTGACTGTATATATATAATTTACTAGCTAAGCCTGAATAAAAAGTATTTATTTTCTCCTTCCAGAGTAGAGGATTCAATGCAAGAGGCCAGATATTCATTGATGGCAAGATCATCCACCCCCCCCACCCCCACCACCTCCCACACAGAAAGGTTTCTTTCCCATTCTCAGAGACCTTGAGAGATTCATGGCAAGACAGACAAGAAATTGTACAGTAACATTCCAGGCCTTAATTGCAATCTACAACAAAAAAAACGAAACACCCTGAAGTCAATAGTGTTTACATTGATCATTTGCTGCAGTGTTTTTTCCCCCCTCCTCCTCTCTACTTCCACTGAGATTTCTTGCAAATAGAAGCAGACAATTCACTGATTTATTGTCTTTTTAAAAGCACAATTTCGTGGGACCTTGCAAGTGGTCTTGCGATGTGCGTTTATCAGGATTGCTGTCCAGGCAGTCATTGACAATAGACATTTTTATTACACAATGCATTGCAATGGATTGCATTTCATTTTTGAAGCACCTTTCATCTCCCGATCTCAAGGAGATCGGGAAGTAACCAGAATCGCCACCAATGTATAGTACCCACCTGGCTGATACATAGCCATTTTGCACCAGCACACTCACCAAACATCAGCTGGGGTAGAGAGGGAGGCATTTATTCAGACAATTAAACTGGGAGATGATTAGAATCTGACCTTGAACTGTGTAGGAGCCTCTGTTGCTGTGCCGTATTTTGGTTGAAAGCAGATGCAGTATTTTTAGCTTTTAAACCTGGGACTATGATATATTGGGCCACATTTCAGCCTTCCGGCACATTCTCATAGCCGCGCAGTCTCCCGCTGGACTAGTCTGAAAAGCGGTACGGACACATTTGCCGTGCTCGTGATATCTTAATCGTGCCCCATTTACCTGCTGAGAATAGCCGGAGGGTGAACACATCCGTCTGCAGATGTTAGTGGGGTCTTGCAACTTTCAATTAAAATCCCAGAATTCAGCTCAAATGTTTAATTTCAACTGTGACCTGGTGTAATATCATTTAAATAAAAGCAATTGGCTGAAAGCCACACTCCCCATCCAGAGGCAAAACAAAGCCAACATAAAACAAATTAATTAATCTAATGAGTGCACATGCCACCAACATGTTTTTTTCACACCTACGTGACTAAATCCAACAACTCGCAAATCAATGCAGCTTCTTTTCTTTTTACAATTACAGGAGAAATACATATAATAAAGCAGAACTTGCACCACTCCTGTAGCCCTTTTTTAATTGCTCGTGATCCTCCAGAGATTGCACAAGTGAGAGTACAATGTGTCTTTCCCCTCCCCTCCCCGCCCCGCCCCTTCCAGTGGCAGAGTAGCTGACGCAGGCATTTACTGAAGGTGCCTGACGATTGGCTCAGACAAGCATCTGCTTAAGGTATACTTCACTCTCCCCTCACATTGATCTCCGTCCCCCATCTCTCACCTAGCGCCACGCCCCGCGCCCTGCAGAGGAGGGGGGAGAGGAGGGAGGAGCACCACACCACCGCACCAATGCCCTCGCTCTAACCCCTCACGCCTCTCCGCTCTGACCGCGTGTGTCCCTGGCGGATGGGTGTTTCTCTTCCCTTGCCTTGCCTTGCCTTGTGTCGTGTCGTGTCGTGTCGTGCGAGGTGGGTCCGGTTAGGACGGGACACGGCACGGCAGTGCGGTGCAGAGAAGAGCGTGCCAGGGAGCCGCCAGCCTGGCACACCGCGGGGCGCTATCAAAAACACCCCGCGACCCGAATTAGGCCCGACCCGTGCATCGCGTCGATGCTGTAACTCTCTCGGCTAAATGGGAGGGGATGGGAGCTGTGCCTGAGCTTGGTGGCGGGGGTGTGCTGGAGTTGAGCCCAGTTTCTGTGACGTGAAACAGCTTGAGCCACTGAACAGGATGCCAGCCTTACACATGCCCCCAGTGCATCTCTTTCTCCCTCTCTCGGTGCAGAGAAGTGTACTCAGGGATCGCAGCCACACACAATCCTCTGGGGTCAGGGCAAATGCTAACTTCAAGAAAACCAATAATATTGTAAGTTGACTGTATTGTCTCTGCTCTGGTGATACTCTGTTGATGTGTTTGTGTGTTTTTTCTTTTCTTTTCTGCAATGTGTATGGTCTGATGTTTAGTGTTTTGTGAGGACCACAATGGAAATAAGCCTTCGGGCTTTATTGTGTTTTTATCCTCGGTGATTTTAATTTTTTAACTTTCTCTTGTATGTTATGTGTGTTGGCCTATGTGCCGTTTTTAATCACCAAATAAACCAAACCAAATACCAGTCACGGGCTATGCAAAAAACAAACCGTCATGAAAGGTAGCCAACCTAGAAAATGTTGAAACCGTCACTACTGCGTACTTAAAAACAAACAAATTAAAAGGATAGCTGTAGGCAACCTCATAGGCCTCCAACCCAATGCAATAAAAAACACCACCACCCAGAGCACAGGAGATTGCGGGTTTGACTTCACCACTCCAAAGGATGTCACATTAGAAATGTTTTGGTGCACTGGGGGTTATTCAAGGAGAATGTGTTTCAATAGCATACATTGCGTAACATGTTATGCAACATGTCACGTGCATCTTTGTGGGAGTGTTTGTGTGTGAATCTGTGCGTTTGTGGGAACGTTTACATGCGTCTCTGTGTGCATTAGTGCATGTCTGCATGCATGTGTCTGATTATGTGTTTCCGTGCGTGCGTGCTTATGCAGGTGTAACGTGTGCATCTTTGTAAGTGTGTGTGTGTGTGTGTGCGTGCGCAAGGCATTCTGTGTATGAACAGGCATTCTGTGACAGATTACAGAGCTAACTGCTAACGAGACACACAGCAAACCCGCCACGGTGTCAAGCCTGCAAGACTGCGACAGTGAAGTCTACTGGTGTGAAACGGCGCTGAGGAAACTTGAGAAAATCCTATCTTCGCGAGCTCATAGGAAAAATGAAATTAACGACCCCGAAGCTTCAGGGAATGAAGGCGACTCATTAAGAATGAGAATCAGGCTCTGTGGAGCTTGGCTACGTGTGTGGCCAACCTCACCACTGAGAGCTCACGGTTCTGTAATATTGCAAGCTTTGCTGTTTGCTCTAGAGAGGTACCATGTTCTATGCTCACTGGGGATGTACGACAACGGTTCATCGACTTGTCTTTGTCACTGAACAATTGACAGTAGCGACGATTGATTACGAGGAAGCGTACCATTAACACACAGTTATAACGTTAACTTAGTTGGATGGTCAGTTTCTGCATGAAACTGTGTCGAATTGATCTCGGTTGGCAGGTAGCACTGCCTAGATTTAATTGGGATTTCTTGCCAACACAACAACCGAACAACACAAAATAGTCTATAATGTCAACTTAAAAACGACAACTACAAAGCTTTTTCTTAATTAATTACAAATAAAAAACAGACAATAATTGATTGCAGAAGTATTTACACCTTTTTCTTTGTCTTCAGAGGTCACCCATCATTATTTGACTGGAGTCCACCTGGGTGCAATTAAGATGTTTCAAATGATTTCAAATTAAATACACCTGTCTGTGAGAGGTCCCACAAGCCTAAGACTGCGCATCATCCCAAGAACACTATCTCTACCATGAAACATGGTGGCAGGAGTCTAATGCTATGGGGATGCTTCTCTGCTTCAGGGACTGGAAAACCTGTCAAAATAGAGAGCAAAATGGATGGAGCAAGATATAGACAAATCTTGGAGGAAAACCTGCTGCAGTCTGCAAGAGACCAGGGGCTTGGGAGAAGATTTACATTCCAGCAGGACAATGACCCAAAGCAAACAGCAAAAGCCACATTGGAGTGGTTTAAAAACCTGGTCCTGGAGTGGCCCAGTCAAAGCCAAGACCTCAATCCCATTGAGCATCTGTGGAAGGATTTGAAGTGAATACTTATTATACCCACTGGGTGTGTAACGCACGCACGCACGCGCACGCACACTTGCACGCACGCACGCTCGCGCGCACGCACACAGGGTACAGAAAGTATTCACCCTCTTTGGCATTTTCATTTTATTTTCTTACTTCATCCATCAAACATGGATTTCATTGGGGTTTCCTGCCACTGATCAACACAAAATACTCTATGATGTCAAATAAAGAAAACAACTCTAAAGCTTACCACCAGACCCCTGTATCCCAGAGGTGATGGCCTCTAGCTAGCGCTCTTCATTCTCAATTTACCTCAACGTTACCAAGCTAGGCAGCAAAGCTAGAATTGGTTTGCAGCTGAGAAATGGTGCCACAAATCCGGCACACAAAAGCGATGGGAAAAGCGAATGACCATCTGCGCCAGGACCCTCTTGGTGGAGTTGTTTCACTTCAAGGAATGACTGGACAGAACGACCACAGGACCCACCTGGCCCAATTACCGGCCTCCTCATCCTCAAACAGACACCAAAGTGACAGCTGTTCCACGAGCACTCTCCATTTGCGATGAAATAATCTATGTCTTTAAAGTCATTACGTGGCCTGGGTTTTGTACAGTACCCTCGGCTCGAACATTTACTGAAGAGGAGCACTTCCACACGCTCACCACCTCCCACTTTAAAGTTGGGTGTGCTTTGAAGGCATCGATTAGGGGCTCCTGTATGGCTTAATGGATAAAGGTGCTCACCCCGAGCACCTAACAGTGACAGAGTTGAGCCTCTGCTTTCATTAGTGGACTATGACAGGGAGTCCACAGCAGTGGGACACCATTGGATAAGTCCAACTGCTGGTTGGGAAGTTTTAAACTGGCCAGGGTTCCTCAGGTTACTAGTTAGTAATTCCTTCCCAAGACAACATCAGGGTACACAGGGTACCAGTTTCTACCAGTTTCTACCCCTTCTACCAGTTTCTCTGACAGGCGCTAGCTCTCTGCTGTGTGGGCTGTACGGTGTAAAGTTGTCACTGGCTTGCAGGAGAGAGCATTGGAGAAGTGCATGTGCTTCAGCTGCAGTGCTCCCGATGTGTGGGCAGCACAGCAGTACCTCGAGAGGCACAGTTTGTTGGCTCCAAATCGGGGAGTTAAAAAGGAGAAGCGCGGCCCTACCTGAGGTTTGGGGATGAAGGCGCGGCCGGGGATGGTGAAGCAGCTCTTGACGGTGCAGAGGTACTGGGCCATTACAGAGAGACGGCTCCTCTGTCTGCTGCCGGTGCTGGCAGTCAGCCTCTTAACCAGAGAGAGGGAGAGCCACTGTTACCAAAGACACACACGCAAGCACACACACCTCACATACTACATACTCCAAACACACCTCACATACTACACACACCTCACATACTACACTCCCCACACACACCTCATATACTACACACTCCACACACACACTCCTCACATATTATACACACACATACACCTCACATACAACACACACACACCTCAGATACTACAGACACATCTCACATACTCACACACACTCCACACTCTCCTCACATACAACACACCTCACATACTACACACTCCACACACACCTCACATACTACACACCTCACATACAACACACACACACCTCACATACTACACACTCCACACACACCTCACATACTACACACCTCACTCACATACATACACACACACACCTCACATACTACACACTCACACACCACACACACTCACATATTACACACTCCTCACAAACTACACACACACACAAACACCTCACATACCATACACACACACCTCACATACAACACACTCTCCTCACATACTACACTCTCCACACACTCCTGTGAACCTGAAATCGCCTCATTATAAGCTCTCACCACTGAGTCACAGCTCCAGGGAACTATTATCTATCTGATAACAGCGTTTGCTACAGCACAAGGATGCACAAGGATGAGAATAGGCCATTCAGGCCATTCAGCCCATTGAGGCTTTTCATTTCACCAACCTTTGTCTCACTTTGGTTATGGCCTATGTCGTTTGGGGCATAGAAACTATAGACAACCTAAGTACAGGCTCTTTCTTGAAGCCCTGTTTTAATGCTCTTACAGATATGTACTTTAGCCGTTCTGCTTTACTTTTCTTGCACTTTAGCTTGTGAATATAAAAGTTTTTTGGCAGTAAACTGGAATTAATTTCCCTATTTTTCACATTGGGAGTGGCAGTGTGCACATGCTACTGCAGGTTCCTGGCCACTTTACCTTTGGATATGGCATACATGGCTTTAAGACCTCCTGGTTTAACACTTTAGACATTTAATCTGTGGTGGAACATTCTTATATTATGATGATATGACAGCCCAAATCAATGTCTGCCAAATTAATAAATAAAGAAAAAAAGTAAGTAATAATAGACGTGTGGTAACAGATGCTGTATTCCCCACAGTCATCCCAAGTCGAGGTAAATTGAAAGTTTCTGAGGAAGTACACAACAGACACGAAGCCCATTACTGAGAGAAGTGGTCACCAGCCATGTATCACACAAATACAAACCTCTGCGACCTCTTTCTGGAAGGTGAGGGTGAGCCTGGTGCGTCCGAGTTGGAAGGGGCCGTCCTGGTTGGACACGTTCTCCAGCCATTTGACGATCAGGGGGGTGGAGACACTGAAGGGGAGGTTTCCGATGATGTGCAGGTTGGGGGGCTCTGAGGAGGCGGAGCAGAAGATAACGGCATTGGTGTCCTTCCCAAAATTCTGCAGTGGCTCTGTACCACGCGGCAGCTTCGCTTGCCATTTGCTGCATGATGCCTCACTCTCATCCCTGCTGACAGCTGCACACCACCACTGACACAAGGACATGCAATAACAGCAACCGCAACACCACCACCGACACAAAGACGCGGACAATTCATGCCGAGTGGCAATTCATGCTGTATAATGTGATTTGACTGGCCAGACTACAAGGACAATAAAGTATGTATGTATGTATGTCAAAGTCAAAGTCAAAGTCAAAGTGTTTTATTTATCAAGTGCACAGTATAACACAAGGTCATTCTGAACAATGACATTCTTGGGACATGGCAAGCAACAACTGAGTATTAACAATAGCAGAATTATACATAAATATACAAAACAGAAAAACAGTCAACATTACACATTTGTAGCAGTAATTTGTAGGAGTTTTAAATATGTAAATATAAAGTGAGAAGTGCCGATGGATATGTGCATTAAAATTGAGGTGATGTACATTTAATGTCCATACAGTGATTAGAGTACACATTGGGGTGATGATGTGATCAATGTGATCACTGAGATTAGTAATGTGATGTGAGTAATGTGAGATTAGTAATTAGTAGTATGTGTGCATCTATCCATCTATCCATGTTGAATTCCACTCACCATCCTCCCATTTCCGGGCTATGTGCGAGGGGAAGCCCCTCTCCATCCTGTAGGTAAGTATGTCGCCATGGACGACCCGAACTTTCCCCGGAGCGGCTTCTGACAGCAGCTGCGGAAACACAAATCCCATAAATACACAGAGGACTAGGCTGCCCCACGGTAAACAAGGTGAGCACCTTTCAGCCGCCACAGGTACGTTCACGCATAGTCCAAAAACAAAAGGTACACGGCAGGGCTCCAGACCAACATTTACCACTTTTTCAGTTGACGGCACCATCACATGATTCGGTTGCGCCAAAATTTCGCAGCGTAATCGAAATAATGTGCAATCATCTTTTAAATGGCCTGGCCATTGTGTTTTGACGTTTGTATAGATACGCCAAGACATCATATTTTAAAAAGTTTACAATGAGCACCCTATCACCAGTTACACGTTAAATATAATATTTTCTATGACGCACACCATTTATAAATGTAACTAAGCTGTAAGGCTATTTCAGCTGGTATTTTATATTTTTAATACAAAAATATATATATTTGAGGCTAAGCATCTGGTTCGAAACCCGCGTCTTTCGCCCTTCATCAGCCCTGATCGGAGGCGGCATTTGGTGTCCGCCTCCGGGGGGGGGGAGGGTGAGCCGGCACGAGTCCCGTCGAGGAGAAGGTAAAAGGCATATTTTTTAATGACAAAAAGAAATAAAAATATTTACCTGGGAGAAAAAAATGGATTTACCTAAATGGGTACCAGAAATACGGAAATTAATTCAATAGTGCTACGGGTTTTGCAGGCTCATCTTGTTTCAGAAAAACACAGCAAAATGTAATTGTCAGGTTACCGTGTTGTGAACATCCAACGAAGCATGCCAAGACAAGAACATTAATAATAAGAAGGTGAACTTGCAAGATGAGCAGTTTTTTTAAATTTTTAAAAAGATTTTGACCTGGATTCTATTGACACTTTAAAAATATAATAGTCCTTAAATTTGACTTACAATTAAATGCAGGTGTTATGATAAGTCAAGTTGTTTAAAACTTGCCTGTACTTCTAAATAATAAAAACTAACACTTGCATATATTTGTAATTCAAAGTGTTGATTGAATCCTGGCACTTTGAGTTCTCTGTGTCTCCTGCTGGTGAGGCAGGTACATGTGTGCGTGTGTGCTCGGGAGTGCCCCCTACCTGCAGGCCGGGGATGAAGCGGGTGTCCTTCTCCACCACCAGCAGGTCAGCAGCGCCGGCGCCGAGGATGGACCGGGTCAGACCGCCAGGGCCTGGGCCCACTTCACACACGTACGCGTTCCTCAGGTTCCCTGCCTGCCGCACTATTTTATCTGCGCAGAACCATAAATGACAGCACTGAGCGCATAAGAACCTAACAACACAAGAACGTTGGCATATACAGAATGCTGTCATAAGCATGACATCATGACAGCAGGCAGTGTGGTATAATGGTTAGGGAACTGGGCTTGTAACATTAAGGTTGCAGGTTCAATCCCCAGGTGGGACACTGCCGTTGTACCCTCCAGCTGTATAAATGGATTGTAAAGAAATGTAAACTGTAAGTCGCTCTGGATAAGAGCGTCTGCTAAATGCCTGTAATGTAATGTAATGTAATGACATAACACTGTCAGAGTGCATGCCACGATCATTTTGCACAAGTTTAATCTGATTTGTAAAATTTGCAGTATACAATTATGATATTTCGATAACATTTGTCATAAGCTGTAATACAGTGTCATGACTGGTAATGACAAGAAGCGCTATCATGCTTATGAAAGCATTGGGTCAACTTTATTGCATATAGTTCAATTAATGTGTTACATTAAACCGAGGTCAAATTAGGGAGAGCGCTTCCAGAATTCGTCTGATGCTAAAAATACCCAAGCTAATTCCCAAGTCCTTTCCAAATGAATTATAAAAGAGCCATCGTTCTAGCTGATACTGTGGTACCCACAATTCAAAGTCAAAATTTGACCACCTCTTCTCGGCTGTCCCATTTAATGTTTAAGACAAACTGGACAATTTAGCCTCATCATCCTGTGATTCTAATTGGAATTTGAGCTGGAAAGGATTTTTCGTGACATCAGAATATTTGACAGCAATCACTCAATGGCAAAACTATCGGGAATCAATATGATATCTATATGATAGAGAAACTTCTTAGCTATAAGTATATTTTGTTCTTTTGAACCAATGAGTTGGGCCTTTTTTGCTATTACCTTTTTTACTATTAGTGGTTCACACGTGGTCCACACAGAAAAGCAGAGAGGCTAGCTAGCTAGTTCACTCTATGCACCGATGTTCTATTCGACCAACTGTCAAAACTATGAGCGCGAACACTGACGCTGATGGAACAGCTTGCCTCACAACTTAAATAAGTATAAATGTTCCCACTATTTCCCCAGCATAGCTTTCTAATTTAAAGTTTAACACAACTAGACACCTTGTGATCTCACTATCAAGTGATCCATGTCTAATTTTGGGGAGAACAGAACATTTGACAGGAATAACATTTGACAGGAACGACCTCCCGCAATTGGTCAGGACTGCGGAATCACTTCCAATCTTCCGCAAGAGACTCAAAACCCACCTCTTCAGACTCCACTACCCCTGATCTCTGTCCATCTAGCTAAATTGTCTTCACCACTGTCTACTTGTTCAACACTATACTCTTTAAAAAAAAAAAAAAAAAAAAAAAATGTACATTTTGTAAACATTGTAAAATACCTTTTCCTTCCCGGTGTTACAGGTATGGTACGCAGATGCCTGCAATGATGTCTATTGCTGTATTCCTGCACTGATCTCGTGCGCTAACTGTGATTGCTCCTACCATGTATTGATGCACATCTTGTAAGTCGCTCTGGATAAGAGCGTCTGCTAAATGCTTAAAATGTAAAAATGTAAAAAAAATGTAATAACCAAATGGAAAACTACTGGGAATCAATACATCATCTATGTCATTCGATTGAGGAACTTCTCAGCATCAATGTATGTTTGTATGTTTAATAATGGTCAACCAATGAGTTGGGCCTTTTTGCTATTAGGCATAGCTTACCAGGTGATCCGTAAGAAAATATTGACACACTAGCTAGCTAGCATCTGCTGCAGCCTTCATTGTTGAATTGAACACCAGACTAATCGAAACATTCCAAAACCACTCGCAAAGGGCCACTGTTCTCAGTAAAAAAATAAAAAAATAGCTTGACTAGATGAAATTAGCACAGAAGACACACAGCAAAATGGTTAAGTAAAAAGATATATAAGTTACGTTTTGGTTTAATTTTGATCATTACCCAAAGATGTTCCATCTGATAACGATAGTGGCATTATAACGTTATAATTAAAAATGGACCGTCCTCCCAATCAGATGTTACAGTATGGGGGTCTGACCATTTAAAGTGGATATCATGATTGCTCTGATCCCACTCAAAGTGTAAGAGTACAACATACAATGTAAGACTAAGATTAGAGTGCAACAATACCTTAGTCATGCTCTTCTATTAATGAGGCCTTTAAAAACAAACAGAGAGCTTGACATTTCATGCTAATTACTGAATCAAATGTTGCTTTTTTTTTTGCTAATGTATTCATCAGATAATTTGTTTAGTCTCACAAGGAAACTCAGGCACAAGGTATTCACATGTTCTAATTTTTCAGTCAATGTCATGAATAAAAAAGCACTGAAATCACAAATATTTATTTTCTTGATTAACCCACCCCAACCCCCTACAAAAAACAAACATTAAACTACATCATTCATGGGGATGTGAACAATCAACAAAGTACTGCTGAACTTTATTTTTTTAAGTAATCCTTAATAGAGTTCCTAGAGTGTCCAGAGTGTTCTCTGCCCCCTTGAGTCTGCATTACAGACCAGTCCACATTTCATATTCAAGTGGCGCCGTCTCCGTTCCCCCAGCTTGCCGGACCGAACCGCCCTCTTTTCACGTTAGCGTGACAGCGGCGACGAGGCCTCGGGTCACTGGAGCAGCGAAGGGGAAAACTAGAACGGCCGACTCACCCGTTAACCTCAGGTCCAGGAGAAAGTTCTGGGACAGCTGCTTCTCTGCCCGCAGGTTATACAACTTGAGGATTTCTCCGATCGTCGGGAGAGGGGGCAGGCGAAAATATGGCAATTTTCTGGAGGCCGCCATTCCACAAACTCCTTTTGGGGAAACCTAAAAAGATATAAAATGGAGAGATACAAATGAAACGGTTATGCGATGATGCACCCGTTCCCATGAAAATCATCATACCCGTCCTTAGCAAGCTACATTGGCTCCCTATAAAACCCCATATAAGTTAAAAGATCATTCTCCTCACCTTCAAACCCCTTCGTGGTTCAGCCCCCTCCTACTTCACTGCACTGCTAAAGGGCTACTCATCACCCCTCACCCCCCCTCAACCATGGGAGTGTAGACCTTCAGCTCCGTAACACTCTTCCCCCCTCACTTCCGACCCCTGGAGCGACTTACAGTTTACATTTCTGGATATTTTACTGAAGCAATTCAGGTTAAGTACCTTGCTCAAGGGTACAACAGCAGTGCCCCACCTGGGAACTGAATCTGCAACCTCTGAGTTACAAAACCAGCTCCCTAACCATTACACTACACTGCCAGCTATTGTTCTTCCAGCCCTCTGTATTCTTTGCTTTTAACCTTTAATTTTATCTTGTACTTTTGTTTGCCTATTGCCCTGTATTCCATTGCTTGCTGTTTTCCCTGTATTCCTTTTACTCTTCTGTACTGTAATCTTGGGTTTCTCGAAAGGCGCATAACAAATAAAATGTATTATTATTGTTATTATTATTATCTTGCTTCACTTCTGATAGCACCGACGCCGATGCATGACCTTTCCGGTGACCACTGCTACTGTGTGTCCAGGCTTACTTCATGTGTGCTGGTGGTTCATTTATTAACTTGTAAGTTCCAAGCTATCAGATCTGAGATGTAAAAAGATGCTAAACCCAGTACCTTTAATAAAGTAATTCTGCATCTTATCTGAAGCATAGCCTATGTCTATAATGCAAGTCTGTGTCAGTATGTACAGCATGTCATTTTATGGGACAGCTAATTTCTCTTTGTCAGAATACAACTGCACATTCAGATACATGTACAATTGTACATGTTTTTACATAATTAAATTGACCTATACACGTGGATATACTTGGCTGAATGGCACAAGCCGCAGTGTTCTCACTAGGGAATGAACCTAGCAGCCTTTTGTTTATGAGACATCCTACCCAGGCAAACTGCTATACCACACTGCCACCCACTGTCACTTGCGAGATAGCTATGAAACATTCCCCCACGTATACACTGCTGTACATATAAATGTGTGCATCCGCTGTATGGAGGGATACCATTGGCATAATTTAGCTGATGCACGAAATTGCATAGGAAATGACACGTGGAATGTTTGTTCAGCAATAAGAACGCCATACCCAACACATACATACATTTATAGTTCCATAGTTCTACACCAATAAATGAATCAATCAATCACTCTTTCTTTTGCATAGCCCTTTTGCTATAGGGGTTTCCAGATGGGGAATAAAAAGGAAAACAGAAAAAAAAATCCCATTTGAGTCAATATGGGAAAAACTGCAAACAATATTCCCCTACATCAGGGGTATTCAAATCCAGGCCTCGAGGTCCACAGTGTCTGCAGGTATTTGCTCCAACCACGCACTACACAACCTGATTTCACTAATTAGCTCGCTTCCTGGACCAAGGAGGTAAACTAATTATTCGAAAGCAGGTGGTGTAGTGCGTGGTTGTAGCAAATATCTGCAGACACTGCGGACCTTAAGGCCTGGATTTGAATACCCCCGCCCTACGCCCTAACAAGGCAATTGGGCTACATAAAACTACATAAAACCTCTAATCTCGAACAGTCATGCGCTCGAGGGAAATTTCATGGGTAAGGATTCAGCATTAAAATACAAATACAAGTAACTCGCACACTGTACGGTATATGATGTGCGAGCCACTGATTTCTATTGATCTTTTCTGAACTAACGCAACCATTTCAAAACATTATTACTTAATTATTCTATGGGCACAGGATACACCTTTTATGCTGAAGAATTCAGCATTAACATAAACAATGTATTTGAGCTTGATCTCCCTTGACAACCAGTCAGCCACAGGGGACTAACTTGGGGGTCTAACAAACAAACGCCCTCATAGCCATATGGGTGATATAGCTAGCTTGCTTCATCAGTACAGACACAAACATGCTTTCAGATATGTTTCAGGGCTCTGTAATATAGTCTAACTTTGATTTCACTCAGGGCTTGTAGTGATTAGGCACCAGTGACTTGCCATATAATTCATTCTAAGTGTCATCTGTGAAATCTGTTACTACATGAATATTAAATGTTTAAATACACAAAGACAGAACAGTCAGTGGGTAATATTTTAACGTTAGACAAAATATTGTGCCACCCAGTGATGATCAGGATCATTGTGCAAAATAGGATGAGCGTCTCAACATGTTGGTTACATGGCTGGATAGCCGATGGCTAAGGTGACATTTAAATATTATCACGTATATTTTATATTTAATTGTACATTCTCAAAAGATGGACTGAAATTACTCAATTAGGCGCAGAGACTAGCTACTAGAGCTGCACATTGATACACATAGTTAGTTTTAACTTAGCCACTGGCACAGCAAGCTCGTCAGCTAGTTTATTGTGTCTAACGTGAGCTTGCATAAAAATGTTACGTAAGTAAAGATTAAACTGTTAAGTAGCTACACTTACATAAATACATACAATTATTGACCCACTCATTTCAACATTACTAGCTAGCTAGCAAGCTAACGTAAACCAGTACTGTTGCCTCGTTTGACATTCATTCGTCTAGCTACGGTATGTTAGCCAATCTATGAATTTAGCTTGAAACGTGCTTACCAAACTAGCTAATTTCGGCTTGTGATTCTCGATAAGTGCTTCATCTCTCGACTCCTGCCCAATGCAACTCGAAAGCAAATTGTATTTTTACGGCGGAAGTTTACAATGTGTGCAAAGGCATGTTAGCTATGTAGCTAACAGTAAACATTATAACACGCGTTTCTCACCAGGCTGATAGTAGTTCCTGCTAGCGAAGATGACGCAATTGACTGACGGCAGTGTTATCCAGTGAGCTTGCAGGCATCAACAAGTCCCTTACCAATCATTTAGGCCAAGGCGGGGATTGCTTTAGCCCTTCAAAGTGTCACATTCAAGAAGACGAAGTGCTGCGCCTAACTTATACAACTGAAGGTCGGGGATGTATTCCAACATTTCAACATGGTAACGATTCATGAATTTCCCCAACTTAATAATGTGTGCTTCATTCCTATAAATTACTGATAGAATTCACAGTAATATTAAATGTGTGCATCTGCTGAATTAAGGGTCAGGGTCGTGACTAGGGCCAGCCCCGGACTAGAGGGTGACACGGAAGTGAAAACTTACTCCTGCCCCGTCAAAAGAAATCCTGTCTTGTCCTGTACTGTGAAAAACAAATCCACAATCTTGTCCTGTCCTGTTTCTGCCCCAGTGTGAAGATTAAATCCTTCAGGCAAAACACTTGCTGCAGGACCTGCACCCACTTTTAATAGAATAAGCATTAGAATAAGATGGGAACCACAATTAAGAGGAAAAAAATCCACTTATTCTCCAAATGGCCACTCACAGTACCATTAAAGGAGGATACAAAGAAAAGTGCCTTAAAGACCAGCATGTATTCAATAAACCAAATGGACACTCACAATACCATTCAACACAATTTTTTAAAGTTTGGTATATATAAATTCTAGCAATATCTTTCTTTTTTCCCTTCCAGTTATCACAAGAGCTAGCTAGCAAACTGTATGCACTGTGAACTTTCAGGATAACACCTCATTCTATGCAATTATTCTTCCTCTTGGTCGATGTTGGTGTTTCCGTTCCGTTTCTGTGCATCTGGATTGAGTGATGTGCGTCTTTCTTCCATGAAACGCCCTGCTGAACTGAACCTCCCCTCTGAGGGTGTGCTGGTCCCTGGAATGGTAAGAAGAGATTCGCTTGTTTGCCAGAAGCGAAGTAGAGAACCGTCGTGGATACCTACCTTGCTTTCCAGATAATCTTGCACCACCTGTCTGCTGCTCTTTGCCTCTTCATCTTCGGAATCAGCTTCATCCATATGTAACCGGTCTTGGTTGTGCCCTGCAGCGAGTTTCGAACCGAGGGGGATCTCCGACGCGACAAGAGAGCGATTAAGCTCGCGGAGCTAAAGACTCAAGTCCCCAACTCTTATCCACGTCACTTCGCAGCGGGCGCTCACGTACCAGAGCTCACCCGCTACACATACATCCTGAAAAGAATGTGTCTGACTCTTGTCGTTAGACCAGTTCATCAGAGTGGTTATACTACTTAACGAGCATTGATTAGTTGAATCAGGTGTGCTGGTGGTGGAATTGAACAAACACATGGACTGGCTGGGGTCCCCGAGGAGAGGTTTGAGAACCACTGCATCAGAGGACCTCTGTCTCTTTGCAGCGGTTGGCCCTGAAGATAAAATAATGGCAGTCCTATGAATGTCAACTGTCAACACAACAACAACATCAAAATAATCATTTAAGTAAATAATTCATTGTTACTGCAGTGCAAATATAAATTACTGCATGGTTTCATTACTACTAGCTATCATTATATTTCTTAGTGTTATCATTATTACTGAAAATTATTACAATACTATTAATCAATTAGGTGCATTCTAAATCCACATACATTAACTACTGTAGGCAGATAACGCATTTTATACATTTTAATTGCTAGCTACATTAGAAACACAATTGGTTTACCATAATCAATGAAAATAATATTGCATATGTGCAATATAGCTTCGACAGCAGTCCTGATATTGTCTTGTGTTTTACGTTCTGCCAGTCCTTTTGAGGCAATAACTCGGTAGCCTACATCAATTGCCACCCTTAGATGCAATGGATGGTGGCAGTGATGTAGGGGGCGTTGATTCTTATCTCGGTCCATTGGTTCGTTGTGACGGCGAAATCAGAACACTAGAGCACAGGGCAGGCAGATACCAATTTTACCCCACCAAGATCACCCCCCATCATAGCCTCGCTCTGACGTAAAAACTCCAAAAGTTCCTGCACCGCGGTTAGTATAATAAGTTCCTGGTTTTTGACTTAGAAATTCCTCTATTTTTCAGGAATTGTTTTCGATGTTGACGTTATAGCACTTACAGGTGCATATTTTGTTGGGCCAGACTTTTTATTAGTCTATAATCGTCGTTTAGCAGATTCTGAAATGGGAATTTACAAGACGCGAACCTACTTACAATAAATTATGCTATAACAAATACAATCCCAAAAGAAAGTAACCATGAATACTTTCGTTTTTAACTTGGAACTAGACTAATATTAAATTGATTTAAACGCGCCCATGTTGTAACAACATCTGCGAATGGGGAAATGTGGATTAACCGGTCTGAGAAATCAAATGGCCAGAGAAAAAATACGATTTCTTCATAGAATTTATGGCCTACCACTTTCACGTAGTACATCTAGCTGTCTTTCGTGTACATGTGATAATTTTCCGCCCGAATTAATATGCTCGTATCATTTGTATCCAATCTGTTCGCGCGGTGGCAGGTGCAGCGTTCTGCCCAGGACTTGACGATATTGAACATGCGATTCGAATGTGAGACACAAGATGGCAGCACTACGACAAAATCGAATTCAAGCTTTTACATTTTTCAGCGCTAGTTCAGTTCATTGTGCCTTCAAAGGTACACCTAAGATCCTTCATGGCATGGTTTCGGTCCTTTTCCCAGTGAAAAGGATACAAACTGAGGAAAGGTACAGATATGTACCAAGGTAAGGTAATGAATCCTTAGTGACACTGGCATTGGAATGAAAATGAGGCTTGTACTGAAAGAAAACATTTCTGTACAGGGTACAATTATGTTCTTCTGAAGGTACAATTCAGTACCCTACAGTGGTACTGCCAGAATGACAAGCATTTGTGCTATAATAGGTACAACATTTATACCTTTCTGAATAAAAAAATATATAATTAGGCTAATAACATATTCCTTTATTTTTCCATTATAATTATTTAAACCAAACAATACATTTTAAAAACAAGGGCTAAAATCTGAATCAATATTATAAATGTAGATATGTATTTCCATAAATGGTTGGTATATATGGTGTATATTACAGAATGAACAGCTGACATCAATATCCTTCTTCAGTAGTTCTGTGTTGCTCAGTAGGTAGAATAGCCTTGACAACACTTACATTGTGGGTTCAATTCCCATTGGGACCACATATACTGAAAAATGTATGCATTCACTGCTGTAAGTCGCTTTGCATAAAAGCGTCTGCTAAATGGCATATATTATTATTATATTATTTTACAAGGTAATGACTGGCAGAATAGTATCTATGTATTATTTTGAAATAAACCTTTTCCAAATGAAATATATGAAAAATCCCTCTGCTCCGCCTCCTCTGGCAAACTGACCGTCCCATCCCTCTGGGCACCCGACAGCCGCTCCTCGTGGTCTTGCCTCTTCTCTGTCCGGACCCCTCGGTGGTGAAATGACCTTCCGCCCTCGGTCAGGACCGCAGAATCACATGCGATCTTCCGCAAGAGACTCAAAACCCACCTTTTCAGACTCCACTACCACTGAATTCTGTACATCTAGACAATTTTCATCACCACTGCCTACTTGTCTAATACTTTTTGTATATGTATACTTGTTTACAACTAAAAAAACAAAACATTTTTTTTTTTAAATGACTAAACTCTTCCTTCCCAGTGTTACAGCTATGGCTTCAGCTGCCAACAAGTGTCTATTGCTGTATTACTGCACTGATCTCTTGCGCGAACAAGTTACATTACATTACAGGCATTTAGCAGACGCTCTTATCCAGAGCGACATACAGTTTACATTTCTTTACAATCCATTTATACAGCTGGATATTAACTGAAGCAATTCAGGTTAAGTACCTTGCTCAAGGGTACAACGGCAGTGTCCCACCTGGGGATTGAACCTGCAACCTTAATGTTACAAGCCCAGTTCCCTAACCATTATACCACACTGCCTGCCTACCATGCAGTGTGGTTCCTACTATGTATTAATGCACATATTTTAAGTTGCTCTGGATGAGAGTGTCTGCTAAATGCTTAAATGTAAATGTATATTTATGAGGGGAGGAATTCTGTTTATAAACTAGGGACCAAGCAAGCAGCACCTGTTTGTGAAAGTTGGATAGTTTTAAAGGACTCTTTTCAAGCTTATAATGACTAATTCAATTAAACTAATTCAATTAAATATAGTGAGGTATGGAGTACCAAACTGATGTTGGATTTTTCAGGAACTGTTTAATCCAATTGATTTCGAACGTGTTTTTAAGGGTGGTAAAATCAAGAAAATTACAACCACCAGATTCATACGTGTTCAAAATGAAGGATTTCTTAATTTGTAATGTGTCATATTTTTCCATATTAAATTAAAAGGTATGTTATCAATTGCTTTACACATCTGATTATGGACATATAGGGAAACAGCTGCATAGGTATCTGGAGATACTCTCTGCCTTTGTAAGCAATACTCTTTCAAGCTAAAATCCGTCTGTAGCCATTGGTTCAATGTCCTAATAGGCTTTTCTTTTCTTTACTCCTATCATGATGAAACGTAACATATTGAAAGTATACATGAATAGACAAGTTTCTTTTAAAACAATTGATTGCAATTTTTTTTTTCTTTTATTGTGATAACAAACACATTGATCAGACTTTGACATACCGTTTTATCAAAATATTATTTCATGGAATTATTTTAAAAACACTTCACATGCATGACAAACACATATTTTGCATATATTTACAGCTAAAATGTCACTTCAAATCAAAATGACACAAGATATTAAGAAAAGCCCATGTCAATGTCTGGTTATAAGCCCTATGAACCAGCATGTACCTCCTTTGAAGGCTGAGAAAAATGATTTGGCGTTTACAGGTCATTTTGAGAAAACGGACGATAAACATAGATTAATGCAATTAAAATGTACTTTTCATAAATGTGACTTCATGTCACGTTAATTAATTTCTTATTCATATATGATCTCTAAATGTACAGATAACACATAAATACACTAAAATACACATGAGCACACAGAGCATGTTCTTCAAATACTGGTGTGTTTTGGAAAATTATTTATTTTTCTTGCAAATGCACATAGAAATGCACACATCTCACACACAATACAATTTACTCAGCTATGCCTGCCCCATATGTAAGGCCCTCTGAGTTGTTGGTGCCTGTTGACTTTTCTGACTAGAGATCCTGCGACTTGCGCCTACGCTTGGCACACTCTTTTGACTCCACATCAGCTCTTACAAGACGCCTCTTATCCTCCTCTGATTGCTTCCAGTGACACCAATGTGCTGTCAAGCCACAATCGATCCATCACATTAGATATAGCAGTGGCACCTGGTTGGCCAGGTGCTGAGCAGCGCACTTTCTCACCGCACTGTTCAGGTGTCTGTATGCACAAAATATCAACGGTCACCACAGGGGGTCCACACGCAAGTTTTTCCAAATGTCGTTGCCAAACTGGCTAATCTTGGGAGGCCAGTCCCAATCCTAGGTGGGAGTGCAATTCTGCACCATGTGGTCCAGAGCAGAGTCCACATCCTGTCGGATTAACTCCTTTGCAATGCCCGCTTTCTTTTTGTATGTACAAATGTGTGACATGACAGCAAGCCAAATCGTATTCTGAATATATTGCTGTTACGACCAGCCCCTGGCCAGTTGCAACATAAAAGAGAGCACACAAAGTTGGTTCAATTCAAGAATGTTTTTAATTAAAGGAACCTAATGAATAGGGGGAAAAACGAACAAGTAGCATAGCCAGACTGCAGGTTGCCCTCTGAATGGAGAGAGAGAAAGAGAGCATCAGCCAAAGGTCCTCCTAAGTAGACCCCCTCCAGGTGACTCCAATTTCCTATTAGGAAGACAATTAAGGCAACACCACAAGCAGCCATTAGGGCACAAGGGGTAGGGGCCATAACAATTGCACTTAGCTTGTGCTCCAATATTGTAGGACTAGTCTTTTTGTTTGCAATCTTAATAGGTTTTAAGTATTCGTTTTGGGTAGTTAGGTAGCACTAACTGTAACACAGAAGATAATGCCAGGATTTTAGTGTTATTTAGCTAAGGAAACTTAGCCAACTAAAGTCATGCTAACTAATTAACAAGCATAATTTCCTTGAGTAATTCCTAATTTATCTTTAAAATGTAGCTAGCTAGTTGGTTCACACATTGATTACATCAAAACCTTTCATTTTAGCCATTTCAGTAGCTAGATGTCTCAATTATTAGCTAGCAGATTTTCTGTTGCAATACTATAGCCCAGCTAGCTAACATTGACTTTCACAGGCTGAGCACTAGGCAGCATCCCATAGACTATAAACTAGCCAGAACAAAAAAACCCCATTAAGAACAGGTCATTTTGCAGTCTTGGCATGTTTCAGAGTGCAGACTAATGGATACGGCCAATCAATCCACAGCCTGTACTGCAGTTGTCTGCTGAGGTCCAGTTTCTCACCAGTCGTCTGAGCTTATTAGTGCCAAGCTCTGTGCCAGCGCTTGCTTGGGGTTGTTGAGGTGTAGAATCTCTGACTTTCTGGTCAACCTTCCTACAAACGATAACCGGGGGCTGGTTGTCTGTAGGACAAAATCAACATCAAACATCCAATCAACGTAGTGAACGTTTATTTGTATTTTTTAGAAAAAAAATACATATATTTTGGCTAAACCAGCAGCAAAAAGTGACTCCATATTCTTCTGAGAAGCCAAATGTACCGGTTTTGAATAGATTTTATCAATATTTAACAATAAGAGTTCAAGGTATTCAATTATAAAGGATGTATATATCAGTATTTTAATCTTACCTTTCGAGGGCGGCATTGAACTTTTAGTGTTCCCTGATTGTCTTGGTCAAATTGTTTCATTGTTTGTGTTCCTTGATTGTCTTCAGTGGTTCTTCCTGTGTCTCGTTTCATGGTCTATTTAAGTTTTCTGTGCTCGGGTACTCACTTTTTGCCATCCTTATTTGATTTCTTGTCAGTGTTTTATTGAGTCTAGGGTTTGATTTTTCATCCAGTTTTATTTAGTTCTCGTGTTTGGAAGATAGGAGATCTCGTCTCAACATCCAATTTTATAACACACAATATTTCAGCAGGTTATTCTTAGTTCCAACAGTTCTCTGGCCCTCATTTCAGCTCCATCAGCATGTCCCATGTGTGTAGCATGAAAACCAATGCACAATGTCATGCAGCATGCCCACACAGTGAGTGCAGCTAGGATTAAGCAAGTCTCTCCATTCAAAACACAGTCAATTCTCCGTGGCTCATCTCTGGGGGCCATTGGTAGTATAAGCCATGCAGTCGCCTTATTCACCATCTATTTACAACTGGTCAAGCTCTTACCCTGGTGGATGATGTGTTCATCCAAGATGAACTCTGACAAAGTGCCTTCGCTGGTCTGAAAAAAAAGCAAAATAAATGGGAACATGGTTATTCCCGTTCTTTAAAATAACTCTTAACCAACTTAACAATGTTACAGTCCTGATTAGCCAACTGATTGCTTTGCACTGCATAAATGTCAATTTATGAGAGAATTTTAGCCGCCTTTATTCATACTGGTAGAACTTTGATAATGCAGGTCTGCTGCACATCACAATCACTGATTAGACAGTAATGATACGTTGTTTACCTGGCTAACATCATCCCGGGACATGAAATCATCCATTTGAACTTGTCAGTGGAGTCCACCGGCATTGTGTCCACCTTCGTGGCAGTCACAGTGGCACACGGAAGTCTGTATGGATACATCCTGGAAACGGATCACAGCCTTTCTGCGTCTTCCATCAGAGTGTGGATCATTTCCTCTCTCAGCCCGAGAGGTGGTAGCAAGAGACCCATCTAGAATGAAATAAACAGGAAATGCACCTTTTGCAACCTGCCAGAGTTCACCGTTCATTTTAGACTATGACGTAATAGTTAACTTGATCCGTATTAGGTATTCATCCAATCTTTGAATCGCATTTTCTATTAAGGGATTTGACAACATTATAGATTTTTTTCCCAGAAAGCCAGTTTGAATGTCAATTTATTCAAGTTTTAGATTTTCTAAGGCTTAGATAAACTTAGACAACATTTTCTAATGTAGCTAACTAACGTTATCTAACTGTATCACAACACGAGTATTCACGTTTGTTACATATTTTATTATTTTTGCTGGCTAGTCAGTTAGTGAGCTTATTATCAGCATACTGCACTCACATACTGTTATAATACTACTGAAATCTGATTTGTGGTGTTTTTCAGTCACATCAGACTATTAACATTTTGGGATTCATAATTTAATGTTTATTATATAGGATACAGATACCCCTATCTTTTTACTGGGAGAAATTACTCAGAATAGCCATTTGAAGAATGTTTGACCATTTCAGTTTGGGCTACCTATTCCCTTGATTTCCTGGAGATGATGCCTTCAAACTTCACATTGATCACATCATCACCCCAATGTGTACTCTAATCACTTTGTATGTACATTAAATGTACATCACCTCAATTTTAATGCTCATATCCATTCTTCACTTTATATTTACAATATTTAAAACTCTTATTCTTACTGTCTATATTCCTCTTTTTACTGGTTCTGGAAATGCTACTAATGTTTACTGTTTTTCTGTTATGTATATTTCTGCTATTGGTTACTACGTAGTTGTTGCTTGCCATGTCCCAAGAATTTCATTGTTCAGAATGACCTTGTGTTATACTGTGCACTTGATAAATAAAACACTTTGACTTTGAAACTGGCATTTAATAGGCCAATTAATGATCTGTTAACTGATCTCATGTGAATATCAGTATTTTAATCTTACCTTTACACTAATAAGTTGCATGCCCTGAAATTCAGCTATGCTGCAGTCTTTTTAGTGTACCACCCCATGATTTTCACTGGCCCCATCGGCCCACCCTCCTGACTGACTTACTTACTTGAAGGAAGGGGCGTGGTATTAGGTTCGATGCCCACGCAGTTGGAACATGCCTTCCTGAATAGACCACATAAGCGCTTAAGCCACTTCGGTTTTGAGAATTTTGTCTTTTTCTCCTTTCTACTTTCTTCTTTCGACGGTCTTTCATCCATTATGTAACATTGGTGTGAAATCAACGTTAACAACTTGATATTACTAGAACAACTAGATAACGTTCGAGAATAAACTGGCTTTTTATAAAGATTTACTCACATTGTGTAACGTAACAAAACCGACCCGAAATGACTGACCATTCAAATCTATTATGATTATCTTGTTCACAGAAACGTAACTGATTCCATGTTGCATTGAAACTCCGTTAGGCCGCAAAATGGCGGATGTATAGTTGGACGTTTTTACCAGCTGCCAGGCAAACTTTTGAGTGTTTTTCCCTGTCGAACTGTTTATCCCTTTTTTTGCAATGGTGTAGTTGTTATAAAGATGCGCAATCACCTTACCGCATTGCGTAACGTGATGACAAGCAGTTAATTTCAGAGAAACCGTCATTTTTTCCCTCTCCACCCTGGCCTAGCATTTAACGGGTCAACGTCTTTCTCGATCAACCGCGACAGCTAACTAGCAAGCCCCTGAAGAAGAAATGCCGAAAGACCGCAAAGTGAATAACAACGATAAAACTTTGGCAGCAGCAACCGAGCGGGTTGATGCGTTGCAACAGAAAACTGGCGAGACGGAATGCTACGACAGACGCTGGAGCGGGTATAAAGATGTCCGACCAGATGTCATAAAGTTCCTCCGAAATTTCACCAATGACAAAAATAAAATGGGATTGATTGTGAATACTGTGCATAGACTGAGCACCTCGGAATAACTACAAGCCACGCCAAACCGTCATTATATTTAGCATGAGCGTGTTACGAGATAAGATCTGGAGAATAGCACTCACATTAGAAGTCGTTAGGATTTTTATAGGATCTGTCGAAGGCTGAAAGGCTATCGAGAGGCAAGCTGCGGCTGCAGTGAAGGAAAGAGCTCACTTCAGGGGTGGAGAGCATTTGAAGGAAAGATAAATCACAATGTAAATTCAGCTGAAGCTGACACGATTTGCTTTGTCTATGTGGACTTTGAACATTTTACATTGAACCTCCTCTGTCTGAATCCGTAAATAAAGGGTTGTCCGCAAAAATGTCACGTTTCTACTACGGGGTGATCGAAAAGTCTCTGCAGTAGTTGCTGCGTAGACTTTTCGATCACCCTATAGTTCCTTCGTTGCTAAATTTCTGACTGCTGTCAAACTTCTCCTAGTTACTAAAACATTTTTTCAACTGAAGTTTGATTAAGAGCGTAGATAGGTCAATGCACCAGACAATAAACAGTGTTAATCGACTACGCACTTAAAAACTAGCTAACGTTAGCAAAAATGGAGTCTGATAGTGAACGAAAATCATCCCCCCAAAAATCAGAAAGTGCTCATTTCAGTCAGCCTGGACAAAGGACCCCGACTTTATGCAATGGATAAGAAATGACAAAGATAACTGTAGTGCAAACTGCATTTGGTGCTAAAAGTATTTTTCTATTGCTCCTGGCAGTGTTAAGGCTGTGCCAAGTCATTCCAGCAACATGAAATATGACAATTCCTAAAGCTAGGACACAGCCATCAGGAATAGCAAATTTTCTCGTAAAAGAGGCTGCTAAGAAGAACGACAGTTTGAAGCAGCAGGTAACTGAGACAGAACTGAAAAATGTTAATTTTGCAATACAGAACAATTTACCTTGAGCGTAATGGGTGATGGGTGATCTCAGCGAATGCGTCGGGAACTGGTTTTCTGACTCGAAATTAGCTAAAGATATCAGGTGCAAACACACAAAGTCCTCCATGCTAGTGAAACATGTTTTGAGCCAATAACTGAAAACGGATTTGACGGAGAGACTCAGAACACAAACTTACAATGATTTTGACCATGTTTTTTCCCCCTCTGCTATTGGCTAGCGCGTGAGCTCACTCACTTGGCGGTTAATTTAGAGACGTTCCAGTCTGAGCTTCGCGCTTGCGGTAGGTCGATAGCTCATGTGCCATAAAAGTTGTCTACTGTTATAAAAGTGATTATCAGATATATATAACATATGAAATATGTAATTAATTATTCGTGTGCCATTCCGGGTTGCATTCCATGTGCAAAAGTACTGTTTTTGTGTTTATTTCGTCGAATTATTAAATCCCGCATGTAGCTGCCATTAGCTAGAGCTAGCTCAAGTTGTATGCATAGCTAACAAGTGGTTATTTTATTTTTGTAGCGTGCTGACGACGCGATGTGCCGCTGCATTTTCATCAGCGAATAACGGTAACAGAGAGCTGCTCCTATTTCAACGCTTTGAAAACGTGTAATTGTAGAAAACCCTCCTCAGACAATGTTAGACAAGTAGCTTGCGTTCGCTAACGTTAGCTTCCTAGCAAACAGTTGCATTCAAGGTGCACTCGACGAAAAGGCACTCCACCCAAAAATAAGTGCTGCAAGGTATTTTTTTAATATCTCTAATGAAGTTTGATTAAGAGCGTAGATAGGTCAATGCACCAGACAATGCAGTGTTAATCGACTACGCACTTAACTAGCTAACGACAGCAAAAATGGAGTCTGATAGTGAACGAAAATCATCCCCCCAAAAATCAGAAAGTGCTCATTTCAGTCAGCCTGGACAAAGGACCCCGACTTTATGCAATGGATAAGAAATGGCAAAGATAACTGTAGAAGTGCAAACTGCATTTGGTGCTAAAAGTATTTTTCTATTGCTCCTGGCAGTGTTAAGGCTGTGCCAAGTCATTCCAGCAACATGAAATATGACAATTCCTAAAGCTAGGACACAGCCATCAGGAATAGCACATTTCCTCGTAAAAGAGGCTGCTAAGAAGAACGACAGTTTGAAGCAGCAGGTAACTGAGACAGAACTGAAAAAGGTTAATTTTGCCATACAGAACAATTTACCTTGAGCGTAATGGGTGATGGGTGATCTCAGCGAATGCGTCGGGAACTGGTTTTCTGACTCGAAATTAGCTAAAGATATCAGGTGCAAACGCACTAAGTCCTCCATGCTAGTGAAACATGTTTTGAGCCCAGAACTGAAAACGGATTTGACGGAGAGACTCAGAACACAAACCTTTACTCTTTTATTCACACAAACTCACAATGATTTTGACCATGTTTTTTCCCCCTCTGCTATTGGCTAGCGCGTGAGCTCACTCACTTGGCGGTTAATTTAGAGACGTTCCAGTCTGAGCTTTGCGCTTGCGGTAGGTCGATAGCTCATGTGCCATAGAAGTTGTCTACTGTTATAAAAGTGATTATCAGATATATATATAACATATGAAATATGTAATTAATTATTCATGTGCCATTCCGAGTTGCATTCCATGTGAAAAAGTACTGTTTTTGTGTTTATTTCGTCGAATTATTAAATCCGTGCATGTAGCTGCCATTAGCTAGAGCTAGCTCAAGTTGTAAGCATAGCTAACAAGCGGTTATTTTCTTTTTCTAGCGTGCTGACGACGTGATGTGCGGCTGCATTTTCATCAGCGAATAACTGTAACAGAGAGCTGCTCCGATATCAACGCTTTGAAAACGTATAATAATTGTAGAAAAACCCTCCTCAGACAATGTTAGACAAGTAGCTTGCTTTCGCTAACGTTAGCTTGCTAGCCGGGTGCACTCGACGAAAAGGCACTCCACCCAAAAAGAAGTGCTGCAAGGTATTTTTTTATATCTAATATCATATTTGATAACTGATAAGAATATTTATTATTGGGTATCATGGGTAAAACTAACTAAATAGCTAGCTGTAGATGAGCTATTTGATAGATAGGGTAGCTAGCTGTGGCAGCTACAGGGTTTGTAATGTTAGCCTAAACAGCAATCCATCTGCAATACTAGCTAGCTAAATGTATGTGTCTGTTCATATATTGTATGTTTTCTTTTTGACGTTTTTTAATATCGTTTTTGATAACTGATCTGCACTTTTATCAATATTTGTCATTGGAATCAGAAGTAAAACGAACTAAACAGCCAGCTATTTAGATTAGCTGGTTAGATAGATAGGCTAACTCTAGCTGAGGCAGCTACAGGGAAAAACTTCGATTGCTCTTCAAAGGTTTTGGCTAATATTACAACCCGTCTGTAAATGCATCCTACTAGCTAGCTACATTTAGATGTCTGTTTATATATTATATGTTTTCTTTTTTACGTTTTACGTTTCATAACTTTTTTGATAACTGATCTGCACTTTTATCAATATTTGTAATTGGTATAAGAGATAAAAACGAACTCACAGCTAGCTATTTCAGTTAGCTTGTTAGATAAATAGGCTAACTCAGCTACAGGGAAAACTTGGATTTTTCTGTTGGCTAACATTACAACCTGTCTGCCACTGCATCCTACTAGCTAGATACATTTAGGCGTCTGTTTTTATATTATTGTACGTTTTCTAGAAATGGTAAGCCTTCAGTTAAAGTTTGGGACTACAATAGTCATACATGACCATACTATTTTAGCTAGCTATGTATTGTCAGATATGAAATGATGTACATGCTTTCTCAAATGCAAGTTATAACATATCTTTGAGTAATAAAATGTATCTTCACCTTGCAAGAAAATTGAATGGTAGTTGTATAGGCTATTCCTTATGGATTATTCCCTTATTTGCTGGAGCAAGTTTTAATTAAAATGTTTGTCATGTTTGTGTTTTAGAAATGGATTGTGGGGTCCCAGTTAGAGCATCTGATGCAGTCCTTGAGCAAGAGGAGGACTTTGATGCCAGATGAGCTTCGACTCATTGCTGAGGAGGGCCTTCAGGATGAGTACCATGGGGGCATGAATTTCATAACAAGGCCAGACACCACACCCTAATAGGCTTTTTTTATTTTCTTTACTCCTATCATAATGAAACTTAACATATTGAAAGTATACATGAATAGACAAGTTTATTTTAAAACAATTGATCGCACATTTCTTTTCTTTTATTGTGATAACAAACACATTGATCAGACTTTGACATACCGTTTTATCAAAATATTGTTATTTCATGGAATTATTTTAAAAACACTTCACATGTATGACAAACACATATTTGGCATATATTTACAGCTAAAATGTCACTTAAAAGCAAAATGACACACGATATTAAGAAAAGCCCATGTCAAAGTCTGGTTATAAGCCCTATGAACCAGCATGTAAAATTATGTGGATATACCTCCTTTGAAGGCTGAGAAAAATGATTTG
Organism: Aldrovandia affinis; assembly: GCA_029706075.1. NCBI lineage: Eukaryota > Metazoa > Chordata > Actinopteri > Notacanthiformes > Halosauridae > Aldrovandia > Aldrovandia affinis. The sequence continues at coordinate 1,644,007 of JAINUG010000141.1, forward strand.
GCGTATGGGAAACAGGTCATTTTGAGAAAACGGACGATAAACATAGATTAATGCAATTAAAATGTACTTTTCATAAATGTGACTGTTCATGTCACATTAAATAATTTCTTATTCATATATAATCTCTAAATGTACAGCTAACACATAAAAAATACACATTAAAATATACTGGCACATATAATGAATTAGTTTTAGGCAACAGAGCATGCGTTTCAAATACTGGTGTGTTTACGAAATTATTATTTATTTTTCTTGCAAATGCACACATCTCACACGCAATCGATCCATCACATTCGATATAGCAGTTGCCCGCTTTCTGGAGGAGCGCCGTGGCCATCGCCTCCAACTCCGGGTCCATAACGTTCTTCAGGTGGGAGCACATTGTTCCCACAGTAGCCACTGCAACCCGGGAGACACTGGAGCGCAGGTTCATAACCTGGAGACAAGCACATCTGTCAGCACTGCAAAGGAAACGGTGAACATGCCTGCTATAAGGTACAACGAAGAAACCAGCGCTGATCTTTACAGGAAAAAAAAAAAAATATATATATATATACAGTAAAGCTCACAGAATGATACTTGCAATCATATGCAGTTCCTGAACAGTCCTATAAAACCATTTCAGTTTAAGATACTGTGTTCGCTTCGCAGTCAATTATCTCCCACTACATTTCTGTATGTACAAATGTGTGACATGACAGCAAGCCAAATCGTATTCTGAATATATTGCACTTAGCTTGTGCTCCAATATTGTAGGACTAGGCTTTTTGTTTGCAATTTGAATAGGTTTTAAGCATTTGTTTTGGGTAGTTAGGTAGCACTAACTATAACACAGAAGATAATGCCAGAATTTCAGTGTTATTTAGCTAAGGAAACGTAGCCAACTAAAGTCATGCTAACTAACTAACAAGCATAATTTCCATGAGTAATTCCTCATTTATCTTTAAAATATAGCTAGTTAGCTGGTTCACACATTGATTACATCAAATCCTTTCATTTTAGCCATTTCAGTAGCTAGATGTCCCAATTATTAGCTAGCAGATTTTCTGTTACTATAGCCCAGCTAGCTAACATTGACTTTCACAGGCTGAGCACTAGGCAGCATCCCATAGACTAAACTAGCCAGAAAAAAAAAAAACCCATTAAGAACAGGTCATTTTGCAGTCTTGGCATGTTTCAGAGTGCAGACTAATGGATACGGCCAATCAATCCACAGCCTGTACTGCAGTTGCAGTACTGATGAAATGAGCTGCAGTTGTCTGCTGAGGTCCAGTTGCTCACCAGTCGTCTGAGCTTATTAGTGCTAAGCTCTGTGCCAGCGCTTGCTTGGGGTTGCTGAGTTGCAGCATCTGACTTTCTGGTCAACCTTCTTACAAACGATAACCGGGGTTTTCTGTTCTCGGGCTTGAATGTTTGCTGAATGTCTTGTTCCTTGTCTTAGTGTTCCTCTGAGTTTTTCCCTGCCATTTCGAGTTCTCACTTTTTGCCGTTCTTATTTTGATTTCTTGTCAGTGTTTTATTGAGTCTATATAAGCTCTTTTCAAGCTTATAATTAATTAAATTAAACTTATAAACACATCAATGTGAGAAGATATAGTGAGGTATGAAGTACCAAACTGATCTTGGATTTTTTCAGGAACTGTTTAATCCAATTGATTTCAAATGTGGAGAATCAAGAAAATTACAACCACAAGATTCACATGTGTTCAAAATGAAGAATTTCTTAATGAGTAATGTGTCATATTTTTCCATATTAAATTAAAAGGTATGTTATCAATTGTTTTACACATCTGATTATGGACATATCGGGAAACAGCTGCATAGGTCCATCTGGAGATACTCTGTGCCTTTGTAAGCAATACTCTTCCAAGCAAAAATCCCTCTGTAGCCAATGTTTCTTAGTTTTATTCATAATATGATCAAAGTTTAAGGAACGTCTAGATACTTTGTCCTTGACAGTGTTAATTCCTAAATAAGTAACATTTCCTTTGTTTGATCTAATTGAACGGAACTATTTCCATTCCTATGCATAGTTTTAATGGCCTTAACCCTCGTGATGTCCTCATATTCTGTATACACCCCGTGTCCTCTGGGTCAAAATGACCCGCCTTCACTAAACCCCCAATATAAAGCAGCTTAATTGAATTTTAAACACCAAATCTATTTTGCCTGAAGAAACAACTTGTCATTCACCACAAATTGTGTGAATACCTGAGTTTTCCCTCTTCACATGGCAGAAAGACTGCATTTATTCAGGAGACACCACTCGTTTCTATGACACTGTCAATTGTATTATTTTTTACTGTATAGGTAGTAAGCAATATTTGTATAGTATTTCTATAGCTAGTTTTCTAAAAGTAGTTTTGAATCCATTTTCATTTATCCAAACAAAAATGTGAACATGTGAACCAAACAACATAACTCAGTCAATTAATTAGCACATGTAGGGCAGTATGCAAGTGCACAGCCTTTGCAGATATATTTATTACACCTGCAGCACACAGTCTGTGTTTTACAGTCCTTCTTTGGCGGGCAGAACTGATACCTCTTCCTCTTACTTGCCTTGGTGGCTGGGGCAGCTGGATCCTCAGGTTGATCACGAGATCTAGGCCTCTGAACAGCTTTCACAACTGCTGCAGAGGGTTCTGTGCGGGGGAGATGCTCCCTTCTTTCAATGAATGGAGTTACAAGTGCCTTTCCCAGCTGCTCCAGGTGGGCATCCAGGTAGGGTTGATCTCTCTCCATATCACAAAGGCATTGTAGGAGGAAACATCAATGATGTTGTGGAAGATGACCAGGGGCCAGCGGGCAGTCATCCTTCTGCAGCTGTATGTTCCAATCACCTTATCTAGGTTGTCCACACCTCCTTTGTTGCAGTTGTAGTCTAGGATGATGGCTGGCTTCCTGTCCTCACGATCGCTAATGTCAGCCTCTGTGTGCAGTGTTCTCAGAAGTACCACATTCTTGTTTTTCTTTGGGAGGTAGGAAACTAGTGTGGTGGTGGGCGTGAAGGCAAACTTTGATGAGAAGACATCTCTCCTTTGATGCAAGCAGTGCAGGTGGGAGCTCAGGCTTGTTCTTTCGAACTGTGCCAACCATGGTGATCTTCCTCTTCAGGAGCTGCTGTCCGAGTTCATAAGAGGAAATTGTCACATGTGACATTGTGTCCCCTCAGTCCATCTGTCACATCAAGCACAACCCGCATTCCCTGGTTTTCCTCTGGGCCTCCACTGGTCGGCTTCCCGGTGTAGACTTGCATCTTCCAAGCGTAGCTGGATTTGGCGTCGCAGGCCACCCATGACTTGATCCCATATTTTGCTGGCTTGCTGGGCATATACTGCCGGAAAGGACAACGACCTTTGGACAGAAGAGATTAGTATCAGTGTCACAGAAAACAGTCACAGAAATCAATAGTGAAAATCACTTTTATTATAGATATGAAAATAAATTACCTCTGAATGGAACCAGTTGCTCATCCACTGTTACGTCAGGCCCTGGGTTGTAGAGGTATGGCAGCCGCTCCACCCACTTGTCCCAGATCTCTCTTATGGCTGCCAGTTTATCTGTCACATGTCTTGCAGGTCTTGACTCACGGTTATCAAATCGTAGCAGTCTTGAGTAAGTGTGAAAGAGTTTGAGTGGCATCGTGGCATGGAAAATTGCCCTTCCACTCTGCATCCCATAGACTAGCTGCAGCCTCACCTCGGGACCTGTATACACCTGCTAAGATTAGCAAGTGATTAGCAGTGAACTACAAGGGAGGGATTGACCTGAAAATAGTGTGAGTAATTGGCTACCAAGTTGGAAGAATAACAGGATAAAATCAGAAACAAATACCGTATATATATATTTTTTCTTTAAAGGCAAGCTAGCTAGCGAAATAATATTCTCCTGCTCTTAGATTTGCTCCTGAGAGGGAGAAAAATCACAAAAAACCTCATGTCAGCTCAATGAAATACCGAATTTACAAACTGGTTGGCTGTTTAACCAACTAGCCGTTCCCTCTACTCCTTAACGGCAACAAAAGTTAGAACCTTAAGAGCAAATTCGCTTACCTTCTTAACCCTTGTGTTATGTTAGAAAGTTTCTGTCCTGTGTGTTCGCGGGTCAATTTTGACCCATGATTTAACTCAGTCCAAAACACTCAAAAACAATGACTATCATCCAATATTGTTTTTACTACATCATAACTAACTTATTATGCATTCATAACCATACAATCCTGTTGTAATTTTATTTTATGGCCCCAAGACACATTATACCACATTTTTAAGTTAAGAATTTGATTAAATTCACTCATTATATTCCCTATAGTGAAGACAGTGGATAATTATGTTATCTGACTATAATAGACTAATATTAGAATACAATTTCAAAAAAAAAAAAAGTTTTTAGAACTTTATATTATTAACTATAGTAACCTCTGTGGTGTTACGGGTCAAAATTGACCCATATAGATTTATGTTAGAAAAAGGTAAAAAAAAACAAAAACACAACTTTATTTGATTCAAAATAGCAGATTCAAATTAAACACAAACATGAACAAGTGTGTGTGTGTCACACAATCACAATCACAGTATGCAATTGTTTGAGTGTGCAGATGTATTTTTTACAAGTGTGGCAAGTCGTGCTGGTTTTTCTGTCCTTGATGGAAGGGCAGGACTGGCACCTCTTTCTCTTGCTGCCTCTGGCTCGGCCCTAGTGGGGGTTGCTGATGTGGTTGCAGCCTGCAGCTCTCTCACCAAGTTGGCAGAGCCAGGCGTTCGGGGAACCCACTGACGTTGTTCAATGTGGGGATTCACCAGAGCTCTCCCCAGCTCCTGAAGAAAGAGCCTCCTCTTGTTGAACTTGCCGTTGTTCCACCCAGGATTTATTTCAGTCCACACCACAAATGCGTTGTAGGCTGAGACATCAAGAATGTTATAAAGGACAGCCAATGGCCACTGGGCCGTCTTCCTTTGGCAAGTGTACGTGCCAGTGACCTTGTCGAGGTTGTTGACGCCACCTTTGTTCCTGTTGTAGTCCACGATAATGTCTGGCTTTTTGTCCTCCCTACTGCTCACAGCAGCATTCTTGTGGAGAGTGGACATCATGATGACATTTTTCCTTTTCTTTGGACAGTATGACACCGTTGTGGTGGTCTCTGTAAATGCAAACTTCGAGGAGAGAGGGGCTCTGTCCTTTGTGTCTAGCAGTGCAGAAGGAAGCTCAGGTTTATTCTTCCTGACTGTTCCTACCATGGTCAGTTTTTTCTTCAGCAGTTCTTGGCCGAGGTCATAAGACGTGAAGAAGTTATCACAGGTGATGTTGTGCCCTCGAAGCCCCTGTGTCATGTCCAGCACCACCCACATGCCCTGATTTTTCTCTGCCACTCCACTTGCAGATTTTCCGGTGTATACTTGCATGTTCCATGCATAGCTGGTCCTGGCATCGCACGCTGCCCAGATTTTAATCCCGTATTTCCCAGGTTTGCTTGGGATATACTGCCTGAAGGGACAGCGGCCTCTGAACGGGACTAGTTGTTCTAAAGTCAAAGATGAATCTTGATTGAGCCAAATTTGATAGAGTTACCCACAACATTTCAATGCACTGCTGGGTCTTCCCGGACCTGAACACCAAAGCATACACTTTTTTTTTTATTTTTAGAGACCTTCAGAATTGTCTAAAATGGTCAAAATCCGTTTTGTAGTGTTTATATAGCTGTTGTGGAGGATATCATGAAGCCTTGTTCCAATAAAAAAACTAGATGGTAGTTATTATATAATTTTAACTTGAAACAGGTCACGGCGGACCCGAACATAACATAAGGTTAAGAGTTAAAACACCAAATGAATATCCCAATAATCACAAGTAGCGAAAGCACAACAAACATCTCTACAAACATGAACGAGTACAGAGTAATGCAGAGCAATCAATTAGGCAAGAGCAATGAATCAGGCAAGGAGCTAACACTAGAGATGAAATCACACAACATAGGTGTTAATGTGGGTGTGGGTGTGGGAGTGGGCGTTACTGGGGGTGAGTGTGGGAGTGGGCGTAGGTGTTAGTGGGAGCTTGGGAGTGGGCGTGGTGAGAGTGGGAGTGTGCGTTGGTGTTAAGTGTGGGCGTCAGCGTGGACGTTTGGAGTGAACTCAAAGCAGAACACGGGCAAACAAGCTTGATACACTATCAAAGTCAAAATGGACCTACTTGACCCTAATCAGTATGGATTCAAGAGCAGCCATTCAATCGAAACGGCCTCTGTCCTTATTCTACTTGATCTCTATGCTGCCTTTGATACCATTCACCATCAGTGTATTAGTGTAAATAGGCATTATCAAACCATGTACTACTACCAGACCACTCCGTTCTCACTCCATCCCAGAATGGTCTCTCATCGCAGTCACAGCTTTTCTCTACTCTGGATCCGCTGTGGTGGAACAAGCTCCTCATCACCCCAAATACCTACATCTTTAAACTGCATCTTAGCTCAAACTGAGCTGAAATGCCCAAAACGACCAAACACTATATCCTCAAATTCCCTTTGCTCCTACTATGGCACTTTGCGAAATGTACTTCTGTATGCACTTTTGTCACTCTGGATAAGAGCTTCTGCTAAATAACTAAATGTACAAGTGTACATTGATGTGTGCATTGTTGTGTGTAGATTCGCAGGTAGGACCCAATCGCAGGACGCTGACACGGGATGAGATAGGTGAGGGTATTTATTATATATATATACGAAGACTGGCACAGGGGAACAAAGGAAAGGGCAGACGAAGGCAGGCCGGGAAGCTGGCTGGCAGGCAAGCACGCAGGGAAGCTGGCTTGGAGGCAGGGCAGGGAAGCTGGCTTGGAGGCAGGGCAGGGAAGCTGGCTTGGAGGCAGGGCAGGGGCTGGCTGGTCCGTGGGCACGCAGGAGAGCAAGCAGACAGGCAAGACAGGCAAGACAGGCAAGTCGAAAAACTACTGGAACTGAGAGACCAACAGGGAAGGAGCCAGGCAGGGAAAACAACGATCTGACCAGGAATGAAGGAGAAACCGGGGTAGATATACACTGCAGGGCTGATGAACTTGATGGGAGGCTGGTGTGCCGGAATTGGTAACAGGTGAGCATGATGAGTAGTAATGAGGGTAGATAATTGAATAATAGAAAATCATAAAACAATTAACACAAACAATCAAGAGGGAGAAACAAGAAAAAGGAAAACCGAGACAGGAACAAGGGAAAAACTGGCAGGAAACACAAGGGAGGTGGACAGGACGGGACGGAGACGTAACATGCATAGTGGCTCGGCGATCAGCAGGACTTGAACAGTGTCTCAGACGCTGGCCCATCTGGGTGTAGACAGCCTGGCACAGGGTGGTGGTGGGATCCCTGTCCTTTGAGGACACCAGCAGCTTCCACAGCAATGGCAGGAACTTCTGCTCCATGACCTGGGGCTTCCTTGGGTACAAGTCTGTCACAATATCTGAAAGATGTCGTCGTTGTGAATGACATTGATCTTGCAGTTCAGGTGGTCCACGATGGCGGGCACCAGGATGTTGATCACTCTTGCCGAGCTGTCCTTCAGCTGGGGAATTATCGTATTCAACGCATCCAGTGCATGCTGATTGACCTTGCGGTTCGACTCTTGCAGTCTTTCCACAATGCAATCAAAAACCTTGTGAAGAGAGATGGGAGAATGAGACTAGCCCCCTTCCTCCGATGGAACATACAACACTGTCTGGTCCAGTGAGACTACGGTTTCCATTGACTCAAAACCCCTTACGTCCGGGTATGCCTCCATATTTGATGTATGTCAAAGTTTCAGGCCACAAACGCCTGGATGTAGAATGTGGTAGTAGTGACCCACCCATTCAAAGCAACTTTCTGAATTTATATATCGGGAGTTTGCACGCCACAACCAAGTTTGGTTTCTGCACACAATCGGCCATGATGTTTACACTGACAGGTATGATGTGCTGTGGTGGAAGTCTTTGGACCCCATCTGTTCCTGCATGTTGTAAGTGTATTCCTCCCTGTCTGCAATGCTGTAAAACTTAGCCTTAGCATGAACTTGGTGTACTCCACAGCTAGGCAGAGTGGTTTGGCACTTTGAAGTGGGGCAGCTGATCTCTGGTTTCGCCAATTCCTGCTGAGGACAGAATAACCAACGCACATTACAGATCACCCACAATGCCACTGCTACGAGGACACAACGAGCCATGCAACAGAAGAAGCGTATCTTCCCAATCTGTGGGACTTTTTCTGGTCAACCTTCTTACAAACGATAACCGGGGGCTGCTTGTCTGTAGGACAAAATCAGCAATCTTTGCCGCCATTTATTCATACTGTTAGAACTTTGATAATGCAGGTCTGCTGCACATCACAATCCCTGATTGGACAGTAAAGATACGTCTTGTTTACCTGGCTAACACCATCCCGGGACATGAAATCCTCCATTTGAACTTGTTGGTGGAGTCCACCGGCATTGTGTCCACCTTCGTGGCACAGTCACAGTGGCACACGGAAGTCTGTATGGACACATCCTGGAAACGGATCACAGCCTTGCTGCGTCTTCCATCAGAGTGTGGATCATTTCCTCTCTCAGCCTGAGAGGTGGTAGCAAGAGACCCATCTAGAATGAAATAAACAGGAAATGCACCTTTTGCAACCTGCCAGAGTTCACCGTTCATTTTAGACTGTGTGACGTAATAGTTAACTTAATCCGTATTAATTATTCATTCAATCTTTGGATCGCATTTTCCGTTAAGAGATTTGACAACAATATCGATTTTTTCCCCAGAAAGCCAATTTGAATGTCAATTTATTCAAGTTTTAGATTTTCTAAGGCTTAGATAAACTTTGACAACATTTTCTAATGTAGCTAACTAACGTTTTCTAACTATCACAACATGAGTATTCATGTTTGTTACATATTTTATTATTTTTGCTGGCTAGTCAGTTAGCAAGCTTATTATCAGCATACTGCATACTCACATACTGTTATAATTAATTGACAACTTACACCAACATTTTTGTAACTTTGCTTTAATAGAAAATTAAGATTGACAATTCTGAGGTAGGTCAGAAGCATGAGGTAGGTCTCACTAAAACACATTTCAAAATAAAAAAGTGTTCCAGGTTACTGGACAGAGCTTTTCTTTTTTTGTGCAAATTAAATTCAATGATGAATAAAAGAGAATCCAACAACAGTGGCATGTAGCCTTTAAGTAATAAATAAAAAGAAACAAGAGTAGTTTAAATTTACTGACATGGTGACAGACCATTAGTCCGGAAATATTTTTTTAAACACTAACGTTATATTCTGATGACAGATGACACAAGCCCTTTTTCCATTAAATAATTATATGGCTTCAACTTGATGTGCATCAGAAAGTTATTGCGACAATGCTAATGGAAAACAGGTTAGTTCGAACCTATGATGCGCTAGACTAATTTGTTTGCTAGAGGTGGATTAGAGTAGATCCCAATTCTATATAGTGCAATGGAAAACACTTGTAGCGATATAAGGGCGGATGTTTCAGTTGCGGAGCTTGTCAAAGGCATTAAAACAAGCCGCTCTTCAGCAGAATTTCGTTATTTGCGTGAGTCAGGTAGCCTAACGACTACGACTTTAACTAGCTTCAAAGCCTAGATAAAAATGTTTCAAACTAGGAGTAATTGGAAAAGAGGCGATGCTGCTGTTTCTGAGTTTGTTTGATAGTGGAAACGCACAGCTGGCACCTTCATGCACAACACAGTTAATACACCATTTGTGGTTTAGCTAGAAATCGTTAGATGAATTTATCATTAGGTCTAATAAGTTCGATTTGTATGAGTGAATAGCACTGTTTCATAACGTCACTCATTAGCGAACATAATGATTTCAGTGCAATTCAGTGCTTCAGCAGGGCATTATTACGTCAGGTGTATGCACTACCACTATGTTCTATTAATGGAAAATGGTTCAGAGGAACCGAACTAGCGCAACGAAGTTAATTATCTCTAGTTATAATACTACTGAAATCTGATTTGTGGTGTTTTTCAGTCACATCAGAATATTAACATTTTGGCATTTATTCAATGCCATCCATCCATCCATCCATGTTTTTTGAGTTCCTTAAAATGATCAAGGCACGGACTTAAATAGGATATAAAAAGGCACACCACAGTACAATGTCACTACATGAATGATTCTTAAGCTGTAGAACAAGCATTGTGATAAGAGCTGAGGCACAACAAACCTTGTAGTGTTTCTTCAAATTCTCCCACTTTTTCGCTACTCTAAGCGGGGTCACCACCCCCTCTAGACCAATGTCTTTGAGGACAATCCTAGGTAACACAAACAAAGTATTACTTACATTTGCATTCAACAAATGACATTATAAAGTTTTATGGCTAAACCCTTTATGAACAATAAGGTCATAACGGTTACAGGTAAATACATTATTTTCCCTAACATTATATGAATTGTACAGTGTATAATGTACAGTACAATTGTACAGAACTGTATTCAGTAGGGAAAATAACGTAACTTTATCACTCAAAATATTGTTACACTGTATTAGCTCTTACTCCCAACCGTGAGCCGCCGCGTTTCTACGCCCGGAGAAGGCAGCTCTGTGCTCTATCCGGGCGTGTATGAGCTTCTCCACGTCTTCATCAGTCCCTTGGAATAAACGAAATTTGGCAAATTTACTTGACGACTTTAGAGCCAGTCATTGCTAACGTTAGTCTAACGTTAAGTTACCTCAGGAATAGCCTGGCTTTTGTACGTTTTTGTAAAGCCCATTATGTTTGAAATGTGCTAGCCTATGTAAATAAATCAGAGCTTTCCTGAGGTAACTTACGTACAAAAGCCAGGCTATTAACGTGTTAAATACAGAAAAGGTAGCTAGCTTAACGTTACTTACATTTATACACAAAATTTGCGGTCATTTCTGTCGCCGTCGCTGTATTTCTTTCTGTTGCCATTCTTTCCCTTCTCTCCTTCGGTATGACACGACCGCATTGCATTGTGGTAGACGGGATCAATTCTAGGGTAAAGTAGGGTACAGTCGATGTACACTACAAATCACGGTGAATTGTGGGTATTTTCTCGTTCCCTATTTAGTGTACGAAATTCACATTTTAGAATTCGTCGCACTCTACAAAATGGCGTCCACACAAAGTAGTGTACTAAATAGGGAATAGGGAGTGGTTTCGAACACAGCCATGGAGTGTTTTTCCCTGTCGAACGGTTTACCCCCTTTTTTGCAATGGTGTAGTTATATAGATGCGCAACCACATTGCCGTATTCCGTAACGTGATGACAGAGAAACCGTCATTTTTACGGTTAAAACTTTGGCAGCAGCAACACAAAACTGGCGAGACTAAACGCTACAACAGACGCTGGAGCGGTTATGAAGATGTCCGACCAGATGTCATAAAGCTCCTCTCCGAAATTTCACCAATGACAAAAATAAAATGGGATTTATTGTGAATACTGTGCATAGACTGGGACGACCTCGGAATAACCACACGCCATGCCAAACCATCATTATGCTTAGCATGCGAGTTCCGAGATTAGATCTGGAGAATGGCACGCACATTAGTCGTTAAGATGTTTAGATTTTTTAGCGGAGCTGTCAAAGCCGAGAGGGTATCGAGAGGCCAGCTGTGGCCGCTGATTCAGAAGGCTCTCAGTGAAGGAACGAGCTCACTTCAAGGGTGGAGAGCATTTGTTGAAGGAAAGAAAATCACAATGTAAATTAAGCTGAAGCTGACACGATTTGCTTTGTCCATTTGGACTTTGAACTTGAGCTTCGAACATTTTAAATGTAACCTCCTCTGTCCTTGCTAGTTCTAGGCTACTTCAGGAGTTGGTTCTCATGTTAGGGAGGTTATCATTTCCTGGGCCTTCTGGGGGATTCCTCTGAGCTCAGCAATGTCCTTTGCTGGAATGTATTTCTTCACCATTCTGTTGAAGTCAGGATGGGATTTCAGAAAACGAAGCATGTGTCGCCCAAAGTGTCTATGAGGGAAAAACAAACTGAAATAATCAGTGGTGCCTCAATACCAAAGACAAACAAATCGGTTACCCATTCATAAAGGAGAGCAAAGTTTGATAGACAGAATATACAGGTGTGCTCTACCCAGGGTTTCCAACCGTCCGTAAATTTATGAACAGTCCTTTAAAAGATATCTTCATTTTGCCTTGACCGTAAATCCATAAAAAAAGGTTTGTCTGTCCGCAAAAATGTCACGTTTCTACTACAGGGTGATTGAAAAGTCTTCGCAGTAGTTGCTGCGTAGACTTTTCGATCACCCTATACTTATTTTGTTGCTGCATTTCTGACTGCTGTCAGTTCTAGTTACGAATTTTTTTTAAACTAAAGTTTGATTGAGAGCGTAGATAGGTCAATGCGCCTGTCAATAAAAAGTGTTAACTAATCAACTACGCACTTAAAAACTAGCTAACGTTGCCAAAAATGGAGTCTTGATACAGTGAACGAAAATTCTCCCAAAAAAATCTGAAAGTGCTAATTTCAGTCAGCCTGGACAAAGGACCTCGCCTTTATGTAATGGATAAGAAATTAGACAGAACTGAAAAAGGTTCATTTTGCCGTACAGAACAATTAACATTTGAGCGTAATGGATGATCTCAGTGAATGCGTTGGGGACTGATTGTCTGACTCGAAAATAGCTAAAGATGTCAGGTGCAATCTTTCCATTCGTTCACTTGATTCAGGAATCACCACTTCCCCAGAGCGCATAGGAACCCCCCTACCGGTGAACGAAGACTGTGATTTTCGTTCAGCGAACGATTCATTCAGGCACGTCTCGCTCGTACAGTGGAGTGGAGATGGCCGTACTTTGGTGGGATAGATTAACTTGGCTCATGAGTGCTAAACCATTGCAATGCATCGTTCTGATAGCAAACACAACTAGATAATGTACCCGATTAGAAGAACTCAAAAGAGTTGTTATTCTCGAGCCCCGAAAGAGTTGTGATTGTCGTTCATTTCGTTCAGTAGGGTAATGCCCTAGGGCAGGGGTTGGGAACCTTTTTGGCTGGGAGAGCCATAAAAGCCAAATATTTTAAAATGTATTTCCTTGAGAGCCATATAATATTTAATAAAATTGAATGCAACTTAATGCGTGCATTTTTTAAGTAAGACCTACATTTTTTAAGTATAACGCGTCCCTGAGTACTTATAAAAGCGCTATGTATAATAAATGTATCTTTATTCTTCTTAATAATATTGTTGTTATACTGTAGCTAACCAATAATAAATCCAATTCATTGCTATTAATGCGACTTCTGGTGCTGAATGGTTTTGCTGATGGCCTTGTAGTCTGGTTCATACATGGTGAGGTTAAGCTTCATGCAGGCGTTGAGGCTTCCATCAGTTAAACGTGAGCGTAGGTTGGTCTTTATGTTTTTCAGATGCGAGAAAGACTGCTCACATGCATATGTAGAGCCAAACATGGTCAATACGGCAATAGAGATAGTGAAACTGTCTAACTCAGTGTTAGCTAGCTCAGGATGCTCGACGCCTTTCATTTCGAGAAAAGTCTGGATTTAAGCCGCAAAACGGCTGAGCACCTTCCCCCTTGACAACCAACGCACATTGCTGTGTAAAAGCAGACCGGGATAATTATGACCAACTTCGTCTAACAGTGCTTTAAACTGGCGATCATTTAAAGCTCGGGCAACAATAAAGTTGACCACTCGAATGACCAGCGACATCACCTCACCAAGCTACTCGCCACACGTTTGAGCACAGAGCGCCTCCTGGTGCAGAATGCAATGAAAACTATTTTCGGGGTCTATTTTCATGGGTCTATTTTCATGTTCACGAAGAAGCGCTACAAATCCTTTGTTTTTCCCCATCATACAGGGAGCACCATCAGTACACACAGAAATAAGTTTATCCATCCCATCCCTAGATTTTTTTCTTGAGTGAACTCCATGAAAGACTTGGATAAATCCTCTTCTTGACCCTTTCATTGGCAAAACAGCAAAACTTTCCTCAGCAGTGTGTCACCTGCAGCATACCTCGCAATTACACTAAACTGAGATAAATGGCTAACGTCTGTTGACTCACCTAAAGCGAGAGAAAGGTATGTCCCTGCGTTTGTCTTTAATTTGTGTTTCCTCGACTTGATTTGCCATCATGTTGGTACGATCGTGAACAGTTTTTGCTGACAGAGGCATGTCTTTTATTCATTTAATTATCCTGTCTTTATTTGAGAAGTCATCAAACAGTTCATTGGCCACATCAAGCATGAATGTTTTGGCATATTCGTCATCTGTGAATGGCTTTCCATTCCTTACTATTGCCAAAGCACCAGCAAAGCTAGCCGTATTCCCGTCACCTTGCTTAGTCCATACACGGAGTTGCTGCTGTCTGGCTTTCACTCTCCGCTGTAGCTCTTGGCATGCCTTTTTCCGCTTTACATTTGACCGTTTAATCAACGCAATTTTATCGTTGCATATTAGACATACTGCAGACCCTGCTTTCTCCACAAAGGCAAATTCCTCTGTCCACTCGGCCTGGAACGTACGGTAATCTTCATCTTTTTTTCTTTTCGACATCTTTTCCATCATAAGGGCTCGATGCAGATAAACTAGCTGGCTGTCTGACGAAAAGGAGGGAAGTTTATTTCTTGACCTTACAACGACCCGTGTCGTGCCACATTATCCAATGAAAATTGAGTTTTGGTGTCGACAGATGAAAATAGATCAGAATATTTTATATTTTGAGTGTTATTTTCAAAACTCATTTCTGTTAAATGTTTTACTTTAAAATGACACAGTAGAATTATTTATTACTTATCGTGTTAAAAAATGTCAGCTCAAATTTGTCTGCGAGCCATATGCAGTCATCGAAAGAGCCATATTTGGCTCGCGAGCCATAGGTTCCCGACCCCTGCCGTAGGGTAATGCCCATTCGTTCACTCATAGAACACGAGTTTAGGCAATCAGCAGCTCATGGATTTACTTTTGGTTTTACAATGTTATGTCCTGCAACATCGCGTCATTTAAATGCTTTTGCACAATTCGATAAATTATTGTAACGGTGAGCAGCTAGCTTAGCGACAGGAATGCTAGCTGCCCTCCATTTAGTTCATGTGTAGCATGCTAGGTGGCTACATATTCATAGGCCACGGACTACGAGGTCATCACATGTCCCAGGGGCCCTTGCGGCCAGCTAAACTGGGAGTGTTCGGCTAGTTATGTTCATAAATGTTGAAGTATAAAGACCAAGATGATGTTTGAAAGCCCATTTTTCCCACGTATGAATGATGTGTGTTTGATGGCGGATATTTTTAAACCGCATTAACTTTTGAAAGCTTTTGAACAATTGAAAGCAAAAGGAAAATGTTTTTTTTTTTGACAGCTTAAAGACAAAATAAAAATATTAAGACTGTTATTGATGAGATGCATTGAATTTCATATATATATATCATATTTTTATATTTTGGTGAAGACGGGTAGTCTGATTCTGCTCCTTCCCTTCCCTCCCTGCACCTGCTTTTGACCATGCTCCTGCTGTGACAATCAGACATTTTGCAACTTGACAGCCACAATACAAAAATGTGTAACTCAAAGTACAGCATAGTAACAGTTCCCCTTAGGCTTACAAGTCATTGATGACTGCATCAAGGAAGACTATGAGGGCCAGGTTTTAGATTTAGGGGCCAGGTGTGATGTGCAAATACAGAATAGCACCTCATTCTGTTAAGAACCTTCAGCAACATTGAGCCAGTATTGAAAAGGTGCAACTCCGCTGTGTTCAATTTAGTTTTATTTGTCTGCACCTTCAATTTTTATATGAGTGCAATATGTTTCAGTGTTCTTATTTATTGTCTTGGACAGCACCTCCTTATTTTTGTTCCTTTTAAAAGAAGCATCCCCTATCAAAAGTTAAATATGATAGATCTATTTAAAAAAATGTTTTACTCTTTTTAAGTTTTTAATTACTACTTGTTATCTCTTGGGTTTTGTTTTGTTCCCCTTTCCCTCATTGGCTTTGCTTGGTGAGTATTTTATCCGTGTTTGTGCTCTGCATGTTTTAACCCAATGTAGTTAGTCGACGCGCTGATGCCACTTTATTATTTTGTCTTTTTTGTTTTTGATGGTATCCTGGGTGGGGGTACGCTTCGCGGTGCGGGCGAACCCGTAAATGGTTCTTCCTTACACTCACGAGTTCAGCGTTTAAAGCCGCCTCGAGCCCGGTAACCCATCGGAAGACTAGAGAGGAAGTTTATTTTGGTACTGTTGGGATGTCTCGTGCAGACCTGTCCCGGATGATTTATTCACCATTGCACTGTTAATTTATATGTGTCTGTTTATTCGGACATTAATCGGGTGTTTTCTTTTCTTTTCCTTTTGCGTGAGTGGCTGACGTGAGTATCTTTTCTGGCATAGTAACGTTATATTTGGCGTAAACCCTGACCACGTGTTCGTGGAAACAGTTGTAGCATTTGTGCTTTTGTGGGTTTATTGTTGTCTCCAGCGATTATTGCGTGGTTGAACAATTTGCAGTCTGTCACAAATTGACAGGGAAGATAAAAGAGCAATGAAATGTAAATTCTGTCACATGTTTATTGTTGTTCATAATCAAGATTTTATAGCTGACTATGAGTTCCACGAAAGGATTTTAACTTTAACAGAAATTGTTCATGCGAAAAGAATGATGGACACTACATTTAATAGTATGTGTTTACAATCTGAAATGGCGCCCCCCACAACCAGACACTACTGGCAGATGGGTTACTCAAAGACGCAAAAACAAAAAGCCCCTCCACTCTCCACTTCCACAGAATTCACTCATACAAACAGATATGAGGTTCTAAGCGACTTTGAGGAAGAATTGTCTACATTAAGTGAGGACGTAGGCCCGAGTGGGCAAACCTCTCAGAGTAATAGTGTAATAAAAAAGGCAAAACAAGGACATTTAATAATAGGGGACTCGATGCTGAGAAATGTAACTCTCTCTAACGCTACAGTCAGTTGTCTGTCTGGAGCTAGGGCAACTGATATTGAAGCAAATGTTCGTCTCTACGAGGCAAGCCAATTCTCCGGGGGCAGCTAACTCAGCTTCCTTCGAAACGGAATTCGCCCACCCACATTCTTGGAGCCACCCTTCTGCGCTTCTCAGCCAGTTGGTGCCAGCTCACCCTGGAGATTTTTCCACCTGGGGCAGACACACAGGTGGGTTTTGAACCACGACCATGATGGGCAGCTCACATTCGTAAACAGGTGCGGAAGCTATCGGAAGCCCCCCAGGCAGGTAATTTTTAAAATGTTAATTCATGTTTATCCCCCTTTAATTGGAAAACCCAAGTCAAAATTCTGCTCCCGTCACAGAGCTGAGAGTTACCTGCAAGCTTAAATATCAGGTACTCTTTCACCTTCCCATTCAGTAGCTGAGCCTTGAGGAGGAATACATCCAGCAGCAGTGCATTATCTGAAACAGAAGAGAAACAGTCATGGTGTTCTTCTACCTGGAAACAGGGGGACCACTGGAGACCTTAATGGAGCTTTAAAGACTCAAGGAACCTCACCCAGATGATAAATGAGGACATTGAGGGCACTTTCAGTGGTGCTGTGAATGACATTGATCTTGTAGTTCAGGTGGTCCACGATAGCCGGCACCAGGATGTTGATCACTTTGGCCAAGTTGTCCTTCAGCTGGGGAATCATCGTATTCAACGCATCCAGTGTGTGCTGATTGACCTTGCGGTTCGACTCTTGCAGTCTCTCCACAATGCAATCAAAAACCTTGTGAAGAGAGATGGGAGAATGAGACTAGCCCCCTTCCTCCGATGGAACATACAACACTGTCTGGTCCAGTGAGACTACGGTTTCCATTGACTCAAAACCCCTTACATCCGGGTATGCCTCCATATTTGACGTATGTCTGAAAGTTTCAGGTCACAAACGCCTGGATGTAGAATGTGGTAGTAGTGACCCACCCATTCAAAGCAACTTTCTGAATTTATATACCGGGAGTTTGCACGCCACAACCAAGTTTGGTTTCTGCACACAATCGGCCATGATGTTTACACTGACAGGTATGATGTGCTGTGGTGGAAGTCTTTGGACCCCATCTGTTCCTGCATGTTGTAAGTGTATTCCTCCCTGTCTGCAATGCTGTAAAACTTAGCCTTAGCATGAACTTGGTGTACTCCACAGCTAGGCAGAGTGGTTTGGCACTTTGAAGTGGGGCAGCTGACCAACGCACATTACAGATCACCCACAATGCCACTGCTACGAGGACACAACGAGCCATGTAACAGAAGAAGCGTATCTTCCCAATCTGAAATGATTGAGCCATTGCATAATGTATCTTGTATGGTTACACTAAGCTGCCTCAAAGTAGGCAACCTCTCATTGGACAGCATACCTGGGCCTTCTGGGTGATTCCTCTGAGGTCAGCAATGTCCTTTGCTGGAATGTATTTCTTCACCATCCTGTTGAAGTCAGAAGGGAATGCCAGGGTCTGAGGGAAAAACAAAGTGAAATAATCAGTGGTGCCTCATTGACAAAGACAAACTGAAATCGGTTACCTATTCATAAAGGAGAGCCAAATTTGTCAGTCAACTTATCCAGACAGAATATACAGGTGTGCGCTACCTGGCTTCCTGAGAGGACTCCTGTGCCAGTCTTGCAACGGCAGGCAGGATGCACTCAGTGATGTCTCTCGTGTCAGACAGCAGAGAGGTGGCGCCAACCCTCTCCACCAGGTTGGCCAGGTGCTGATCAGCGCACTTTCTCACCGCACTGTTCAGGTGTCTGTACGCACAAAATATCAGCCATCACCACAGGGGGTCCACACGCAAGTTTTTCCAAATGTCTTTGCCAAACTGGCTAATCTTGGGAGGCCACTATAAAATATTTTCAAACTACAACATGATGCCATTCAAAAGAACAACAAGCAGTGGTGCAGATTCTTGGTTTAGCCATGCATAGTTTTTAAAAAATCCATGCTTTGAACCAGTAGAGTGCGGTTTTATTCCCCTTTCAAACGGATAACCAGCAATTCAGTCTGAGCCCAAAATCCAAAGTCCTGTCCCCTAAACTTTATAATCCTATCCAGGAGATAGGATAGCTATGGGGAAGTCAATCTGACTGTTGGTGTAACACTATTTAAGCAAGTCTCTTACCTCCCCCAGCCAGCAGAGCTTTCATCATATAGGTGGGAGTGCAATTCCACATCCTGTCGGATGAACTCATTTGCAATGCAACCCGGGAGAACTCTTCAACAAAAATGTTAGCCACTGAAGTGGGTCAACTAATAGGAACTGAGTTGACTGGATGGTACTGCCGGTACTGACAGATTGTTACATTTGCAGAGACTTTAAAATAATGTGAATTGTGGTTCTCCAGGCTCAGCACTGCATTCATGCCTGCTGCAGTTTCCTGAGAATCAGCAGGGAGGACTGTATGTGAGACGGAAAGGGCATCAGGACAAGGCAGATTTCACGACGTCTGGTAATCAAGAACTCTGGGTAGTTCCGCACAAGGCTGTTGATGATGTTCAAGCCCTTTATGGTCTTCTCCCTTTGATACAATAAAAATATACAGTAAAGCTGACAGAATGATACTTGCAATCATATGCAGTGCCTGAACAGTCCTATAAAACCATTTCAGTTTAAGATACTGTGTTAGCTTCGCAGTCAATTATCTCCCACTACATTTCTGTATGTACAAATGTGTGACATGACAGCAAGCCGAATCGTATTCTGAATATATTGCACTTAGCTTGTGCTCCAATATTGTAGGACTAGTCTTTTTGTTTGCAATTTTAATAGATTTTAAGCATTTGTTTTGGGTAGTTAGGTAGCACTAACTATAACACAGAAGATAATGCCAGAATTTCAGTGTTATTTAGCTAAGGAAACTTAGCCAACTAAAGTCATGCTAACTAACTAACAAGCATAATTTCCATGAGTAATTCCTAATTTATCTTTAAAATATAGCTAGCTAGTTGGTTCACACATTGATTACATCAAATCCTTTCATTTTAGCCTTTTCAGTAGCTAGATGTCCCAATTATTGCTAGCAGATTTTCTGTTGCAATACTATAGCCCAGCTAGCTAACATTGACTTTCACTGGCTGAGCACTAGGCAGCATCCCATAGACTAAACTAGCCAGAACAAAAAAAACCATTAAGAACAGGTCATTTTGCAGTCTTGGCATGTTTCAGAGTGCAGACTAATGGATACAGCCAATCAATCCACAGCCTGTACTGCAGCTGCAGTACTGATGAAATGAGCTGCAGTTGTCTGCTGAGGTCCAGTTGCTCACCAGTCGTCTGAGCTTATTAGTGCCAAGCTCTGTGCCAGCACTTGCTTGGAGTTGCTAAGTTGCTGCGTCTCTGACTCTTTCTGGTCAACCTTCTTACAAACGATAACCGGGGGCTGGTTGTCTGTAGGACAAAATCAGCAATCTTTGCCGCCATTTATTCATACTGTTAGAACTTTGATAATGCACATCACAATCCCTGATTGGACAGTAAAGATAAGTCTTGTTTACCTGGCTAACACCATCCCGGGACATGAAATCCTCCATTTGAACTTGTTGGTGGAGTCCACCGGCATTGTGTCCACCTTCGTGGCACAGTCACAGTGGCACACGGAAGTCTGTATGGATACATCCTGGAAACGGATCACAGCCTTGCTGCGTCTTCCATTAGAGTGTGGATCATTTCCTCTCTCAGCCCGAGAGGTGGTAGCAAGAGACCCATCTAGAGTCAAATAAACAGGAAATGCACCTTTTGCAACCTGCCAGAGTTCACCATTCATTTTAGACTGTGTGATGTAATAGTTAACTTGCTCCGCATGAGTTATTCATCCAACCTTTGGATCGCATTTTCCATTAAGAGATTTGACAACAATATCGATTTTTTTTCCCAGAAAGCCGTTTTGAATGTCAATTTATTCAGGTTTTAGATTTTCTAAGGCTTAGATAAACTTAGACAAGATTTTCTAATGTAGCTAACTAACGTTATCTAACTGTATCACAACATGAGTATTCACGTTTGTTACATATTTTATTATTTTTGCTGGCTAGTCCGTGAGCTTATTATCAGCATACTGCATACTCACATACTGTTATAATACTACTGAAATCTGATTTGTGGTGTTTTTCAGTCACATCACAGGGCTGTACGTTAACTTTTTTTGCCCGTAGCACTGGTGCTACAGAGTTTGATAGTTTTGTAGCACAGGCCAAAAACTTGTAGCACAAGTATAAAACGTCTCTAAAATCTCTAAAAACAACCAGTAGTGCAGTTCATGACTTAAACGGGTATATTACTGGCAAAAGACATGAATGTAGCATTAAGGGTACACAAAATACAAACCGTAACAAGAAATGTTTTCAGACAAAAAAAAATCTTTATTTGCCACATTAAATTACAGGGAACATCTCAGTTTAAATGTATCATAGTATCAAAGAGTTTAGTCTACGTTCTAATCAATATAAATGGAAACCAACATATGTGTGTGTGCGAGTCACAGATTTGGCATGTCTGCCGGCTACATTTTCCCTTTTGGCCTCGTGGCCCTCTTAGAAGATGACAACCATTTTGCTGCTACATGGCTAGGTTTGAACTCCTCCAATGGGCAGCCTTCTGTGCTGATCCGGATCAGGTCTTCAGTAGTGGAGACATGGAGGCTGCTGCGGGTAGTGTTCTTGATGCGATTTTGTGTTGAAAATCCCCGTTCACACTGAGCGGAGGAGATTGGCATCACAAGCAGTATTTCAGCCAAGTGCAGGAAATTCTGAAATAAAAGTATGAGTAAAACTCAATTTATTTATTCTACAGAATACATGACTTTGCAAATTCTGAAGAACATTAGATATTCCCGACATACCTCAAAGTCTGAACGATATGGCTCCTTGGTGAGAAGTGTCTGCCACAGCCCAAGGTATGACTTGTCTGCGAAAGTGGTCCTGATGAGGGTCTTCAGCTGCTGCCATTCCTGAAGGACCTGCTCCGACTGGCACTCACCACTTTGTCAATAGAGATACAGGGAGAGATTAGGGGAGGGAATAAGGTATGGGAACATTTAGACATAAGAAATGTGTGAAACTTAAAACATTGAACATGTTAGTCTTATTTTAGATTCATTAAAATACATTAGCATCTAATCTTGGTCATACGTCTATACTTGAATCCATACCAAAATGACAATTTTCAATATTGACCTATCTGTTCACTTTCTGAGAAGTTCTCCAAAATATTGGAGGAGAGACTCAACCTCTGCCCTGCCATAGTCCAGTAGTGCAGCTTGACTCTCTGGCCATGCGTCATGGTTGAATATTCTGAAGCAGTCAAGTACACCTTCCCCTGACTGATTCATCAAGCAGCTGAAGGACAAGGAACTCTCCATACCTTATTTGCATACTGTCCCACTATTTAGATAGATAGGACTGATACTTTATTGATCCCTGGAGGGAAATTTAAGTAGCCAGTATTTAAGTATAGAAAAGCATCCTAACAGTGGGCTACTCGCCTAATGCATGGCCGTGTTGTAGTTCCTGTTGCCCAACGAACTTGTTTACTGGCTTCCCATTCATAATGATTCGAACGTAAACCATCTCGCACTCTTTGTTGGAAGCGTCCGTGTCCCCGTCTATCATTACGGAAAGGTAGCGGCTTCCTGCAATTTCCTCCGCCAGGCCCAACTGCAGCGTCATCTGCTTTGGTCGCCTGGGTCCTCAGTGAGTGCAGGACCGTGCCAGCCCGCTCAGGACGTTGGTTGGCGATGAAGGCATCCCTGGCAAGAATGTGACGATGGGAAGTGCTATGTTTTTTTATGTTATCTCTTTTTAGGATGCTGTTGCCCACGACATCGGGATTATCTACTCGTATCTTTTCTGGAGCCTCCGTGCACCAGGCACAGAACAGCTTCTCTTCGTTATAAATTAGCCATGGGAAGTCGTTCTTCCACTCGAGATTATACTTGTACGTTTTCTCTCGTTTCTCATTATTTGGCAGTGGTTCCACGTGGGCTCGTTTGGGTGTTTTTTTTTTCAGCTTCTTTTTCGGCTTCTTTATCGTTACTTTTATTTAGGACATGAAAATATCTCTTAATTTTGTCGTCTTCCGTTCTTCTATTGTCTTCGTCTTGCCCGCTCGAATCGCAGAGGAAAATGGGCTTGTTCGTTAGGAATTGTGGGATTTGGTGTTGGATGTGTGGACTCTACGTAGACGGGGACCACACGATAGACTACAACTACCAAGTAGAATAGCGAGGCACTTAAATTCACGTCACACAGAATCTAACTTCATACGCAAGAGAAAAAAATTGGCTATCGCACCGGTGCTACGGCAGTAAATTATTCATCGCACAGACAATTTTTTTCGTAGCACGTGCGACATGTATGTTGCACTGTACAGCCCTGCATCAGACTATTAACATTTTGGGATTCATAATTTAATGTTTATTATATAGGATACAGATACCCCAATCTTTTTACTGGGAGAAATGACTCAGAATAGCCATTTGAAGAATGTGTGACCACCTAGAATATTGAAATATGAAAGAAAGATATATATATTTGAGGCTGTAATTCAAAGAATTAAAGATAACTTGTGAACAGTATAAAATATGAGGCGCTGGACATATAAATGAAACAGTATCTTTGTTATCGGATTATAATTTCAGTTTGGGCTACCTATTCCCAGGGTTCCTACGCAGTATGGAAAAGTATGGAATTTGATTTGAGTAATTTCCAGGTCTGGATAAGTATGGAAAAAGAGAAGAAAGTATGGAAAAATATTTGTGTTTCCAGACTATTGCCCCTATTCTGTTTTCTAAAATATAAAATTCAGAATTTCTCAAATTAAATTGATCGCAGTGTTTTTTGTGGCCTTTGGAGCAGGCAGCCAGCGCAGCCAAAATGTTTACCGCTGTGTGAGAGTGCGCAGGCCAGAGCGAGCGACTGAATGCACACTCCCATGCAGAGCTGCATCTACGCCTGTATGTCACAGCCTGCAAAACAGCTCTGCCCCAAGTGCCTTGGCACTGTACCAAATCATCCGCGACCAAATTGGTTTGAAAGGAAATGCGGCAATATCTTTGAATTGCATATATGTAGCCTACATAGCATCACAAATAACCACATAACAAGCTTGTCTGAACATTTCTGAAACATGAAGTTGTCTGGGTTTGGTGTTAATTGATTTGTATGAGCTACAGTACCTAGCTACAATCTTCTGGCAATTATTTGGCAACGTAATAGCATACATAGTCAGAATGTAACATACATGTTAACAGTTGGATTTTAAAACCATTTATTTACATAAACATCTAGCTATTTGTACTCTGATGTCAAATATGATCTGAACAAGCCCACATTTGCAATAGCTGCAACCACTTAGTCTAATTAGTTGATTAGTAACAGCTGTGGTGTGGGCAGTAATGAGCTGATAAGGTAGGTAGGTTACTGGTGTGCAAATTTTTGTGGACCAACCGACCAACCATCTAACCGACAGAGTGAGCTGCTGGTCACAGCTAAAAATCGACAGAGAAGTCTGGAAAATTGAGTCTGGAAAAGTATGGAAAAAGTATGGAATTTTGAAATGGAAAATGTGTAGGAACCCTGTATTCCCTTGATTTACTGGAGATGATGCCTTCAAACTGGCATTTAATAGGCCAATTAATGATCTGTTAACTGATCTCATGTGAATATCACTATTATAATCTTACCTTTACACTAATAAGCTGCATACCCTGAAATGCAGCTATGCTGCAGTCTTTTTAGTGTACCACCCCATGATTTTCACTGGCCCCATCGGCCCCCCCTCCTGACTGACTTACTTGAAGAAAGGGGCGTGGTATTAGGTTCGATGCCCACGCAGTTGGAACATGCCTTCCTGAATAGACCACATAAGCGCTTAAGCCACTTCGGTTTTGAGAATTTTGTCTTTTTCTCCTTTCTACTTTCTTCTTTCGACGGTCTTTCATCCATTATGTAACGTTGGTGTGAAATCAACGTTAACAACTCGATATTACTGTAACAACTAGATAACGTTAGAGAATAAACTGGCTTTTTATAAGGATTTACTCAAGACATTGTGTAACGTAACAAAACCGACCCGAAATGACTGACCATTCAAATCTATTATGATTATCTTGTGACGTCACAGAAACGTAACTGATTCCATGTTGCATTGCAACTCCGTTAGGCCGCAAAATGGCGGATGTGTAGTAGGACGTTTTTACCAGCTGCCAGGCAAACTTTGAGTGTTTTTCCCTGTCGAACTGTTTATCCCTTTTTTTGCAATGGTGTAGTTGTTATAAAGATGCGCAATCACCTTACCGCATTGCGTAACGTGATGACAAGCAGTTAATTTCAGAGAAACCGTCATTTTTTCCCTCTCCACCCTGGCCTAGCATTTAACGGGTCAACGTCTTTCTCGATCAACCGCGACAGCTAACTAGCAAGCCCCTGAAGAAGAAATGCCGCAAAGTGAATGACAACGATAAAACTTTGGCAGCAGCAACCGAGGGGGTTGATGCGTTGCAACAGAAAACTCACGTTTGTACTACGGGGTGATCGAAAAGTCTCTCCGCAGTAGTTGCTGCGTAGA
Organism: Aldrovandia affinis; assembly: GCA_029706075.1. NCBI lineage: Eukaryota > Metazoa > Chordata > Actinopteri > Notacanthiformes > Halosauridae > Aldrovandia > Aldrovandia affinis. The sequence goes on from JAINUG010000141.1 coordinate 1,669,571, forward strand.
CTTTTTGATCACCCTATACTTCCTTCGTTGCTAAATTTCTGACTGCTGTCAAACTTCTCCTAGTTACAAAAAAAAATGTCAACTGAAGTTTGATTAAGAGCGTAGATCGGTCAATGCACCAGACAATAAAAAGTGTCAATCGACTACGCACTTAAAAACTAGCTAACGTTACCAAAAATGGAACGAAAATCATCCCCCCAAAAATCAGAAAGTGCTCATTTCAGTCAGCCTGGACAAAGGACCCCGACTTTATGCAATGGATAATAAATATTTATCTTGCTCCTGGCAGTGTTAAGGCTGTGCCAAGTCATTCCAGCAACATGAAATATGACAATTCCTAAAGCTAGGACACAGCCATCAGGAATAGCTAATTTCCTCGTAAAAGAGGCTGCTAAGAAGAACGACAGTTTGAAGCAGCAGGTAACCGAGACAACTGAAAAAGGTTAATTTTGCCATACAGAACAATTTACCTTGAGCGTAATGGGTGATCTCAGTGAATGCGTCGGGGACTGTTTTTCTGACTCGAAAATAGCTAAAGATATCAGGTACTCCGATATTGCCGAGTTGTTGGTGCCTGTTAACATTCTGCCTAGGGATCCTGCGTCTTGTGCCTACGCTTGGCACACTCTTTTGACTCAGCATCAGCTCTTACAAGACGCCTCTTATCCTCCTCTCTGTTTGCTTCCAGTGACACCAATGTGCTGTCAAGCCACAATCGATTCATCACATTAGATATAGCAGTGGCACCTGCAGCGCACTTTCTCACCGCACTGTTCAGGTGTCTGTATGCACAAAATATCAACGGTCACCACAGGGGGTCCACACGCAAGTTTTTCCAAATGTCGTTGCCAAACTGGCTAATCTTGGGAGGCCAGTCCCAATCCTAGGTGGGAGTGCAATTCTGCACCATGTGGTCCAGAGCAGAGTCCACATCCTGTCAGATGAACTCATTTGCAATGCCCACTTTCTGGAGGAGCGCCGTGGCCATCGCCTCCAACTCCGGGTCCATAATGTTCTTCAGGTGGGAGCACATTGTTCCCACGGTATCCACTGCAACCCGGGAGACACTGGAGCACAGGTTTCATAACCTGGAGACAAGCACATCTGTCAGCACTGCAAAGGATCACGGTGAACATGGCTGCTATAAGGTACAACGAAGAAACCAGCGCTGATCTTTACAGGAAAAAAACGGACCAAATAATTCTGTGAAAGTGGCAATGGCCAGTCAGGGGAGCTTATGTATAGAACTCTTCAACAAAAATGTTGGCCACTGAAGTGGGTCAACTAATAGGAACTGAGTTGACTGGATGGTACTGCCGGTACTGACAGATTGTTCCATTTGCAGAGACTTTAAAATAATGTGAATTGTGGTTCTCCAGGCTCAGCACTGCATTCATGCCTGCTGCAGTTTCCTGAGAATCAGCAGGGAGGACTGTATGTGAGACGGAAAGGGCACCTCCTGCATCAGGACAAGGCAGATTTCACGACGTCTGGTAATCAAGAACTCTGGGTAGTTCCGCACAAGGCTGTTGATGATGTTCAAGCCCTTTATGGTCTTCTCCCTTTGATACAATAAAAATATACAGTAAAGCTGACAGAATGATACTTGCAATCATATGCAGTTCCTGAACAGTCCTATAAAACCATTTCAGTTTAAGATACTGTGTTAGCTTCGCAGTCAATTATCTCCCACTACATTTCTGTATGTACAAATGTGTGACATGACCGCAAGCCAAATCGTATTCTGAATATATTGCCCTTAGCTTGTGCTCCAATATTGTAGGACTAGTCTTTTTGTTAGCAATTTTAATAGATTTTAAGCATTTGTTTTGGGTAGTTAGGTAGCACTAACTATAACACAGAAGATAATGCCAGAATTTCAGTGTTATTTAGCTAAGGAAACTTAGCCAACTAAAGTCATGCTAACTAACTAACAAGCATAATTTCCATGAGTAATTCCTAATTTATCTTTAAAATATAGCTAGCTAGTTGGTTCACACATTGATTACATCAAATCCTTTCATTTTAGACTTTTCAGTAGCTAAGTCCCAATTATTAGCTAGCAGATTTTCTGTTGCAATACTATAGCCCAGCTAGCGAACATTGACTTTCACAGGCTGAGCACTAGGCAGCATCCCATAGACTAAACTAGCCAGAACAAAAAAAAAACCATTAAGAACAGGTCATTTTGCAGTCTTGGCATGTTTCAGAGTGCAGACTAATGGATACGGCCAATCAATCCACAGCCTGTACTGCAGTTGCAGTACTGATGAAATGAGCTGCAGTTGTCTGCTGAGGTCCAGTTGCTCACCAGTCGTCTGAGCTTATTAGTGCCAAGCTCTGTGCCAGCACTTGCTTGGGGTTGCTAAGTTGCTGCGTCTCTGACTTTTTCTGGTCAACGTTCTTCCAAACGATAACCGGGGGCTGGTTGTCTGTAGGACCAAATCAGCAATCTTTGCCGCCATTTATTCATACTGTTAGAACTTTGATAATGCACATCACAATCCCTGATTGGACAGTAAAGATAAGTCTTGTTTACCTGGCTAACACCATCCCGGGACATGAAATTCTCCATTTCAACTTGTTGGTGGAGTCCACCGGCATTGTATCCACCTTCGTGGCACAGTCACAGTGGCACACGGAAGTCTGTATGGATACATCCTGGAAACGGATCACAGCCTTGCTGCGTCTTCCATTAGAGTGTGGATCATTTCCTCTCTCAGCCCGAGAGGTGGTAGCAAGAGACCCATCTAGAATGAAATAAACAGGAAATGCACCTTTTGCAACCTGCCAGAGTTCACCGTTCATTTTAGACTATGTGACGTAATAGTTAACTTGCGTAATAGTTAACTTGATCCGCATGAGTTATTCATCCAACCTTTGGATCGCATTTTCCATTAAGAGATTTGACAACAATATCGATTTTTTCCCAGAAAGCCATTTTGAATGTCAATTTATTCAAGTTTGAGATTTTCTAAGGCTTAGATGATATGATATGATATGATAGTTTCATTTATATTGCGCCCTCCAACCAGTAGTTACATCAGCCCGGGGCGCAGCCCGGGGAAGAAGAAAACAAAAGACAAGAACAATAGGAACATGCAAAGTACAGTCAGCCATCCAAACAGACAGAGAACATAAGGACATAAATACACCTGTCACACAACAGTAAAACTTACTCAGGGATTGTCTCTGGCGAAAAGGTGTGTTTTAAGCATGGCCTTAAAAGTCTGTAGGGTGTTTGCGGACTTGATGTTTAGAGCAGTGGTTCTTAACCTTGTTGGAGGTACTGAACCCCGCAAGTTTCATCCGTGCATTCACCGAATCCTTCGTAATTGGAAAAATAAAATATTTCTTCAAAACATAGGTATATATTTTATTAGTGCACAAAATGAACCATGCATCAGTTGCACACAAAATCACTGTGTTCAAAGAACAAAACCAACAAAACATGAATTTCACACAAAAACAAAAACATAACTCAATGAATATTTACTGCAAATCAATGTGACTTTTGCTGTTGCCTTTCAGAGAAGTTCAGAAATGCGCGGCTTCATCTTGGCAAGTGCAATCATTTTTGCAACAAAGTCTGTTCCTTTTCTTCGTTTTCATGTCTACCATCCTTGAAAAGGATTGCTCGCAAAGATACGTTGTAACAAACGGTGTGAGTATCTCAAGGGCTTTCTTAGCAATAAGAGGAGGGTACGCTACGATTTGGTGACCAAAACGTTGAGAGCGTTGTTGTTCTGAAGAGTTGCTGTTGAACCTGGCTCTGCTGAAGTTCAATGATTTCATCGAGGTATTCATCATTGACATCTGCTGTCGCAACACTAAACGTGAACGGCTGTCTCACCCATGCTGGATATGACTCTGGTGGGGAAGTATCCGTCGAGAGACTTTGCGAGCTCATCTAAGTGCATGGTAATTGCTTGCTTCAGTTCCCCGGGTACAGAAATGTCTCCGATTGTAGACACGTCTTCGATCTTACTTACACAGTCGTCCAGCAGGGGAAAGTTTGCGAAGTTATCATTCTCTGTTCGTCGTTTCCATAACGGTAGCTTTTTTTGAAAAGCCTTCAGGTTTTCTTCTGCTTCGATGATGTTGACTCCACCGCCCTGCATCTGTCGATTGAGATGATTGAGAGCATCGAAGATATCGCCCATGTACGCCAAAATGAGAATGAACTCAGAATTTTCGAAGCAATCTGCATGACCATGTTGGTGCTCTCGCAAAAACAGGGCTAATTCCACACGCATGGCAAAAACACGATTCCGCACCTTTCCCTGGGATAACCACCGAACGTTAGAATGGTACAGAAGTACCTCGAATTCAGAGCCCATTTCATTACACAGCTCTTTGAAGATGCGGTGCTTCAGAGCACTATTTTGCACATAGTTCACACATTCCACTACAATTTTTAATACTTCTGCCAGTTTTGGAGGCAAGGTTTTTGTTGCCAACGCATGCCTGTGCAGAACACAGTGCGTAACAATGATGTGTGGTGCATCGGCTTTCACCAGCGCTCCAAAACCAGAGTTTCGTCCCAGCATGACTGGAGCTCCGTCCGAACAAACTGCAGAAACCATATTCCACGAAAGATCGTTGTCTCTGAAGAAGTCATCCACAAGTTTCTTCACGTCGGCTGCCTTGGTTGTTGTTGTAAGAGGCTTACAAAAGAAAAAATCTTCCTTTATCACGTCGTCTTTCACATAGCGCACGAATATAACAAGCTGGCTTAGATTGGAAACGTCGGTACTCTCGTCGAGTTGGAGGCTGAATTTTGCTGGGCTTGAAATCAGATCTGCAACTACTTGAGCCAAGATGTCATCGCTCATGTCGTCTATTCTGCTGCTGATGGTGTGATTTGAAAGAAGAATTTGGGATAACTTATCTGCAGCAGATTTTCCCAGCATGATATTCGCCATCTTCAAGGCAGCTGGTTTTACGAGTGTTTCACCAATGGTGTGTGGTTTGCCCTGCTTTGCGATCAGGTACGCAACTTCGTACGATGCTGTGAGGATCGGTTTGTTGATGGGTACAAAGCCGAGAACAGGCAGAGTAGCCTTTTCATCGAATCTGGCTCTCTTCACCTTGAATTCAGCGAGCGTTGTGTTCTTGTATTTCCCATCTCCATGCAGCTTTATGAAGTGTTCCCTTAGTTTTGCTGGTGCTAGACTAGAATTGCTGAACTTGTCATTGCAAATCATTCCTTGAGGACGCTGACTCCCATCACGTTCCGTTATACACGTGAATCCATATTGTACGTATTCGTCCGACCACCTTCTTTTTTTGCTCGACATAGTTAGTATGAAGGGATTGAAAGATTAGGCAGGAAATCACAAATGACGTACAATCACGACAGTCACAAGTCGACTACTGAGCGCACCAAGTTCCCTGCAGCACAGATATCAAGGCCAAGCGATGTGGCGTGATCAGCTGCAGCTAATGATGGCCAAGCAGAGCGTGACGTCACGAATCATATGAGTGGGGTGAACAGAACGGACACACACACAGTATGTGTGTGTCTTGACCTCCACCGAACCCCAGAGACTGACTCACCGAACCCCTGGGGTTTGATCGAACCCAGGTTAAGAACCACTGGTTTAGAGGGAGCTTATTCCACAGTTTTGGCGCTGCAACAGCGAATGCTCGGTCTCCCTTTGTCACCAATTTTAACTGCGGGATCTTCAGGCAAACTTGGTCGTTGGATCTGAGGGATCTGGAGCTAGATGATCGAACCAGGAGTTCCTCAGTGTAGGCTGGAGCGAGACCGTTTAGGGCTTTGTAGATGAGGATTTTGAAGTTGACTCTCTGCTTCACAGGGAGCCAGTGGAGGGATGCAAGGACTGGGGAAATGTGGTCCCTCATTTTGGTCCCCGACATGAGCCTGGCAGCTGCGTTCTGGGCGAGTTGTAGGCGGTTGATGGTTTTCTCGGCCACACCAGAGTAGAGGGCGTTACAATAGTCCAGTCCTGACAAGATCAGAGTGAGGGTGACCCTCTGAAGGTCGCTGGGGGAGAGGAGTGATTTGATTTTTGCAATGGTGCGCAGTTGGAAAAAGCAGGACTGTGACACTGTTCGCACTTGCTGGTCGAACTTCAGATCGGAGTCAAAGAAGACTCCCTGGTTTTTGACATGGGGTTTTATCAGGGTGGACAGACTACCCATGTTGTTAGCGATCTGGCTGACAGGTGGTTGTGCCGAACAGGATTATCTCGCCCTTGCTCTCATTTAGCTGCATGAAACTTTGCGACATCCACTCCTTGATGTTTCCCAGGCAGTCCTTCAGACGGTTTAAACCAGTGGGGTCGTCTGTGGTGAGTGGTAAGTAGACCTGGGTATCATCGGCATAGCAGTGGAACAAGATGTTGTGCCGAGTGATAATCTGACTGAGCGGGAGCATGTAGAGATTGAAGAGAATGGGGGCCAGGATTGAACCCTGTGGGACTCCGCAGGTGAGGTTGGACTCAGTGCTGTGACCAGCCCGGAAGCCGGACTGGAATTTCTCCAGAATGTTGTTGCGGTGGAGGTAGGGGAGCAGCTGACTGAGAACAGCCTTTTCCAGTAGTTTAAACAGAAATGGAAGTTTGGATATTGGCCTGTAGTTGCTGAGGAGGGCGGGGTCTAAGCTGGGTTTTTTAAGGCGGGGCTGGACTACTGCTTTTTTAAAGGAGGATGGAACCGTAGCCATAGCCAGGGAGCTGTTGATGATGGAGAGGATGTGTGGACCAACTGTGTCGAACACCTCCTTGAGGAGGGGGGCGGGGACAGGGTCCAGGAGGGATGAAATGAGCTGCAGTTGTCTGCTGAGGTCCAGTTGCTCACCAGTCGTCTGAGCTTATTAGTGCCAAGCTCTGTGCCAGCACTTGCTTGGGGTTGCTAAGTTGCTGCGTCTCTGACTTTTTCTGGTCAACCTTCTTACAAACGATAACCGGGGGCTGCTTGTCTGTAGGACAAAATCAGCAATCTTTGCCGCCATTTATTCATACTGTTAGAACTTTGATAATGCAGGTCTGCTGCACATCACAATCCCTGATTGGACAGTAATGATAAGTCTTGTTTACCTGGCTAACACCATCCCGGGACATGAAATCCTCCATTTGAACTTGTTGGTGGAGTCCACCGGCATTGTATCCACCTTCGTGGCACAGTCACAGTGGCACACGGAAGTCTGTATGGATACATCCTGGAAACAGATCACAGCCTTGCTGCGTCTTCCATTAGAGTGTGGATCATTTCCTCTCTCAGCCCGAGAGGTGGTAGCAAGAGACCCATCTAGAATGAAATATACAGGAAATGCACCTTTTGCAACCTGCCAGAGTTCACCGTTCATTTTAGACTGTGTGACGTAATAGTTAACTTGCGTAATAGTTAACTTGATCCGCATGAGTTATGTTGATGACGCAGGTTTCAGTGAGGAGGCCATCTCGGAGAGGGAGGACATTGAGATGGGGTCAAAACTGGGGAGATTGGATGCGCATCCCAGAGTGGTGGCCAGGTCCTGAGTGGGAGGTGGGATATTTCTTCTGATGTTAATCACTTTCTCGCAGAAAAAGGACAGAAATTCCTCACACTTGGTGGGGGATGGGTCCTGGATAGCGGTGGGAGAGGGGTATGCAACAGAGTTTATGGTCTGGAATAAAACTCTGGGGTTGTGTGAGTTGTTAGCAATTACACTGGCAAAGTATTTTGCTCTCTCGCTTTTTACCACTCTCTGGTAGGTCTGCTGGCTGTCCCTGAGCATCTCCAGTAAGATCTGCAGCCGGTCTTTCTTCCACCTGCGCTCAGCCTGCCTCCAGACCCTCCTCTGTGCTCTAGTGGTGTCATTGAGCCAGGGGGTAGCCGCAGGTTTGGGCTTCTTGAGGGTGAGAGGGGCGATGGTGTCCAGGATAGACTGGCAGGTGGAGTTAAACATGATGGTGAGTTCCTCAGGGTCTGAAGATGGTTTTTCGCCTGCAGTGTTTTTGGCGGCGGTAAAGGCGGGGAAAACTTGGTGGGTGTCTGGGCATTGATGGAACGAGAGAGGTGTACGCGGCGTTGAGAGTTAGTGGGGGGGCAAGGATGAATTAAAGAGCACGGCATCATGGTCACAGTCAACATGGGCCTTCGTGGTCCCCACATCTCTGATGGGGAGATCCAGCGAAAGGACGAGATCTAGGGTCCTCCTTTGTGGGTGGGACCAGAGACATGTTGGATCAGTCCGAAAGACTGGATCAGGTCCATAAACTCACTCTCAAATGCCCTGATGGGATTGTCGACATGGATGTTAAAGTCGCCCAAAATCAACACCCTGTCGTGGCTGGGGATGATGTCTGTGAGGAAAGTAGAGAACTGAGATATAAAGTTCTTAGTTCCCTTAAAAACCCTGCTGTCCGTCGGACGGTAAATGATAATGACCAGGAGGGGGTCAGCTGAGCCCACTTTAACTAGCTGAGCTTCAAAGCTGGAGAAAGTGGGGCAGTTCAGCATGGAACAGGTGTAATTGTCCTTGTACATTAAGGCCACGCCCCCTCCCGTCTTGCCGCATCTCGGAGTGCAGTGGAATTTCCAGCCAACTGGGCAGAGTTCTATGAGCGCAGATAAATCTTCTGGGACTTGCCAACTTTCTGTGATGGCGAAAAAATCCAGATCTTGATTGGAGATGAAGTCAGACAAGACCGATGTTTTTTCTTTCACGGATCTCGCGTTCAGTAGTCCTAATTTCACGGAGACTCTGCTTGACGAAGAGCTGGGTGTAGACACCGGCTCTCGCTGGTCTGGCGGCCGATTTTGAGAGGGGAGAGGCGGCGGGGTAGTGAGAGGAGCCCGCGGTTCACATTTGGCTCTTGCACCCGCTCGCTTTCCTCGGCGACGGCCTCCTCCTCTACGGTGGGTCCATCGGTTCACACTCCATGGTCCCCGGGGGATAAATGGAGACTGAGAAAAGACGCTGTGCCAGGTGTTCCTCGCGGTGATCGGGTTTTTCCTCCATAGAGGCACGGATCTCATGAAGAGTTTGCCGATCATATCGGTAGACAAACAGGTTAGTTTGTACAACATTTAAACGCACCAGGACACAAAACGAGAGTTCAAACGACCAAAGAGCTAGGAAGTGGCCGGCTGCTGTCGGGGATAGCGCCGCCATGTCTAAACTTAGACAAGATTTTCTAAGGTAGCTAACTAACGTTATCTAACTGTATCACAACACGAGTATTCACGTTTGTTACATATTTTATTATTTTTGCTGGCTAGTCAGTGAGCTTATTATCAGCATACTTACTGCATACTCACATACTGTTATAATACTACTGAAATCTGATTTTTCAGTCACATCAGACTATTAACATTTTGGGATTCATAATTTAGTGTTTATTTAGGATACAGATACCCTTATCTTTTTACTGGGAAAAATGACATTTGAAGAATGTTTGACCACCTAGAATCTTGAAATATGAAAGAAAAAAAACAATTCTTTGAGGCTGTAATTCAAAGAATTAAAGATAACTAACCATATAAAATATGAGGCGCTGGACATATAAATGAAACAGTATCTTTTTTTTTTTTTTTATTTTTTTATTCCCACCACCCCCTCTTGGGAGGTCAACTTTATTTTTATTTGTTTTTTAATATTACAATTTTTTGGCAAAAAAAGGAGAAAAACATTGTGAAGTCTCTTTGAGGGGGGTTAAAAACAACCAAACCAATGAACAAACAGACAAAAAACAAAACAAAAACAAGAATAAACCAAAAAAGCACAGATTTTTTATTTATTTTTTTCAACCCGGGTAGGGTCTAAAACCCTCCCTTACAACAGTGGAGACCTATGGAGAAATGTACAGTACAATAAAGGAAATTAATCAGTGTCCCACCAGGTGACCACCCCCCTCCAACACATACACCTCTACATATACACGATTAGACACATATACACTGATATGAACACAATGACAAAGGGACATAATGAAACAAACATCCAGACAAACCATACAGTACAAATAATGACAAAGACATATGAAACAAACCGTCAATAACAAACCAACGCAACTAATTGACACTTCGACATACAACAAAAAACAAAGATATCTTAAGACAGGTACTGATTCTCATTACGTATACAGGATTTTATCCTCGTCACAGACTGAAATTAAGCAGATCAATTTTTTACGATTTAAATTTTAGGATTTACCTTTTGCAGAGATAGAGCTGGGCCAAACTAGAGTGGGGAGAGTAATGATAGCCCAGGTAAAAAAATATTATACTTAAATTATACTATTTACAGAATGTACTAAGTACACTTTGTGCTTTTTTTGTCGCCTTCAAGTATAGTTAAGTGTACTTAAGTAGTCCTTTAGTAGTACTTGAGTACTACTTGAATACACTTAAAGTGTAATTAGTATGCTTTTTTGGAACCACTTTTAACACACTTTAAGTGTACTAAGTACACCAGTGAAAATCATGATTCCTGAACATTTGAAATACACTTGTAGTACAATTTGTAGTATATTTGTAGTATATTTTTAGCACACTGCTATCATACTCTTAGCCAGGTCCTGCGTGAACAGCGTCATTCGCTTGTTGCTTATTCTCTGGAAGAGCCGTTTACGGACCTGGACTGTGGAGTTGACCAGGAACATCTGTAAAAACACAGAGGTAGATTTAAAACTGAGTTTTGGCTTCAAGGGGTGACAGTGCCATTGATATGCAGTGATGACTTTGTTATAGAACAACAACAACTAGTCCAATACCTGTGACAGAGGGACAGACGCACATTTCTCGGTTTAAGTATAGGATGAGGTACAGCTGTGACATGGAGTTAGTTGAATTTAGTCCTAATTATCTATCAGGTGCAGCGTGTGCGCGCACGTGCGTTTGCGTGAGTGTGTATGTGTATGTGTGCGATGGAGTATGGTTAGTGTATGTCCTTGAGTCATACCAAGTCATCACTGCCAGCATCACTGCCAGTTCGCTGGGATGAGTCACTTTGGTTGGAACTACATATTGATGATCCTGACTGAGACAGGACTGCCTTCATGGTAACCACCAATCCTGGCAGCTCTAAGACAAGGACGTAACAAATTGAGACACAAAATAGCATATTATGTTAAACATGCCATTAAATCACATTAACCAAATGACAGCAAAAATGGATTGGATGTTTTTTGTAGCATGTGGGAAGTTGGGTCTGGAATCTGAAACGACATGCAACATGCATGCACATGGGCTTCAAAATAACAGTGGGATACATGTCTTCAATTCATGAATTTCACTTAACATAACATCAATCAGAATGGATGCCTCCCACCCACCTTTCAGAGCCTTCAAAGTCTCCTGATCCAATTCCAACAAAACCTTCTCTGGTTGCTGCTGGCGCGGTGTTTGAGAAAGGAGGCTATTGTCGTCATCCTCTTCCTCCTCACTGGTCACGATCATCTGCGCAGAAAACATTGACCAAATTATCTTAAGCAAGTAATGCAGCTAGACTACATGCCAAGACAATGTTTTCAGGATGTGAGCATGTATGTGTTCAATAGTCTTGCTCCACAGCCTTTCATTTGATGAAACATAATTAGACCTACCAGTTTTTTCTTTTTGTTTGGAGCAAACAATGAGCCAGAGGCACATGTTGCATCTGAATCGGACCCATCTACAAGAGTAGAGGGTTTGCTCAGCTTGGTGGTCCTTTCAGCATGCAGGTGCCTCTTCAGCCGCTCACCCATGGTAGCCGCCATCTGCGATCTCCTAACCTGCCATGTTGAGTACCAACACAGGTGTTTCAGAAGGTCGTGAAAGCACGAGTTACGGGTTGCCTGGCCATTAGTCTATCCTCCATTTCCTCCAAAGTGAAGCCACTTAAGGATAATTTTACTTCGAAATGTATTCTATCAACACACACCTTCACAACAATAGACTGGAGTCATAATTTATTGGTTTTGGGTGCACTGTTGAGTGGTTTTGACTGTTTTTAGAGGTTAGCATATGTGTTCAATAGTCTTGTAATAGTAAACTAAATTACCACTATAAGTATTTGCAATGTAGTATACTTTTAGAAAGTGTACTGAAATGCATCTTAAAATGAACTACATTAAAGTGCACTTTTTGTAAGTATACTTAAATACACTTCTAATGAAATACAATTAAAATTGCATACTATTAGTGTATTACAAAGGACTTAAACATAAGTATACTTTTCATAAGCACACTAAATTACAACTATAGGTACTTGCAATTTAGTATACTTTTTTTAAAGTACACTTATGTACAATTTCCAATACACTTACAATAAAGTACACTTTTTATAAGTATACAGAAATACCACTTTAAGTATAGCAGAATTAGTATATTTATTTTTAGTACATTGAAGTTGAACTTAATTACATCTAGTTTGAAGTACACTTTTTAAAAGTACATGTTAAATATACTTGAAATTAAGCACAAAAAGTAAAAGTGTACTTGAAATATCTTTTGTATACTTAAGTTATATTTCTAATACACTAAAGTATACTACTTTTTCACCTGGGAGTGCCTTTTCCTTTATTCCCAGGCCTCTTTTTCTCTGATTTTACTCCATCTTTTTGTATAGTCTATAGTTTTTGTTTTGTAGTCCATGGTGCATTCTATTTTGCTATAGTATTTGACAAAGTTCTTGAATCTTTCAATTCTTAAAGTGTCAGCAGATGTTTGTTTAAAGATGAAAGTTTTTGTTAAATATAGAATTATAGGAGTGATTCCACTTGTTTCTTCTGTATTTAGCTCTCCCAACAGTACTTTTTGGAGATCAGGTTGCATGGCAATTGTACAGGCTCCCAGCCATTCTTGCACTTTCTGCCAAAACATTGCTACAATTGGACAGTACCAAAATAGATGATCCACAGTTTCTATCTCTTCCTGGCAGAAACGGCAAAGAGGGGATGATTCTATTCCCCAAATATTTAACTTTTTTTTTGTTGCTAGAAATTTATAAATAATTTTGTATTGAAAATATCTTATTTTTGGATCAAGTGTCGTTTTGTATATATTTAAAAAAAACCTTGTTCCAAGGGATTGGTGCGTCTAACATTTTTTCCCAACTGTCCATAATCTTATAAGGTATCGATATTAAGTTATTTGTACTTAAGTAGAAGTTATATAAGGCGGCACGGTGGTGCAGTGGATAGCGCTGTCGCCTCACAGCAAGAAGGTCTCGGGTTCGAATCCAGGCCGGGGGCCTTTCTGTGCGGAGTTTGCATGTTCTCCCCGTGTCCGCGTGGGTTTCCTCCGGGTACTCCGGTTTCTTCCCACAGTCCAAAGACATGCACGTTAGGCTAATTGGAGAGTCTAAATTGCCCGTAGGTATGAGTGTGTGAGTGAATGGTGTGTGTGCCCTGCGATGGATTGGCGACCTGTCCAGGGTGTATTCCTGCCTCTCGCCCGGAACGCATGCTGGGATAGGCTCCAGCCCCTCCCGCGACCCTGACCAGGAATAAGCGGCTTAGATAATGGATGGATAGAAGTTATATATATCTTTATTTATTTTTATTCCTTTTACCCATTTTACTTTTTTGATCTGCGGTCTACATACAAAAAGTGTTTCCATTTTATTATTATTTTAGATTTTTTGTTTCCATGGATGTGGAATAGCTCCCCTTAATTGATTATACATTTGTATTGTGCAAACATTTCCATAGGTATTTATAAGTTGTTTATATGTCATCAACTTATTTTCTGTGTTTATTAAATCGTTTAAAATTTTTTTACCTTTGTCCATCATGGATTTCCAAAAAATTGGTGCTCCATCAATCCTTATATTTGAGTTTAGCCATATTATTTGCTGTAGAAATTCTTCTGTATTTTCTGGCGGGTAAAATTGGAAATGTAACCAACTTTTCAAGGCTTCCTCCAGGAAAGTTGATAATTTTGAGAAAATGTGGTTGATATGCCTAAAATGATTTGGGTTAATTTGAATAAATGGAAAGAGATTCTTTTCAAATATTGGGTGTATTCTTTTTATTAGTTGACTTGTAAACCAGTTTGGGTTTAAATAGTATTTTGGAATAAGAGGCTTTCAGTGAGAAATTTAGTGCCTTCAAATGTAATAATTTTAAACCTCCTACTCCATATTCGTTGTACATATATGTCCTTTTAATTTTGTCAGGTTTATTGTTCCATATAAATTTAAATATTTTTTGTTCAAATAATTTAAAGGAATGCTCCTTTGGGGATGGTAGTGCCATCAATAGATGTGTACATTGGGAGACCACTAGTGAGTTTATTATTGTTATTTTTCCATAAATGGTTAAGTAGTTTCCTTTCCAAGGCATTAGAATCTTTTCAATTTTGTCAAGTTTACTGTTGAAGTAGAAACAGTATCTTTGTTATCGGATTATAATTAATAATTTCAGTTTGGGCTACCTATTCCCTTGATTTACTGGAGATGATGCCTTCAAACTGGGATTTAATAGGCCAATTAATGATCTGTTAACTGATCTCATGTGAATATCACTATTATAATCTTACCTTTACACTAATAAGCTGCATACCCTGAAATTCAGCTATGCTGCAGTCTTTTTAGTGTACCACCCCATGATTTTCACTGGCCCCATCTGCCCCCCCTCCTGACTGACTTACTTGAAGAAAGGGGCGTGGTATTAGGTTCGATGCCCACGCAGTTGGAACATGCCTTCCTGAATAGACCACATAAGCGCTTAAGCCACTTCGGTTTTGAGAATTTTGTCTTTTTCTCCTTTCTACTTTCTTCTTTCGATGGTCTTTCATCCATTATGTAACGTTGGTGTGAAATCAACGTTAACAACTTGATATTACTGTAACAACTAGATAACGTTCGAGAATAAACTGGCTTTTTATAAAGATTTACTCAGACATTGTGTAACGTAACAAAACCGACCCGAAATGACTGACCATTCAAATCTATCATGGTTGTCTTGTGATGTCACAGAAACGTAACTGATTCCATGTTGCATTGCAACTCCGTTAGGCCGCAAAATGGCAGATGCGTAGTAGGACGTTTTTACCAGCTGCCAGGCAAGCTTTGAGTGTTTTTCCCTGTTGAACTGTTTATCCCTTTTTTTTGCAAAGGTGTAGTTGTTATATAGATGCGCAATCACATTACCGCATTACATAACGTGATGACAAGCAGTTAATTTCAGAGAAACCGTCATTTTTTCCCTCTCCACCCTGGCCTAGCATTTAACGGGTCAATGTCTTTCTCGATCAACCGCGACAGCTAACTAGCAAGCCCCTGAAGAAGAAATGCCGCAAAGTGAATGACAACGATAACTTTGGCAGCAGCAACCGAGCGGGTTGATGCGTTGCAACAGAAAACTCACGTTTCTACTACGGGGTGATCGAAAAGTCTCTCTCTCTGCAGACTTTTCGTAGTTGCTAAATTTCTGACTGCTGTCAAACTTCTCCAGACGAATATTTTTTTACTGAAGTTTGATCAATGCACCAGACCTATACTATGCACTTAAAAACTAGCTAACGTACCAAAAATGAAAATCATCCCCCAAAATTTCATTTGACTGCTGTCAAACTTCAAAGATCCTAGAAATGTATACTGCATTTGGTGCTAAAAGTCTTTTTCTATTGCTTCTGGCAGTGTTAAGGCTGTGCCAAGTCATTCCAGCAACGTGAAATATGGTGGCTATACTTTTCTGACTAGAGATCCTGCGACTTGCGCCTACGCTTGGCACACTCTTTTGACTCAGCATCAGCTCTTACAAGACGCCTCTTATCCTCCTCTCTGATTGCTTCCAGTGACACCAATGTGCTGTCAAGCCACAATCGATCCATCACATTCGATATAGCAGTGGCACTGGCTGCTTGTTGAATGTGGCTACTGCCATCAGGAGACTTGTTCATCATCCTGGCTGGCCAGCTGATCCTCACCTTTTTCTAGGGCTCGCTGGTACCAGCACCAAGATGAGGAGCACCTGTTATGATTTGGGGTTTTGTCTGTGGACATTAACCCCTGAGGTCGGCTGGATCGCGCCGATCCAAGCAGCAATACAAGCTATTTTGCCCACAAAAACAGTTTTGGGGCATCTCAACAAGATTACAGAGTTCAGACACTCATTAGCATTCTGGGTTCCACCGTGCTGCATTCTTTTCAGGAGACTTGTTCATCATCCTATGGTACACAGGCACCATTTTCTGTGCAACCTCCCGATTCAGAAATGTGTGGCCAGCATGTGTTTTATGACTAGGTGGATCCTCACCTTTTTCTAGGGCTCGCTGGTACCAGCACCAAGATGAGGAGCACCTGTTATGATTTGGGGTTTTGTCTGTGGACATTAAATGGAGAAGACCAGCCCAGATTGCTGTCTTCATTCCCTCCACATCACCCTGGTTGTCCAGAATTGCACCCCTGTAATAATTCTGCAGGCTCTTACATTTATGTGCAGTCAGTTTGCATACACCTTTCCCCCCAAGGTGTTTCTCTGCACTAAGTTTACGGAGGGCAGTTCCCATTCTCTTGTGTGCATGGTTAGTACACTACAGTTTGCCAATTTCAATGCCTGGGTAGGGATCAAGCTTTCACGTCTGGACTACTGCAATTCCTTGCTGGCAGGCCTACTGGCCTGTGCCATCAAGCCACTGCAAGTAGCCCAGAATGCTGACTCTCGTCTGGTGTTCATCCAGCCGAAGTTCACCCACGTCACCCCTCTACTCTCCTCTCTGCACTGGCGCACCATCGCAGCACGCATCAGATTCAAATCAATGGTCCTTGCTTTTCAAGGATTTCTTAATGAGTAATGTGTCATGTTTTTCCATATTAAATTAAAAGGTATGTTATCAATTGCTTTACACATCTGATTATGGACATATAGGGCAGTGCCCCTCGGAACCGGTCCACGGTGCTAAAAAGGTTGGTTTTTTTAACGTTTTCTTCAATTTTGCGCCCCTCTTGCACCCCCCACGCTACGCCTCTGGTCACACGCGCCCCCCCTGGCATCGCACCACGCCCCCCCAAGGGGGCGCGCCCCACTATTTGAGAAACACTGATATAGGGAAACAGCTGCATAGGTACATCTGGAGATACTCTCTGCCTTTGTAAGCAATACTCTTCCAAGCAAAAGTCCCTCTGTAGCCATTGGTTCAAGGGTCACGGCAGCGAACTACGCGGGAGGGATTGACCTGAAAATAGCGTGAGTAATTGGCTACCAAATTGGAAGAATATCAGGATAAATCAGAAACAAATATACATTTTTTTTTTTTTTTTTAAAGGCAAGCTAGCTAGCGAAATAATATTTTCCTGCTCTTAGATTTGCTCCTGTTTAACCAACTAGCTGTAGACGGAGGAAAAAGCGGAAAATTCTCTCTCTGCTCCTTAACGGCAACAAAAGTTAGAACCTTAACCCTCTACTGCATGAATTATGTAAGGAGTAAACCACGACGGGCTGTCCCGTTATTGGGAAATAATGTACGACGGGTGGTGATGCGGCCGAGGCGAAACCGAGGTCGCTTACCACCCCTGAAGTACAGTATTTCCCAATAACGGGACAGCCCGTCGTGGTTTATTCCGCTTATACCACGGCTACCAACAATTATTATCTTCATTGGTTTTTATCGACTTAATCAGCTGAAATTAAAATATTCTTCCGCTGCTCTTTGAGGATATTGTTTTAGTGTCGTCAAGCAAATATCTGGTCGTTAGTTCTATTTTGCACCGTTGTTATGCAAAATAGCTGGTCGTTAATTCTATGATTATACCATAACAAATGGTTCTATCAGGGGAAAAAATTGTTCCTTCTCGCTTACTTTGCAATCATCCATTTATATCATGTTGCTAGCTAAAGCATGTCTTCTGTGCTCACTTAGAAAGTGTCTTGTAGTTCCTTTTCGTTTTCGCATAGCAAAAGACACAATGTAGCGAATGACAAGATTACAATTTGTTGCTACCTTGTGTAATTTGCTACATTGTCATTCGCTATGCCTATACTGCGTGAAGTTGACCGGACCTTTAAAAAAATAAAAATAATCACCAACACATCATGTTTCAGATAAAATCATTTAATTATTTATTGAACTATTTACAAACTATAAGCTAGGCTACTATGAGCTTATCGATTGAAGTTGAATTCGACATTTCCATTAATTGTACATTTACATTACTTTTTAAGCATTTAGCAGACGCTCTTATCCAGAGCGACTTACAAGATGTGCATTAATACATGGTAGTAGGATCAATCATAGTTAGCGCAGAAGATCAGTGCAGTAATACAGCAATAGACATCATTGCAGGCATCTGCGTACCATGCCTGTAACACCGGGAAGGAAAAGGTTGGTGTAAAATGTATTCATTATGACATCATCAAGGCATGTAGATTTATAATATTTTTTATTGAAAAGTAGGCTACTTTTGCTTATACATTATATTCCAAATAAAATAAGTCCCGTCAATAGACTCACGTGCATAACGCTATTTTAAAAATAAATAAATATTACGCTAGCCTACGTTCGTTGGGGCAACACATAAACACAAAGAATTTCCTTCAGCTTTAGGCCTACATATTCTCAGATAAAATAAAACAGAATAAAAACTATTTCCAAACAAACAAAAAGTTACATGTAGGCCTATCTGGCTCATAACATTTAAATTACGGCGTGCTGCTGCTGACTTGAAATCAAATCATTTCCGTTCGCTACAGACCTTTTCTCAACTCTTCCTTTTATTTCCAACTTGACGTATATAATCAGCTTCTTGTCCACAGTGATATTTACCGTCTCATCCATGATAATTCCAATGAAGTCACTCCCCTTTAGCTTTTCATCCAGCTGCTTTTCATCCAGCTGCTTCATCACAACGTCTTCCGGTGCCTTTTCCATGTCATCAATGGAGTCGCTGTGCTGGTAAATGCCCTCACACGAGACAAAATCTGGAGCCTTAACTGCTCTCAGTAGGTCAGTCAACCCCACGTACTGATGACATGCGATGTCATTTTTGGCCATGTGAAATACAACTTGTAGCTGAGAGCACAGCTTCTTGTTGGACGTTTCATTAGCCTTCTCACAGTGCCCTTTCATTGCGGTTTGCTGTCGCGTTAAATTGACCACCGATACGTGGTCACTGCACTGACTGCTCAGTGAGAGCTGAGATTCTCATGTTCGTTGCTCCTCTGGTGAATCCATTCTTCCTCCCCGATTTCTCGCAGTGTGAGCAAAACATTTTTTCTTCCCCGTATAATGTCGCACCTCAGCCAGGGGAATTTGCTTTTCCATTCGGGCCTGAACGCTCGACATTTTTGTTTCTTTTCGGCTGGAGCCACGGCATCAGCGGTCTCCGTGACTTCAGACTGTATCTCAGACTCATCGTCACCATTGTCATTAGACATGCTTGGTTTCAGAAAATACTTGTTAAGGGTTGCTTGTTTGGCCATGTCTGATCTCTCTCGCTCGTCGCTGTTTGCCGTTATGGTGGTTAGGCAGGCTACGGCATTCAATCCAAGCATGCGCTTTATCAGAGTGAAGCAATAATGAAACAAATGTAACGATTATTTTGTTCATCGCATAGGCTAGACTATAGCCTACACATTCATAAAAATAAATAAAAAAGATTCATTTTTTAATAGAAGGATATGTGTAAATTCAATTTTAACCTGTTTTAATACAGTTCAAATTGTGCTTAGAGGGAATTATTTTCACCGGACATTATGGCCGGAGAGATTTAAATATGTCGGACTTTCCCGGTAAAAAAACGGTAATTACCGGATAACGGAAACCCTGGGATAGAGGACAGTGTGAGTCAAAGGAGGAGGAGAGAGAGGAAAGTAGGGTGGACGATGCCTCGTCAGCAGGTAGGTGAGAGAAGGCATCAGTAGGGGGAAGGGAAGATAGAACAGTAGCTGACAGGGCAGCGGGGGAGAGAGAGCAGAGGTTGCGACGGACAAGGACAGTGGGAGCAGGTGAGGATGGTTTAGGCACAGAGGGGAGGGGGAGGGAGAAAGACAGAAAGCAATGGTCAGACACATGTAGAGGAGATACTGTAATGTTGGGTGATGCATAGTTCCTAGTGAAGATCAGGTCCAGTTGGTTACTGGCCTTGTGGGTGGATGGGGATTCAGCCAGGGTGAAGTCGAAGGACTGAAGCAGGGGAGGAATGCAGAGGCCTGAGAGGTCTCCAGCGGCAGGTTGAAGTCACCGAGGAGTAAGATGGGAGTGCCATCCTCAGGGAAAGCTCTGAGTAGGGCATCCATCTCATCTAGGAAACTCCCCAGTGAACCTGGAGGGCGATAAAGAACAATGATGTGCAGTTTACATTTAACAGTGACAGTGACAGCATGAAATTCAAAGGAGGAGGGTGAGAAGTGAGGAAGAGGAACAATACCAAATCTCCACAGGGGGGAGATCAGTATGCCTGTCCCTCCACCTCTACCTGTGGGTCGTGGAGTATGGGAGAAGGTGTAGGCAGCGGAGAGTGCAGCAGGGGTGGCCGTGCTCTGAGGAGGTGTTCTGTGCCGCGGTAATTGTGAAATTTGACATTGAAAACGGGAGGGGGGGAATTGCAGAGCTGGAGGTGGGATGGGGGTTTTGGATGTTTTGAATCTGCTGGTTGCTGGTCGGCAACACTTTTGGACTGCGCTGCGGATCCCAGAGTCCAGCTCCAGCATCTCCTCTCCTCAATGGATGGTGCCCAGTAGCTCCTTAAACTACTTTCACGTCGGTGACCGGTCACCGACATGATCTGTCTTGCCTCTAGGCCGGCATTTGACAGAAGGTGCACAGCAGTGCTCCGCAGGCTGTGGTTGGTGTACCAGCAGGAGAGACCAACCTCTTCACTAATTTTGGGTAGCATGTTGCCCAGGTGATGCTTCCCCATTGGTTCCCTCGAATACCAGACCACACACCCGTCGAGCTGAGCTTGGGGAGCCCTCAGAGGATGGAGGTAGAAGGCAGTGGCATCCGCTGGACATTTAGCAATGTATTTTTTGAAGCTGAGGACCGGACATTTCAGATTTCCTGGTTGGGCGAACATGAAGCCACGGTAATTTTCTTTTTACGTATCGGACAGCGTTTTGTGATTTTTTGTTTCTGCATTATGTGATAGGCACACATACTCGAGACCCTGGTCATCCCTTTTCACCTCAAAAGAGGAGAGGCGCAGGTCTCTGTTGCCCTCTGTCCCCCTCCTTGCCAGATGAAACTGTAGGTCTAGCCCAGGGGTGGGCAAACTTTTTGATTCGCGGGCCACAATGGGTTCTAAATTTTGACAGAGGGGCCGGACCAGGAGCAGATGGATGGAGTGTTTTGGTAACCCCACCTCATAGGAGAAAAAAAATGTGCTTTAATTTCAAATGAAAATGAACAAAAGCATTACAACAAAAGATCTGTCTTTGAAGCCCCACAGTATTTAGCTATTTATTGAAATGAGTCTTAAAACACTGAAAATTAAATGAATAAAAAATAACTTTTTTGTTACTAACAATTTCTATTTTAAAGCACTGCAAGTTCTGTTACCTTCAGGATATCATCATCACTCTCCTCCTGACTGTCTTTATTTCAAAAACAATAAGAGATGCAGATGTACTTATCCTGCTCCTTCTATTCAATTTGTGTCTCCAGTGCCAAAAGTCAACAACGATCAGCGCAAGGACGGAACATTGATAACGCGCCAGTCTGCGGAGCGCGTTATATTTGATCTGGTGCACATTGTTTATTTTGAGAACGTGCGTTCATTTGCGCACCACTTATGTGCGCTCCTTAACAGAAATGACATGTAACATATAAGGCTTATTGAACTAATTATTTTCTAATGCATTTTTTACATAATACAACGGAGAAACTTTTACTTTCAATGGGAACAGTGCTGTTGGTCTCCCTTTTTAGCCAGCGCATCAAAGTCTGGAGTTAGTTTAGTTGTAGCAATTCTCAGGATGGATCCGAGGTGTTGGTCTGTTAATTGGGATCTGTGGCTGGCCTTGTTGATGTTCATGATGCTGAACGTCTGTTCACACACGTAGGTCGAGCCGAACAACACCAGCATCTTCTGCGCTGTCCTCCGGAGATTTGGGAATGCGGCTTCATTGAGTGAAGCATAAAAGTCATTCAGTTTCAGAGAGTTGAACTTCTCTTTTAAGACTGGGTCGGACTGAAGGTCGATCAGTTCGAGCTGCAGCTCCTCTGGAGCTGTTTCGGGGTCTTGTGACAGGGGACAGGCCACCAACTGAAGTGACTTGTCAATTTTTTCAAAATCAGAAAACCGACGGCAGAATTCTCCGTGCAGCGCATCTAGTGACTCGCTGTATTTCTTCACTTTTGCGCCGGCCTCTTTCACCGTGGCTAGTGTGGGAAAATGTGTGAACGACTTATTTAAAATTTGCCTGGAGAATAAAACCAGCTTGGATTTGAAGGCTTTCACGTTTGTGTACATGTCCTGCACAAACTGATCCTTCCCCTGTAGTTTCATGTTGAGCTAATTCATGTGTGAAAATACGTCCGCAGCAAACGCAAAGTCACAAAGCCAGCTCTTGTTGCTCAGCTCAGGAAATTCGTCAGCCTTTCCCTGTAACTCCAAAAATGCACCAATCTCCTCTTTGAGCTCCCACACTCGTTGAAACACTTTGCCCAAACTTAACCAGCGGACTCGGGAGTGATAAAGCAGGTCCTGGTGATCCGCATCAGTTTCCTCCAGAAACGTAATGAACTGACGGTGCTGAAGTCCCTTGCGCGTATAAAGTTGACGAGTTTCACGACAGGATTTACAACATGATTCAGCTGTAATACCGATTTACATAGAGATTCCTGGTGGATGATGCAGTGGAGAAAAATAACATCCTGGTCAGGATTTTCATCTTTGACTTTATTCTGGATTCTCCTCAGCAGGCCAACGTTTTCCCGTTAAATTCGGAGATCCATCTGTGGTAGCGTTGATAAGTTTACTCCAAGGGAGCTTCATATTTTCGATGACAGCAGACACCCGGTCATACAAGTCTTCTCCCGTGTTTGTCCTTTCAGAGACTCCATTGTCAAAAACTCCTCCGTTATTTCAAAAGTGTCGTTAATCCCTCGGATAAAAATGAGGAGCTGAGCAGTGTCTTTGACATCGTTGCTTTCATCTAGTGCTAACGAATATAACGTGAATGACTCCGCCTTTTTATTTAAGTTGCTGGTGATATCTTCATCTATTAGTTCCACACGGCGAGTCACTGTCCTGCGTGACAAACTGATTTTCTCAAATTTGTCTTTGCTCTCTGGGCACAAGACACTTGCTGTCTCCACCATACATTCTTTTAAAAACTCGCCTTCAGACAGAGGCTTGCTGGCCTTTGCCAGTTTGAATGAAAGCATAAAACTGGCCTTGGTACTTGACTCCTGAATGGCAGTTTGGCGGCGAATTAATTTTTTTGTTGAGCCTGTAAATTAGCCGCCAACTTCTGAGCAGTAGCTTCCTGTTCTTTCGTTGATAGCTTGCTAGCATAGTTAGCATGCTTTGTGGTAAAGTGACGGCTAATATTATATTCTTTAAAAACCGCCACAGTTTCCTGACATATCAGGCATACAGCAGACGATCGGTGTTCAGTGAAAAAATAGTTAGTTGTCCACTCCTTATTGAACACTCGACATTCTGTGTCCACTTTCCTTTTCTTAGGTCCGCTCATCTTTACAGAAGGGCTGAGGGGTCAAAGAGCAAACGTGGAGTACCGTAATATGCGGAACCTCAACAAAGTCAATGTATCTAGAGTGCGCCATCTAGTGGGAACACATTAGAATCGCAGGGAAAATAAAACATTAACAAAGTTTATTTATTTAATTTCTTCAAGTTCGGCGGGCCGGATTAAAACGTTTAACAGGCCGCATGTGGCCCCCGGGCCGTAGTTTGCCCATGCCTGGTCTAGCCAGACCTTCTGTACCAAGCCAGTAGCTGTGTCCGGTGACAGCACAGGTGACTCTTTTAGTAGGTGATGTGGGGGTGATGTTGACTGACATCTCCCCTTTTTCCTGTATTTTTTTGCGATGGTTTTTTAGACATCGTTGCAAGACATAAATGCCTTGTCCTCAATGATGTCGAAGGAGGAGAGACCACGGTTTAGCCCTGATCTTAAGGCTATAAAACTTGCGATGGAGTACTCTTCCCCTGCAGAGGTCCTTACCTACAAAAGCAAATATATTTTATCAGCCTAAAAAAACCTAATTACATTTAGTTTCTAGCTGACATTCTTTGTCAGCTATAAGCGGAATAAACCATCCGGGCCGTCCCGTAAAGAGTAGCCTATGGTTAAAGTTAACGTTAGCCTACTTACCGATGCATAGAAAGAGCGAAGTAACTTATTGAGATCCTCTGCTCTAATGTTGTTATCTGTTGTTGTAATGTTGTTGATCTCCATCCCCTTTTCCTGGATCCAATCTCTCAGCACTCCAAGTGACCAAGAAGTGGTTATTTTTGTGTTGATTTCATGTTTGTCCTCTTAATTTTTTTTTACTTTGGCCTCATCGATGGTCCTATGCCGTTTAGTTTTGCTTTGGGCAGGCTCTGCTTTCCTCTTGGCAGGACGAGCACTTTTGAGAGGAATATTACATTCGGCATCAAACCAGGTGTCAAAGTTGACATATTTGCCATAAAGGTTGAACGATATTTTGCATAAATCAACCATTTTTATCGAGCAATGTAGCCTAACGTTAATGTACAATGTTGCTGTTTAACTGCTTTAGAATGTTGGATCTTGTAGTGCATTGATTTTAGAACTGTTAAAGGGCTGAGGTGTCCCGTTATTGAAAATGAATGCACACCCTTGGAGCGCGTATTGACCAATCAGAATCGAGTATTCAACAATGCCGTGGTATAATACAAAATAATGGGAAAAAATGTTTGTGTTTTTTCTCACTTAAAATGACTTAAGAGAAAACAAGAAAAAATATCTTTTTTTTTTCGGGGGGGTACTTAGGGGTTTGTTGCCATATCCTCCTGAGACCCAGAGAAAAAAAGGTTTTAAATTTTTATTTTATTTTACACCACTCAAGTCTTTGGGGTGAATAAAACATTACCACAACAAAAAAATTTCAGAACATGTTTTTATTTTTGTTGTACAGTATGTCCCTTGCAGAGGACATCAGGTTTTACTGTATATGAAATATGAAATTTGAACATACAGTACGAACGAACACATTTGTTATGCTGTATAAATTTGAACATTACAACGAACACATGTTATATTTTTTACATTTTGAAATTTGAACATTAGAACGAACACATTTGTTATACTTTTAAATTTAAAATATGAACATACGAAATCAACACATTATTTTATAAAAATAGAAAAAATTGAAATTTAAATTAAAAATGGAAAACATTTTTTTTACATTTGTAAAAAATTCTAAAAAATTGAAATTTGAACATTAAAACGAACACATCTGCCTCCAGGACAGGAGTTGGGCACCACTGCTTTAAGCTTTTATTATTCAGCCCTCATTTGTGGTACTCCATGAAGCAGTTCTTTCTTTTGGACATGCAGAGGTACATGTTGCACTTGAGGCACTTGATGAATGTTTTTCCATTGCATCCATTTGCTCTGCACCTGGAAGTATTGGGGTCTTCCATCATCTGTGGCAAGTGTACAGCTCCATACTTTCTCATGTGCTGATCTGGCTGGCGCCTCCTTCCCTTGTGTGGCGGAGCTAGGGCATCATCACTGGACGCATCTGACTGCGGATCGGTTTGGCCTGACTGCGCCTGGGCAATCAGTTCCTCACCCAAGAGCAGTTTGAAGTCAAGGTATTGGAGAGTTTTCTTCATGGGTCGTGCCAAGGCCTGGCTGTCTTCCTTGTACTGTAACCAGGAATTGGTGGTGGCCAGATCAATGAAATGAAGGATTGTGCGAACAGTCCACTTCTTAGTGCGGCTGGACATTCTGTAAAATGCGATTAGGGAAAGTGCTGTAAAATCGTATTTTTCTTAGATTACGCTACCTTTTTACACTAAAACTAAAAACTTCTAGTTTTTTTTGTGTGCCACTTACATCTTTTATCACTCCTAAACACAAATTAGTTGATCTATATAAATTTAATTTCATTACTTTACTTTGAAGTGATTCATCCACATTCAAACTGATGATCGAGCAGAAAAGAAAAACACATTTTTTTAAATAAAAACCAATCTTTACTCATATAAAGCTAACTGATATGCCTTTCTTTGTCAGATTGAATAAAAACACAATCAATCTTAAAAATGAAAACATGGACACAGGACAAGTGTACATTTGAATGAAATGGTCAAATTGCTGCTCCAATTCATTGCTCTTCTGGTATCTCCTGACAAGTTGCCTGTTGAACCTCAGGAAGCAGTTCTTCTCCATAGTGATGCAAAGGTAGATTCCACACTTTGTAACCTTCATCCTTACAATGCCCTTACAGCCAGGGTATTTGCATGTCCCCTTGACTGCTGTCATCATGGGCCAGTGGTCGATATTGTCTTGTCGCACTGGTTCTGGGGGGATGGGGCTCGCAGGTCCCCGTCGTCGTTTCTCTTCCACAGCTGCCCTGCACCTGTGAGAGTTTAGAATTGATTGAAAAAAAGGTTTTTTATTGAATTGTTTGAAGTGAATTGAACATTGGATTTATATAGCGCTTTTCAAGGAACCCAAAGCGCTTTACAATGATAGGAGCAACTCACCTCAACCACCACCTAATGTGCAGCACCCACCTGGGTGAACGTGACGGCAGCCATAGTGCGCCAGTACAAACTCACCACACATCAGATACACAGTGGAGAGGCGAGGAGGGAGAGAATGAATTGTATACAGTTTGGAAAATAAGTATTTCACCCCCTGCTGATTTTGTGAGTTTGCCCCCTTACAAAGAAAGGAACGGTCTATAATGTTCATGGTAGGTTCATCCTAACAGTGAGAGACAGAATATTTAAAAAAATCCCAGAAAATCACATTATATGAATTTTAAACATTTATTTGTGTTTTATTGAGGAAAATAAGTATTTAAAATGTATTTCTATTTTCACATTTTATCTACAATTTTCTTGAGGAGAGACAGAAGCCTCTCCTCTCGCTGCTCCTCCCTCCTGGCCCTCTCCTCTGCCTTCTCGGCTTCCTTTTTCAAAAACTCCAAAACAGGGTCTTCTCGCCGTCTTTTCGATGGCCCTGGCCCTAACTCCTGCCTCTCTGGTCCTGCTGCAGGCTCAGCCACTGCAGCAGCCGGGGAATGTCCCCCCCAGGCGGAGGCAACAAGGACAGGAGGCTGGATAGATGGCCTCCCCCCAAGTGCCTCATCCATGAGGGGGTACCACTTCCACGACCCCGCAGTGGCTTCGCCTGACTCAGTCCCCTGGCCAGTAGGCGGCTGTTTGAGTTCCTTAAAATGATCAAGGCACGGACTTGTCAAAAAACAGATATAAAAAGGCACACCACAGTACAATGTCACTACATGAATGATTCTTAAGCTGTAGAACAAGCATTGTGATAAGAGCTGAGGCACAACAAACCTTGTAGTGGGTCTTTAAATTCTCCCACTTTTTCCCTGCTCTAAGCGGGGTCACCACCCCCTCCAGCCCAATGTCTTTGAGGACAATCCTAGGTAACACAAACAAAGTATTACTTACATTTGCATTCAACAAATGACTTGTTAAAATAACATTATAAAGTTTTATGGCTAAACCTTTTATGAACAATAAGGTCATAACGGTTACAGGTAAATACATTATTTTCCCTAACGTTATATGAATTGTACAGTGTATAATGTACAGTACAATTGTACAGAACTGTATTCAGTAGGGAAAATAACGTAACTTTATCACTCAAAATATTGTTACACTGTATTAGCTCTTACTCCCAACCGTGAGCCGCCGCGTTTCTACGCCCGGAGAAGGCAGCTCTGTGCTCTATCCGGGCGTGTATGAGCTTCTCCACGTCTTCATCAGTCCCTTGGAATAAACGAAATTTGGCAAATTTACTTGACGACTTTAGAGCCAGTCATTGCTAACGTTAGTCTAACGTTAAGTTACCTCAGGAATAGCCTGGCTTTTGTACGTTTTTGTAAAGCCCATTATGTTTGAAATGTGCTAGCCTATATAAATAAATCAGAGCTTTCCTGAGGTAACTTACGTACAAAAGCCAGGCTATTAACGTGTTAAATACAGAAAAGGTAGCTAGCTTAACGTTACTTACATTTATACACAAAATTTGCGGTCATTTCTGTCGCCGTCGCTGTATTTCTTTCTGTCGCCATTCTTTCCCTTCTCTCCTTCGGTATGACACGACCGCATTGCATTGTGGTAGACGGGATCAATTCTAGGGTAAAGTAGGGTACAGTCGATGTACACTACAAATCACGGTGAATTGTGGGTATTTTCTCGTTCCCTATTTAGTGTACGAAATTCACATTTTAGAATTCGTCGCACTCTACAAAATGGCGTCCACACAAAGTAGTGTACTAAATAGGGAATAGGGAGTGGTTTCGGACACGGCCATAGTCTCTCCAGCGTGTCCTGGGTCTTCCCCGGGGCCTCCTCCTGGTGGGACGTGCCCGGAACACCTCACCAGGGAGGCGTCCTAACCAGGTGCCCGAGCCACCTCATCTGGCTCCTCTCGACACGGAGGAGCAGCGGCTCTACTCTGAGCCCCTCCCGGATGACCGAGCTCCTCACCCTATCTCTAAGGGAGAGCCCAGACACCCTGCGGAGGAAACTCATTTCGGCCGCTTGTATTCGCGATCTCGTTCTTGTTCTTTCGGTCACTACCCACAACTCGTGACCATAGGTGAGGGTAGGAACATAGATCGACCAGTAAATCGAGAGCTTTGCCTTTAGGCTCAGCTCCCTCTTTACCACGACAGACCGATGCAGCGTCCGCATCACTGCCGACGCCGCACCAATCCGCCTGTCGATCTCCCGCTCCATCCTTCCCTCACTCGTGAACAAGACCCCGAGATATTTGAACTCCTCCACTTGGGGCAGGATCTCCTCCCCGACCCGGATAGTGCACTCCACCCTTTTCCGGCTGAGAACCATGGTCTCGGATTTGGAGGTGCTGATTCTCTGCTGATTTTCTTTATCAGTTCATCACTAATAATGTTTCATTCATTATGTCTTTGGACTTTATAAGAACAACAAATAAAAAAATAAGAAAACAATTGTAACAATTATAAACTTAATAATTTAAAAGGTGCACCATGTAACATTAGCACAGCAGCACAACTATAACCACAAACTACTAAATTCAGAACAAATTCTACCTGTTCACTCCCAGGTATAACTTAACTCCCTGGATAAAAAAATGTGGTAAAAGTCTCCACCCCTTTTAGAATTAAAGTGAACAGCCTAATTCTGCTCTCTCTCGCTCTCTGTGTGTGTGTGTGTGTGTGTGTGTGTCAGTGTCTCAATCTGAGCCACATGAGTCGCAGTTCTGGCAGATGTAGGTTGGAAGACCTGGAGTGCATAACTCATGTGCCCACTGTTTGCAGAATTAGCACTGAATCCAAACTTCCCCAGGCCGGCTCTTTACATAGGGCTCGACACAAACAAGACAAAAGTATCCATCTTCATCGTCATCATCAAATTTGGATCTCCTTTTCCGACTCTTTTTAGGAGCAGGAGATTTTGATTGCTGCTTCTCACTCTTTTCGAAGAGCCTCTTTCTAGTGTTAGCCTTTTGCTCCTCTAGATCTCTTTTGACTGGTGTGTCTGTCAGGATGGCGGTTTTCCTCTTCCTCCTGACAGCACCACCAACCTTCCTAGGCCCTGCCTTAGGGAAAGGCCGCAGCTCCTGTGGGGTGGGGAGACCTCTTCCAGTGCCAGCAGAGAGACCACTTGGTCCAGGCACAGCATTGTCCGTGGCAGGGTCAAGCGTGGCAATTGGGACTGGGTTTGCCCGGTCTGTCACATAAGACGGTGCAAAATCCATCTCTGAAAATGCATCCCTGTTGTAGGGGAAAACACCCGCCACCCTGAATCCTGACTGGATGTTCATTGGTGTTGCAGCCAATGGATATGCTGTGGCAAAATCCCAGGCACATCCATAGATGGACATAGTTTTGCCTGGGTTGTTGAGCATCCATGAATCACTAGCTGTGTTGACGTGCTTTTTCAGAGGCCCATACACTGTGCGATCAAGGGGCTGCAGCCAATGGGAGCAGTGCGGGGGGAACGACAGCATGACAACCCCGTTTTCTTTAGCATAGTTTAACCCATTGATGGAAAGGTGGGACTCATGGCTATCTTGGGACCTTGTTTGGTCTGGGGACTGTGGTGATACCCGTCTCGTCCATGTTCTAGATATCACCCGGAGCAAACCTGTGCCTACGCATGACTGTGTCGAGGTTGTCGAAGAAGGCCCCAACATTTTCCTGGTTGAAGCTTGTTGCCCGAGCAAGGCTTGTGGCCTCTGGCTTTCTGATAGAAAGTGAAGGGTGCCTCTTCAAAAAGGCAGTGAACCAGTCACAGCTGGCTTGTTGCAGCTCTGACCAGGTCTCAGGCACTTTTATGCTGTGTGCCAATGCAAGTTGAAAGGCTAGCCTTCTGACTTCTCTGGGTGACAGACCATAATAAATGTTGGCTGACTTGGACAGATATTCAACCAGCTTCCTTTCCAGATCTGGAGACAGATCTTGCCATGTGCCAACCAACCTCACTCTCATTAGGACACATCTCTGTGCTAATATGATGTCAGCTAGCTAGCATGACTCATCACAACCTTTCAAATCTTCTATCAAAATTTAGCTGATTCCTATCTCTATTAACTAAAAATAATATAATGTCAATGGCTGTGTTCGAAACCATTCACTCGTTCCCTATTCCCTATATAGTGTTCCCTATGTAGTGTTCCATGTAGTGAACGATTAAACTGTTTTCAGACACTACAACTGAACGTCATTTGCATTTAAAAAAATTTGCCGGATATTCAGGTTACGCAAGCGGACGCGCCCAGTATCACGTAAATAAACCGAGCACTCATGACAGCAGGTTGAAATGTACTGAGGTAGTATCGGGTTTGCATGTTCAGTTTTGAATGTTAAATCCCAAATAAATTGTTGGTACAACTTTAAGGTAAACTACTGGCCCCTACTGGCTTTCTGGTCAGTTGGCTAATGTTCAAGAACACGCTTGGCGTGATGGTAGTTGAACCTCCTGGCAGCAACAAGGCGCACTGGCTCTTTGTACGGAGTGATGAGAGCAATGGGCGCTGACAGGCAAGGGTACCCACCATCCCCATTGATGGAAAAATGGGACTCATGGTTATCAAGCAAAAGGAGGCATGGCTTCTCCGCTGTGCATTTTGTGCTTGCAACAAAATGCTTCAGGAATTCGAGGAAGTGCTCTTCCTTCATCCATCCTGATGGGTTTGCACCTCCTTTGCAACCCGTTGGTCCATTCATAATGAAATGGTCTCTGAAGTTTAACTATAAAATCGAACCACTTTCACAGTTTGTCAACAATTTTCTCAAGAAGAGTCAGAAGCCTCTCCTCCCACTGTTCCTCCCTCCTGGCCCTCTCCTCTGCCTTCTCTGCTTCCTTCAGGACAGGGTCTGCCTGCTGTCTTTTTGATGGCCCTGGCCCTAACTCCTCTGTCTCCTGCCTCTCTGGTCTGTCTCCTGCCTCTCTGGTCTGTCTCCTGCAGGCTCAGCCACTGCAGTAGCCTGGGAATTTCCCCCCCAGGCGGAGGCAACAAGGACAGGAGGCTGGATAGATGGCCTCCCCCCAAGTGCCTCATCCATGAGGGGGTACCACTTCCACGACCCCGCAGTGGCTTCCCCTGACTCCATCCCCTGGCCAGTAGGTGGTTGTTTGAGTTCTTTAAAATGATCAAGGCACGGACTTGTCAAAAAAGGGATATAATAAGGCACAGCACAGAACAATGTCACTACATGAATGATTCTTAAGCTGTAGAACAAGCATTGTGATAAGAGCTGAGGCACAACAAACCTTGTAGTTTTTCTTAAGGTTTTCCCACTTTATGGCTGCTCTAGCCGGGGTTACCACCCCCTCCAAACCTATGTCTTTAAGGACAATCCTAGGTAACACAAACAAAGTATTACATTTGCATTCATCAAATTACTTGTAAAAATAACAAAGTTTTATGGCTAAACCCTTTATGAACAATAAGGTCATAACTGTTACAGGTAAGTACATTAATTTCCCTAACGTTATATGAATTGTACAGTGTATAATGTACAGTACAATTGTACAGAATTGTATTCAGTAGGGAAAATAACGTAACTTTATCACTCAAAATATTGTTACACTGTATTAGCTCTTACTCCCACCCGTGAACCGTCCCCGGAGAAGGCAATTACCTCGTGTCAAAAACGCTCTATCCAGGCGTTGATCAGTTTCTCAACGTCCTCATCAGTCCCTTGAATAAGCGAAATTTGGCAAATGAAATGAAGAACTCCGCAGAGTTAATAAGGTGACTTTAGAGCCAGTCATTTTCATCTGCTCAAGAGACTCCTGATTGTTAAGTATTGCCCCTCTGTAGTAGTTCTGCAAACTTTTGCATTTTACAGCAGTGAGTTTTCCCACCCTTTGCCACCCATTTTTCCCTCCGCAGGTGCGGGTTTAAATAGGAGGGTGATTACGTTTCCGCAGGAGCCACCCGGCGTGAGTCCCATGACATTTGCATCTTGTGCAGTGGATTCTCATCCATTGACATGATTGATGCATTCAAGTTTGATTGTTAATTTGAATTGCCTGGATAAGGGTTCAATGCAACAACTCCTTATATGCTGCACTGTCACCATCTGAGAGCATTTCATTGTAACGCAGGTGGTACAACGATTTACAGATCTAGACCACATTCGCTTTGCTGACTCCTGCTCCATTGCTTTACTTGAACCAATTAAGTTCTTTGCACAATCCTCATGCGATTCTTTCCAGGTGTCATATTCCTGCCCAGAAATCTTATTTTCTCTTCTTGCACTGTTTTTCAACACACATGCATGACAATATGAAGATAAAACTTCAAAGTCTATCACTAGCCCTGTGATGATGTCGATGCACACACCAATGCCATAGTTTGAAGTCAAGCCCCTTTTTTGCCATGTGCCATCAAAAGATATACTAATGTTAATGACAGCATCTGCATCCTCCCTCAGCATTTCAGCTACATCTGGATCAATGTCAGCGTATGCCTTTCTGACCTGTTCCTTGGTCCTGTCCAATGATTCCAATCCTCGCTCTATTTCTGCCACTAAAATGAAATATGTAATATAAAAAGACTTATCAGAATCACCAACTGTTATCAGTTCAACTATTATCACAGGGCTGGTGATTTCTGCCTTCATATTGTTAATCATGTTACTAGAAACACAGAGATGAGAGCCAATTAGATTACAACAGGATTCATGCAACAATTGTGTGAGGAAGTAGGCCTACTCTGGCTAGAGGCAATTGAACTTAGGAACAAAAGAATGTAACAAGGATATGCACAATCTTTTTTTATGCATAGCCTATGCATATTCTTTTAGAAATATTGTGTTTTGATTACAGTCCATGCTCTACATCTGTGACTAAAATGAACTATACTGTATTTGTAGGCCTACAACAAACTGGTATGAACATAAATGAAGTAGGCGTACAATTCATGAAATTCCACCCTTTATTATTTTGTTATGGGACTTCACTATAGGCCTACAGTACAAATATAAATAGACACTTTCTAAAAGGATAACATAAGTTAGGCATTATATGAACATTAAAATCAACTAGGCCTAATCAAACAAAGTTTACCAAACACAAGAAGGCTGAATTGCTTCCTCTTTAATTTTTCAAGTGCAATTTAAAAAATACTGCATACGACGTTTCCCATAATCAGATTAACTTCCGTAAGCGATGTTCGATATTTTTCTCTTTGTCTTGAAAAATGTACAATAAGGAAGAATAAACCAAAGCTGACAACGCTATGCATGGGGCATCTACCTGCTAAATTAACTAAAGTGTAGTGTAAAGCCTGATTTACGATTTATGATTAGCCTGACCCATACAGAACAATCCAGAAGTAGGCCTATAAATGCCGTTACGCAGAAGTTTACCTGTTACTCTGTTGTCGTGTCTCTGATACGTCTTCAGGTGTAGAGATGGAATTCCTAATACTTTGCTTATTTTCTTTAGGGCAGCATATCCCATTCCTAACTCATGTGCTAACAAGACCATTCTCATGTTAACATCAAAAGCTACATCACTCCTGGTTGACTCATGAAGACGTGACGAAGAGAACACATTTTTTCTGTATGCGCTTTCTTGCGATTTGCATTTGCAACATTCTAAAAGCAGACTGCTACAAAACCCTTGGTTTTGAGGATCTATATTTATATTCAGACCGTTTTCCATGCAATTTGGACATAGCAATCCATCCAGCAGCTCATTTAAACGTGACACTTGCATTATAAGCCACTGTTGTGATGGTCTTTCATCCTGATCCATCGGCGCTTTCGCCAGCTCGTGAATCTTCCGCTTTGAGGCACTGACAGGTGTCTTTATGACAGACGCAGACACATCGTCAACTTTAGGATCACAACTTTCCCTTCTATACATTTTTCTTCTGGTACTGGCTAATTGGCCACGTCTCTTTCGAGTAGCTTTCACACAGATTTTTGGAATTTTACCCATTATTTATTTACCGGCGTTAGCCGACGCTAATGAACAGGACACGGAAGTACTGTTCGTGAACACAACACGTGATGCGGTTTAGCGAATAAAAACTTATTTGTGTGCAGTTTGACCATTTTTTTTATATCAGTGTTAAAGATTACATGATATAGAAGCAAAATAAATACAAATCAGAAAATTGACGAGTGGAAGCAAAAACGTCATTTTGCCTACCGTGTCTCGCCTTAAATGCTTTTGCACAATTTGATAAATTATTGTAATGATGTGTGTTTGATGGCGGATATTTTTAAACCGCATGAACTTTTGAAAGCTTTTGAACAATTGAAAGCAAAAGGATATTTATTTTTTTTGACAGCTTAAAGGCAAAATAAAAATATAAAGACTGTTATTGATGAGATGCGTTGAATTTTATATGATATATATATATATACATCATATTTTGGTGAAGACGGGCATCCTTACGGCAGCGAGAAGGTGCCTGCAGTGAGAGGTGCTGCCTTAGTGCAGAGTGCAGACCAGGGCCTGCTGTGTGGTCTGCCTCTTGCCACACTCCGTGTTTTCTCTTACGTGTCGGATGTTTCGGAGCGGTGATGTTTTGATCTGGCAAACCTTTGGTGTGAAGTGATGTCACGTACACATTCTGTGAAAGTCCTCTCTCCTTCTCCTGTAGTCTGATTCTGCTCCTTCCCTTCCCTCCCCGCACCTGCTTTTGACCATGCATTTGACATTCAGACATTTTGCAACTTGACAGCCACAATACAAAAATGTGTAACTCAAATTACAGCATAGTAACAGTTCCCTTTAAGCTTACAAGTCATTGATGACTGCATCAAGGAAGACTATGAGGGCCAGGTTTTAGATTTAGGGGCCAGGTGTGCTGTGCAAATACAGAATAGCACCTCATTCTGTTAAGAACCTTCAGCAACATTGAGTCAGTATTGAAAATTGTAAATATAGATCCCACATTTGAAGCAAGTGTTTATACATCTTTTTTGCACAGTGCAAAGCTTGCACGACTTCCTTTTTTTGGGGGTTGTGGAGCTGCCTGGTTCCTCTCCGTGTGGTTCGCCACTATCCTCCCCCTGCTGCGCTTCTGCCACCAAAGCAGCCGAGCTTGGTGTGCGCGGCATGTGGGTCCACCGTTCCATTTCTGGAGTGATCATCATTTGTCCCAGCTGCTCCAGGAAAATACGACGTTTGTACTTTTTGCTTTCGTTCCAGGAGGGGTCCACAGCCACCCACAGTACAAAGGCATTGTAGGCAGACACGTCAAGGATGTTGTAAAAGAGGGTCAGTGGCCACCGACTGGACTTTCTCCTACAAATGTATGTGCTCACAACCTGCAAAAGAAATACCAAAGAAAAAATGAATGTACTGTATACACATATTCTTCCTCATCACACCCAAATATATCATTCATTCTTTATATAGATACATGCAAGAAATAATGAATAATAAAAACATTAAATATATCTCATAAGTGTGTGCTAATTAATGCGTAATGGAACGTACCTTATCCAAGTTGTCGACACACCTTTGCAGCTGTTGTAATCCAAAATAATGGCTGGCTTCTGGTGCTCAGCTTTGCTCACAGATGGCTCTCGGTGCTTTGTGCTTAGGAGAAGCACATTCCTGCCCCGCTTAGGCACATAAGAGACAGCTGTGTGAGTCTTTGTGAAGGCAAAGACGGAGGACAGGATGGCTCTCTGCCTGGTCTGTAGCTGGTTCGGGGGAAGTTCAGGTTTGTTCCTGCGAATTGTCCCGACCAGGGCCATCTTGCGTCTTAGGAGCTCCTCCGCCAGTGCATAGGACGTAAAAAAATGATCGCAGGTCACTGTATGGCCATACCCCTGGAGTTCCTCTGTCAGCTCCAAGACCACTCTCCTCCCCTGGTTCACCTCCAGCCTGGCGCCCTCTTGTTTGCCTGTGTAAACCTGCATCTTCCAGGCATATGAAGTGGCTACGTCGCAGGCCACCCAAATCTTAATCCCATATTTAGCTGGCTTGTTTGGAATGTACTGTTGGAATTTGCAGCGTCCCCTGAACGGCACTAGCCGTTCATCCACACAGATATCCTGGCCTGGGTTGAACAGAAGACCAAGCCGGCCTGCTCACATCTCCCACAGCTAAAAAATGGCAGCACGTTTATTATTTCTCAGGCGTGCAGGCCGTGAAAGACAGTCATCAAACCGCAACTTCGTGCAGAGAGTTTCAAATCGTTGGCGGGACATTGTGGCCCTGAACATCGGACGTCCTGTGTGCTCATCCCAGAGGCTGAGGACGGCCTCGTTTCGTGATCGGTAAACACCAGCCAAAATCAGCAGCCCAATGACCGCTTGTATTTCTGTCGGGCCAGTTTCTTTCCAGTTTGTGACTGTGCGAAATCCCTGCAGGTTGGTCATCTCCACGACTAACTGGATTATCTCTTTTGTTATAAAGAGATCGAAGGCCAATGTCACATCGCTGATGCGGGTGATGGCATATCTTGTAGGTCCCAGGCGCCGACAAGTGGCTGGAATGTACCGGAGCGTGTCATGATGAGTGGCTGACAAGACTTGACCATTCTTGGCTTTCCATTCAGAACCCACTGTCCCCTCTGGCTCTGGGTCCTCATCAACCTCCGTGGAACTGTCATCTATGTTTGATCAGAAGAAGAGGACTCCAGGGAAACTGCTCCATGTCACTTGAATTGCCATCCATAATCATGCTCAAGACATCTCCAACACTGTACTGTTTTGCCATCTAAAAATACACACCAAGAACAAATGATTGTGTACTCGGAATTTCTTCTCTGAATTGGTCAATATAACATACAGATTATGATAGCCATGAAAATCTATGAGAAAAAGACAATCATTAGCAAGTGAGCCATTGCAACATCCAACTGATTATCATGATGGAGCAGGTTGCATATGTAAAAAAATACATATAAATATCTTAATTTTTGCTCTATATCTTATTGATTGAGGGATGTTGCCGCTGCTGTCTTGTCCTAGCAGTGTATACACACAGTATATATGGTACTATTAATGCTTATGTTAATTTTCAAGATGAAAATTTAGATACATGCAGTTGATGAACTGGACAAATAGATCAAGTACATTTTTAAAAGCATCAGTTTATATCAGAGATCAACACTAAACACACAGATATAACACACCTGGATGGGAATGGCCTCCACCCACTTGGTGAAGAAATCAGTTGCTGTGAGGCAGTAGCGATTGCGATTCCTGGACGAGGCCTTGAACGGTCCGATGAGGTCCACACCTAGCATGCAGTCAAATAGTACTACCCTGAACCTTCCTCTTAGCAGATATTGTATTGTATTTGTATTGATTTGTTCTTGCACTGGTACTTTAGCAGTGGTTATGCTCTTGGTTACTTGTTTAGTAGGGAGATGTACTTATGATTTCTGGTGACTAGCAGTTCTCTTGACTACCTACGTTAAATACACTTATTGTAAGTCGCTTTGGATCAAAGCGTCTGCTAAATGACTGTATTGTAATGTAATGTAAATAAATATTGGCATACTCTATTGGACAAGAGGAAGTAAAACATTCACACTAAAAGAGAATACTGAAAGAAAACATGGTGGGAAACAAGTCAAAAGTGTAGAACTCACCAATCATGTACCAAGGTGAAACAGGCTTGATGCTCTTCAGCTCAGGTGCCTCGGTCTTCACCTTCTCAAACTTCTGGCAAGGCACACAGGTACGGACCTTGAAATGAACAGTAAATGCAAGTTGAATGAATCAAGCAAGATCATATTTTACACACGGCTAAAGACCACACATTTCCATCAACTAAAGACAAAATAGTTTTGCTTACCTAGTTTTGCACATCATTCACGATGCCGTGCCAGAAGAAGCGCTGATTGATCTTCCCCAGCATGCGCTTCACTCCGAAGTGGCCGGCGT
This sequence comes from Aldrovandia affinis, assembly GCA_029706075.1. Lineage (NCBI taxonomy): Eukaryota > Metazoa > Chordata > Actinopteri > Notacanthiformes > Halosauridae > Aldrovandia > Aldrovandia affinis. The sequence continues at coordinate 1,708,007 of JAINUG010000141.1, forward strand.
GGACCTCGGTCAGCACTGCCTCCTTTTCCTCGTTCGACAGGATGACCCTTCTTGGTGGCATTCCATCCTTGGGCCTCAAATACATGCAACCGTCTAGAATATCAAAAAAGGATTATAGACTGAGAACAATGACCATGGCTTGTTAAAAAATACATTATTGCTTTATGGGTATGCATCCCCTGACTGGCTGGATACTATGGACCTGAGCCAGCTCGGAGGGAGCTAAGACAGTTTGCTTTAGTGCCCAGACGTTTCTCTTGGACAATACAGTTTACAGTTATACAGTTCACTTATTTTGTGCCTATTTTTGCCTGTTTATTGCCAATTTCTAGCTTTTTTGCCTTTTATTCTGTGTCTATTTTGTACCTTTTGTTGGATGCTGCTGGAACACCGAATTTCCCTTCAGGGATCAATAAAGTATCCATCTATATATCTATTTATCTATCGTTCTATCAACCTTTCTTTAACAAATCTTACCCTGAAGCATGTATTTCTGTGCCCCTCTCCGAATAGAACGCTTCGTCCCCTCAGAGACACCCTCCTGGTACTTCTCTGCTCTGGACAGATAGAAAAAGATGTCACTGAAGGATGCCATATCTATTATTATTATTATTAAATGTTAAACAGCTAACGATTTTTATTTCACTAGCAAGCAAGCAATAAATTATTAGCTAACACTAGCTAGTGCTAGTGATACTAAAGTTAGCTAGTTAGTTTCAGTAAAAGACTAAACGACTAGCTACTTCAAAATGAATCACTTAACACAATCTAAAATGTAAAACAATTAACTTTTTCTGTTAGGGTTAGCTTGTTGCATTAATGAATTCCATTCCGTTTCCCTCGCCAATCCATTCATTATGATATCACATTAAAACAACTTGGAAAAGTCACCAACTCCACGAAAGCAAACACAGTATATGACATTTATATATAGTTTGAAGTTACTCATCTGATACTATTGTACGCTGAAGGAGATCCATCTCCGTCAAGTGTCCATGCACGTAATCCAAAATTAAACTCGTGTTTTCCTTGCAGCTTCAGCAGAGTGGAATACGCGTTTATCCATTGTGTTCAACTCGAAGTTTGGTCAGGTACCTTGGACATTACATTACATTATCCAGAGCGACTTACAGTTTACATTTCTATACAATCTATTTATACAGCTGGATATTAACTGAAGTAATTCAGGTTAAGTACCTTGCTCAAGGGTACAACGGCAGTGTCCCACCTGGGGATTGAACCTGCAACCTTAACATTACAAGCCCAGTTCCCTAACCATTATACCACACTGCTGTCAATCATGTTTGACAATCATCATACTAGGGCAAAAACTGAGTTTGATCATGTTCATTATTTTCAGAACTGAAAAATGAATGCTCAGACACTTCTTGGAATACTTTTTTTAAATTAAATATCTTGTACTGTGATGAACATCAAGGTTTTATCTGAGGAGAATGAACAATAATTGTTTCTCCCTATTCCTTTGGGCCACCAGCCCCTGGCTGTCGCTGTGGTCTCTGTCTGGTGGCAATGGTCCTGGCAATGATCAATTCACATGTTCTGGAGAGACACATTACCTTGGAGAGTAATTTATTCCCTAGTGAGTTTATTTTAGTTCCAGTTTCACTTAGTCTAATTGCTTTCGCTTGCTCATCACCAGATCGGTGCTGAGATCAGGAAAGATAGATATTCTATTGTGTTCGCGGTACAATTCTACCTTGACATTTCTTTGTCATGGATCCTTCATTTGTTTTTCTCCAATATTGGCCTCGGTTTCCCAGGTTTTAAAGTCATAGATGATATGCGAAAGGCAGTCTCAATTAACAAGGGCACCTCCAAAATGCCAGCCTGGGTTACCATTTACCAGATTGGTAACTCATCAATAAACTGCAAATTATCAAAAACTCGGCTGCACAAATCTTCACATGCACCAAATCCAATGACCACATCACACCCACTCTCATTCAGCTACACTGGTTACTGGCCCAATACCGCATTGATTTCAAGATTCTTCTGCTCACATACAAAGCCCTACACAGCCTTGCACCCCCCTACCTCTCCGATCTCCTACAGGAATACTCCCCAACCCGCACTCTGCGCCCCTACTCAGTTGGCCTCTTCATCCCACCAACCCGACTCAGCACAATGGACCCGCAAGCATTCAGCTCCGCCGCCCCCAGACTCTGGAACTCACTCCCCACACACATCAGACACGCAGAGACACTATCCTCCTTCAAAACGCTGCTCAAAACCCACCTATTCACCATGGCCTACCACTGACACTTCTCCCGTTTCCCCACTGTAAACTGTCTCCCACTGTTTTATGTCATTCATGTGTTGATGATGTTGTGATATGTTTTTACTACTTGCATGTATTTTTACCTTATATTTTTCAATTTATTTATTTTTACCTTGATTTTAATTCCTATTGGTAGTGTGTTAAGTAGTAGGCTATATAGAGTCATAGTTGTGTGTTCTCTTTTTTTTGTGTTTCGCATATGCCACTAGCCTATAGTAGTTTGCGTATTGTGTGCTTGCGCTTGTTATTTGTGGTTGCTATTGTGACGGTTACTGTGTATATTATTGCATAGTATAACTATATAGCATTTAAAGACAATTTGACAATGGCTTCATCTCATTTTGATTTAGAGTCGTTTATTAATAAACCATCAATTGTTGTTTTTGACCAGTGTCGTAAGGCGGATTTGTTCATTTTAGCGGAGCATATTGGTGTCTCTGTTAGCCGGTCTTTTGTTAAGGAGGAGATTCGTCGGTGGTGTGGAATAAGCTGGTGGAGCTGGGTATCTTTGTCTTGCCTGCTCAGCTTGTTTTGTCCCTGGTGCCGGACGCTGAATCGATGTTGGGTGCTACGGCTTCCTCCGGATCGGAGGAAAAGGAGACGCCGCCAGTTACCCTACCGAGGTTTGAGGCGTTCTCACCGCTAGCCTCTTCTGGGTCAATGGTTGGGGCGAGGTTGAAGGTCCGTTTGGCCCGCCTACAACTAGAAGCACAGGAGAGAGAGGCACAGGTAAGGAAACTTGAGTTGAGGTAGTATCGGGTTTGCATGTTCAGTTTTGAATGTTAAATCCCAAATAAATTGTTGGTACAACTTTAAGGTAAACTACTGGCCCCTACTGGCTTTCTGGTCAGTTGGCTAATGTTCAAGAAGGCTGTAACGTCAGGCTACTTTAGTGTTCCACCACATTTACCCCCTGTAGAGAACCCCAGCAATTGTGACAGTTGTGCTGTGAAAACATTTATCCATTAACACTTACACATGAACACTTAAGGGGGGACACTACAGCAGACCTACCAACCTGTATGCATTTTGCGTACAAAGCACGCAATTCTTGGTCAAAATACGCATGTACGCAAATGTCCGCTGAAACTACGCAAAAAAAGAAAATTGTAGGCTACATTGTGTCTGATAGGCTATTTTACTACATCCCAGTGCTAACATTAGCCAGCTAACATGAACTAACATAAACTAGCGAAGTACAGTACATTATCGTAGCATGCTAACTTGGGACTCGCATCAAAGCTGAGAAGCTAGAAAAATTTGAGAGTAGTGCTAGCTACTTAGCTAGCGAACCTTTCTAGCACTTGCTATGTATGTAACTGTTGGAACATATTCCGGTTCCGAGGGGCGCAATTATTTTTTCGCGTAGCACCCCCCGGTCCGCGAAATACACGAACTGGTCTCAGCTTTTTTCATACACTTGCTATGTATGTAACTGTTGGAACATATTCCGGTTCCGAGGGGCGCAATTATTTTTTCGCGTAGCACCCCCCCCCCGCTGGTTGTACTCAAAAAATTCCCAAGGTTGGCAGGTCTGCTACAGGTGAATAGGGGAACATTTTTAACTAAAGAATATCGACATGAAATTTTGGCAGTTGATTACATACATTATTAAACTTTTTTTTTGTAGTACAAGTACGCTAAATAGTTACATTTGCATATATTAAAAAACCAAAAATCTGGATATAGGATAAACCCAGACTTAAAATCTTTATTTCATTTTGACAACATGTTAGAGACAAAAGTTTTTACAGAACAAATTTTGAATACATCCTTTTTTCATTTTATAAATCTAAAAATACTATGTACAGGCACTAGTAATGTGTTTTTGGCACGTTTTTAAGAACAAAATGTATTAAAAATCAAGCAATTAGCAATATATGAACAAATCCTTCTGTAATAACCTTCAGAATAGTGCTAAGAATGAATATGCAAAGTTTAGCTTATGTAACTGCTAGAGAAGTTGAGATTTTTGGTCCAGAGTATTGAAAAGAAAATGTCTTGAATTAATGTATTTATTAAATAGTAATCATTGTGTATCGGAGGAATTAACCCATTCAATCACATCCCCCAATGCCCTATTACACTGCTGAACATATCTAAACTGTATACATGCTGAATTGATTATATTAAGTAAGCACAAGTATAGTAACAGTACATTCAAGTGACTGTATTTAACCCTTTTGTGCTGTACCTGTTTGTCACATGTTCTCGTGCACCACTGCTTTATCTTGGTACTATCCCCCAACTTAATCTGCCATACCTGCCCCATATGTTGGACCTTCTTTAGCTTGTTTCTGGTGTCTTTTTACCTTTTTGGCTGTATCAGAGGACTTTCTCTTACGTTTGGCACCTGTGGTAGTGACTGTATTGGCTTTTGAAATTCTTTCATCATCAACATCTCTAATTGCATTAACTGTGATGATTGTGCTCTCAAGCCACAGCCTCTCCATCACTGCTGACATGGAAGAGGCACCCTCATTGAAAGTGGCAATAGCCATACTGGCTGCAGCCTCAACCCTGCTTTTGCCTACAAAGACAGTTTTCGGACATCTTTCATCACCTTTATTTAACCAGGTAGTCAAATTGAGATTTAAAAATCTCTTTTACAAGAGAGACCTGGCCAAGAGGGCAGCATAAAACAAATAAACATTAAGGTTACATACAATAACAAACAATTTTTCAAAACATCCAGCTAAAAAATACAGTTTTGGGATTACACAGTTTTCAAATTTAGTGCACAACGACAAACTCAATAGTAACCTGGACCATATAACTGAATTGAGGCACTCATTTGCATTTTGGGTGCCCCCATGTTGCATTCTCTGCAGCAGGCTATCATCTGACATTCTGTGATAGATTGGAATAAGTTTATTTCCGACCTCGCATGCCAAAAATGTCCCTGCATGCTCTCTGTGACTACCTGGAGTTTCACCATTGTCTGCTGCTCTCCTGTACCAGCACCAGGACGGTTTGCATCTTGTATGCAGTGGATTCTCATCCGTTGACATGGAGTGGAGGAGACCTGCCCATATTGCAGTTTTCATCTGCTCAAGAGACCCCTGATTGTTAAGTATTGCCCCTCTGTAGTAGTTCTGCAAACTTTTGCATTTTACAGCAGTGAGTTTTCCCACCCCTTTGCCACCCATTTTTCCCTCCGCACTAAGTTTCCGCAGGGCCGTTCCCATGCGCTTGTGCACATGATTGATGCATTCAAGTTTGTTAATTTCATAGCCTGGATAAGGGTTCAATGCAACAACTCCCTTATATGCTGCACTGTCACCATCTGAGAGCATTTCAGTGTAACTGAAATCAACGTTAAAAACTTGATATTACTACACTGCCTGGCCAAAAAAAAAGTCACCACCTGGATTTAACTAAGCAAATAGGTAATTTGGGTAATTACTGCAGTGATTAATATGTTTTAGCTGGCAACAAGTTATTTAAATAACTGACGCAGTGAGTAGCTTCTCATTTCTTAAACAACCATGTCGGAAGACATATCCTGTGGTCGTGGAAAAGATGTTAATCTGTTTCAGAAGGGTCAAATTATTGGCCTGCATCAAGCAAAGAAAACATTGCGAGATTGCTGAAACTACTGAAATTGGGATAAATCAAATCAAATCAAGTTTATTTGTATAGCGCTTTTCACAATAGAATTGTCACAAAACGCTTAACAGAGGGGGAACCCAGGCCTAGACCCCCCCAAAAGCAAGCCTAACGGCAACAGTGGCAAGGAAAAACTCCCTAGGTAGGGAGAAACCTTGGGAGGAACCAGACTAAAAAGGGGGGGGAGCCCATCCTCTTCTGGCCGGCACAGGGTATGTCCAAAAAGACCATGTCATGGTCAGTCCAAGGTGGCTCAGGGCTGAAAGACTTTGCCCCTCCTGAGTTAGGTAGTCAGCTGGGGGGGGGGGGGGGTTAAACCACGCGGAGAGGGTCCAGATCCAGGAACTGGGGTTGGCGTGGGGGTGAGGGTTGATGGGGGCAGCTCACACTTCTCGCAGGATCTAGGGCTTGGGGGCAGGTGCCCCCGTGTCAGAGGCCGAGGCAGAGAAGAGAACATGCAGTCAGAACAAAAAAAAGCAGTGCTATAGCCAGTAGCATTATGTAAGAGCAGGGGAGCACAAGCATAGGAAATATACAGATAGCCCCAACAGGTGTAAGCTATGGCAGCATACCTATTAGGAGAGGGACAGAGAAAACACGCAGCCATGAGAGAGTTCCAAACAATCCACACCTGATCAAGGATAACCAGCATAACAGTGGTGGTAACACATTGAGGAGGTGACAGTATGGAAAGTTTCTCACTCCATAAGACACTAAGGCACGGCCTTCTCCATCTCTCCACCTAGACTATGTTTGGCAGTAGGCTAGGCTGAAAAGATATGTTTTTAATCTACACTTAAAAATTGAAACTGTGTCCAAATCCCTAACATGCCTTGGTAAACCGTTCCACAACAGAGGAGCTCTAAAAGAGAAGGCTCTACCACCAGCTGTGCTTTTCAAAATTCTAGGGAGTAATAGATGGCCGGCTTCTTGTGAACGAAGCAGTCGTGTCGGCTTATAGGGGGCAATCATTTCGGTCAGATATAAAGGTGCAAGTCCGTTTACTGCTTTAAAAAGTTAGCAACAGTACTTTATAATCAGCCCGATATTTAATAGGAAGCCAATGTAGTGATGCTAACACTGGAGTAATGTGCTCATACTTTTGGATCTAGTCAAAATACGTGCCGCTGTATTCTGTACTAGTTGAAGACTCTTTAGAGAGCTACTAGAGGAGCCGGATAATAAGGCATTACAATAGTCTAGCCTCGATGCAACAAAAGCATGCATCAAGGTTTTAGCATCCTCTAATGACAGAAAGTGCCGAATTTTAGCAATGTTTCTTAGGTGAAAGAAAGCTACTCTGGAAGTGTTTTTAATATGAGTGTCAAATGTAAGGTCCTGATCAATAATAAAACCAAGGTTCTTAACCATAAGACTTGATGTAACTATGCAATCACCTGCATTTAACTGCAGATCCAACTTGTTCCTTAATTTTTTGGGGCCCAAAACCATCATCTCTGTTTTATCTGAATTTAAAAGCAGGAAATTTACTGTCATCCAGTTCTTTATATCAGAGATACAAGCCTCTAATTGAGTGAGTTTAAGTGTTTCACCTGGTTTCATTGATATGTACAGCTGTGTATCATCTGCATAGCAATGGAAATTTACACCATGTTTACGAATAACATTACCGAGTGGTAGCAAGTATAATGAGAACAGTAATGGTCCCAGCACTGAGCCTTGTGGAATACCATATTTAACCTGAGAGATAAGAACTGTCCCAACGCATTATTAAAACCTGGAAGGATAGTGGTGAACCATCATCTTCGAGGAAGAAATGTGGTCGGAAAAAAATCTTGAATGATCGTGATTGGCGATCACTTAAACGTTTGGTAGAACTCACGGCTTTGTTTAATAGTGAAAGTAAGAGCATTTTCACACGCACAATGGGAAGGGAACTCAAGGGATTGGGACTAAACAGCTGTGTAGCCTTAACCCATTCAGACCTAAAATGCCTGCTAAAAACGCCTATTAAAACCTAAGCAATTATTCTACACAACCTCTTAAAACCTGAGGGTTTTCTGGAAAAAATTTCAAAAAAAAAGCAGACACCAACGTGCACTTCATTTCCCCCACGTCTATTTCAGCGAATCACAGCGCATTTCATTAATCGCAAAATCGAAGCGACCTAAACGTCACTCCAGGTCTTAATGGGTTAAGAAAACCACTTGTCAGTGAGGCTAATCGGGGAAAAAAAGGCTTCAATTTGCTAGGGAGCATAAAGATTGGACTCTGGAGCAATGGAAGAAGGTCATGTGGTCTGATGAGTCCAGATTTACCCTGTTCCAGAGTGATGGGCGCATCATGGTAAGAAGAGAGGCGGATGAAGTGATGCACCCATCATGCCTAGTGCCTACCGTACAGGTCTGTGGGGGCAGCGTTATGATCTGGGGTTGCTGCAGTTGGTCAGGTCTAAATTTGTATTGCCCCAGTGTCATCTCATCCCTTAGAATCTTCCTTGTACAATAAAACAGTACCCAGTTGAACCTTGGGTTTTCATTGAACTTGAGAACAGGGGCCCAGTAGGAAGGGGCAAAGGGACAGTTAGAAAGTGGGACATTAACCAGGTTGTCAATTAAAGAAATGTGTACCATGGCTTGGTTTAATACTCACTTTACAATACATTTTGTCAAGTCAATCTGTACAAAATATGTACAATATACAATACAGTTGTTAAATTTGTATTGCCCAAGTTTCCGCTCGTCCCCTAGAATCTTCCTTGTACAATAAAACAGTACCCAGTTGAACCTTGGGTTTTCATTGAACTTGAGAACAGGGGCCAAGTACAGTAGGAAGGGGCGAAGGGACAGTTAGGAACTGGGACATTAACCAGGTACAGTCAATAAAAAAAATGTGTACCATGGCTTGGTTTAATACTCACTTTACAATAAATGTTGTGACGTCAATCTGTAAAAAAAAATATGTACACACATACAATACCGATTCCCTCAACATATGTACAACTTAAAGAATAAATAAATACTTACCAAATCATATGATAATCTGTGAAAACACTAGAAAATAACTTTACAAGCAGTACAAACAAACTCACTCAAGTCTATGCTATCTGGCAGGCAAGATAAATGAAACACCTTGCCACACCCCCTCCTGCAAGATAGAAGAGGCTCTTCTCCCTCCCGGATGGTTCGCCTGCAGGAACAGTGGACACTGACCTCCATAGCGTACGCTGGCCTGGCCATGGGACACCGGGTGGAGCTGGGGAATGGTGTCAGATGCCCAACCTGAAAGCAGGAAAATAGGTAATGTCGCATGGCCGCCTGATGGTACTGCACCTTGGATGGATCCTCACCTCTGCAGAGAGTGAGACTGTTTGCAATAGCAAACAGCCCACAATCTGAGCCGCCCCTCTGCTGCTGGACATCCGGCCACTGCAAGCGGACCTGGTTCCCTGTGTAAGAGAGAAGGCCTGTTATCTGTGAAATGAACTCCTCGGCCGTGCTGTGACCAGAGGAGTCATAAACATTAACAGTACCTACCTGGCAACCGATGTTACTTACCGTAACCCAGTGGTTGGCACAAACATTTAAAATCTGTACAAACCCCTGGGTTGTTGCAGGCACGGAGGACAGGAGGGCGAGGGATGTGGTGGCGTAGAGGCCGTCTACATAAGGATGATGTGCCTGCAAGAGAGCCTGAGAGTGGTCAATAACCCGGTCATCTAGCCAACAGTGTGGGTTAAGGACTGTATCCCTAAGGTCCGCCACCCTGCTCAGTGAAGCGGGGCAGGCCTGCCCCCGCTGGACACCTGTGATGACAACATCGCTGGCATCACTGTCCTGGACAACCTGTGAGAACTGAGAAGATATAATTGATTAATAGGATGCATTTGAACATCTGTATAAACTAGGGCTGAGCCGAATGCTTCGGAGCTTCGAAGCTTCGTTCGTGGCATTGGGATTCTTATTTATTTATTTTGTTTATTCTTATTTCTTAATGTTGAGTAGTGGCAGCAAAAAATTGAAGTCTACCTGAAGTGTGTCCCCCTCCAGCGCAGAGCACAGTGGTTCAGGGTCATCCGAACACACCAGCTCAGGCCGATGGGACACAGCTTCTTCAGGGGGCGGTCAATCCAAGAGTAACAAAATTATTCAATGAAACCATATTTAGCATAATGTCCTTTAGTGAAAAAAAACATTAACATATGACTCTCACAACATTGATGTGGACTTCATATTAAACATACTTTTCCGCAGAGGCTTCACTGAGGCATAGGGTGTCTGGGTCTTCAGCTGGTGGCCATCCAAGGTCTCCAACTGCACCATGTTGTTCTCCCCGATCTCAGTTACCCTAAGAAAGACATGTAATAATGATCTGTAATGGCAAAATTGGATATCATCACCCTCTCACCTTAATTGCTCTTAAAAGCCCAACATTTACCGGTACTGAGTTGGCCAGTCTGGATCCATCGTGCGACCAAGTCTCCCACGCTTCCTCTCATCCTTCTTCAGCACCTCCATGCCCGGGAGGATCTTGTAACGCTTGGTTCCCTTCTTGGTCCTCCTCTGATAGGTTTTGCGTTGTTTCTCCTGGGCCTTCTCCACGTTGAGTCGCACCTTGATTGTTCAAGAAAAAAATGCAGCAGCAGAGATGTATATTCTCTAAGTTGAGAGATACAACTGCTACAAGATGGGCGTGGTTGAACTTGGACTTTCAGATAGATCTATATGCCGTCATGCGCGCCATTGAGGCTGTGCGCTCTCGAGGATTGCGCGCTTCAGATAGGGATTCACTTAGCATCACTCAGGTGGTTGTTCAGTAAACAGTTGTGTAATATCTTTCACCTTGTCAAAGACCTCCTCATCCTTCTCAGCCCTGGCCTGGAGGTAGTCTGCAACAGTGTCCTCCTCGATCCCGTCAACCTCCACAAGAGGAGGAATGTCGCCTGTGATCTGAAATGACATGGCAAATAGAGAAAACACAACACACAAACATTTTCATAGTTAGTGTTTTTGCAAACAAAAATTCTTAAGAATTTACATAGTTTTTACATAAGAGTTTACATACCTCTGAGGACAACCGTGGCTCCCGACCGTACATCAGGCGGTAGGGCGAGTACTTAGTGGAGGCCTGGACACTGGTGTTATTTGCGAAAAGGATTACCTTAAGGTTATCCTCCCACCGTTCTTGGTGCCCATCCAGAGACTTTCCAATGGCCCTCTTCAGCGTCTGGTTGGTTCGCTCATCCAGTCCGTTGGTCTGGGGATGGTAAGCAGAGGTGATGCGGTGCTTGGCCCCCCACTTCTCAAACAGGATCTGGTTGACCTAAAAAATAAAATAAGACAAGTAATTAGTTTTGTCCGTACAAGTATGGCCATAACTGTTAAGAGATCAAATGTTTTAGCAAGTACTTGACCTTGTTCCAGAACTCTCTGCCCTGGTCCGTCAGGATGACCTCCGGTGCACCATGGGTGTGGAAGATGTCCATCAGGGCCTGGGATGTTGCCGCTGCTGTCTTGTCCTAGCAGTGTATACACACAGTATATATGGTACTATTATATTAATGCTTATGTTAATTTTCAAGATGAAAATTTAGATACATGCGGTTGATGAACTGGACAAATAGATCAAGTACATTTTTAAAAGCATCAGTTTATATCAGAGATCAACACTAAACACACAGATATAACACACCTGGATGGGAATGGCCTCCACCCACTTGGTGAAGAAATCAGTCGCTGTGAGGCAGTAGCGATTGCGATTCCTGGACGAGGCCTTGAACGGTCCGATGAGGTCCACACCTAGCATGCAGTCAAATAGTACTACCCTGAACCTTCCTCTTAGCAGATATTGTATTGTATTTGTATTGATTTGTTCTTGCACTGGTACTTTAGCAGTGGTTATGGTCTTGGTTACTTGTTTAGTAGGGAGATGTACTTATGATTTCTGGTGACTAGCAGTTCTCTTGACTACCTACGTTAAATACACTTATTGTAAGTCGCTTTGGATCAAAGCGTCTGCTAAATGACTGTATTGTAATGTAATGTAAATAAATATTGGCATACTCTATTGGACAAGAGGAAGTAAAACATTCACACTAAAAGAGAATACTGAAAGAAAACATGGTGGGAAACAAGTCAAAAGTGTAGAACTCACCAATCATGTACCAAGGTGAAACAGGCTTGATGCTCTTCAGCTCAGGTGCCTCGGTCTTCACCTTCTCAAACTTCTGGCAAGGCACGCAGGTACGGACCTTGGAATGAACAGTAAATGCAAGTTGAATGAATCAAGCAAGATCATATTTTACACACGGCTAAAGACCACACATTTCCATCAACTAAAGACAAAATAGTTTTGCTTACCCAGTTTTGCACATCATTCACGATGCCATGCCAGAAGAAGCGCTGATTGATCTTCCCCAGCATGCGCTTCACTCCGAAGTGGCCGGCGTGGACCTCGGTCAGCACTGCCTCCTTTTCCTCGTTCGACAGGATGACCCTTCTTGGTGGCATTCCATCCTTGGGCCTCAAATACATGCAACCGTCTAGAATATCAAAAAAGGATTATAGACTGAGAACAATGACCAAGGCTTGTTAAAAAATGTACATTATTGCTTTATGGGTATGCATCCCCTGACTGGCTGGATACTATGGACCTGAGCCAGCTCGGAGGGAGCTAAGACCGTTTGCTTTAGTGCCCAGGCGTTTCTCTTGGACAATACAGTTTACAGTTATACAGTTCACTTATTTTGTGCCTGTTTATTGCCAATTTCTAGCTTTTTTGCCTTTTATTCTGTGTCTATTTTGTGCCTTTTGTTGGATGCTGCTGGAACACCGAATTTCCCTTCAGGGATCAATAAAGTATCCATCTATATATCTATTTATCTATCGTTCTATCGACCTTTCTTTCACAAATCTTACCCTGAAGCATGTATTTCTGTGCCCCTCTCCGGATAGAACGCTTCGTCCCCTCAGAGACACCCTCCTGGTACTTCTCTGCTCTGGACAGATAGAAAAAGATGTCACTGAAGGATGCCATATCTATTATTATTATTAAATGTTAAACAGCTAACAATTTTTATTTCACTAGCAAGCAAGCAATAAATTATTAGCTAACACTAGCTAGTGCTAGTGATACTAACGTTAGCTAGTTAGTTTAAGTAAAAGACTAAACGACTAGCTACTTCAAAATGAATCACTTAACACAATCTAAAATGTAAAACAATTAACAATAAGCACAGTAGCCTATACAAAAGGAAATTATAAAGGTTATCTCATGTAGTGGTGTCTCCGACGACAATGTCTCTGTCTCCGTCTCCTGAGGTTAAAGCAGGACCGAGCAAAACTCCTGAATGCCAGCTCGTCATGTTGTCATAGCAACTACATTCAAATAATTCCAATGACATCACTCGGACACATTCCTGAACACCTGGACACATCCATATATTATATTCGTAGCTAGGCAGCTAACTTAGCTGTACATCTGAACAGACAATGCATATTATTATCTTCGTAGCTAGCTGGCTATATAATTCATATATTATGTTCGTAGCTAGCCAGCTAGCTAGTTTTACAGCTGAGCAAGCAATTGTTATTCGTAGCTAGCCACCTAGCTGTCATGTAATGCCTTACATATGTTATATTTGTAGCTAGGCAGCTAACTTAGCTGTACATCTGAACAGGCAATGCATATTATTATCTTCGTAGCTAGCTGGCTATATAATTCATATATTATGTTCGTAGCTAGGCAGCTAACTTAGCTGTACAGCTGAACAGGCAATGCATATTATTATCTTCGTAGCTAGCTGGCTATATAATTCATATATTATGTTCGTAGCTAGGCAGCTAACTTAGCTGTACAGCTGAACAGGCAATGCATATTATTATCTTCGTAGCTAGCTGGCTATATAATTCATATATTATGTTCGTAGCTAGGCAGCTAACTTAGCTGTACAGCTGAACAGGCAATGCATATTATTATCTTCGTAGCTAGCTGGCTATATAATTCATATATTATGTTCGTAGCTAGCCAGCTAGCTAGTTTTACAGCTGAGCAAGCAATTGTTATTCGTAGCTAGCCACCTAGCTGTCATGTAATGCCTTCCATATATTCTATTCGTAGCTAGCTAGCTAACTTAGCTGTACATCTGAACAGGCAATGCATATTATTATCTTCGTAGCTAGCTGGCTATATAATTCATATATTATGTTCGTAGCTAGCCAGCTAGCTAGTTTTACAGCTGAGCAAGCAGTTGTTATTCGTAGCTAGCCACCTAGCTGTCATGTAATGCCTTCCATATATTATATTCATAGCTAGCCAGCTAACTTAGCTGTACATCTGAACAGACAATGCATATTATTATCTTCGTAGCTAGCTGGCTATATAATTCATATATTATGTTCGTAACTAGCCAGCTAGCTATTTTTACAGCTGAGCAAGCAATTGTTATTCGTAGCTAGCCACCTAGCTGTCATGTAATAGTCTGAGTCACAGTGTTGGCAAGTGTAAAAGTCACTTCCATCTGTGCATTTCTTGTGTGCCCAGCCTTTACAGGACCAGCACTGGAGCCAGACCTCCCTTGACCTGGACTGGGAGTAGCCCCCCAGGCACAGTAGGCAGAATTCCTCTTCATCAGATGATGAGTCCTGAATTTTCTGCTTCTTGCTGGGTTTGGGGGTTGTTGTTTTTTTGTTGCTGAAATTCACTTTTCTCTTGGCTTTAGATCTTCTTTTCTCAGCCTCCAGTTCTTTCACGGGAGTGTCTGTAAGGACAGCGGTTTCTCTTCTTTTCCTTCCTTTTGTGGTCTTCTTTCTTGGTCCAGCTTTTGGATGTGGACGGATGGACTCGGGTGAAAAGGTCGTATCCGTAGCAGAGGTTGATGGCTCAGGCTCTGGCACCACACATGGTGGGACAGGGGAGGATGATGCAAGTGGCGGGGAGGATGCCACCGTTGCCACACTGGGTGTTGGAGCTGTAGAGCTACATGCAACTGCATTCACTGCAGTGGAAGATGGAGCCTCCGGTGTCACTGCTGGCAGTGGGCGGTCTGTGACTAGGGATGGTGCAAAGTCACTGTCACTGAAAATGTCTCTCTTGAAAGGCCAAATTCCAGTGCATGCGAACCCTGCCTGAATGTTTGATGGCGATGCAGCCTGGGGAAGGGCACTCTTCACAATGCTCGGCAGATCATAGATGGTCATTGTGACTCCTGGATGAGTTTTCATCCAGCTGTCAGAGCTGGAGTAGACAAACTTCTTCAGTGGCCCATATACACTGCGATCTAAGGGCTGCAGCTTATGGGAACAGTGTGGGGGGAATGAGAGGAGGATGATCCCATGGTCCCTGCAAAAATCTCATCCATGGGGATGTTCTTGAAGATTGCCAGCAGTGAGTTGAGAAGTGGCCTCACCTTGAATAACTTATCACGACCAGGTTGTCCTGCTGGAACCTGGGTGTGATTATCAGCAATGTGAAGGAATTCCTTTGATGGTCTCCCATCTTCACTGGCATGTTCACTGGCATCATATTTGACACACAGTGTTCCAGTAGAGACGGGTCTGGGGTAGGCCATGTACAGACATGTACAGACATACCTATAAATTGCTCAATTTCTTCATAGGTTACGTTCAGGGGGTTAGTGGAGTCGCATTGAATAGCGTAGAGGTTACTTTGGTCAACCGTGTTCTTGATAGTCTCTCTCCGAACGGACCGCGGAAGTAGTCGACAGGCTCGTAGGCACCTGTGGATGGTGGATAGCGGGAGGCTGCCCTTCCATTTTGGTGTAGCAAGAATGCTCCTTCTCATCTGCCATTTTAGGTTTTTAGCCTTCTCCACCCTTGCTGGGATTGCCTCGGTCTCTTCTTGACCTAATTAAATATGACTATCACACGCCACGCGACAATCCCTGAACGGGGACAGAGCAGTCCAGACACGGAGTAGAGTTTGCCGGTCTACGGACCAGATTTTATTCATTTCTTACCAGAGAGTTCTCTGTTCCCACACTGGGCAGAGAACGAGCACTGGGAGCATACAAAAACACAAATAAACACTTCACCCTAGTTGCCGCGAAGCTTTCGGGTAACTAACAGAAATAACAAAACCAAATGAAACAATATCGAACCGGCACTTTTCAGTCCGTTCGATATTTTAACTTGCGCTTTTCTTTAGTTTTTCTTCTCGCTCGCCGGTCTCTAACGCCTCTCCCTCCTGGTTCCAGCCACCTACTGAAGGGAGCAGAGCAGTTTTAAAGCACACAGATGTAATTACTATACAGAGGACTGGTGTGTGCGCTTACTGCTCTGCCAGTAGGCGTGGCCGCTAATCGTCCTGATTAGCTGCCGAGACCGACGCCTTCCACAATGACATACATGTTATTTTGGAAAAGCTCAATGTAAACAAACTACATTATGTAATTTACTTGATCTCTATATAAACAGCATACCCATTGCTGCTCTCCTCTCAGACATGCACGCACGCACGCATGCACACAGACATACTGAGCTATAGCCTATACCTGTCATTATGTCATCTCTATATAAACAGCATACCCATTCCTACTATCTCCTATCTCCGTCTACAGGAAGAACCAACTCTGCCCTTTTCTTTTTAGCCTTTCCATAGAATACACTTGGAATACACTTGTATTCCATAGAATACTCATTGCCTAAACAAACAAAAAACCAGAACACAAGAGAGGGTAATCATAGAGAGGGTAATATAAACAAAAAACATTAATTGATTATATTATTGTTAGTAATATTACTTTTGGGTATCAATAACAATGGAAACACTCTCAGCCCACTCTAGTCTATTGAGACCACTATAAGCAAAGTATACCCAGGTAAAAAAATATTATACTTAAATTATACTATTTACAGAATGTACTAAGTACACTTTGTGCTTTTTTTTGTAAGCCTTCAAGTATAGTTAAGTGTACTTAAGTAGTCCTTTAGTAGTACTTGAGTACTACTTGAATACACTTAAAGTGTAATTAGTATGCTTTTTTGGAACCACTTTTAACACACTTTAAGTGTAAATTAAATTATTATATAGATGCCGCTGGGGCTGCTGGGTATTGTAGGAGATTGCGCAACCAGGAAGCCGGTTTATTTGAAATCCGTTAAAAGCTATCTTTTTAAAACAAGACAAACATGCCGACGTTTTGAAACTTGCAACTGTAGGACAATTTTAAAATAGGTTTGGTGCCCATGCGTTCACATTGAAAAACACATCGAAATTTGGAAAAATATCAATATCTTCTTCTAAGAGCTACAGTTGGATGGATGGATGGTATAACATTGACTCATATTGGGTGACTGATCAATGGAGACAAACATTGATTTGGACTGGACTGGCCCTTTAACTCATGTAAAACTGAGAACAAAGATTAGCAGCATATAAAATAAACAAAATATTAAATTAACATGGCGGCTGTGGCTGATGACAGGGAACCTTGGCGTACCCCTCATTGTTACACTTCCTGCGCAGCAGGGCCCGGATCTCGCTCACCTCTGCATTCGGGAATTTGTCCCTCACCGTGTCTGTGGAGAAAGGCATCCCCTTTAATCACTGAATTCAAGGCCATTGCCCTAGACTACTGTACTGTACTTCGTCCTGTAACTGTTTTCAATTCACCTTTATTTGTCCTTTTCACCATTGTTTCTCTGCATTGTGCTGTGATTTGTGTTTTGTTAACTCGTCATCACTGGAAATTAGGCAACCTCAGTGATTTTACAAGTATAAATAAAGGTTGAAATATACTACACTGAAATCCATTCCTAATGATGACATTAATACATATTATCTGTACCTATGATTGCCAGAACTTTAACAGGGTCAAGTTGGTCCTTGGTGTCCCCCTTTTTCCCCTTCCCAGTAAGGGTAGACTTGGCCAGGTGTCTCTCCCAAAGACCAATGTGGCCAGGTCCTGCGTGAACAGCGTCATTCGCTTGTTGCTTATTCTCTGGAAGAGCCGTTTACGGACCTGGACTGTGGAGTTGACCAGGAACATCTGTAAAAACACAGAGGTAGATTTAAAACTGAGTTTTGGCTTCAAGGGGTGACAGTGCCATTGATATGCAGTGATGACTTTGTTATAGAACAACAACAACTAGTCCAATACCTGTGACAGAGGGACAGACGCACATTTCTCGGTTTAAGTATAGGATGAGGTACAGCTGTGACATGGAGTTAGTTGAATTTAGTCCTAATTATCTCTATCAGGTGCAGCGTGTGTGCAATGTGCGTATGTGTATGAGTGTGCGCGCACGTGCGTTTGCGTGAGTGTGTATGTGTATGTGTGCGATGGAGTATGGTTAGTGTATGTCCTTGAGTCATACCAAGTCATCACTGCCAGCATCACTGCCAGTTCGCTGGGATGAGTCACTTTGGTTGGAACTACATATTGATGATCCTGACTGAGACAGGACTGCCTTCATGGTAGCCACCAATCCTGGCAGCTCTAAGACAAGGACGTAACAAATTGAGACACAAAATAGCATATTATGTTAAACATGCCATTAAATCACATTAACCAAATGACAGCAAAAATGGATTGGATGTTTTTGTAGCATGTGGGAAGTTGGGTCTGGAATCTGAAACGACATGCAACATGCATGCACATGGGCTTCAAAATAACAGTGGGATACATGTCTTCAATTCATGAATTTCACTTAACATAACATCAATCAGAATGGATGCCTCCCACCCACCTTTCAGAGCCTTCAAAGTCTCCTGATCCAATAGCTCGAAGACAAGGACGTAACAAATTGAGACACAAAATAGCATATTATGTTAAACATGCCATTAAATCACATTAACCAAATGACAGCAAAAATGGATTGGATGTTTTTGTAGCATGTGGGAAGTTGGGTCTGGAATCTGAAACGACATGCAACATGCATGCACATGGGCTTCAAAATAACAGTGGGATACATGTCTTCAATTCATGAATTTCACTTAACATAACATCAATCAGAATGGATGCCTCCCACCCACCTTTCAGAGCCTTCAAAGTCTCCTGATCCAATTCCAACAAAACCTTCTCTGGTTGCTGCTGGCGCGGTGTTTGAGAAAGGAGGCTATTGTCGTCATCCTCTTCCTCCTCACTGGTCACGATCATCTGCGCAGAAAACATTGACCAAATTATCTTAAGCAAGTAATGCAGCTAGACTACATGCCAAGACAATGTTTTCAGGATGTGAGCATGTATGTGTTCAATAGTCTTGCTCCACAGCCTTTCATTTGATGAAACATAATTAGACCTACCAGTTTTTTCTTTTTGTTTGGAGCAAACAATGAGCCAGAGGCACATGTTGCATCTGAATCGGACCCATCTACAAGAGTAGAGGGTTTGCTCAGCTTGGTGGTCCTTTCAGCATGCAGGTGCCTCTTCAGCCGCTCACCCATGGTAGCCGCCATCTGCGATCTCCTAACCTGCCATGTTGAGTACCAACACAGGTGTTTCAGAAGGTCGTGAAAGCACGAGTTACGGGTTGCCTGGCCATTAGTCTATCCTCCATTTCCTCCAAAGTGAAGCCACTTAAGGATAATTTTACTTCGAAATGTATTCTATCAACACACACCTTCACAACAATAGACTGGAGTCATAATTTATTGGTTTTGGGTGCACTGTTGAGTGGTTTTGACTGTTTTTAGAGGTTAGCATATGTGTTCAATAGTCTTGCTCCACAGCCTTTCATTTGATGAAACTGATAATTAGACCTACCAGTTTTTTCTTTTGTTTGGAGCAAACAAATCCTCTGAGCCAGAGGCACATGTTGCATCTGAATCGGACCCATCTACAGGAGTAGAGGTTCTGAGGGGTTTGCTCAGCTTGGCGGGCCGTTCAGCATGCAGGTGCCTCTTCAGCTGTTCACCCATGGCAGCCGCCATCTGTGAACCAGACTGACAACATACGTCTTGTTAGAGAGTGACTTGGAAAATTACCACTAGGGGCCTAAATATGCTTTGCCAATTAATATATCAATAAGCAAAGCTGTATGTAATTTCATGCATCAATTAAACTTACTGCCATTGCCTTCTTTCCCACCATTGTATTCCCAGCCTTTCCACTGTTTGTTTTTCGTGGACCATATGTCCCCCTTCGATGAAAGCTTGACTCTTTTTGAGAACTTCTTGGTAGACTTCTGTGAAGAGAACAAGATACAGTATGTGTTAACTAGCTTGACTCAGACCTCTTACTTCAACGGGCATTCCTGAACACTGAGTTGAGAAGCACTACTAGCAAACCCACACAGGTGCATCGCATCCTTCTTGACGAGGCCAAAGCTCTGTTATTGTGCATGCTGTCTCACTGGAATGGCTGTGACACTAAATAGAACGGGACCATAATTAATGTGATCAATTACACATGTTTTTCCTGCTTCAACCATGGAGGCCCCATCTGTCTAGTGTCTCTCCCATGTCAACATGGCTGGTGTGAAATGGGCCTAGCAGCTTCCTGATATGCCTTATCCAGACAGCACCCACAGTGAGAACATGAATGTCACAGGATCATGTTTTTAAAGCATTTTTCAAGCACTTTACTTCAGCACAAACTGGGCGATTTTTCAAGGTAAGTCCATACGTAAATTTACGTTATAGTTAGAGCTATGTTATTAGCTAGCCTAGACTAAATGCACAACACAGCGCACACCACACTATGGGAGCTGGTTTAAAGTTAGGCTACTTCTCAAAATGAGAAATGCCTCCAGCAACTCTTTATACTAGGTTATCATCAGTAACATTTGCTAACTATAGCCAAAGTTAGAGTAAAGTTATTAGAGAATAATTGCTAGCTAGCTG
This sequence comes from Aldrovandia affinis, assembly GCA_029706075.1. NCBI lineage: Eukaryota > Metazoa > Chordata > Actinopteri > Notacanthiformes > Halosauridae > Aldrovandia > Aldrovandia affinis. The sequence goes on from JAINUG010000141.1 coordinate 1,728,678, forward strand.
GTTTGGAACTTACCCGCCAAGAATAGCAGTTTGGCTGCAACTCGCTTTGCCTCTTGCCTCGCCTCTTGCCTCCGTGTCTGGGGCAAAGTCACTGTTATCCAGCCTTCCTCCGACTCGAGGTCTTCCAAGCAGGTTACTGTAATTTTTACATTATTGTATTTATCCAGTATGATGGATGTATCTTCGACCATAACAGACCGGTCTTGAAAATAGAACAATCCAAACATGGCTATAACGTATAGCTACCCTGAAACGTGATGGCTACCTGTCTGTCTGGAGCAGAGGTCTGGAGACTGGGCGCTAACTTCAAATGATAACGTTCGCACAAGCTACCGCGCTCACACTCTGATTGGATGTTGGAACCGCGCTGCTGGACCATTTCCTTAATTCAAAATTCAGTTAGCCTGGGCGCCAATTGTGTGACTGTTATTTGAAGTCGAGCGCCCAGTCTTCAGACCCATGCTCCAGTCAGTTGTATAGTCAGTTATTCTTTTAGCAAAAATGCCACCAGTACAATCTAAGTACAAGTCCTACTTATTGGACATCACTAATTCGACAATACCAAAAACAACGCAATACCGACAAAAAAAGGTAAAGATAACAGCTAGATCAATTTAATTGCTTACAAACTAATGTTCAGTGGCAGAAAACAACACTGGCTGCCTCCGTTAGAACGTTGAGTGATATTCTAGTATGTTCTACATGCATTCTTTTCTGCCATCAGTTGGAAGATTCATTTGTAGGCTAAACAATGAAATTGGAAATTGGTTTGGGCGGATCTTTATTGGTGTCCGGAGCTAACCATAATCCGATGGTTCTGGGGGCGATGCCAAGGGTTGAACAGAACAGACTCTTACACACAGGTAGTTGACGTCCATCTGCCACTTGCAAGTGGTATAATTGTTCTCCTTGATGCATCACCAGCTCTCTTCTGCTTTATATGAACCTGCAGGTAAAGGAAAGTAAAATAGCCAATCAAGATACATTAAATTTAACGCTGGACTGAAACCAATGAAGTACAGGCTGATGAGCTAAGGAGGCAGTAGAGATGACAAATTTGATATGACTAACCACTTACATTTTCCACTAAAGTCCGGACATACACCTTGCGTGTGTCCCAGGACGACATGGACCAGAATTGGTTGAAGATATCTGTTCTCTCTTCACCACTCAGCAGCTCACAACTTCGCTTCTTTGACTTTAAGCAGTGCTGTGATGTGCAGGGTGGGCCCATGGTCTTTGGCTGTTTCTCCTGTCCCCTTATATTTTTGTAACTTTCCCCCTTAATGCGCTTCTCTTTGATCACCTGTCGCTTCCACGTGTGTGAGCTTGGACGCTTATGACGTTTAACAGCGGCAGCTTCAAGTGCAGCTCCTGTTTCTTCTCCCCCCTCACCTCCTCCCTCCTCTTCTGTTCCCTTACTGTGATGAGCCGAGTCTCTATCACTACTACTATCTGTGCGGTCATCTTTCCCTCTTCTATAGTCTGGATCCAAGACAGAGTCATCATCTTCACTTTCTGACCATGAATCAGAAGTTGCCCTGGAGGCTCTAGCTCCCTCTCCCCTTCTTCCAAGTCCCCCCTCTCTCTCTCTCCCCCTCTCTTCATAGTCCCTCTCCCCCTCTCTTCATAGTCCCTCTCCCCCTCCCTCTCTCTCTCCCTCTTCCAAGTGTCTCTCTCTCACTCTCTCCTAAGTCCCCCTCTCTCCCTCCTCAGAGTCTCGTATGAGGCTAACGTAGCCTATATAAACACCGACTGCATCTTCCCCTCTTGCCTTGGCTTTATTATTTACACTCATTTTCGTTCATGACCCGATCCTATTTAAATTATTTTATGTTACAAACTCCCCAGTACCCCTAAACACATCGGGGGCGTAACAATGATACCACTCATATTCATAAAATCAAATTGAAATATTCTCAATATAATAAAGGCTATGGGCAAACTTCTTTTTTTGATTATCACAGTCTGGGATAGTTCAATGATTTGCACCAACATTGTTTTTGATGGATTATTACTTTTTGTGCAATGTCATATTTAAAAAAAAAAGTTACACTAAGACCCCTCGTGGACAAAAGTGTCCACATGAAATATTATCATAAAATCCTTGTATATTGATATTTTTTCCCACTTTTTTTTTGCTACATCTTTTAACCAACTTCAGTCTTGATTATAACTACCAAATATTCATTCATTTATAGAATGTTAACCCTTTAAATGCCAGTTTTTGTGATGATACCACTCATATTCATAAAATCAAATTGAAATATTCTCCATATAATAAAGGCTATGGGCAAAAACATTTTTTTATTATCACAGTCTGGGATAGGTCAATGATTAGCACCAGCATTGTTTTTAATGGATTATTACTTTTTGTGCAGTACAAGATTAAAGTAAAGAATGTGACCTTCTAATAACATATTACCTTATTTTGCTCAATAAATAAAGCATCACTTTGAACATGAACAAGTTTTATTTTTCAAAACGAAGAACAACAACAACTACAACATTCAACATTGGGAACAGAAATTAGAAATTGTTTGAGAGAGTTCAATTGCAACAATTGCTGCAGCAGTGGGCTGTGTGGGCCCTGCAAATGTAGATTCCGCACTTGAAGCAAGTGTTTATACATCTTTTTCGCACAGTGCAAAGCTTGCACGACTTCCTTTTTTTGGGGGTTGTGGAGCTGCCTGGTTCCTCTCCGTGTGGTTCGCCACTATCCTCCCCCTGCTGCGCTTCTGCCACCAAAGCAGCCGAGCTTGGTGTGCGCGGCATGTGGGTCCGCCATTCCATTTCTGGAGTGATCATCATTGGTCCCAGCTGCTCCAGGAAAATACGACGTCTGTACTTTTTGCTTTCGTTCCAGGAGGGGTCCACAGCCACCCACAGTACAAAGGCATTGTAGGCAGACACATCAAGGATGTTGTAAGAGGGTCAGTGGCCACCGACTGGACTTTCTCCTACAACTGTATGTGCCCACAACCTGCAAAAGAAATACCAAAGAAAAAATGTACTGTATACACATATTCTTCTTCATCACACCCAAATATATCATTCATTCTTTATATAGATACATGCAAGAAATAATGAATAATAAAAACATTAAATATATCTCATAAGTGTGTGCTAATTAATGCGTAATGGAACGTACCTTATCCAAGTTGTCGACACCTCCTTTGCAGCTGTTGTAATCCAAAATAATGGCTGGCTTCTTGTGCTCAGCTTCACTCACAGATGGCTCTCGGTGCTTTGTGCTTAGGAGAAGCACATTCCTGCCCCGCTTAGGCACATAAGAGACAGCTGTGTGAGTCTTTGTGAAGGCAAAGACGGAGGACAGGATGGCTCTCTGCCTGGTCTGTAGCTGGTTCGGGGGAAGTTCAGGTTTGTTCCTGCGAATTGTCCCGACCAGGGCCATCTTGCGTCTTAGGAGCTCCTCCGCCAGTGCATAGGACGTAAAAAAATTATCGCAGGTCACTGTATGGCCATACCCCTGGAGTTCCTCTGTTAGCTCCAAGACCACTCTCCTCCCCTGGTTCACCTCCAGCCTGGCACCCTCTTGTTTCCCTGTGTAAACTTGCATCGTCCAGGCGTATGAAGTGGCTACATCACAGGCCACCCAAATCTTTATCCCGTATTTCGCTGGTTTGTTGGGAATGTACTGTCGGAATCTGCAGCGTCCCCTGAACGGCACTAGCCGTTCATCCACACAGATATCCTGGCCCGGGTTGAACAGAAGACCAAGCTGGCCCGCCCACATCTCTCACAGCTTCAAAATGGCAGCAAGTTTATTCTTTCTCAGGCGTGCAGGCCGTGAAAGCCGGTCATCAAACCGCAACTTGATGCATAGAGTTTCTAATCATCTGCGGGACAATGTGGCCCTGAACATCGGACGTCCTGTGTGCTCATCCCAGAGGCTGGGGACGGCCTCGTTTCGTGATCGGTAAACACCAGCCAAAATCAGCAGCCCGATGACCGCTTGTATTTCTGTCGGGTCCGTTCCTTTCCAGTTTGTGACTGCGTAATGCCTGCAGGTTGGTCATCTCCACAACTAACTGGATTATCTCTTTTGTGATAAAGAGATCGAAAGCCGATTTCACATCGCTAATGCGGGTGATGGCATACCTTGTAGGTCCCGGGCGCCGACAAGTGGCTGGAATGTACCGGAGCGTGTCATGATGAGTGGCTGACCAGACTTGACCATTCTTGGCTTTCCATTCAGAACCCACTGTCCCCTCTGGCTCTGGGCCCTCGTCAACCTCCGTGGAGCTGTCATCTATGTTTGATCAGAAGAAGAGGACTCCAGGGAAACTGCTCCATGTCACTTGAATTGCCATCCATAATCATGCTCAAGACATCTCCAACACTGTACTGTTTTGCCATCTAAAAATACACACCAAGAACAAATGATTGTGTACTTGGAATTTCTTCTCTGAATTGGTCAATATAACATACAGATTATGATAGCCAAGGCATGGTTTTAGTGAAAATCAATGAGAAAAAGACAATCATTAGCAAGTGAGCCATTGCAACATCCAACTGATTATCATGATGGAGCAGGTTGCATATGTAAAAAAATACATATAAATATCTTAATTTTCGCTCTAAATATATCTTATTGATTGAGGGATGTTGCCGCTGCTGTCTTGTCCTAGCAGTGTATACACACAGTATATATGGTACTATTAATGCTTATGTTAATTTTCCAGATGAAAATTTAGATACATGCAGTTGATGAACTGGACAAATACATCAAGTACATTTTTAAAAGCATCAGTTTATATCAGAGATCAACACTAAACACACAGATATAACACACCTGGATGGGAATGGCCTCCACCCACTTGGTGAAGAAATCAGTCGCTGTGAGGCAGTAGCGATTGCGATTCCCGGACGAGGCCTTGAACGGTCCGATGAGGTCCACACCTAGCATGCAGTCAAATAGTACTACCCTGAGCCTTCCTCTTAGCAGATATTGTATTGTATTTGTATTGATTTGTTCTTGCACTGGTACTTTAGCAGTGGTTATGGTCTTGGTTACTTGTTTAGTAGGGAGATGTACTTATGATTTCTGGTGACTAGCAGTTCTCTTGACTACCTACGTTAAATACACTTATTGTAAGTCGCTTTGGATCAAAGCGTCTGCTAAATGACTGTATTGTAATGTAATGTAAATAAATATTGGCATACTCTATTGGACAAGAGGAAGTAAAACATTCACACTAAAAGAGAATACTGAAAGAAAACATGGTGGGAAACAAGTCAAAAGTGTAGAACTCACCAATCATGTACCAAGGTGAAACAGGCTTGATGCTCTTCAGCTCAGGTGCCTCGGTCTTCACCTTCTCAAACTTGTGGCAAGGCACGCAGGTACAGACCTTGAAATGAACAGTAAATGCAAGTTGAATGAATCAAGCAAGGTCATATTTTACACACGGCTAAAGACCACACATTTCCATCAACTAAAGACAAAATAGTTTTGCTTACCCAGTTTTGCACATCATTCACGATGCCGTGCCAGAAGAAGCGCTGATTGATCTTCCCCAGCATGCGCTTCACTCCGAAGTGGCCGGCGTGGACCTCGGTCAGCACTGCCTCCCTTTCCTCGTTCGACAGGATGACCCTTCTTGGTGGCATTCCATCCTTGGGCCTCAAATACATGCAACCGTCTAGAATATCAAAAAAGGATTATAGACTGAGAACAATGACCAAGGCTTGTTAAAAAATGTACATTATTGCTTTATGGGTATGCATCCCCTGACTGGCTGGATACTATGGACCTGAGCCAGCTCGGAGGGAGCTAAGACAGTTATACAGTTCACTTATTTTGTGCCTATTTTTGCCTGTTTATTGCCAATTTCTAGCTTTTTTGCCTTTTATTCTGTGTCTATTTTGTACCTTTTGTTGGATGCTGCTGGAACACCGAATTTCCCTTCAGGGATCAATAAAGTATCCATCTATATATCTATTTATCTATCGTTCTATCAACCTTTCTTTAACAAATCTTACCCTGAAGCATGTATTTCTGTGCCCCTCTCCGAATAGAACGCTTCGTCCCCTCAGAGACACCCTCCTGGTACTTCTCTGCTCTGGACAGATGGAAAAAGATGTCACTGAAGGATGCCATATCTATTATTATTATTATTAAATGTTAAACAGCTAACGATTTTTATTTCACTAGCAAGCAAGCAATAAATTATTAGCTAACTAACTAGCTAACACTAGCTAGTGCTAGTGATACTAAAGTTAGCTAGTTAGTTTCAGTAAAAGACTAAACGACTAGCTACTTCAAAATGAATCACTTAACACAATCTAAAATGTAAAACAATTAACAATATAAGCACAGTAGCCTATACAAAAGGAAATTATAAAGGTTATCTCATGTAGTGGTGTCTCCGACGACAATGTCTCCGTCTCCTGAGGTTAGGAGCAAAACTTGAATGCCAGCTCTTCATGTTGTCATAGCAACTACATCCAAATAATTCCAATGACATCACTCACACATTCCTGAACATGGATATTCGTAGCTAGGCAGCTAACTTAGCTGTACATCTGAACAGACAATGCATATTATTATCTTCGTAGCTAGCTGGCTATGTAATTCATATATTATGTTCGTAGCTAGCCAGCTAGCTAGTTTTACAGCTGAGCAAAATACATATAAATATCTTTATTTTCGCTCTAAATATATCTTATTAAGATGATATTTCAATCTTTAATTAGTTTAATTAAATAATAAAAACTGTATTTTGCATTGTGGTTGGCATATTGTATATGCATTGACAATTGAGGGATTTACAGATTAATTACCTTATATACCTGCTGTATCATTTAATACACACATTTTCAACACGATTTTACAATAAAATAAGGTATGAAATATTAAGTAATTATAAGTCGCTTCAATCCAGTAAATATTCATATTGAAATATTAGTAACAATATAAGTCTTCTTACCGCAACGTTTTTGAAATTAGCAAAGATTTCCCTGCAAAAAACATGCGGGTCACTAAATGAAGGCAGCCATTTTGGATATAGCTCTCAAAGGCCCTCTACTGCCTGCAGTGCATGGACAATCCACCAGAGGGCAGAAGACATGTATTAGGTTGTATGCAACAGGTTTTTCAGGAAAGTATTGATCATGTTGATGACAGAGAGGTCTCATAAACTCATGTATGAATTTAATTGGCGTTACAGGGTTAAGTCGGTCAACTCTAAATAGGGCCCTATGGTCTTCCCTCCCTGGGCCACCCCCCAATAGAAGCCTACAAGAGTGAAGGAGGTCACATTTGATAACCCAGTTTCCCTAAAGCTAAAGAGCAGCTTCCTGTCAAACACCCCCTTACATTGCCAGGTGTGTCACCGCCATGGAGTGGATATAATAATATAAAGTTCTACCCGTTAGCAGTCAACGTAGCCTACAGTATTTTCTGTTAGGGTTAGCTTGTTGCATTAATGAATTCCATTCCGTTTCCCTCGCCAATCCATTCATTATGATATCACATTAAAACAACTTGGAAAAGTCACCAACTCCACGAAAGCAAACACAGTATATGACATTTATATATAGTTTGAAGTTACTCATCTGATACTATTGTACGCTGAAGGAGATCCATTTCCGTCAAGTGTCCATGCGCGTAATCCAAAATTAAACTTGTGTTTTCCTTGCAGCTTCAGCAGAGTGGAATACGCGTCTATCCATTGTGTTCAACTCGAAGTTTGGTCAGGTACCTTGGACATTACATTACATTACAGGCATTTAGCAGACGCTCTTATCCAGAGCGACTTACAGTTTACATTTCTATACAATCTATTTATACAGCTGGATATGAACTGAAGCAATTCAGGTTAAGTACCTTGCTCAAGGGTACAACTGTAGTGTCCCACCTGGGGATTGAACCTGCAACCTTAACGTTACAAGCCCAGTTCCCTAACCATTATACCACACTGCTGTCAATCATGTTTGACAATCATCATACTAGGGCAAAAACTGAGTTTGATCATGTTCATTATTTTCAGAACTGAAAAATGAATGCTCAGACACTTCTTGGAATACTTTTTTTAAATTAAATATCTTGTACTGTGATGAACATCAAGGTTTTATCTGAGGAGAATGAACAATAATTGTTTCTCCCTCTTCCTTTGGGCCACCAGCCCCTGGCTGTCGCTGTGGTCTCTGTCTGGTGGCAATGGTCCTGGCAATTATCAATTCACATGTTCTGGAGAGTAATTTATTCCCTAGTGAGTTTATTTTAGTTCCAGTTTCACTTCGTCTAATTGCTTTCGCTTGCTCATCACCAGATCGGTGCTGAGATCAGGAAAGATAGATATTCTGTTGTGTTCGCGGTACAATTCTACCTTGACATTTCTTTGTCATGGATTCTTCATTTGTTTTTCTCCAATATTGGCCTCGGTTTCCCAGGTTTTAAAGTCATAGATTATATGCGAAAGGCAGTCTCAATTAACAAGGGCACCTCCAAAATGCCAAGCCTGGGTTACCATTTACCAGATTGGTAACTCATCAATAAACTGCAAATTATCCCAAACTCGGCTGCACAAATCTTCACATGCACCAAATCCAATGACCACATCACACCCACTCTCATTCAGTTACACTGGTTACCGGCCCAATACCGCATTGATTTCAAGATTCTTCTGCTCACATACAAAGCCCTACACAGCTTTACACCCCCCTACCTCTCCGATCTCCTACAGGAATACTCCCCAACCCGCACTCTGCGCCCCTCCTCAGCTGGCCTCTCCATCCCACCAACCCAACTCAGCACAATGGACCCGCAAGCATTCAGCTCCGCCGCCCCCAGACTCTGGAACTCACTCCCCACACACATCAGACACACAGAGACACTATCCTCCTTCAAAACGCTGCTCAAAACCCACCTATTCACCATGGCCTACCACTGACACTTCTCCCGTTTCCCCACTGTAAACTGTCTCCCACTGTACTATGTTTTATGTCATTCATGTGTTGATGATGTTGTGATATGTTTTTACTATTTGCTTGTATTTTTACCTTTTATTTTTCTATTTATTTATTTTTACCTTGATTTTAATTCCTGTGTTGCTTTTATTTACTTTTATGTAAGGTGACCTTGGGTGTCCAGAAAGGCACCAATCAAATAAAATGTATTATTTATTATTATTATCATACGTGTATGAAAAATAATCTATTCCCCCTCTCAAATAAATAAATTCATCCATGATTAAAAAATGGAAGAATCAGGAAGTTGAGAACTATCATCAGTATATTTAATACAAAGATAGTGAGGTTTGGATATGATGGCTAGGACACTTTAATATGCCAATTATGTTCAACACCTTGACGATGAGGATGAACTGGTTGCTTGTTAAGGTCTCCTACGGTCTTCTTCGGACTTTCTTTCACAATTCTGACTGAGGATGACATAATCACCAGAATTTTGAAGTGTGTACTACACATCACACAGGTTAACATATACACTATATGGCCAAAAGTCAGTGGACACCTGACCATCACACCTACACTATGACCAAGTACCCTACCAATTATTGAGTTCAGGTGTTTCAGCCACACCCATTGCCAACAGGTGCATACAATCCAGCACATAGCCACAGACAAACATTTAGAATTCAGAATGGTTCGTAAAGAGCTCAGTGACTTTAAACGCGGCACTGTCATAGGATGCCACCTTTGCCACAAGTCCGTTTGTGAAATTTCTGCCTTACTAGATGTGCCCCTGCAGAGAGCCCTGACCTCAACCCCATTGAACACCTTTGGGGGAATTAGAATGCCGATTGCGAGCCAGGCCTTCTTGTCCAACATTGTTACGCTCCACGTGTGTGTGTGTTTTTGTCTTTCTCTTTGTTTCTCCGTGTTGTTCTGCAGGAGTGCCATCCACCATTCCTTCCCCGCTGTCAATTATTTGTATGTCCTGGTCCCGCCTCCATCAATCACCTGCCCCTCCATAAAAACCCTGTGACTACTTCCTGCAAAAGACCCTGCCCTTTTGTTTCGGCTGTTGTGTTTGAGAGAAGAGAGAAAGAGAGAGTTCCCATTGGGACCATATATACTGAAAAATGTATGCATTCACTACTGTAAGTCGCTTTGGATAAAAGCATCTGCTAAATGGCATATATTATTATTATATAGAGAGAGTGTGAAAGATTGAAAGTATGTGGATTCCCTGTTTGTTCCCACATAGGCCTTGGGATAGGTAAGAGGGAGGCCTCTATACATTTTCATTCGTAGGTCGATCTTGTGTATAGACACATTAGGAAAGGGGTGGTTGCCATCTGTGTACCTTTGGTTACGGGTAGCTAGTGTAGATTAGATAGGTAGACTTTTGTTTTGTATAAAAGTTTAAATAGTCAGCCTATCTTAGTTTTTGTTTGTAGCTAGCCCTGTTTTGTTTTATTTAGTTCATTTCTTTGGCAACATCCGTGTCCCTTGGCCTTGTGTCTTTGTGTTTGTAATTCACCTATGTAAATAGCCTCACTAATGTCACTAATATATATATGTCATTAAACACCGACTGCACCTTCCCCTCTTGCCTTGGCTCTATTATTTACACCCATTTTTGTTCATTACCCGATCCTTATTTAAATTATTATGTTACAAACTCCCCTGTACCCCTAAACACATCGAGGGCGTAACAAACATCAGTGCCTGACCTCACAGATGCTCTTTTGGTTGAATGGGCACAAATTCCCACAGACACACTCCAAAATCTTGTGGAAAGCCTTCCCAGAAGAGTGGCAGCTGTCGTAGCTGCAAAGGGGGGTCCAACTCCATATTAATGCCCATGGTTTTAGAATGGGATGTCCAACAAGCTCATATAGGTGTGATGGCCAGGTGTCCACTGACCTTTGGTCATATAGTGCATGACTTTTTTTTAGTTTCAAGAACAAATCCTGAAACGTCTTGAATATTCAATATTCATGTATTTATTTCAAAACTGAATAACACATTTAGACATATAGACCGGTATTTTGTCAATAAAAGCCATTTTATATCACTCTTAAAACAATGTTTTCATTATAATTTAAATTCCTGAAAATGAACATTACATTCTCTCAAAAATCCTTTACATGTTCAAAATGAATGTTCCTACCATGTATTAATGCACATCTTGCAAGTCGCTCTGGATAAGAGCATCTGCTAAATGCTTACAATGTAAAATGTATTAAATGTAAATGGGTTGCCAGAATTGATACTGTAAACATCCAACACTTGGGTTATTCAAGTCCAGGGTAGATGCAGTACTAGATACTCTTTAGATTAGGACATGATGAGCCTAGTTGGGCTGAAATAACGTGACTGAAATAGTACCAGAAGCTACCAAATGGCAGTGCTAGTTTGTAACAAAAGTGAATGCTGTCAAAGTATTATTGTATTTTCACTATAAAATACTGTAAATCAATGACTTGGGTGACACAATTGCATGCGTCTCCATTGTTTCACTCAGAATGTGTCTTTTTTGCAGTAGTGTCAGTAGTAAATTATGATAAAGCTCCACCTAGTGTCATATATGGTGTAACAACACACCAGAAATCCAAGAGATCTTACGTTCTAGAACTTAAAACTTATAAAAACTGTTGAATGGAAATCAGATGTTAAGAACAACGTTTGTTCTTCTTTAGTGACATTCGTTTTTCCTCCATTGAGGCTAAATGTTCCAATTTGATGCATTTTATTAATATTCTTGAATAAGGGGTACGATAGAAGACAATAGCTGTGTCAATGTTCTGTGCTTGAGCTTGCCTCTTCATAAATATTCATAAACAGTAATATAGCACCAGAAAGTGCTGTTACCACCCAGAAACCACCTCAGCAGAGGCCCGCAACCCTTGTACTGAAGAGCCAGAAGGTCTGCTGGTTTTTATGGGCTACTCAGCGCTTAATTGATCAATTGGAGCAGTTGATTACACAGTTATCTAACCTTGCCTGGTTTCTTTGGTTTGAACTGGTTGCTGATTTTAAGGTTAAACAACAACCAGCCAACCCTATGGCTCTCCAGAACCAGAGGTAGACTTTTAGTAAGGACATTAGAAATGTGGAAGGAATCTAGGTGCTGGCCACCTGGTTAATGTAGTCTGAGTTCTCAAACAGTTTTTTATTACAACCACAGTTGCAATCCCCTAATAGTAATGAGCTCTTAATTGTTCCTAATTAGACAATGAATGTCTGTTGATGGATGGTTTACCCTCATAAGCCACATTGTCATAAATATTTATGCATGCCATGAAGAATGAATTTCATATTCATATGCCAATCAGTCAAATCAAATGAATGCTTTCATTTTTTGTAATGTGCTATATGGCAAATGATTAATTTAGAAAGAGGTTATGTTTCTTAATTGATTACATTTTAGACTAATAGGTGAAATCAGTGAAGTCATAATTGCTGAAAGTGGAAACTAAACCATTTGAGTGAAATGAAGAGTTGAAAGACAAAGCAAATGGCAGAAAGCCAAACCAATACTATGTTAATAATTTCAAGAGATTGCCTGTAACAAAAACCAGCATACATAGGTGTACATAGCCAGGAGTTTGAGAATCTATGGTAATATCGGATGGGCTCCACTAGAGGGCGATGTGTGCCCATTCTCCATAATGGAGAATTGAAAGTAGCGCTAGCTGCCCTTCTGACACAGAATGGTATTACTTGCATTTCACTGTTTTCTCAAAGCAGGGTTCACCTGGTAGAGTATGCCTTAAAAGGTCAACAACACGAGGAAGATTAAAAACCTGTAATGATATACATCAAGCATCTACATTACAGGGTTACACACTGATAATAGCTCAGATGGTAGTTCCCTCTTTCAAAGTTATCTTACATTTACATTTAGCAGACACTCTTATCCAGAGAGACTTTTTGTATGCACTTTTTCTCAAAAGTTCAGAAGATTTCAGAGTGAGCTGGCAGGGTGTAAGTTTTGATAATAGATTGCAGGTAAAGGAGATGCTGTTCCTCTCGCTGCCCTGTAGACTGGGAGCAGAGATTTGTGTTTTAATCAGGCCACAACTTACTACCAGTGGAGGGAGATGAGGAGACATGCAAATGCATTGGCTGGTTATAGACTATAAACGACGGCACATGCAGGGAAACCTGAGAGGGAGTTGCAAGCAACTTAGTTCGGTCAACACAAGTGCCTGGTCAATGAGCTGAGTGTTGTGTCTGTACTTCAGTTTAGTACTTGTTCAGCCAGTATTTAGCATTTATAATAATATGCCAGCCTAGCTTTACACTGTTAGATAGCCTGCCATGCTCTGATGTTGTAAAGTGCTGGACGTATGAATGTGGAGTGTTTTGGAGGCTGTGGTGTGCGTGCGCAGGGAGTCAGCTGTAGAAGATTAAGCGGGAGGTCGCACCGCACAGTGCTAGCCTAACACTGGGAAGCATGTGTTGTTACAAATGGACAGATTTTGTCGATATTGTAGAGGAAGAATCGGCAGCTGCAGGTGACTGCTGCAACGTTTTCAGTAAAAGACAGCTTTTTATCCGGAACTACACCGAGATTATTGGCAGAATGGAATGTGGACTTCATCATGTTATCAAGGGTTATGGAGTGCGGGGATGTAGGGTGATGGGTAGATAGAGTAGCTCCATTTGGGCAAGATTAAGCTTGAGCTTGAGATGTTGACGTCATTGACCTTGAAATATCACTGAGGCAAGCTTTAGTGCGTGAGGCAGTGTGCACGTCAGCGGGTGGAAAGAGAAGAAGAAAAAAGAAAAGCTGAGTATTGTCAGCATAGCAGGGGTGGGAGAAGCCATGGAAGGATGCTATTGAGCCAAGGGATTTTGTGAACAAGCAAAAGGGGATATAACAGATCCCTGGGGGACATCCTGTGGTAAGTCTTTGGAACTTAAGTTCAGGTCAAAGTTTGTGGTTGAAAGCACTATATTGTTTAACAATCACAAGAGCAGTCAAACCAAAAATAGTGCCATCATCTCAACATTTAAACATTTAGGACTTTACCTTAGCTCTCCCCTAGTGAGAAAAGACTGTAGACATTTCCTACGATTTTCCTTCCTCTGTTACCTGAGACGTAAATGCTGCTACCACAATGGCAATGACCTTTGACTGAGAGCTTGGACGGAACAAGGCTGAGTAATTTCTCTGATTTGGAGTCAGACTGCAGTGCCACTCTGAACTAGCGATGAGACATTCTCATTTTCATCACTAGAGAATGAACTATCAGAACACTGAAGATCAGTGGAGCAGCAGTCAATCACTGACTTGTTGGAACCAATCAAAAGGATTTGCTCTGCACAACAAATCACAATGATTGGTTGAAATCAGTAAGTTCCTGGTAGTACATGTCAGCTCCAAACAATTTTTGGTGTCATGATGCCTCATTCCCTCATCACTATTCTGAACACCTAAAACCCACCTCTTCACTGTTGATGGTGTACACAGGAAGCCGATGTTATCGAAGATGATTCCCATCATATCTCCCTGTCATTGACAAACATTGTCCTCCAAAGTCCAAACCTGTCTGCTGTGATTTTTCCAAAACCCCCCTATGTTTGGGTGATGGAAATCAACTAATCTGGTAACACAACAGGAAGTGGTCCCGTCTGTCCCTCCTTTACTTGTCCAAGCGTTATTAACCACCTCGTGGGGGCAGAGTGGAGTGCTGGCTGTGAAATTAGGATTGTAACCAGTAACTGTCAGGTTGAAACTCCAGGAAAATGCATAATCAATGGATGTACTCGACTCAAACGGCTTCAGTTAATGTCATTCAGTTGAAATGGAATAATATGTAAGCCATAGGCTATAAACGGTCACCCTGGTTAATGGCTTCTATTAAGCAAACATATTTAATATGTCATTAGAAAGGGAATTGTTTAAAGAGGAATATTAGTAAGTGCATTTTGTGAGTTTTATTTGTGTAAAATGGTATGAGCTAAATTACGTGCTGGTGTACTTCTCGCTAATCGCTTTGCATTACAGTAGATCTGAATTGGCCCATAAATTAGAAGAACTTCAATGCATGGCTCACCAAATCATAAAAAAACAAAACCGTAAAATAACGTTTTCTTACTGTATTGTGATTTGAGATTAAATTAATTCAGTGAAGGCTGTTTTTGTTTTGGTAAAAAAGTACCATGAAAAGGAAAATGCAGAAGTACAGTACATTTTGACATTGGTACCGTAATATCTTCACAACTCTATTTATTTATTTAATGTGTATTTGGGTAGGGACAGATACAAAAAGCATAGACAAATTGCATTGACGACACGCTGATGCCCAGTATCAAAACATTTGTAGCATGTGCTAATTTTCAATGTTCATCCCTAGTTGGGCTTTTACGCTTTTAAAGGATTTGTTTCAGATTTTATCCAATTTTCTCCCAATTTAGTAGCCAATTACACCTTTTATTTTTCATGTCAATCCCCCCCTCGTATTGTGAGTTCGCTGCCGTAGCCTTGTGACTGGCGGCAACAAAGGCGAAGTATCTTCTCCTCCGAGACGGCACTCGCCAGGCTGTCGACCGTAACTCCGGTACTACAGAGCCACTCCCGTGCACAGCAAATTTCCTGTCAGCTTCTCTCCCCCCTCCCTGGGGCGGACAGCCAATTGCTGCTGAGGGGAACCCCAGCCAGAGCCAATGGACTCGCGGCCGGTGGACTCTAACTCCGGTCGCAGTGGCCATCGTCGAATGTTGCATCCACTAGACCAGCGGTTCTCAAACTATGGGTCGCGACCCCACTTGGGGTCGCCAAAGGGTCATGGTGGGGTCGCCAAAAAAAAACCATAAGCATTTCTTTACTTTTTTTAAAAATGAAAAACAAATTGCCAGTTTTTTCGTAAAATCAGTTTTTTCTGACCGATTATTTTTAATCTACCGACATGCCTGAGTTGAATCCAACGCATGCGTTTAACGTTACTGCACTACCCCATTGCATGTGTAGCGCGCCAATACAGCAGTCACGAAAATGTACAAGTTTGTTGTCAGGAGTGGTGCTGCAGGTGAGTCAAATTCGAGCAAAAGGCCAGCAGAAAATGACAAAAATACAAATAAAACAAAAAGGAATAAAATAAGTTATGACCCGAAATTCCTCACCTATGGCTTTACATGGACAGGACCCAAGACAACAATGCGTCGTGTGTGGGGAAGTTCTAGCTAACGAGAGCTTTAAGCCATGTAAAATGCAACGCCACTTGCAAACTGAACACAGCGCATTACAAGCAAAGCCGCTAGATTTCTTTCAGAGGAAACACAAAGTTTTACAAGGACAGAAAACCGTGCTTAAAACTGCAGCGGAGCAAACGCAAACCCCTCGCAAACTTCTGGATATCGGTGCGCAGTGAATACCCCGAGTTGTCTAATGCTGCATTGAGAAAGCTTGTCCCCTTCGCGTCAATTTACCTGTGTGAATCCGGGTTTTCGGCATTGACTTTAATTAAAAATAAATATAGATCGCGTCTGAGAGTTGAAGGGGATCTCCGCCTTTCTCAGCCCAGTGCAGCCATGCATCGATGAACTGTGTTCAACACTCCAAGCACATCCATCCCATTAAGTAGGCTAAGCAGTCAGTTTTATTTTTCATAGAGATATAGCCTGTGAATGCATTTGCTACTATTTTGGAAATAGACCACCAATATATGTTTCTGGACTAAAGTTTTTCAGCGTTGTAATTGCACTATCATTTATGTATGGGGTCGCGATTTTTTCCCACTCATGAAATGGGGTCGTGGAGTAAAAAAGTTTGAGAAACCCTGCACTAGACCACCTGGGAGGCCCGGGCTTTTAAGCTTTATCTCTAGCTAGGTACTTTTGACCTTCTCCACTCTTTGTGTGAACATCTGGCCTAATCAGGTCATTTTGAAGTAATGCACCAGAAGAGAACAAAGGCTCAGTTAAATCAATTAAAAAAGGGTTATGCACAATAGCGCATGAATTACAGCGCAACTGTGCAACGACCACACTGGTACACTGTTGCATTTCTCTGCTGTGAAGCACTTTGGGCTGCAATTTTGTATGACAGGTGCTATATAAATAAAGTTTATTATTATTATTATTATTATTTTGTGAAACACATTTGTAGAGAAATGTAAAAAGCATTATCACTCAAACTGACATTGTGGGGGTAGCCTATGCATGACACAAATTGTTCTAATTTACATAGAACAATTTCACTAATCAATTTTCATGGCCCAGGCTTATAAAATGAAGTTAAGTACAAACGAGTCAAGTGTTGATCTGAATCTGAAGTGTAATTCACATTTTGTAAACCTCCCCCCACCCCGCCCAATTATAATCAAGCTCAGTGTCCTTGGCAGGGGACAGGGTAGTTTCCTGTGCACTAGGGGTGTTACCCTACGGTCTAACAGCGGGCGATACTTGGCAATAAATTGCCCAGTGGGCGTTCACCACACTTGACTGGCTTCCTCAAAAATGCTTCCGACGTGCTTACAATTTTTTGGCATGGTAAACGAATAGTTCATCATAGATTTTGAGAATCTTTATTGTAAATATTAGTTGGCTAGCAGTATTGTTTCCTTCAATTATGAACCGCAAACTCAAACTCAGAAGGCTTTTTGCAATTACGGCCATATACTTGCGCTGAAACAGCTCGCAATTTCTCTCGGTGCGTTTTCCAAACGTACCCATGCGATAAAAAAATAGCCTTTTAACCTACACAAACATTAAATAAGATGTATGTAGGCCATATAAGTTTAGCTAGCTATAAATATTTATGCTTTTAGGATTAAATAAAGTATGGGGTACTGCAGACCGCTGTTAAGTTTCTCCTCATTCATGTTGAAGTGTCGAACTAGGAACACAATTTTTGCATGGTAAACGAATAGTTCATCATAGATTTTGAGAATCTTTATTATAAATATTAGTTGGCTAGCAGTATTGTTTCCTTCAATTATGAACCGCAAACTCAAACTCAGAAGGCTTTTTGCAATTACGGCCATATACTTGCGCTGGAAACAGCTCGAAATTTCTCTCCAGTGCGTTTTCCAAACGTTTTTCCAAACGTACCCATGCGATAAAAAATAGCCTTTTAACCAACACAAACATTAAATAAGATGTATGTAGGCCATATAAGTTTAGCTAGCTATAAATATTTATGCTTTTAGGATTAAATAAAAGTATGGGTACTGCAGACCGCTGTTAACAGTTTCTCCTCACTCATGTTGAAGTGTCAGAACTAGGAACAAAATTTCGGTGTTGTGTTGGTTTCCGCGTGGAAGGTAAAAAGAGCAAGACATGAATTTGATTGGCTCTTACCGGGCAACATTGCCCGAAAGTTCAGAATTTTCAACTTTTCTGGGACACCGAAACACCCACAAATCGGGCAATGGGTCAGGCACCGGAAGTCGCTCACTCTCATAGAGAATCAATGCATTTCCGGCAACTAGTTGCCGAATCGCCCGCTGTTAGACCGTAGGGTAATGGTACACATATTCATACCAAACCGTTCGGTACAGGACTTTCGGTTCGGTATGCGATGTGAACCGAACGAATGCAAACTTGCTTTAACCACTAACGCATGTGCAGAACTTTTTTTGTGTGCGGAACTTAATTAAAAACTCAAGAGTCGTCGTCCCCCGCAAGTCTATGGCACACCGCTGAACCAGAGAGATTAATTTAGCACAGCCCAGCCTCGTAGTCAGTGCGGCAAAAGCAAATGAGAAGCCAGAGCTTGAAGACCCTCCCATATCATTCAAGTCTCCTGTTTGGGAACATTACGGTTTCCCAGTGAACTACAATAGCAATGGACAAAGACAGGTGGCTCGGACAAAAGCAGCATGCCGGCCAGGGCTCGAGACTAACACCGTCCCGTCGTCCCGGGGACGATAAAATATGTATTTGGGACGAACAGAAATCCTCCCCGGGACGCAGTCGGGACGAAGAGGATTTTTTTTTTCCACTTGTAAAATGTCAACTGAGTGCTCGCCTACTTGACAGTGGCATCAGACCACTGCACGAGACCCGCGAAAATATCAGAATGTTTAATAAAAGTTCCCGCGGTACTGGCCATCCTCTCAGTCAAGGGAGCACTCGCAAACATGTTGCGCTATTTGAAGAGGATAAACACAGCAGAAGAAGATGGAGAACAGACACAGACTGACCAACAGGGAACTGCATCCAACCCAAGTACAACCCCCGAGTCTAAGGTAAGGACACATTTAAATCACAGAGGTGTAATGTTAGTCTATTGGAACTGTATACAGTAGTCAGCTGCTAGCTAGATAGCGGGCTGCTTGCTAGCTAACGTTAGCCCTGTGTGTGTGTGGCGTGTGTGAAAAAAACGGTGTTAGCGCTAACTCCGTGCTGAGTGCGAGCACCCACAATAATTAGCAAGGCAACCAGCGAAGTGTAAGCTACATTTAGGCTATTTCAGTATATTATTTTAGTTAATTACACTAATTGGTTGATTCCGTGATGTTTTGGTTCATATCAGTTAAATTTTAGATTCACGCCATGGCCGGCAAATGCTTCACCACTGCTGTAGGCTGCACGGCAGTCACCAGAGCATTCAAAACTGCATGCACTGTATCAGTTCGCCAGTTGTCTCAATTCAAGCACAAGACAGATACATTGTGTATACCATTTTGCAACAAAGTAGCTACTACCATTGCAGGACGAGTTGATTGGCCTAACGTTACATTTATCGAAACAAAAGCGGAGAAATCCGTCAGGTTACTGACGCTACACTTCACTGCGCTACACGGTTGCTAGGGCCGCATTGACTGGCGGAAATCTGCCAGCCCGTTCATTTGTTCAGTTCACCACAGAGGTATTTTACAAGCGTCTTTGAACACACACAATAAACAATGCGAACCCGCGTTTGGAGAAATTAAAGGTTTTGTCTGACACAACGTTAGTATGAGTTACAACGTGGCATAACGTTACACAGCAGTAATAGCTAACAGTTGAGCAGTTGATTTGATTGTGAGTGTTGAACATTTTCAGTTTGTAATAAATATGGCTGAATGAACACACTCATATTTCTTACAGTATCCATGAAATTCGACACTTTGATTTGACTCCCTTAGATATGTCAGATGATTTCTGTACTTTTCACTACATGTTTTATTAATTCATAAACTATCCTATCAGTCCTTAAAATAATAGAGTTGCAAATATCCATAATAATCTACAAGACATCATAAACACTAACTATATATATATATATATAAATAATCATAATGATTCTTGTGAAATCTTTCCACCTGGGAGCCTTTTGACTAAACCAATTTATTTTCTCTTTCTCTACAGAAACAAAGCTCTGGCCAAAAGGAAAAGAAAATTTCATCTAGAATGGAATGTTGTTACCTGTTGATCTAATGTGCCTATTGTTAAAAGAAGTAATTATTTCAAATAAAAATACAATTATTTATTTCCTAATCATTTGAATGGTGTTTTTTATGGCAATAACAACTATAGATGACAAAACCAAAATAAAGAAACAACATTCTCGATTTTTGGGACAGTTTACATTCACTTCGGGACGGTTACAATTGTATTTCGGGACGGTTCCGGGACGGTGGTGAAAAAAGTTAGTCTGGAGGCCTGATGCCGGCATTGTTCAACTGAGATCGGGAGTATGTCGCTGGCAGTATGTTGAACTTGATTACTCATTTGAGACTGCATCACCTGAATGTGAATATCACTGGTACAAGGAAAAAACTGAGTGGAGTGCAAACCCAGCTCCCCATTGCATTTAAACAGCCTCTCGCTGATAATTCAGACCGGGCCAAACCAATAACAAACGCTGTAGGTGTTCTTATACATACTCCGTTGTCGAGAACACAGGTTTTAAACATACGTTGAAAGTGATTGAGCCCCGCTACGAAGTTCCCTCTCATCCGCATTTCAGCCAATCAGCCGCTGTTTACAAATTTCATAATGAAAAGCAATTTTATGTTTTGCATTTATTTCCCCCCCCGCTGTACCGAAAATGTACCGAACCGTGACTTCAAAGGTACGTACCGAACCCCCCTCCAAAGCCCACACTGACCTGACTCACCCCACCGGTGTGATTATGGGGCACAGTGTGACAATTCCCACATGCTGTGGGTGGTGATGTAGGGGTACGGCTTCACCAGCCCTAATATGTGTGGAGCTATTGCGCTATGAACGACTCATGAATCGATGACACTCTTTCTTACTGTGGATATCCAAATTCTTTGAAATGGTTCATGAGTCAGTGATTGAAGTCTCACTCTCAAATGACTACAGTTGGGCTCTCTGTTTGCCGAAGCCACTCCTTGCAGAGCTGACAGCACAGCTGGCAGGTAAATCCACTCAGCACGCCCATTCGGAATAATCTGTCCTTTTGGCCACCCCTTGGTGGCACACACATTGTCGTGGAAGTTGTCGTCATATCGCCATGGTGACCATGGAAAGCCATCCCACATAAGCAGCATTATCTGGACACTGACCCTAAGATAGGACATCACATATTATTTTGCCTATATCAGACAAATTTGTTACAATATAAATACATGCAATAATAAATGACAATGGTCATATTATTTCAGGATTTTTGCAAACCAATTTATTTTACATGAAAGTCTAAAATATGGCATTTATGAAATATGGACCTATAAACAAAATGTACATAGAGGGGATAATATATTTTCCATTTTGCTCAGCACCCCCGGGACTCCTGCACGGACCCCGTTTTGGAAATGACCTAAAAAACCAACCAGGTACCACCCAGTTATGGAAAGATACAACACTGTTGTTGTGCTCTATGTACTTTCTTAGTAAAAACAAAAAATGTGTGTGTTTAAAATAAAAATCACCATTGTTTTCCACAAGTTTTACAGGATAATTAGTAACATAATTTGGTCGATAATTCAACGGGTGAACCTTCTGTGAGCGAAAATTGTGTGGCCCAGTAATGCAGCATTAATCAGCGTGAATCCAGGGCCAGGCTGTTCTCTTCTCTTCCATTCTTTGAAGCTGGGTAATTCAATGCAAATGTTATGCCCCCTGACAGGCCTGTGATGTGGGCAGCGCTGCCAGGCGAGGTACCCCGGGTGAAAGGGCAATCGTTTGAAACCTGGGGTGCTGAAGGCCCCCCCAACCGTTTGTCTGCTCCTATACTCCCCCGCTCCCCCTTCGATTGCTGAAAGAGCCAGAGTTGTAAAGGCCACCCGCGAAGGGAAACGATTTATGCCCCTCTCCCCTAAACGCACGAGACGCCTGGAGGTTGTCTTGACTGTATCTGTTCCCGTACGGTAAGGCGGCGGAGTGGCGAGTAGCTGGCACAGGGAAACGCTCTGAGACAGACGTTCAGACTGACCTACTGCTACCTTACTGTTTCATAAAGCCGTAATCATTGTTAATGCCACTCACCATGTTATACATGTACATAAAATATACATATATCAAATATATGTACACTACATGCATATACAGTCAAGCCGGAAAGTCTGCACACCCCTTTCACCCTCTCCACGTTTCATTGCGTTACAGACTTATTCTACAATAGATTAAGTTTATTTTTTGTCTCAAAATTCTACACAAAATGGCCCATAATGACAAAGTGAAAACAGGTTTTTAGACATTAGTGCTAATTTATTAAAAATCTAAATGTAAAATGTCATATGTACTGTAGATCTGGGGAAGGGTATAAAAACATTGCTAAAGCATTGAAAGCACCCAGGAGAACAGTGGGCTCCATCATTGTGAAATGGAAGAAGTTTGGAACCACCACAACTCTTCTTAGAGCTGGCAGTCTGGCCAAACTCAGTAACCGGGCAAGAAGGGCCATGGTCAGGGAGGTGACCAAGAACCCAAAGGCCACTCTAAGAGAGCTTCAGAGTTCCTCTGCAGCGATGGGAGAACCTGGTAGAAGGACAAACATCTCTGCAGCACTCCATCAATCAGACCTTTATGGTAGCACTTGGCATTCAGGCCAAAAAGTTCAATCTGTGTCTCATCAGACCGGATAATCTTTTTTCTGATGCTCTTAGAGTCCTTTAAGCGCCATTTGGCGAACTCCAGGTGGGCTGTCATATGCCTTTCACCCAGGAGTAGCTTCTGTCTAGCCACTACCAAAAAGGCCTGATTGATGGAGTGATGCAGAAATGGTTGTCCTTCTGCCAGGTTCTCCCATCGCTGCAGAGGAACTCTGAAGCTCTCTTAGAGTGGCCATTGGGTTCTTGGTCACCTCCCTGACCAAGGCCCTTCTTGCCCGGTTACTGAGTTTGGCCGGACGGCCAGCTCTAAGAAGAGTTGTGGTGGTTCCAAACTTCTTCCATTTCACAATGATGGAGCCTATTGTTCTCCTGGATGCTTTCAATGCTTTAGCAATGTTTTTATACCCTTCCCAAGATCTATGCCTCAACACAATTCTATCTCGGAGATCTATGGAGAGTTCCTAGGACTTCATGGCTTGGTTTTTACTCTGACATGCACTGTCAACTGTGGGACCTTATATAGACAGGTGTGTGCCTTTCCAAATCATGTCCAATCAATTGAATTTACCACAGGTGGACTAGAATCAAGTTGCAGAAACATCTCAAGCAGTATCAGTGGAAACGAAATGCACCTCAGCTCACTTTTGAGTGTCATATCAAAGGTGCACACTTGTGTACATATGATATTTTACATTTAGATTTTTAATAAATTAGCACAATCGTCTAAAAACCTGTTTTCACGTTGTCATTATGGGCTATTTTGTGTAGAATTTTGAGACAAAAAATGAACTTAATCTATAGTAGAATAAGTCTGTAACGCAATGAAACGTGGAGAGGGTGAAAGGGGTGTGCAGACTTTCCGGCTTGACTGTATAGCACGCGCGCACACACGCACACACACACACACACACACACACACACATTCTCTGCAGTATCATATCCCTCATTTATTCAAAGAACGTCCATGCAGACAGCACTTAGTGAGTTACAGGACACTCCTCAGACTCTCCTTAGCCTTCCCTAACCTCACGTCTGGTGGAGGGCCCTGACGGCCAGAGCGCAAACTCAGGCTGGCATTATATTCACTAGCATCAAATCAGAGGCATCCAGAAATGGTGCTGCGGATTTGATTTACCTGTCTGAGTAATGACCCCCGCCCCCACAAACGCTCTCGATGCATTTCTCCTTATGGAACCCGCCGTAACGAGAGACAATGCGCCGCCACGGGGGTACTGGAATAGACCATAAAAGCCAATGCGGTGCAACATGCTTTCACCATTCCCCCAAATGCAATTTTCACCCTGCAGTTTAGTTATTTGCTACCACTGTGCAAATAGACAAATGACATTCGAAGACAGGTTTTTAACAAAAAAGACATAAAACCAAATTAGAGGCGGATAACTCCAGGATGTGAAGATTGCACGGCGAAGAGGGAACGGGAAAGGGCTGGAGATTGACTGACCCGCAAGGTCAGCCGGCCCAGGTAGCCATTTAGGCATGGCCTCCTCAACGCAGAGAGAAGAAAAGAAAAGAAATAAAACTACACAATAACAGTAAATCAAGGCTCGGTCAATAGAAAGTACTTGCCATGAGCGCAGGCTGAGACCTGTAGTCTAGACATTGCAGGTTCGAGCCTCGACTCTCGTTGGCCAGTGACCACCCGGGAGTCTGTAGTTGTGGGTCAAGTTAACACAGGGGAGTAAAAGGAAATAAAACTACATTTTAAAAAGTACATCACAATTCGCTCACTACCTATTTACAGTGGGGAAAATAAGTATTTCACCCCCTGCTGATTTTGTGAGTTTGCCCTTACAAAGAAAGGAACGAACGGGTCGGTCTATACATTTCATTGTAGGTTCATCTTAACAGTGAGAGACAGAATATTTTTTTAAAAATCCCAGAAAATCACATTATATGAATTTTAAACATTTATTTGTGTTTTATTGAGGAAAATAAGTATTTCACCCCCTAGCAAAACAGCAAGAATTCTGGCTCCACAGACCGGGTTATGTGACCAGGAGGCACACAGATTAGTCCTCTTACTTAATTAGTACTCCTAATTAAGTACTCATTACTGTATAAAAGACAACTGTCCACAGAATCAATCAATGAATCAGATTCCAACCTCTCCACAATGGGCAAGACCAAAGAATTGTCTAAGGACATCAGGGACCAGCACAAGACTGGAATGGGCTACAAGACCATTGGCAAGCAGCTTGGTGAGAAGGAGTCAACTGTTGGTGCGATAATTAGAAAATGGAAGAAACACCAATTGACCATCAATCTCCTCGGTCTGGGGCTCCACGCAAGATCTCACCGTGGAGTGAACCTGATCATGAGAAAGGTGAGGAACAACCCAGAACTACACGGCTGGAGCTTGTTGATGATCTCAAGGCAGCTGGGACCACAGTCACCAAGATGACCATTGGTAACACACTACGCCGTAATGGATTGAAATCCTGTAGTGCCCGCAAGGTCCCCCTGCTCAAGAAGGCACATGTACAGGCCCGTCTGAAGTTTGCCAATGAGCACCTGGATGATTCAGAGGAGGCTTGGGAGAAAGTGCTGTGGTCAGATGAGACTAAAATCGAGCTTTGGCATCAACTCGACTCACCGTGTTTGGAGGAAGAAAAAGCTGCCTTGGACCCCAAGAACACCATCCCCACCGTCAAGCATGGCGGTGGAAACATTATGCTTTGGGGCTGTTTCTCTGCTAAGGGCACAGGACGACTTCACCGGATCGAGGAGGATGAATGGGGCCATGTACCGGGAAATCTTGGTGAGAACCTCCTTCACTCAGCCAGGACACTGAAAATGGATTTCTAAGGATTTGGAGAGGATCTGCAAAGAGGAGTGGCCAAAATCCCTCCTGGGATCTGCTAAAACTTGGTGACCAACTACAAGAAACGTCTGACCGCTGTGCTTGCCAACAAGGGTTTCTCCACCAAGTACTGAGTCATGTTTTGCTAGGGGTGAAATACTTATTTTCCTCAATAAAACACAAATAAATGTTTAAAATTCATATAATGTAATTTTCTGGGATTTTTTAAAATATTCTGTCTCTCACTGTTAAGATGAACCTACCATGAAAATTATAGACCGTTCCTTTCTTTGTAAGGGGGCAAACTCACAAAATCAGCAGGGGGTGAAATACTTATTTTCCCCACTGTAAATGAATGGTTACCTGAACTGAATTTGGTACCGTGTGTTCTGTAAAGCTTCAAATTATGATGTTCATGTTGTTTACAGTTGATACACCTGATCATTACAGACCGCGGGAGGATTAATGATACAGTATTCACTTGTGGTGTGTATTAATGCCAGACTTTCTGTTTCTGACCATACTGGGCACTCTATACGTTTGACAATATGCCATGAATGTGTAATTTGGGTGAGTGGGAGGTCATATTGTCACCCAGCAACCTCTGGCTCACAGCTTTTACCCACCTCCTTCATTTGTGAAGCCACCAACAGCCAACGAAGGACTGAGCATGACACGCAGAAGCAGCAATTCAATGTGAAATATCAAACATTTCACTATACCCAATAATTATTTTATTGCATTTTACACTGTAAATGTACTACGAAAATGTATATTTAAATAATTAATTGACTAACTGGACCAATTAAACCAAATCAATTGGCTGAATTGAAAATTAGAATACGTGCAGCCCTGCTGGGAATTGAGTTTGACCCACCCAGTTTACAAGGTCATTTTCCCCCTGGATCCTGCAATGTTGGCCCTCTGTTGATTACTGCCCACTCACAGAGCCCAGCTCTAATGAAGATAGCCTAACCGAATTACCATAACGAGGCCGCGTTGAGCAGCACAGATTGGACTGTCCCTGCACTCCTGACCGCTCTACGACCAACACATGGACATTGGAAGCACTAAATCCAAGAGACGTGCGCACGTGCACACACACGCACACACACGCTCATGTGCAAACAGACACATAAAAGCATACATCCACCCACACACACTTACACATGCCCTTGTACTTACACAGACTGGACACAGATGGGAACTTACATGCAAACACATGCACGTATATACCCACACACACACACAACACACACAACCACAGACTGGAGGCAAATTGTCCCTTAGGTGGGTGCTTACTTTGTCACACGGTGTCTGCAGTTTTAGAATTTGGGCCCCCAGTGTCTTTCAAACAATCAATCAACAAATTAAATGTTTGTTTTATATTACCCATATTTTCTCTCAGTTTGAAATGCCAAATCTGTGTGTACTCATTGCTGCAAGCTCCTCGATTTGGGCAGACATGCACATGAATGTTTGATGTCAAGCTGCTGCTTCTTCTCACTCTGCGGAGTGCACTGAGCTTGCACCGACACTGAGTCGGAGTAGGACACTTCATGTGTAGCTTGTAGCAGGCAGACTGTGGGCACCTGAGCCACCACTGAGGTTGCTGGTGCGCTAAGAGGACGTCCCCTGTCCCCTGTGGGGTTGCCGACCACGTCACAGCTGGCATGGTCCAGTTTCAATACCAGACCATGGGGGCCATCTACAAACAAGAACACTGCCTGAACAGGATGAGTCACCCAGGAGGCCCCCAACAAAGTCCATTTAACCTCTTTATAAAGGCTTTGCTTGCTATAGAGCTCATTACGGAGCATGAATGCATTTTCTGCTTGAGAACTCACCCAATTGATTAGCAAGCCATTAAGTGATTATGGGGTATTCATTCTTTAGAGCACACATTTGAAAAATGGGACTCTTTACAGCATGACATTTTTTACATAATGCGGATCTAAAAGGGCAAACCATTGTTAGAGTGATTTAGATCAATCACCAGCTCATTATACTGAGGGAGCTGCATTTGCGGTTGGAACAAAAAACCAACGGCAAGTTTGGGAAGCCCTTCCTTTTCGCAAACGACACTGTAGCATTCACTCACCGGACTCACTGTGACTTCCCCTTCACAGCCGGGTGACTGGGAAGCAGACCGTTGAGGTCTCGATCAGTATTTGGGTGGATTGAATTTCCATTCATGAGAAAACTTACCCCCGCCCCCAACTCCCCGTGCAAGGTTGCACGCTTCTATAAATTATTGTGGAGATGACGGCCCCAAAACGGCGAGAAATCTAAAACTATCATTTGTTTTGGAGGTTGGAGGGTGTGTTCTGTGCACTGTTGAACTCTCCCTAGAAGCAGTTCAGTCAGCACAGTTAGTCCCAAAACATCCCCAACTAATTATTCCCTGTACACAAGGAGAAGACCCCCTCACCGCCAGCCATCTTTCTACACGCCTCCCAAATCACAACACCAATACAGGCCCACAGAGGCTTAGAGGTGGCGTGAGTCATCACAATCTGTGTGTGTATGCGCCTGTCCGTGTCTCTCTGACCCAAAATCTCCTCTTCTCTCCACAGACCAAACGTTTTTCTTATTCAATAACAACTTTGACCCGCTTATCAAATTCCATGCCTAGCCCCTGAGAGCTAGTTAAAAACATTTCTTGCACTAATCCAACCAGGAGCGTGTATTGCCATTATGGTGTATGTGAGATAGGAGCACTGTCAGCTTGAGCTGCAATAGAGTCAGGCTGATGCTCAGCTTGAAAAATACTAAAAACATCAGTGAGTGCAAAACATTGGTTGTGGCTGAGAGAGCTGTACGACACTTAGCTGTGCATCTTCAGAGGGGTCACGTTTGTTCCCTTTTTGGTTTAATTTGTTCCAGGTTACAGTGGATATATGTATCAAGTTCGATATGCCTACTATTTAGTATCTCCAGATGCTGTTATCTGTTTCCATATTTAAAACATGAACACTAGGGTGTTTTTAAAAAATGAACTTCTGAATTCAAATTGGCAGAACCCACCATTTTGTGACATTTAATGAAAAAGTATCTCATTCGCATTTTTGTGAGAATTCAAAGGCCTCAAAAGCTGCTCTGCAGAAGTAATCCGTGTTTTTGTGCACTGTACTGATTCTGCACACATCAGTAAATGATGAATAGGTTTTGAGGAAACAGTATTGTATTTTTTGTTATGGTATAATGTTGACAGTGTAAAACTTTGGTGGCTTTGAGCAACCCCTAAAACGCAATGAATTCAGTTGACATTTTGCAAGTGTTACTTTTTTTAATTACCACATAAAATAATGAGTTGCCATCTTGTTTGATTAAAATTGTCGCATATATTATAAAATCACACCAATGAACACATCTCAAGTGAACAAAATAAATTGTGATTTATTTCTCAAATATGCCAGAATATATTTAAACCCGACCTGAAAAACCAGATACTGTGTGGAATATATCAACAATGCTGTTTATATGAATGCTGAATCAGTTCATTGAACACTTATGTTATACATGTTCACATTCTGAGCCCGTTTGGTC
Organism: Aldrovandia affinis; assembly: GCA_029706075.1. NCBI lineage: Eukaryota > Metazoa > Chordata > Actinopteri > Notacanthiformes > Halosauridae > Aldrovandia > Aldrovandia affinis. The sequence continues at coordinate 1,757,940 of JAINUG010000141.1, forward strand.
CCAAATGTATAAATAACCTTCCCGCAGTGGGGTTCTGAGCAAACTGGCCAATCGCCCCTCTCTCCCCCCCCACCGCACCCTGAGAGAGGCGATTAATTCTGCACGCTCCCTGCCCGCCTGGCGCAGATAAGAGTGGTCCCTGAAATCGAACCCGGGGCCTGCCGGTGCTTCACTCTGATTAGCGGCCGGAACAATTATCCTAATCGTGTCATCTTAACGAACCCCGCTGATAAGCGCTAATCCGGTAGACCTTCGCCCACGCGGGATATGGCTTCCTTATCGTCGTCCTGAGAAAATAAACACGCTCATAAACAAGCATGCGACGCCCTGTTGAGGAAGCCCCGCCCCCTGGGCTCTCCTCGTATCCAGGCTCCAGAATATTGACAGTTCTCCGCTTCCTAATACAGTTTTTACCATCTATTTCCCCCCTAATTGCAAACACATTAAAAATGCATGTTTTTATGATATCAAGGCTTCAGAACACTTCAGAACTTTTGCTGTGAAATTAGTAATGCTGCAGGTGAAATATTAGAATGTGTGGATGTGCATGTGCACATGCGTATGTACGTAAACAATATATTTATTTACAATGTATATAGCAGGGTTCCTCAAATCACGGTCCTCGTGGGCCGAGCACTGCTGTTTTACAACCCTCCCTTTACCTGGGAGTCAGGTGTGAAGACACTCTGGCCAATCATTTGCATGAAGTGTTCAATTAACTACCTGAGAGAAAAGAAAACCAGGACCGAACTTGGATTCGTGGGCCAGATTTGAGGAACCCTGGTATAGAGGTTTCACTTGAATTGATTTTATGAAGATTTTTGCCCTCTCTTTCTCTCCTCTTTGGCTGAACTGTTCTCTGCTTCCATTCTCTCTTTCTTGCTGGCTCTCCTCCTCGTTTTCCCTCTCTTCCCCCTGCCCCATTCCCTTTCCCTTTCTCTCCCCCTCTCCTTACCCCCTGTACTGATGGAGTGGTGGTATCCTATGGTGAGGGTGATTTTTCTTCCGTCTCTTGCTCAGTGTGAGGAATGACTCATGGCTCAGAATACTTCTCAGACCAGAGCCAGGATAAGCCAGTGATAAACTCAGCTGTCCGGATATTGTCCTGCAAATGTACTGCACTGGCCCTGGACAGGATAGCCCCAGCTGGGTATTCAGAGGGAGTTTCAATCATTTCAGCCATTCTCCCTTGACACCGGATGAAAACTACAGTTATTTCATAGTGCGTTTATGTCAGGGGGGCGTGAGCTCCCCCACACTACCCTCCTTCCCTTAGGAAGACGCAGAAACATACTGGGAGCCTGAAGTCTGTTTCCCCCTTTACCCCCCTTTAAAGCTGTGGTTCTCTGTGGCTCAGTTTAAAGCTCAATGCCGCCCTCTAGACCCCAGTTGACAGAGCAGGATTGCCCGCCCTCTAGACCCCAGTTGACAGAGCAGGATTGCCTTCCACAGGTAAGTGAGCTCCCAAGACCAAACACACACTACACAAGTGTTATTCACAGCACAATAAGAGGCAATACACACTTTACTACACACACCCATAGTAATGCCCCCAGCAGACTGCACCCCGCCCCCCCAATCTCACTACGGGGAAGACTAGTCCCGTTGGGCACAAACACCACAAGGACACAACAGATTACATTAACAAATGACACAATGGTTAGTCATCCCAAATAACACTCGGTGATGTACCGGCTTTAGGGCCATCCTCTTGTCTCACAAACGAGGGGGGTTCCCCTTTTGGCTCAACATGGAACACAACAGGGATTACCTCCTCTGCTGGCTGCTGGCACCGGTCCCAGACCCAGGGCCACCAGAGCTCACACCACAACCCACCCCCGGGCTGGGGAAAGCTGAAAGTCTTCTTGGGGGCACTAGCTGAGGAGGCTGTTATTCCCTCCAACACAGGACACAGGTTTGGATGGATGGTCCGCTCCAGCACAACCTCATCCCGGCCAGATCTCATACGCCAGGGTCCCAGGTTGCAGCTGCCGGACGATGACATAGGGCCGGGGCAGTAGTGGACAGAGTTGTTGTACATCAACAACAGGGCAGGTAGCCACTCTGGCCACTGGTCCTGTTCCTCTTCACGAAGGCATAGCCGATCACCCTCTCCCCCGTCCTCCTGGACCCGGGTCAACACTGCTCCCAGACCCTCGGAGCTGGAATCGGTGTAGAGTCTTAGAGCCTTCTCACGGGCCAAGATGACTGGTGCAGCCCAGGGATTGGCACCTCCACGCTTGCTTTCATGTCTGCTTTGGCTCACTTCTCATCTGACCCATGTTGCTTCTGGACTGGAACCTGCAATCCTCTAAAACTGTGTACCTCAGATGTTTTGCTTTTTCCTTTTCCTTTCCCCAGGTCCCCGACAGCCTCTTAAGACAATCACAGGCATTCCACACCAGAAATCTAAACTAAAATAAGCCCCACCATAAACATTACAAAAGGGACAGGGAAAGTTGCCCACACAAAAATCGACCTCTTCCTCTGCCACAGGGCAATTGTTCGCCCAATTCTCCCCATTACTTCCCAGGTGAGCTGCCTTAATAAAAGGGCCGCCCCATACCTAATCCCCACCAGGTTCCAATAACTCACCCAATAACCCTGAACTCTGCTACAGGGAAAACTGCTGGTGAGAGGAACTGTGAAAACTGCTATGTATCTGTTCATGCTCTCTTTATTGGCAATCTTTAAAAAAAAAAATCATTTTTAAACCCTTTTCTGTGATTAACCATTGCTGATATGCTTCTAATGAATAGTTGTCTCCTTCGTTCAAGATATTCATAAAATAAGCTTTTTTTTTAACAAATCAATTGGCACAGGCACAAACTATCCAGCCTCTTCTACACATTTTTAGTGGGCTGAAAATTAAATGAAATGAAAATGTCCATTCCCTATCAAGCCTTGCCATGTGTAAAAATTGCTAGAGACAGATATGAAATATAAACCTCAGTTAATTTCGCAGTGATCTGGACAGGGGGCATTCTACTGTGTTTATTTTCTATTGATTTAAAACTACTAGACGGGCGGCAAGTTCATGGGGGGAGGGTTAATCGAAAATAAATAGAGGGTATAATTGGCTTCCAAATTGGGGAGAAAAACTGGGAAAAATCTGAAACAAAATAAATAAAAAATGTAAAAAAACTGAAATAACACAGTTCTATCAGCATTTGGTGGAATAGAGACCTGGATCCCGACGACATTTGACTAGCTTTGACTTGTCCTGATTGAGTCCAGGCCAGAACATGTGTTAGAGATGTCAGTTAGCCTAGACTGCTGCCAACTACTCACACTCAGAACTCTGTAAATCCCCAATTGTGAATGATCATACCTCTCGAGTCCCCACTGCACCACCGCTCCGGGACGAGGAGCGCAGATTAATCATGTCTTGCTTTCAAGCCGTCAGCCTGTCATTGTACATTTTTACACAGGTAAAGGGCAAACAGACTGTTTGTGTTCCTAAGCCCTTGAGAGAAACATTTTGTTCCATCTGTGTCCTTCCGGATGGTTTTAAAGGGTTGTCGGGTGTGTCTGTCACCACGTGGCCATAATATGGCCATTTAATTATGCGCTCAGGTTAGCATCCACATATTCCATATCCAGGAGAAGGACTGTGTAAGTTCAACACAAATGTCAAAAGTTGCAAGCAATGGAGTCACATATTCTATATCCAGGAAATGTTTGGAAGTGATATTCCCTCCACCAGTACTCCAATCTTATCTACCAAAGACCTGTCCCCACACAGTTTATCAGTGTTATTAATTCCTCTCTCCGGTGACGATATAGCCCGCTGCGGAGAACAGAGTTGCAGGGCTGTCCGCACCATCGCCCCTGTTCCGGGACAGCATGGACTGGGGCAAGGGGGGTCCCATCGGATAACAAAATTCCATTAAGCGCTTGCCAGCTCTCACTGTTATTTATTTAACTGGGTGGGCTGCAGGTGACAGGGGAACGCATGCTTTATTGTGCTCCGTAGAGGAAGGATGGAGTCGGGAGTCAGACAAAGCTGAGGTCGCTCAGTGATGGGAGCGTGGCGCTCTGCTTTCGAGAGGGAGGACAGATAGTCGTTTCTGTTTTCCTTACAGCTCAGCAGCACAGCCCCTTCAGTGCTGTAGAGGATTTTCCATTTATCATTATTTAGTAAATGGTACAAATATGCCAATAGTGAAGGATAGAATAATTATTATAATATTGTTTATAATAATGAAAAATAAGCATAAACCCTAAGGGCTCCCAGGTGGTGCACCTGGCTGTGGAACAGGCTTAAAGACAGAGTAGGATAATGTGAAGCGGTCTCTTTTTTAAATTGTATTTGTTATTTTTTTAAAGATTTTTCTTCGATTTTCTCCCAAATTAGTAGCCAATTACACCCTCCATTTTCCATGTCAATCCCCCCCTTGTATTTTGAGTTCGCTGCCGTAGCCCTGTGACCGGCAGTGACAAAGGCGAAGTATCGTCTCCTCCGAGACAGCAGGCTGTCGACCGTAACTCCGGTACTACAGAGCCACTCCTGTGCACAGCAAACTTCCTGTCGGCTTTCCTCCCCCCTTCCTGGGCCGGTCAGCCAATCGCCGCCCCCGGTGACACTCCCGGCCAGAGCCGACTCTGGCGTGGCAGGTGATATCGCCATGATTTTAATTGTGTTTTGTTCTTGTTTTGTTTTTGTTTTTATTATGCCTGTAAAGAATTTTGTGATACTTTGCTGTACAGGTGTTATACAAATAAAGTTGTTATTATTATTATTATTATTATTATTAATAATAATAATAATAATAATTGGGCTCAGTACAACTATCCATATTTTTTTATTTTGCAGGGACAATGCATATTAATGAACATTTCTGTAAATATGCCAGTTAGTCCCTGTAGTCCCTGGCCTGATGTTACAATAGGCAATATAATTCAACACAACATAATGTATATATATTTGGAATGTATATCACTACATCAGTACATCTATGGGGTTGGAGAGGAGGATATAGCACCCCCCCGCCCCCGCCATATTTATGTGCTCTCCTGCAGTCCCCGTTAGGGCATTCTATCAGTTGTCGTGAGAGGTGGGAGAGATGATCTGGGAGTCTGTATAAAAGGGTACGATGTGCTGATGTGGTCAGGAACACACTCACTGGCATGAGGGGGAGACAGAGGATGTATGGCGCTCACATGATGAAAAATGAACTCCACCAACGGCAATGTTTTTCCTCAGGTCTTCTTTTGGGAGGACTGTAAAGTACGAGATGTGAAGAGTAAGTCACGTTTGACCACGGCCGTGCCTCTCCCCAAGGAAAGGTTTTATGGGGGTGTGGGGAGGGGAATTTACAATGCTATGGCTTTTATGGATGCCTCTACGTTGTGGAGGGGGGCGGGTATCAGAGTGACACCCGATGACCTTCCGGCAACAGAAACAGGAAGTGGCCGGGCAGCCCGCAGGCCACGATAAAACAGCACCGACACCTAATTGATTGATCCGTTGATCCAGAGCCTGCTGAGAAACACAAACAAAACCTGGTGTGTGTGTGTGAGTGTGAGTGAATATGTGTGACAGCCACCACTCCTGTAAAAGCTGTCCATTTCAACCACAGTATGGAGTGACAGCAGTAGCTGTCAGTGACACCCCAGCCCTATGTGCCCGCTCCAGCTGCCATTCTCCTGACTCTGCAGTAACCCTCCCAACCCCAATTAGCCATCCCCCACCTCCCTGGTCCTCCGCCAGACGTCTCAGGGGCACTCTAGCCATGCTCTCTTTTCTGGGCTGGCTCAGCCGGGCTTTGAGGTGAATCAGCGCACTGGAAGGAGCAGGGCCATCTCCCCGAACACTATGGGCAGCTGCGGAGGCCGTCCTTCCTGGATTAACTCTCCAGGAGCTCTGGGATTCGGTGCAAGTTTCTTGGCGGTGTCGCGTTTTTACACGGCAGCAGAGAGCACGCCTCTGCAAGTTAGGAGAGAGGATTAGGCAGAGTAAAGCGAGATTAGGAAACAGTTACGCTTTCAGAAATCCCTTTTTTGAACTTCTGCAGGAAGCCTTTGTTATTTAGCCGCTTCGCTCGACGTGAAAAAAATCTGAATTCTCAACATTTTTTTAATGAATAAAACCTGGAAAAAGAATGCACCAAAAACCCTGAACGTACTTCAAAAGAAGATCCTGGTATGACACCAGGATTGAGTATGTATCCTACACTGTCTTAAAGGAAGATCTGGCAGGCAGAGAAGTGGCAGAAAATGAATAGATTTAATCATACCTTAAAATGACTGAATACACAAATGTGGTATTGGATAATTAACTTGAGGGGGCCATGCCAAAGTCTAATTCTTGGGAGTCTCAACTGACTTCTTATTTCTTTATTCATACATTATAAAGAAAGGTCAAATATCAAGGTCTCAATTTCATCCAATTTCAGATCAACATGTAACATACAGCATATGTCAGTTAGGCAAATAGCTGTAGTATGTCAGGTATTTACAGGACTGCTTGAGATCGTTTGGGCCACACTATTCATGAATGACTACTTCCATAATATGAATGATGTTCCTCTGAAAACAGTCATGCTCATACCCAGTGATGTCCATATCCTGTGAACGGTCATGTCGGACCTGCTGTGTGCTACTGACGCCCAGTCCCAAAATCTTTTGAGATGTGTCTTAATATGTGTCCAAGTATAGGGAGGAGTAGAGAGGGCTGCTGGGGAGCCTACAGGACCTTGGACAGCTGCTGCCTCACACACAGGCACGCTCACCTGACCCTGATCAGCTCAGGTGTTGCCTATTGCTTTCATCAGGCCTTCTAATATACATGCCATTTAGCAGATGCTTTTATCCAAAGCTACTTACAGTAGTGAATGCATACATTTTTCCGGTACATGCGGTCCCTAATGGGAATTGAACCCACAACCTAAGCGTTGCCAATGCCATGCTCTACCAACTGAGCCACACAGAACCACATAAAAGCACTACTAAAAGCACAGCCTGCCATGCCTCGAGGGAGGGTTTGTTTTGGGGGCATGGAGGAAATGGTGCCGTCTTCTAGTGCTTACTGTGCTTACCCTCAGCTATAGTCTTTGGTTTCACTTTCTTTTCTGACGTTTTTATTTGTTTGTTTTGACTGTCCCCAGAAAGGGGAAATCTTTGTCCTTGTGTTTTTGTCCACTCAGCCCCTGGAAAGGTGGCCACCCTCTGCCACCCTGCAACAAAGACAAATAAATGCAATTTCTTACACTGCTGCAAGCTGGTTGCTTCACATTTGGCAAGCTCTAAGATCACCAAAATTAGTGGTGTGCGTGTGTGTCAAAGTGTGTCTTCCTGTTGTGCAACTTTGGATGTCGATAGCCGCAGCTCAAAAACCCGAAGGTGAGCAGTTTCTTTCATTTGTTTATTCAGATTGCTTATTAAACTGTGGGTCAGGAGCAGGTTTGTACGGGGTCACTAAGAGATTACAGTTATTTCCCAGACATTTATTTAACTTTTAGTGGGCTGTTACTGGGCACAAGAGGGCAGTGAATGTTTTATTGGGATCCCTAGGTCAAATATTTTGAGAATTTCTCACTCACCAAGATTTTAACAAGCTAAATGTTTTTCTAACCTACCAATTAAAGCAGCAGCACACAGATAAGTTCTGTAATGGGAGTATACATTGTAGTTATATAGTTATATAGTACCTTTCAGGATCTCAAAGTGCTTTAGAGTGAAGGGGTAAACTCACCTTAACCAGTACCAATATGTAGAAGCATCCTGGATGACCCTTTCCCAGCATCCTTTGGGCCAGAAACCTCACAACACATCAGCTAAGGTGCAGAGGGAGGAATCATTAAGCCAATTGAATTGATAGATAGCTAATGAGCCATCAGCAACATCCTCTCCAGAAACAATCTGACGTGAACCTGACCCATTCCAAGTTCGGAAGCTGCTGGACCTGCCAGAGCGATGGTCTTTCTTCTCTCCTCCTTCTAAATGTGGACTTTTAAATCAGATAGTGCCTGTGAAATTGTTCACTCATTTACAGTAAGCAATGCCTATTGCTTGACCTGTTGCTTTTCAAATGCATTCTTGGAAAACGTTTAGAAAAAACTCCTTTGTTTTATTTTTTTATAGTATATTTTTTTCAATAGTTTTTTTTGTGTGTTTTTTTCCCCAAAAACAATTTTGTGATCAAATACAAACTGGTGGTACCATCTTCTGGCTCATTGGCATCCATCTTATATTTGACCCTTTCCATGCACAGTACTGTGTTTTGTATTTCTGTATTACTCTCTGACATACAGTAGCACTGCACTGCACTTATGTTTGGACTGGTGTTTGGAGTGGAGGAAAGCAGCAACTGGCAGCGCACACTTTGGAGGAAAGCACCTGAAGCCTATTTTACTTTCAAGATGAGCGAAAAGCAAAGCCATTTCAACCCCCTGAATTACAGGGCTGTCGGTTACACTTGACTCTCGACACTTGATTTACGCATAAATCACAGAGCAGATCATAATAATAAAAACAATAACTGAATGTATTCAACCTCCTATCCGTTCAATATTGTGTGTGATTGCAGCATTCATGAATGAGTAAATATGCCATTTGAAACAGCAACTGTGTAATTACCAACCTTGGCGCACTGATTTCTGAATACGATAATTATTTTGAAATTCTGTGGCAGCGTGTGGTAATTAGGTGCAATTGTAAGACTCAACACAATATGATGGGTAAATAGCAGCCTGCGTCGTATTGCACCCCCAGACGTGCCCTTATCCCACGATGCTGACGATCAGCCGCGCTTTAATGGGCCAGTGATTGCGATTGGCAGACCTGAAACGCTGGTGATGAAACCCGGACTACACTTGCGATATTCTGAGCAGCTGCGGATGATTCGGCGAAATGCCACAGTTGATAAGATCATCAGACACTTTCATCAAAATTAATGAATGAACTAATTGCAGCGAAATGATAGAACCACTGACATTGATTTGTCAGCATTGCTAAAAATGTCTATTTTTAGCAACACTGTGTGCGGTTGTTTTTTTGTTGGTTTCTTTGCATTGTTTGCATTTTATTGGCATCTTCTCACTCACTGCGTTGAACAGACCTGCCGTTTGGCCGTCCTTTTCCCAAAAGGAACTGATTGATCAACGCTAATTGATTATTGTAAAAAAATACATTTTTAAATCCCACTGCACATAGCCACCAGTGCAGCACTTGGAAGACTCGTTGGAGTCGGAATGGACTCGGATGTCTTCGTTGGATCCACTGCCATTGGCACTTCCTGTCAGAGCCACTCCAGAACAGCAAGCCTTAGGGGATCCCACCCGATTGCCCCTACGAATTACTTTGTTGGTTCACTGGGCACAGCGACACCCAATTATGTTTCTATCTCGGCGGCCATCATACAGCAAAACATATGATGACTTATGGCCCTTTAAAATAAAGCCCGTAAGAGATCTGTCATCTGGGCTTGCAATAAAATAGATCATTTTTTTCTTTCTTAACCTCAGAGCATCTTATCTCTGGCAGTCATTCCTGAGCTGATTATGATTAAAGATGAGAGCACCTTCATAAATTCCCATCAGAGGAGCGGGGCGCAACGTTATAGTGTAAACCCATCACGGGGAAATGTGTCACCTTCCAACACTTTATTATTGTTATCATTTTAATAGCACAGATCATTTGCGGCCCTGGCCTGGTAGGTCCCTTTCCTTCTGTGAAGGCTGACTTCTTTCCCAACATGCAGTGGGTATAAAAGGTACCCCTTTTACATCTTTCTTATACATTTATGAACAGACAATTGATTACATAAGTATTGACACCTCCTTGATTTAATACTTGGTAGAAGCACCTTTAGCTGCAATTAATGCTGTGAGTCTATTTGAGTAAGTCCACCAGCTTTGCACATCTGTCCTGCTGGAATGTTTTTTTCCCAAGTCCCAGATCTCTTGAAGAGTGCAGCAGGTTTTTGTCCAAGATTTCTTTTCCAGTCCCTGAAGCAGAGAAGCAGAGAAGCATCTCCATAGCATTAGGCTCCCACCACCATCTTTCATGGATAGGGATAGTGTTCTTGGGTTGTTGCACTGTTAGGCTTGCGGCAAACATAGTGCTTAATGTTGATGCCAAGAAGTTCAATGTAGGGCTGATCAGACCACAGAATCTTCTTGCACTTGGTTTGACAGTCTCCCACATAAACTTCAGGTGAGATTTCATGCAAGTTTTCTTCAACAATGGCTTTCTTTTTGCCATCCTCCCATAAAGCACAGATTTGTGAAGCGCCCAGACTATTGTTGTCCCATGGACAGTTTCTCCCATCTCTGCCATGGAGGACTGTAACTCTTTCAGAGTTGCCATAGGCCTCTTGGTGGCCTCCTTAACAAGTGCCCTTCTCGCATGGATGCTCAGTTTTGAAGGATGGCCTGTTCTGGGCAAATTCACAGTTGCGCCATATTTTCTCAATTTCTTTATGATGGACTTAACGGTGCTACGGGGGGGATATTAAAAGTCTTTGAAATCTTACATCTTTCCCCGGATTGGTGCTTTTGCCCATGCAACAATATTTTCAGATCATTGTTTCACAAAGAAAATAACTATAATATCTCACCAAACCAAAAACAAATGCACGATTCATTCAATAAACCCAAAGAAACAAAGTACACTTTGTCAAAGTACGCAAAATCACCGTATGCTTCGGCGCACGCAAGTCGTCAACCCTCTTCTGCACTGCGTGGCTCTACGGGGGGAGGTTACTATGAGGGACATGCACCATGCCCACATTAGACCCGTGAGGTTTATTTGTGCGCGCCGGCTAATTAATTTGCGTCAATCAATTGCGTCCAAGATTAATAGAGCTGTCCCCTCATTTGCATTAATTCCCCCGTGATTTAGGCAGATTTATGGGGTTCTAAAATACCCATTTTCACTTCATATTGCGTATATTACCATTAACGTAGATGCTCTGCGACTGAAATGTGCCCCAAAGTGCTTTCTCGCTTCAAATGGGTATTTACTGATGCGTCCCTTTGCTGTAACTGACTGTACTTTGTCTAGTTTGGTTACAGACGTGATCAGCACCAGAAACAAGCTCTTAAAGCATTATGTTTTGGGTTTTTGCTGTGTTGGGGAGCATTGAAGAGGATTCAATGTGACAAAAGTCTGAAGGAACACAGAAGAATCGTCTGAAACTGTGTCTAGTGAAGATAAGATGGTTATCTTTCTTAGTTTACTCATTATGGCCCAAATCTTCAGAAAACAGGCAGGACACCCGGTGGGTATAACTAGTCCGAAACGAGTTTGCCTTAAGTAGCCTGAGGATGCCTGCAACTAGTAATAGACCAAAATTAGTTTACTGAAGCCAATAATCTGGGACTTGCACTATAATTAAATACAATTCCACTCCACTCTCTCCTACCTTAACCATACTCAACCTTTATGTAAAACTCCATTGACTGTCCTACTAAACCATACTCTGTAAATACATACAGCCAGGCACGTGACTAGACATTGTAAACATCCGGGACTGACATGATCATTTTATTTACTGTAGTGTAGTAAACGTACGTTGAATGTAAACAATGCAACTAAAGTATCATTATATTTCAGAAATGTATAATGACATTAAGCATTTGTAACTAAGTTGAAATAAAGTGAAAAGTAGGGGGGTGGGCTACATTTAACACTTGCAGTACAGTGTTCATGATTGTATCAGCTATATATAATAGCTATGTATAATGCTCAACGTCAAAACAGTCAATAATATACTCAAAAGTTATGTACAACCCCACTTCACTTCATACTGGAATATTTAAATCACTATGACTCCCTGAACACTGGTTCAATGGAGTATTTAAATCACCAGCTCCCCCTGAACACTAATAAAGCTCTGAACTGGAGCAGGACTATGCCCAGATTACATTTGCTTCTGGGTTAAAATCTTCCCATTTAAATGCCATCCCAAGTTGCTCTTTGCCTCTGCTGTCTCTAATGCTTAGACAAAGGTGGAAAGAAGAGGGGGAGAGTGGGGAGTGGGAGGGAGGAAAGCAAAAGGGTTATTTTCCTCCTCCTCCTCCTCCTCCTCCTCCTCCGCTTTCTCCCCTAAGAGGCAATGTCACGGATGTCACGCTCCTTTCTGAAGGTGCTCAAAAGCATCGTGCCTTCCACAAAGTGGAAGCCTTAAGGTCGCTGTCCCCACCCCTGTCTTCCCCTCCTCACCCCCCCTTTGACTGTCCATTCAGATAATGGACCCTTCACATGCACTTCTGTTGTTTTGTCAGTCAGAGTCAGAGAGGGCATGTTGTGGTGGGGACACTGGGGGTTAGAAGTTCGAGGAAAGTTAACGAGCGCTCTCCTCCACCTGCCCCACCCCACCCCACACCCATGTCACACTGCTGCTAGTGTATTTACATAAACCTTCAACCACAAACCGTCCGTTAAACAGTATACATTATTACATTAAGATGATTCAGTGGCGTCACATACAACGATTTATTTCACTAATAAGATTAACCCCCTGACAAAGGGACGGAGACAGAGCGTGTTATCGATAAAGATTCCAGTTGTTTACATGCAGTAATTTATATTGCCATTTTTATTGCCGTTGATAAGCTACAGGAGGATTCTTTTCGTAGGCTACAGAGACATGGATGTCAAAGGACAGAGGTAAAATACTGTAGAACAGAAGCAGAGAATTTCTCAAAGCATAGATTTTTTCTTCTTTTCAGTGGTGTAACATGATGTACTGCACCTTCTCAGTGAACTAACTCTCAAACCACCTGAATCAGATTGTCGGAAGAATATTAAATTAGATAGCGGTCATTTAAATCCCATGTCATGCAACGTACCGATAGGGCACTATATGGTGAATTTCCACTCTTGGTTGATATAATCATAGTGAAAACGCCCCAATATTTATGCATCATCAATGTCAATTTATTATAATATTTTTTAACCAATGTATTTTATTTTTCAGTTTCATGCACTATTTTTTTAATCTGTAATTGTTGGCCTATTCAGTCACTGCAATGCCCTCTGTAAATTTTGAATAAAAACCATTGGGAAATATTTAATAAATGTGTAACTACTTATTAATTGAATATAGTGTATTTATTTTGTAGACTTTAATAAACATTGCAGGTAATAACTGAACTTCTTTGGTTGTTAGTAAACCACTGTTGCCAGGAAGTGACTAAATTGGTGCTGAAAAAGTAAATACCACAGCAAATGCGAACATAAGAGAAGCACATTTTAAAATTGGAAGATTGTTAACCATTTACCTGATTATTACCGGTTTGACTTGACTTTAAAGAAGACATTATTATTCAAATGTCAATGCACCAAAAAAGGAAAAGAATAGCGCCTGCAAAAAAAATAATTATCTATAGACACTTTTTCCATTCTCCAGAGAGATTCTTAAGATATGCCATTTTCTGGCTGTACAGTAGCAATTCCAGTGTAGATGCTCTTACTGGAAGCATCGGAACCTCTTACTGGTCCACGGAAATAGGAACGAAGGGTTTTCACTCACCTGATAAGAGGTCCCATAAAACCTTTTTTCCCCCAATCAAAGAGGATTTCTAAATCCACACAAATGTGGGGGTGAAAGCACTCAAAGGTGACTCATGGGTAAAGCTTTTTATTTTTTATTTTTTTATTTTTTTTACTTTCTCTTTCTGCTTCCTCCCCCAATTTGTAGCCAATTATACCCTCTTTTTCATGTCAATTATCCTCTCCCTCATATTTGAGAGCCTGCTGCCGAAGTCCTGAAACCAGCAGTGACGTGCGCGAAGCCCCACCTCCTCCGAGCCTGAACCCGCAAAGTCGTCACCATAACTCCGGTATACACTCAGGGACACTCCTATACGCAGCGAGCTCATATCGGCTTCCCTTCCCACACCCTGGGGCGGACAGCCAATTGCCGCCCCTAGTGGCACTCCCGGCCAGGGCCGAACCTGGCAAAACCGAGTGGAATTGAACCCCGGTTGCAGTGGGCAGTGTCGGACGTTCTACCACTACAACATCCCTCTACCCCCCATCACCGCTATACCACTACAAGGCCCCTCCTTGGGCTTTTAATTGGCTGATAAAAGTTGATGTCCCCGATTGGACCAATCAGCGGATGTTTCGTTAACGCTAATTCAACCACACGCGTGCAAATGTTCCCTCTTCGGGGTGAAAGTATAAAAGAGGTGCTAGTTTTTCAGGGCTTAGTTTATGAAATGCGGTTCTGGATATAGCTATATCTTCATATTTGTGATGTCATGAGTATCATCCGACTCACACAGGTACATTTTTACTCTGTTGTGGGTGGGAACCGATGGTCAGCACAGGATAGGTGAGGCGTAATTACATTGTGTTTATTAATATATTTCATTAAAATGATCTATTATCTGTTACTTTTAAAGGACTTATTCAGAAAGAACCCATCAACTTACGAACAGCATCTATTGAAATCCCAGGGTTTCTGCTTACATGCATTTTAATCAGTCAAACTGATTAAACAGGGTTAAAAATGATCCTTCCTCCATTAATGTTTCAGTCACAGGTGTGCACTTACAGTAGCTTAGTAAAAGTCACAGATGGTTTCTATTTTAAAGGCGATCTTTATTTTGAAAAATGTGGTCAATTATGTAGCCTAATTGGCGGTTTAAAAAAAATCTTGCATTTTTTTATTTCTTTTTTTATAATATTGTAATATAAAAGAATATATAATAATATAATATGTATTTTATGTACTTCTAAATTCGTATGTGTTTTCTTTATATTTAGCCTATAGATATATATTTCAAATATTTGTCCATGTATGTTATATGTGTAAAAAATGTAATTATACGAGGAAAAATTGTGCCTATGCGGGACAGGAACATTCAAAATATGAATAGAAAACATTAGTGCAGGTGGGAGCGGTCAGAAAGTCCTGTGGGAGTGGGCGGGAATGGGGGGAAAAAAGTGTCAGATGTGGAAGGGAACAGGGCTGATAATGTGCAGTTCGAAGGGGACACCCTCACCTATCTGCTCCACTGAAGCTATTTCAGAGGTGCCAAGTCGTTCAGTTTTCTGGGTATTTTTTAAAAATTTCTCATCTTAACTTTTTATCACAATTTGAAATGACCCACGGAAAGCTCTTGCCTGTTTCCATCACTGCAGCGTCCACCAATTCGGGAGAGTGCCTATCCTCCAAAACATGAGCACCCATCGCCCCCATTCATCACTGCACTATAGAACCAGCGTCTTGGGCCGATCTACTGCCTGTGAGCCCCTTTCCTTCCTCTAAATTTAGGTGGCGTGTCACGGTCTTATCTGTTTACTTTGATTTATAATCTTATTTATTATCTTGACAGAAGCAGGCAAAGGGGGGGCAGAGATCAATTCTCTGTGAAGCTGATAACCTGCGCCACCAGCGCTCTGATGTCACTGTTCCGACTCGCCGCTTTTCTGCTGTTCTGTTACAGGAGTGTCTCCATTTTTTTTGGGGGAGGAGTTTGTTTTAGGCACTCACTTCCTGAGCTCTGTTATATTGCTCCTGCATTGATTGGTTGAGCTATGCCGGTGCAGAATGAAACCGACCTGTAGTTGACAACAGTAATAAAACACTATCCGTTGTGCGCTTTCAAAACAAAAAAACATTGCAAGGTTTCATTTGAAATGTTAAAAAGACTTGAGTTTAAACCCAGTGAAGGGGGCACTGCAAGAGGAGCTGTGGTCGGCGTGTGAGCAGGAGGCTTCCAACAACATAGCTCAACTTGCTCACTGTTAATAAATAAACATCCATTCATTTTTCAAACGTAACATTCAGTGTGTAAAATTAACGTGAGGTTCAACAAGACTTTTAAGAGTCTTGCCTTTAGGCCTCTGTTTTTTCCCCAACATTTCCATTTCCACATTTTACATTTTAAGCATTTAGCAGACGCTCTTATCCAGAGCGACTTACAAGATGTGCATTAACACATGGTAACCCCAGTGCTGTCTGTGCACACACCAACCCACTCATCCCAAGACAGTCCCTCCTCATGCAGTTTGTCCGGCTTTGACACAAAATCCTTCCAGCACAGTGCAAAACAACATGCCCCCGCTTTGGATAAAAGCATCTGCTAAATGGCATATGTTATGTCATGTTTTCTGTCAAAATGGTATGCGATGAATACAAGTAATTGGGCAAACCTTTGGTACGTCTGTCGACACGTCTAGCTACAAAGCATATTTAACTCTCCTCACTCTATCAATGCGACACCTGCCATGACGTTAATACGCCGAGCAATGGCATCATTACACAGTGGGACTGTTTCAAGCTCACAGGCCATCTCATCCCCATGCATAGTGACACAGCCCCAGCGGCGGGCTTGACTACAGTTTCCCCAAAGGTACGTTCATGGCTTTTTGGACTGCGCAATTAGGTATGCCACCTCACATGATGCCTTTTGAGCTTTTGATTGAAAATACAGTATGTACCTCCCTCTGACAATGAAGACAAAATCGTCTCAGGGAACTCTGATCTGTCAATGCAAATTAAGGGTAAGTGTGTTTTTTTTTTTTTTTTTAAATGTACACTAGATGTCATGCAATAAGCAGCTTCTACCCAGGGTGAGATTAGACGCCTGTTCTACATTCCCAGAACATGGAGTAAATAGTGAGTTTATACCAAAATGCACAGTGGAGTGAAAGCACTTCTGTTCCTTTTTTTTTTTTTTTTTTTTTTTTGAACCTAGGTCATCTTATCTTTAGCTGTGATTTTTAGTCTGTAATATTTATTCACACATTTCTTTACATCTTCCCATGTACCCCTGGAGACTGCCCACGTACCCCCTGGGGTACATGTACCCCTGGTTGGGAAACACTGCTCTTGGCCAACCTGCCTCCTTGTGTAGCTGTTCACGTTGAGAAGCATGGCTAGGGAAAGACGCTTTGAACTCCATTAATTTGAATGGAAAGATTCGCCTGCTTGCGCTTGGCGCATGAAAGGAGACTAAACTAACTAAATAACAAAACTAACGTAATATGAAAATATTATTTTTATGTGCGCCACACCAAGAGAAAATAGCACTGCATACATACGGAATCTAAACGAGTGCTCAAAGTTGGCGCTTGGCAGCCGTGCTAGGAAGTTTGCTCGTTGATGCAATGAATTAACCAAAGCCACAAACTCTGTTTTGAAGACATAAATAAACCCAAGTTCGACATTCAACTTAGCCATCCATTTAGCTAACGTAGTTAGCCAGAGTTGCATGGTAAAACACCAGCTAAATTAGCAACTAATGTTAATGTTAGCTAGATAGTTACTAAGTTAGATAGTTAGCTAGATACCAGCTAGCTAGATAATTACTCACCTGTGTTCTCAATTTCGAGCTTGATGTCTTCGATGCGTTGAGCAACTTCTGCTTTGGTTGGCACAGAATGCACTTAAAAGTGTACACTTTCTCATTTTCTTTTATTAGTTTAATGTATGGCGATAGGTATGGCCATGGTGGTTCCACCACCTCGTCCATGATTAGCCAAGAGTACTGCCGCACGTTCTCATCAAACAAAATGAAACAGCTGCGTTAAAACCGTCACATGACATTTGATATTTTTGTAATAAATTAATAAATAAATAGAATAATAATAATAATAATAATACTGCTGCTGCTGGGGAGATGTAATTTGTAACTTTTGTCCACGCTACCCCGCTACTTGACGAAAATAAATAATTTCACTACTTGAAAGCTACTAGAATGTGGAAGCAATTAAACTACCACACGTTAGTGGAAAATGTACTTCAATTAGTAGTCCGCTACTCCCCAACACTGGTTCTAAGAGCGTTAAAGTGATTTCATTATTTGATTTTCCAGATTGATATAAGAACATAAGAATACATAATGACGAGAACGCGCCGTTCGGCCCATCTAGGCTCGTCATGTCCTAATCTAAAGAGTATCTAGTACTACATCTAGCCTGGACTTGAATAGCCCAAGTGTTTCTGCCTCTACTACCCGACCTGGCAAGCTGTTCCAGGCATTGACAACTCTCTGTGTTAAGAAAAACGTCCTAATATCTGTGCGGAATTTGCCTTTAACTAATTTCCACCTGTGGCCTCTTGTTCTGCTGACCCCACTCATCTTAAAAAATGAGAATGATGAGAACGGGCCGTTCAGCCCATCTAGGCTCGTCATGTCCATATCAAATACTAATGTCAGTATCAGACATTCGTCACATATCAAGCAGGAAATAAAACCTAAACCCTAATTATGTATCACAACCTGAAATTCTAATATTTAAACCTTTCCTTTTAAACATTGTCTTCAGCTATTTCAGGTAAAAACACGTCATACCCCCTCAACTTAGAAACAGAAACTGTAGGCCTACGTGTGTTAGTGTCATCCAGAAAATCTGCTAAACAAGAACACATGCACACACACAAATGCCATGAGGAATAATTATCTTCTCTGGGGCCTCTGGTGAAGTGAAGTATGTGTGTGTGTGTGTGTATGTGTAAAGTTTTGTGTGTGTGTGTGTGCGCGCGCTCTTGTGTACGTGTGTGTGTTTGAACCATAAATGAGGGCCGTCCTCTCTGGTTGCCCACGGGCACCATTTAATTGATCAAAGTATGAACTATTGCTTGGCACACCCTCCCATGCCTGCACATAACCAAGCACTTAATCAGTTTGGGGAAATTATTCATTAAAAGAGTGATTATTCTGCCACTCCCTAAAACGGGGGCGAGTTGATTTGCAAACACTTTTTTTGTCAAAGGAGTGCTCATATTGTATAATACTGTACGTCCTCACTTTACATGTCATAACTGTGCGAAAAGCTACCTTAGAAAACGATGCTGTTCTGATTTTTTAGGTTGTACATGACCAGCGCATCTCCCAGTAAATCTCACACTGGAGGCTTTTGCTCAGGACACAAAACACAGGGAATTGGTGGCACTGGTTAAATGGTGACACTGAATGTTATCAATGATAATACATTTTCTATCCAGTCTATTTTTTATAAATATTTGTTTATACATATTTCATACATATTTGTTACCAAAACTGAATTACACAATAATATTATACATAAAATCTGACAAATGTGACGCTAAAGTTGGACATTGGTGAACCAGCCACATGATTATAGTAATGTAATTTAGCATCAAAATGATCTGTCTGTAATGTTTTGTAGATTATGTTCAGATTTATGATGCATTGTAAGTCTTACAATCTATAAACAAACCTCAGTGCTATCAAGCCCTAAACAAAATTATATTATAGCAGCATACCCGAAAACAGAAAAAATCTAAAGAAAGACAAATTCTAACAAAGTACAGACTCAGTGACCACAGTCTTGAAATAGAGAAAGGCAGATACAAATATCTTGGATGCCCAGAGATCAAAGACTGTGTAGACATTATGAGCTGCAAGAGACTGATGCAGAGATGCACTTCCTGTTATCCTTTTTTGTCCTTTTATCAAAATACAAAACATTATGTGACACATATTTCCCACAATTTGAAAAAAATATTTCAGAGTTCATCCTCCTTCCCAACATACAAAAAAATCCCATCGTATTGGGAGATGATGAAAAAACTATTAATCTGGAGCTAAATATGTGTCATCCTTCCATATCATGAGGGACAGTGGGTAGACGAATAAAAAATAAAATGTGTGTAATGTGTATGTTTGTGCATGTATTGTACATGCCAGTGTATGTACAGTATATGTTTATACATATGTAAGGTACTTGTGTAACATACAGTATATTATTGTTTATTATTGTTTACTTTATTGTCTGCATTGTTATTGATTGTACAGTGTATACTATGCTTTGGCAACACAATCATATTTGTCAAGCCAATGAAGCTCCATTTGAATTTGACTTTGTGAGTCTTTCAAAAGTAGAATTTCAGTTCTCTACGGCAGGGTTTATATGGCAAACTCTTGAGCCCTTGAGGCACTCAATG
This sequence comes from Aldrovandia affinis, assembly GCA_029706075.1. Classification (NCBI taxonomy): domain Eukaryota; kingdom Metazoa; phylum Chordata; class Actinopteri; order Notacanthiformes; family Halosauridae; genus Aldrovandia; species Aldrovandia affinis. The sequence continues at coordinate 1,777,813 of JAINUG010000141.1, forward strand.
AGCACATACATTTGCTGTGTCCCATCCCTAAAATATGATTCAAAATTGAATGAAAACCATTTGAACAAAACAAATCCATGTGTACTAGCTAATGCAGCGCTTAAATAGAGTGTGAATGTCTGTGGAAAAGTGTATGATGCTCTTTTTGACCATCCATTACTAGGTCCAGACCCACAGTTTGGAAACCATTTCTCTATGGCAGTGGTTCCCAACCCTCTCCTCCAGGAACACCAGCTGGTCCATCTGTTTGTTCAATTCCACCGCCAGCGCACCTGATTCAACTAGTTAACTACTCGTTGAACGTTAACTAGTTGAGTCAAGTGTGCTGGCGGTGGAGTTTAAAAATGCATGGGGAACCACTGCCCTGTGGGAACCTGTCACGCCGGGTGGTGGACTCCCATGTCGTAGTGTTTGTCATTTTAATGCGTCCCCGTCTTTTAAGGGACATTGTCAGTTCAAGAGCATCAATACGTTGCTGAATGAGTTGAATAAACACAGAAGAGATTATACCCCCCCACACACACACTTGTTTCCTCTCACGTATATTGCACTCAAAAGGTGGAGAGTCATTGACTTCCCTTCGGACATTCTTCTCTCCGGTACGTCATACAACACCTGCATCTGTAAAGATAAGCGCTCTTATCGCAGTGCACAAACCAGGCCAATTGTTTTCACTTCATTTCACGTAGGAGCCAATTCCCTTGCGCGGACACACACAAAGACACAGAGACACACACTCACACGGACAAAAAAGGCTTTTTTCACTCATTTAGAATGCTTTGCTTTTTGTTGCTTTGTTTAAAAAAAAAAATTTGATAAAAAAAATAAACTCAGTCCTTTGAAAGAGTGAAAGTCCATTATTCTACAGTTTACATTTTTATTCTAACATTCATTAGTGATACAGTAAACACCAGTTTGTCACACCAAATTACCATATATATCAATTTGAAGATAAACAATTGCAAATTACTATCATTATCAATGTAATCATTTAGGAGATGCCCTTAAGGAGGGTGCTTCATGATGCATGTGACAATTATTACAGCCATCATTCCATATCAATAACGTCATATCATTTGAGAATAAATTATTACAGTTAATTAAACAAAATCATCGTGGATACAAATGGGAGACTTGAATAAAATGGAATAAATTACAAACCTGCAAATAACCTCAAATATCACATTGCATCAAATGGCATGCAATACAGTATGCATTTTAAAATATATAGAGCTGTATTTTCTAGTAAAATATGAGCCATGACTTCACTTGATTAATTATTGATGTGTAAACAGTACTTATACCTGTAGAGAAAACAGGTTTAGCAGGTTGAGATAATAGGACAAAGGGTTATTCTCTCCTGAATCTTTGTTTAAAACTCCAACAGTAAAGAAAAACAGATACGAATTAAAAGGCTTGAGTTAGTGAAAATTAATTCAGATTACACTGGACACGTGGTAATGATGAGTCACTACACATAGTAATAAATCACCTACCAATAAATTCAGTAGTTCAAAAAATAAGTTCAATCAACAGTATATTTTAATGAATATTGTAGAAAAACCTTGTCAAGAAAGTTTGATTTGGTGAGGAGACAACAGGCTCTAGTTTCATTATCAAAGCACAATGTGCACTGTAGCGCTGATCCTGGATGGAGGCGCAGTAAGGCGTGTCCTAGTCTGTTCCGGTAGTTTCATGACAAGAGATGGTAGTGCACCTGTGGCGCAGTTGTAAAAGAGGTTGAATTAAGAGGAATACATTACCTGTGGGTGTGGCGAGGGTTTGGTTCATTATGGCCAATCAGATCATCAACTGTTTTCTCCTTTAATACCTACTCTGTTTTTTGACGACCGAAACTAACAATTACACTATTGTCCAGGTATGTTCATGCTACCGTACTCCATATGACTCAATAATGACATTTAGGGCTACGTGTTTGGAAGTTTTGAAAAAACAAAGATGGTGGACAGAACAGCGTACTCAAAAACTGCATCGAAGTACCGGACTCGGGGTCAGGCGTAAAATTGAATTACATCGGCAAGCTGCGCATCTACAAATAACTTCAAATTGCTCTGAGGAGGGTTATTGAAAATCCAGACAGTCAACCTGAGTTCATGTTGATTAAAAAGGGGAATGTCTTATGGTCCATTTTAAAACCAGTTTTATAAATGACTCTTGGCTTGCATGGAGTCACAGCACTTTGGAATGCAGTCACAATATATTTCACAACATATCTACAATTTTGCTAACCCTGCCTCTGTTTTTGATTACCAGGGCCCCATGGAAGTACAATTTTATAATGGTAACAAATGTTAGACTCCGGCCTGGATTTAATAATATGTCTCTAACTAAATGCATGCCAGCGTTGGTCTTTCTTGTCTTCTGTACATTTGGGAAGTACATACATTGTACATTGTACATACATTTGGGGATTGTCACACAATGGAAAATAGCAATAAATAAATAAATAAAAAATCAACAAAATGTTTAGTCTTTTCCCCTTCACATTCGCCCGCGGTCAACCATACGTCTTTGGGGGGGTGTGCTCTAATGAGCCATGGCCCTAATGAGCGTTTAATTAGTGACATTGATTAAACTAATGGTGGCGCAAACCTGTGCCTGCAGTCCCCCTGGCCCGGGCCTGGAGAGAGGAAGTGAGGTGAGGATGAGGGGACACACCCGGTAACATCAAAATTGTCCTTCATCATCCCTCCCTGTGTGGAGGATAGAGGAACACGTTTAATGTGTTACAAATACTTCATTTATTATAAATCATCGTAATGTTATAAATTTTTTATATAAATCTATAGTTTTTCCAATTTTTTCACAAAATTGTTCTGCAATTATTATGTTTATACAATGAATCACAAATATGGAAAACTTGGTTTCAGTGATCAAGTCCTACTCATATTTGAGTAGATATTACATAACGATCCCTTCCAAATTAAAAGAAAAACCTGCTAGCTGAAGGCACATTTTAATGATACAACCAGTACAAACAGAAAAGGATTAAAAATATATCATCAATATTAGATATAAATATAATATTAAAAGCAATATTAGGTCATTAATATTGTGGTTCTGTGTGGCTCAGTTGGTAGAGCATGGCGTTGGCAACGCTTAGGTTGTGGGTTCGATTCTCACTGGGACCACATATACTGAAAAATATATACATTCACTACTCATCAATTGCGACAGGTGCGGTAAATAAATCTGTTATGATTAATGTTCTCACTGACTTACTCAACAGTTTATAAGCCTGGAAGAATGACTAGACCATTTATTTTGGCCTGACACATTGTAATATTGGATAGCTAATCAAACTCTTCTTTCAATCTGACAGCGCTAATGTCCACTCTGAACGGCTGTCACGAGGCCTACCTCGGCTGTCAGGAAACATCTCTTCCGTTTTCTGCATCTCGCAAATTGATTATCTGTAACCCGCCGCCATCCACTGACATCATATTCAGTAAAAATATTTAAAGATGTGATCCGTGAGGTTTCGTTCCACAAACAAAGAACTTCACGTTCCTTTTCATTTGAAAGTCATATCACAGGGTTTCAAAGTCAGTTTTCAAACCTTCCGTGCGGCAAATAAATAATTGTATGCTGATTGAGAGCCAGAATGAGTCAACAGGATGAGAATACTAATGTGTTATCTTGTGGCATTTTCCTTATATACAATAGTTTAAAAGGTGACAGGGAAGACCTGAATATATTTGTTTGCTGGGAGGCTTAAGTCTTGTCAGATTGCTAACAAGGTTTCCCAAGTGAATGCTCAATCTCTCCTTGGAGGTATTCAAATACTGGAGGAAGTACTCCAGTGAAAAAGAGTATCAATGGAAATAATGGTATTGGATGGTAATGGAAATAACGCTGCCTTTTTACAGTAATAAAGTCAGTAGTATGGACCCTTATTCCATCATAATTTGTTATTACATTTGATTTACAATTAAATACAAGAGTTTTTTCACAACACAGACAGCATTTCTTCCCCCTGCAATCAACAAATGGACCCCCAAAATGGTAATGCCAGGCAGTGGGCGTTGAAAGTCCATCTATCACTAATTCGTGGCAGGCGTAAGGATGTCCTAGGATGTCCTAGAGGCACCACAGCTACATACGTGTAGTCTAATATTGAACCCAGCGTTATTTCACAGATAAATATTAACATAGACTTTGGTAGCTGAGACGTCCAACCGATCTGTGCCAATGTACGCAGTGTGTCTGGTTGCACAAATGAATACCCACCAGAAAGGTGCTGTTACAACCTGCTTCGCTGCAAAATAGCAACATTTCTGTTATTCAGAAATACAACGGGCGTTGAATGCGCCAGCCATTTTTGCACCAGACCGCTCACCACACATCAGCTGAGGTGGAGAGAGAGAGGGATTATTGAGACAGTTGATACAGGGGGATGATTAAATAGCTACATGGTAACTCCATGAAATCCCCACTGAGATGGCATTGCTGTCATCGTATTGAACCAGATGATTGGAGAGAATATATTGCATTTTCCATTGCAGGACTAAGGAGTCTGTGAAGGTGGCGGACCATGGTTATATTGCTTTCATGGTTGAGATCTATAACTATCAGTATTATTATATTTGTTTGAGCGTAAAATGCTGCCGGGTACTTTGTGTTCATTCCATCTAGGAATGTTTGCAGGTTTTTGTTGCAAGAAATACACTACACCAGATGATTTCAATTAGTTTCCCTCCTTGGTTGAAGGAGCCAATTAGTTCAATGGAATGAGTGTCATCTCGATAGAATGAGTTTGACACCTGTACTTTTGTGTTTTTCTACTCTGACACACCTGATTCAACTCAAGGGCCTGGTGATCAGCTGATGAGTTGAATCAGCTGTATTAAAATGAGAAAACACCAAAATTGGCAGTGTTGTGGGGCCCCAGGCCTGGAGTTGAGATGTTAACAAATGCACTGCGGAAAGGTCATTGTATTTTTTACTGTACTGGTTTGTATACTGATTGTGTGTTATACAAAAAATGTCCATCCATTTTGCCACAATGTTAATTAAAATAAATCTACATTTCTGGTCATAAAAGACACTTCAAAAAGGTTAATCAAAATTGATTGTCAATAGAAATTTTTTATTTTGTAAAAGTGTTTTTTCTCATCAAAATAAAGTCATGCAAATTTGAGTATCTTCAACTTCCTGACAAAGGTTCTAAAAGAATATGCTACACCACTGTAGGTGAGCCAAGGGTAGCACACTCAAATGCCAGTATGGCAAACCAAGTAAAGTATAAGAAAGATCAAAACCTGGAGAATTCTGGATCCCAAAATCGATGTTTGTTTTAAAGACACTGTATGAATGCAAGAGCGGTGTCTTGAGTGCATTTGCACACACGTTTGCCATTGGGAAAGGCGGATTGATTAAAAACTTGATGCATGGCAGTGGTGCTACTCCGGCAGGTGGAAGTGATGACAGCCCCGTGGCAAACATCAACACATCCTCTAGGGACACAGTAGTCTGTTGTTCTGCAAGAAAGCATTCATTTCATATGGATAAAGGTTACATCTGAATTTTGAATACTTTCCAAATCCATGACAAGCCTTCACAATCGAGAAGATAGTCTGCTAATTTGTACCTATCCTTTCCGGTTTGAGTCAAGTTGGTGTTGTGTTGTGTTGTGACTTGCCATTGTGTTTTGTTAGTTGCTGTTTTGTTTTATGATTCGTTAATCTTTTTGCACTTCCAGGCCACTGTAATAACTTTTGCCTTTGCATCCCGCTTTTAGAACGCTTTTACTCCACAGACCAATGGGAAAATCACAGTTCTTGTGAAGCGCCACACATTGAATTTTCTCCTTGAAGTCCTACGCTAACAGCACATATTAAGCACGCACACCTGCCTTTGACAATTGTAAAACAACAAAAACACATGATCAAAATTGAATGTCTTCAGTTTTTCTTTTTGGATCGACCTGCTCTCTTTGCACTCATGATTCAATTTTGAACAGGTAAGGATACTTTTTAAAGTACGAAAAAGGAAAGAACGAACGAAAAACTGGCATGTTTCAAATTAACGTTTATGTTCCATAACAGCGAAAGATGATTCCGTTCCCATTTCTGTTCATTGTAAAATTTTGTTCATTTTGGGTTTTCGGTTATCTATCTTGAATGTAAGCCCTGGTGCCAACACTCAAAAGACATGGCCAGTAGCTAACTACAGTGCAGTGTGTTTATTCACAAAGAGTGTGTTTTTCCCCCAGCAAAACCACAGTACTGTAGCCCCACAGTGAGGCAGCTTCAGCCTGGAAATCTTTGATCTAATTTTCCAGAAAACATTTTTCTCTCCTACATTTTTCCCCCCACATCAAGATGAAATCTGTCATGGGCATCCTTCATATCTGTCTCCGCTAAACGATTTGATAACACAAGGGGAAATTAAATTGAAGGGAGGGCGTGCGAGGTAGTGCAGAGAATTAATAACTGTTTTTCCTGCAGCACTGCCGAGTTGTGGCCTGGCTTCGGTCATCCCCCCACACACACCCACCCCAACATGTTTCTTTTTTTGCTCCGTGACAAGGCCGTGTAAACTAACATCTGCACATGTGATAGCCTGCTAAAGGAAAACAACGGCTATACAAAACCCCCAACCTCTTGAACCTGCTGCTGGATCCCATATCACAGAGATAATCTGGGGTGGGGGGGTTGGTGTATTGTATCAAAATGCAAATTTGCCGTCTCAGTTTGGATCCTTTTACTCGGGCCTATTCTCCCAGGATGCTGGTGCACAGAATGATGCTGGTTCACAGCTACAGAAGGCAGGCCTCCCCCTGTGATGCCATTTTCCCCCCTGTGAACATCGTAGTGGTAAGCCGGGCGTGCAGATTCTTCCTGTATAACATCAGGAGAACCCGTCCCTTCCTTACCACGTACTCTACCCAGCTCCTGGTCCAAGCAATGGTACTGTCCCGCTTGGACTACTGCAACTCGCTTCTGGCTGGCCTTCCGGCATCTGCCATCAGACCCCTGCAACTCATCCAGAACACTGCAGCCCGTCTGGTCTACAACCTTGCCAGACACTCCCACGTCACCCCCCTGCTCACTACCCTCCACTGGCTGCCTGTTTGCATCAAATTCAACACATTGGTCCTCCAGGCAGTCAAGGGATCAGCCCCAACATACCTCCTCAAGATCTTCAAACCCTACACACCTGCCAGACCACTCCGTTCTGCTACCTCAGGACACCTGGCACCTCTCCCCCTTCGCACCTGTGCTTCCCGGTCACGTCTCCTGTCGGTTCTGGCTCCACGATGGTGGAATGACCTTCCCGTGGAAGTCAGAACAGCTGAGACCCTGGCCACCTTCAAGCAACGACTGAAGACTCACCTCTTCAGGGTGCACCTCTCCCTGTAGTCCAGTTTTGTAAACGTAGGGACGTAGCTGTTTAGTATTGCACTCATGTCTACTTGTTTATATATTGTATTTGGTTAGGCATTGTTTCGCCAATATTTTCTGCACTGATTGTTTTATTGCTGCCTTTGAACTGTGGCTACAGATTTACCTACAGGGTCCTAGTTTAACTATGTGGTTGCTCCTAGCACCTGGAATTGTGCTTCCCTCTAGGGTGGCTTTCAGCTAAACTGTTCTTGACTACGGTTAACACTTTGTTGTACGTCGCTCTGGATAAGAGCGTCTGCCAAATGCCTGTAATGTAATGTAATTTTGGAATCAGGAATCCGATACCTAGCCTCTCATTTTAAAAAAAAAAAAAAAGGTTGTTCCTTATACAGTTAATGGAAAGGAAAGTTGCACACTCTTTTTCTCTCCTTGCATGTTTTTTTGGCCAAAGTTTCGGCAGAATGTGCCTTCCTTGTAGTCATTAGTTCCTGATTGGCCATTTTTTGTTCATTGTAATCCAATTTAATTTATTTTTGAGCACTTTCATTGCATGTACAAGTATGGGGCGAGCTGGGCTTGGCCAGCCATGGCATAGGAATTTTAGGATGGAGGTCAGTTTACACTCATATGGGTCACTTTTAAAAATGAATATGAACAGTCGGACAAAAAAATTGGATCTGAGCAACAATTTGCAATTGAGCACTAAGGCCTTGCAGTCAGAACACAGCCTTGGTGACTTAGTTAACCTCTCGTGATCAAGTAGTGACAATGTAGGAATAAAAAGTCAAAACAATGCAGAAACTGCCTTACTACTGTTGGAACAAGCCTTACTACTGTTGAATCAGATCAGAAGGCGATTTATAAAACATTTACATTTCATAAATGCCTGTTCATGAAGAATTACGTACTAAGAAACAAAAATAAATAATTTGACATTTTCCTAAATGTTAAAAAGGCATCGTTTTGACTGATAACTCAAAGTTATTACTGGCAAGCCCTTAACATGTGCCCAGTAGCATATGATTAAAATGGTAGCAGAACAAAGGCCTGGTTAATAAATGGTTAGGAACACGTTTATAGTGCCTAATTAAGTGGTTATTCAGTCATTGGTAAGGTCTTGATTAGCCCTTAATATGTGAGCCCTAAAGTGAAGTGTAATTACATTTGGAAATTGCAGGAAACAGCATCACCACAGATGTAACACCTGACTGTCTAGTCATGTATTTTTGTTGCCCCTTGTTGGTTGTTGTCCCCCCCCCCTTATTTATATACAGTAAAGCCATTTTCTTGTTCAAGCAAGATTAGAAGTTAGCCTAATATAATTTGTTTTGTTATAGATAACAGCTGTCATTCTTGTGTGAACTGCATCATGAATCAATTACGGACCTGTCCCTGAACACCATGCACAAACAACGCGCCAATATGACCTTGCGGAATCTGAGCCGGTATAATTAGTTTGTTTGAGTGACACCTGCATCTTAGATTTGGGTAGAATTGAAAAGGAATTTCCTTAAGCGTTTTGATGAAAATTTGATGAAAATTTGATGAAAATTTGATGAAAATTTGATGAAAATTTGATGAAAATTTGATGAAAATTTGTTGAAAGATCAAATATTTTACTCCTCTTATGATTCTAAAATTCATTGCTATTCTTATCAATAAAATTACACCATCCAAACTAATTTCTCAAATAGCATAGCCAGTCTGCGATTTGTTTTAATTCATGATACAATTAATGAGGAATGATACACTGTTTTGAGAATTCATGTTGATTTCCCCCAAATTTTCCAAATATTTCAAGGTTTTCACACCTCAAAAATTGTAATTGGGGGGGATTTCAACATTGCTCTAGACCAGGGATGTCAAACTTTTTTTGAGCCTGGGCCAAATTACAACTTTTGTGTACCCTTGAAGGGCCACACACACACACACACATGCATACGTGTATACAGTATATATATATATATATATATATATATATATACACTGCCCCTTTAAAGTCTGCACACCATTTAAAAAATGTCACCTTTTGTTGTCTTACAGCCTGAAATGAAAATATATTAAATCAGACTTTCACACCTTTATTTACACATTTTAACTTCCACTTCCAAGTGGAAAGAAAATCACAAAATTTCTAAACATTAATCAAAAATAAAAAAACTAGAATAACTTGGTAAATCTACACTCCACTTATCATACCATTTATAAATGAGCTCAGGAGTAACCAATCACCTTTCAGAGCAACAATCACAATTAAGGGCATTGAATATACCCATTTCTTGATATGTGCCTTTCCACAACTTGTTAAAAACATAAAATAATTTATTTTCACTAATTTATTTTTAGTTATTTATTTCCCCATTCCCTCTTCTACATAAATGCTATTTGTTCTGAATTGTATGTCTTTGTGTTGATATTTGAAAAATAAAATGAATTTTTCAAATAAATCCATAGATTAGTAAAAACATTTGCACTCTATGCCCCCAATCAGACAAGAGTCACAACCTTTACATGCCCCCCAAAAAAACAATGACCATTTGTGATTACTTTTTGTTCTTGATGTTTTTGCTTCTTTTCCCCCCTCAGAAAAATCAGCCACATTAAAAAGCAATTAAAAATGTTAGCTCATCAAAAAACAGTTGTTAATTTACCATTTCTATTTACACACTTACGTGGTTGCCCACGTATGGACTCCGTCTCCCTTGGTCACCCTTGCCTGGTGAACTCTCCTTATCCTCACTTCCTCCCCCTGTTTCTCCCAGTGCTTTCCCATTGGGGGGTGGAGGGTCTGCAGTCCTGGGAAAGACCTCCTGTAATATGTGTTACCTTTTTCATCAGCAGCTAGCCTTATCTAGCAGCCCCTGACCGGAGTAGCAGGGATAGTCAAACAGTTCCCTGTCTGCGAGCAGGGACCAATTTAATGGAGAGCTCTAGCCTTTGATGGGTCTGTCAAGGGGCAAATAGGATTTTCAGTCTCTGTGTGTAATCTGGAGGGGGAGGGAAATTAAAAGAGGTCCACTCCTGGAACCCTTATTTACACAGTCCACAGGGAGTATGGGATTTTTCGCTTTAATACAAATTCAAGTTCTCCATTCAAATAATTCAGAACCAGACCAGAGGCTATAGGATACATACACCAAAGTGTTTTCTCCAAAACCGCTTGCATTTTCCGTCTGAGAAGAAAATAGATAATGAAATGTCAAGGCATTATGTTCTTGTTGCATGAGCAAGAGGCCACCGTTCAGACTGAACCCTATAGACATTAAATGCGGAGGTGTAAATCCCTCTGATCTTGGTCCAACCACAGATATCCATTGTTCTCCTGATGGTTTCGTTTTTTCACTCCCATTTACAGAATGGCAGTAACTCATTTCCCCCTTGTTGTTTTCAATCGTGCATTTCCTGACCCGTCACCACAAAAGATTTTAAAGGTTGTAAAGTACGGTTGATCAATCTATTGATCAGTCCATTGATCCCCGTTTCCCCAGAACCTCTGCTAATGAAAGATAAGAACCTTTTCTGAAGACAATAAAGAGAGAGAGAGGATGACTTTGTAATTTCTAAAAACGGACAAAAATTTTAAGTCAAACAAAGAAAACAACAAAACAAACTTTTTTAAAATATAGATTGCATAAGAATTAAACAGGTGACAAAGACAGATATTTCAGTGGCCGGGCCATCATCAGTGTCTCTCTGAAAACTGTTAGGTGCACAAAACGACCAATAAAAGGTGTTACTGAGTTGGTAATTTGCTTTCAGAAGGCCTGGAACATCAATAACGGCCCAAAGATGGGGGAAGGTGGGGGGGGCAGGAGCGGGCTTTTGGAACGGCGTGTACGTGAAGCTCGTATACTAACACATATTTTTAGCCCCCACTCCCACCTCACTTTTGTTCCCAGAAAAAGCAATCATTGACATAGGAGGTGGCGTAGACTCTGCGATTGGCTTCTCCCTAACTTAATGCGCAATAAACTCTTCCCTGCCTGTAGCTTCTCTCTCTGCGAGTTGTAATAGGGGGTGGAGGGTAGGGGGGGGGGGGGAGCTGGGCAAAGGGGAGGGGCGTGTCACTATAAAAAGCCAGCCTAACAGCCTGTACTTCAGCATGTACAAACAGAGGCTGAAGACGGGAATCTACTGCCACGCAACCTTTCCAAAACACCAGGGGACACTTATCCCAGCAACAAAGACAGGTACGTCTGGCTTATTTGAGGGAGGCGAGGGGAGCTTCCTGGCTTTCCCTTTTTGCTCAGGATTGTGAAATCGGGGCTTATCTGTGCCTGAGTAGTTTGCATGGTACTGGGATTAGCTAGACAGTTTATTTGCTTTTCACTCACAGTGGCTGCTTGTACTTTTTTAGTGGCTTCTTTTGTTTATAGATTTGTTTGCAGCACTATTTGTTTACTTGTGTTCATACAATTAAAAAAATCTAAAGTCTTTTTTGGTCTTTTTCCTCTACACTTTTCTTTAAAAAGAACTATTGGTTTTTTTCCATTTCTTCAGACTGGTGTGGGGTTTCTAAAAATGAGCAATATTAAATCAAGCTGTGGACATATTCACCTTCAGGGACTTGACTGTAGTTGAGCCCCCCCTCCTTTGCAAACACTCAGTTGTGCTAACTGAGGGACCTTGCATGTTGAGTGTGTTTTCTGTCCGCTAGATTATCACCACACTGTGCTGCTGAACACGTCTACGGTATCCGGAGCCTGCATACTGTATGTCTTCCCTGAGTTCTCTGTTTCTTTCTCTGGGTTTCATGTTCAAGTGGCTCAAGTAAACAGGACTGTCAAAATGTCAGAATAAACATAGATTTCACATATGGCATAAAATATCAACTTGAATGACGGTGGGCAAGAGTTAATCCGGGCCAGTCAGTCCAATCCCTGGCTTTTAAAAATGTATTCTTAGCTGTGTGCTCTGAATGGTAAGATATTTCCTTATATTTCTCATATTATTTGTGTTTCCTTTTCACATGACTCCAAAGAGCAGGAGATTGTGTGTCAGAATGAAACCTTCTAGCACTGGCTGATTTAACAGTCAGAGACAGAGCTATGTCTTGGTCATTTAAACTTAATTATAAAGGCTACAAGTTACAAAGTCTAATTGGTGGATTCACTATGGGGATGAATCCAAGGGATATCAATTAATTTTCCCTCCGTAGAAATGTCCCTTGTTGCACTTAAGTGGCTGTCTCTCGCCCTTGCCTGCTTTGCTATAACTAAAAATGCTTTTAAACCCGACTGGCGGACAGCGTAGTGGTCTAACGCACCTGTATTTGGCTGGTCCTGTATGGTCCTGAGCTGCCTATCAGGGATGCGGTTTGAAACCCGTCTCTGCCAGATCGGGCCCGGCCATTAGCCCCAATAAGGGGTGGCATTTGGCTGTCCGCTCCAGAGGGAGGTGGGAGAGTGGTCGGCACGAACTTGCTGTGAAGCACGTAAGGGTGTCTCCGGAAAGGGGGGTTGGTGAGTTCCATCTCGAAGGAGGCGGATTGGAGAGTAGCTTGCCCCGTAGAGACGGGCGGCGAGTTTGTGGGGGAGGGTTAAAACAAATAAATGGTATAATTGGCTTCCAAATCGGGGAGAAAAACAGGGAAAAATCTGAAACAAAATGAATTAAAACATTTTAAAGCTTTTTTAAAGCTTTTAAACCAAAGATGAGCAATTGCAGTCTCATCAGAAAAGATTGATTGCAGCCTCGTTAATGCAGGCTTTGGATGGAAGTGAAGAAGAAACTATTTTTTATTATCATTTGATAACGGTAATTAAAATGATCATCACATAAAAATTCAAATAAAGAACTGGCAGTTAAATAACTAAATAACTTTAATGAGTGTTCCAGGGTGAAGGGCTCAAAATCCCGCCGTTTCCTCCATCCATTTCTTCCACCATCGACGGCACCTCCATATTAGCACAGTGAGAAGCCTGCAATGACTCAATATTGAAAGAGTAGGAAACCTCTTCTCTTATTCTTTTGTGGCTTAGTGTTAAGTACATTCACATGTCGCAAAATCGATAGCAGTGGATTTAATTGCAGCAAAACGAGGTCTGGCGCTTACTGCTTGTCGAGTCTATTCCACTTCCTGGTGGGAGGCTAATATACAAGCCCCCAGAACGCCTGATACAAAAGGCTCCAATACCAGACTATGATTAGCTGCTACCTTTCCCTCACACAAGTTCAAGGGACATTATACCCTTTGGAGATAAGCTCTCTCAAAGGCTTGGGATCTTTTTTGATTAGAAATTGAATGTCTAGTTATTGACAGCCTAGCACACGGTAAAATGTTCAGTGTTTTCAATTCAACTCTAACCCTAGAGTCCATAAGCGATAAAATGTACTCAGTGTTGATTTAGCACTAAACATTTTATGTGTGTGGAATGCGAGTTTGCTGGGTGGTTTTAGTTTTTTACAGCAAAATATGTGTAATATGTGTTTTTATTTCAATAAATACAAACCCACTAGTTTGTTTGACATCGAATTGCCCCCTAAAGGCAGACATAACCACATGAGAATGGGAATTGCTGATTTGGGAGGGAAACAACTTATCTGAAACGTCTATAATTGTATTTCTAATCTGTGCGTGTTGACACAACATCATCCCCATAACACATCTCCAGTAACATCTCTCCCAGTAACGCACAGGGTCTTTCCCAGAGATCACATTTTTGTCAGCTGTTGCTTGATACATTTCAAATGTTTCAGTTCTGGTGCTACTGGTGACAAAGTCTAACCTAGAATGCATGATATCCATAATTTCAGACTTGCCAGATACACTAAATGGCAAAGAAAATCAGGGAGTGTGTAGAAATTGAATACCAAATATATTACAAAAATGAATAGATATGTACCATTATTATTATTATCAATTTTATTTATTACATTTCGAGGGTTTAGTGCATAAGGGGCGTAAGTGCCATTTTCATAATTTTACAGGAGAGCAAAAACAAAACTTTGCATGATTGTATTTATTTCATTTATAACACCATATACAAACCACTCATGTTTTTTTTTTAATTGCTTTTATTATTTCAATGTTTAAAAAAAAATGAAAAAAGACATTATAACATTACGTTTTTATGTAAAAAAGCACTTACACCCTTTTCGCACCAAACTGTGTACACTTACGCCCTTTTCGCACCAAACTTAACCCAAGGTTTGAAATGTGTGTTTATGGTTTCGAGCTTTATTTCAATGCAGTAAAGCATGATGCATGTGTCCTTTTACCATTATATGGATCTCATCAAGAGCTTTCCATTGATATATATAACTCATTTTTTGACCAAAATGTCACTTACGCCCCTTACGCACTAAACCCTCGATTTGTCAGTTATTGATTGATTCTATCAAGCATGCATCCTGTGATGTATGATCTCCTTCCTGATTTGAATTCATATGCATCGGCCTGAAGTAGTGATCATACAAACCCACTAGTTTGACATCATGACCCGCCACCAAAAAGCAGATATAAATGGCGTGGCATGTCTGAATTTGGACCGAATGTCTGTGAAAAGCTGTCCGGATTGCTGAATGTCTAGAATCTGCAGATTGGCATTGTGGCCAAAGAGCTGTTCTGTAGTCATTAGGTAAAATGTGATTTATTTTTTGGTGGGGCGTGTGGTCTCCAGCCATTTAAATATGTTAGCGTTAAATTAATTGAAGTCATTATGTTGCGGACCGAGGTGTAATGAGCTGTCCCCTAGTGCCAGAACAGGGAAGGTCGATCTGAAAAAGTTTTGTCTTTGCTTTTCATTTCCATCTAAAATACTCATTACTGTCAAGTCAGAGTCCCTAAAGCCAGCTTCATTTTTACAGACGTGTACAAACGAGTAAAATAGGACACCCATAATGAGCAGTAGCAGCTCCTATGAGCTCAATACATAACTGGACTTAGGTCATGGTGTTTGTACATAATGGAGTATGTATCAAAATAGCTAAATTAATTATGTCAGTTAAAGTCATTATTTATTTTTAATATGGATTCTTGCAGACATTGGATTTACAGCACACATACTAATTAATTAGGAGAGTCATTATAAAGGAACACTTTCCTCATTGTACTTGTGTGATCGATCGAAAATCTTTATCTACAGGAAGTGTTCACTAATCCTATTTTTGTACTTCAAAATTAGCAACAGAACTCATATGGAACAGATTGTTTGGTGTAGATAACTAGTTATTTATATGTTTTCCAAATGCTTCCTCCTGCCCAGTAATTGAGGCCCTGTATTTTTGGCAACCGGATTTTGTAGCTTGCAATTCATCTTATATCCACTATGTGTCTCTGTCGCTGCTCTAGGTGAACATAAAATAACCCATAACTGGTTGTGATTAAGTGCAGATTAAGTAGATGACGAGAAACCAACCATAAAGACTTTTGAGCATTACAAACAATTATCACATTGATCAAATGGATTTGATTACAGATTTATAACATAGGAAGAAACAACATCTAATCAACATCTAATATTAAAGTTTGGTGCACTGTATAGAGATGGATATAATTCAAATAGCACACACTGCTATTTTTCACAGCACATACATAGTGTCACTCTGTGATTGAAGACTGGGTCAACCGAATGACATTGCTAATCAGTCAAATATAATGCACTGAAACCTTTGAACAGATTAGAATGTGGAAAATATTTCATTTATAATGGCATGCTAGAGACAACCTTTAGAATATTTCACAATGTCAAATAGATTTTTATTATTATTATTCATTAAAAGTCAATAAATTATATTCTGTCACTGGCACACATCAATAAGTCATTATATTGTTATACACTATAATGACTGCTGCTGAATAAAACAGATTAAATGTATCAGCAATGTATCAACATGCAATTATTATTATTAGTAGCAGTAGTACTATTATTAATACATTACTATATTATATTCATTCATTTACTCATTGAGATTATTCAGGTATGATAATTGGATGATTTATGACCAGGTGTTTTCAAGTACAGACCTTTCCACGTAGACGTGCTAGGCAACGCGTCCACCACTTCCCCTTTGAGTGTTCATTGGTGTCATTCAAAGCCTGTGTCACATGCTGGCCCTGATTTGGGTCGGTTGTCTCTCCAAACAAAAAAAAGAAGAAGCCATTTCCTATTCGTCATCTGAAAAGGTGATCAAACAGGACTGATATTACTAAATGGACCCTTGCAGCCATTTTTCCCCAGATTCCCGTGGCCTAGATGACTGTAAACTACAGTGGATTATTTACGGATATTTAGCATAGATGTTTTAAAAACTAGACTGCTTCGTTGCCTCAACAGTGCGACACCACAAATACAGTAGCTCAGTAGGTAGAGCATGGCATTGGCAACGCTTAGGTTGTGGGTTCAATCCCCACTGCGGCCACATATACTGAAAAATCATTCACTACTGTAAGTTTTGCTGCTAAATGGCGTATATTAAATACGTCCCTGTTGAAAATCACCTACAATTTTGCTGTAACGGCTGCTGAGCTTGCAGTCTTGGAGAGCGTCAGGGCAAACGGTCAGCCTCAGTGATTCTCGTGGACTGACTGTGTGGATCTTCTGAATTGGATTTCCTCAGGTGCATGAAAGGTCATCGGGCAGACTCTCCTTGGATTGTAACACTTCTTGAGCTATCCGAGGCACAGGGCTTTAAGCCTGTATTAACCCAACACCCTGTTCGATGTGGTTGGTGTTGAGCTGCTCTTGTTTTACAGCATGCAAAGCTTGACATACCATATTTGTTTTTATATATTACGCTTTGACATATCATTTTACCCAATTATTTTGGCTTGGGAACAGCGGATTTGGGAGGGAAACAACTTCTCTGAAACATCTATAATCTTATTTTTGCATTAATCCGTGTGTGTTGCGACAACATCGGCCCCGTAACACATCTCCAGTAAAATCTCTCCCAGTAACGCACAAGTTCTTTCCCAGGGCTTTCATTTATTTTATTTTATACATTTTGTTTCAGATTTTTCCCCATTTTTCTCCCCAATTTGGAAGCCAATTATACCCTCTATTTATTTCGATTAACCCTCTCCCATGAACTTGCCGCCCATCTCCACGGGACAGCTGTCACTTGATAAATTTAGAATGACTCTGGTTGTGAAGTGTGTGCCTCATACCCTTTGTGACGTTTCCTGGAATGAATTTAGCTCCGATTTATTATCCCCATTTCTGTTCTGGTGCCACTGGTGACAATGTTTAACCTAAAATCCATGATAGCCATAACCTTAGACTGCAGCAAGTGCCACATGCACTAAACGACAAAGAGAACTAGGAAGAACAGAGTATATAGAAATATAATGCTGAATGCAATACAAAAATATATAGATATGTACTATTATTATTAGCATCAATGTTGTTATTTGTTACATTTATCAATTATTGATTTATCTATTTTTTTATACCACTATTCATACTGCCTGTGATGTTTTTTTTAAATCTCACTTCCTGATGTGAATTCATGTATATCAGTCTGTTGTGAGTTTCCTTTCGAATGTGTATGGTTTGTCTGTTTACTGTGTCATCTTTTTTTCAAAAACAAGTCAAGCTAGCTTTAGAATGGCTCCCAAATTCAAAAGGCACCAGCAGACTTTGAAAGATTAGGCAGCCGCAATAGTGACGTGCCTTCACTCCAACCCCTCTGCACATTTTTGCCTGTCAGTCTGAGTCACACGCAAGTCTTTTACTAAATATATCCGAGACGGGTAACAGTTTTCCATCTTTTCAAAGTGTGACATTGTGTCGCCCTCTTAACAATAAACCTATCTCAATCCTGGATGAGACTGATTCAAAAATATATAATAAGTACAATGTTTTCAGTTTGCTGTCTAGAGTAACACTTGGTGTTTTGTGTAAAGGAAATTGTGTTTGTCTTGAAGGTACATTTCAATACAGGCCTGTTCTTTAATGTTTATTTTTTCTGTAGCGTTGTTTGGACCTGCCCAGGGACTACAAATGTAAAAAATGATTCTTTTAGCTAACTCTGGTACAATGTGCTGGACAGAGAACCATCCATGCTGAAAATACCTCAATCTACATCTGTGGCGAAATATGAACAGTTCTTATCATAGACTTAATATGATCAGTCTCATCCACAAAGGAAAGGAGACCAGCTTGAACTTTCAGCAGAGAGGTACTGGCATTAGCAGGCCTCGGAGCGAGCTAGCTCACTATCTACAGTACAGCAGGACAAAGCAGTTTCTATCCAGTCCACATTATCTTTTTATGCATGTTAAGCAACTGGCTAGTTAAAGATCTATTTCAAATGCAATGTCTTTAAATTGCTAGCTTACATTAACAGCACTAGCGTGTTCCTGGTTTGCTACTTGCACGAAGCCAGCTAGCTAGTTAAAACCAGATTAGTATATACTAGATTGTATATCATTTAATTCGCTAGCCAGCTGGCTTTGTGCAAGTAGTTTAGATAGCATGGTCAAAAATGATTAGGAAAATCTACATAACATTATTTTAGCTGGATTATAGCACTATAACTTCAACAAATATTTTATCTTGAAAACTGTAGGAAATACGGTTTAATTTTTTCGTTGAAAGCATACGAAGCATAACCATATGCAATCATTCCAGATAACAACAGTCCTGACATAGAGGTTCACATGCAGAATAATAAATACAAAATTCAAATTCAGTAAAACACAGAATACAACATTGTACATATGAACAGCCCTGTTTAGCAAACGTATGCTGGAACCAAGAACAACTCTTCATCTACTGAAGGGAATTATTTAGATAGAAATTGCATCCAGCTAAGCACATAATTGAACCAGTATCCTTTGCCCAATATAGCCATGGGACAACTGACTGTAACTGTACATCATAGATAGAAAATAATCATCCACAAGGATAGCAGGCCTGACAGCCAGCTAGGAAGTGCTACATATGCTGCTGTTCTTTCACTGATGAACACATGGCTGTGTGCTGACACACCAGGTCCAAAATCCGCTAATGCTAAATAAATGAAAATGCATAATTTGTTCAGCCAATATACATTGCTGGTGTGAAATTGTAAACGTAATGGTTTTGAATCAGCATGTCTTCTGGTACGCCATGGGTGTCAAGCCGAATCTCATCTTGTTTAAGCTTTATAGGAATGGTTTTTTTATTCCCATTAACAATATTGACTGTTTTCCTTTTGACACAAGATTTCTGAATTCAGTGAATATTGCATTTTTTGTTATGGGTTTAGGAACAGAAAGTGTTTTGGCAGTTTGTATTTCTTATAAGTTGAGCTGTGCTTTGATCTGCCTTTGTGTTCTCCCTGAGAACAACTCGAATCCCAGACGAAGAGTTTTGTTCACGCGATAGGGAGTTGATGGCAGCAGGGCCTCCTGTCCCCCAAGTGATATTCAAACAGAACTTGTTCACAGCTGAAATCTGACGTCGGATGGTCTTGTCAGACGGTTGGAGCTAGAGCTAGGATTTTTTTTATTGTACTTTCAAATCAATCTTCCGCACTGATGGGCCATCAGATTCTTTGTCTTCGTTGTACATTAAATAAAAGCAAAACGCAGACATGAAAAAATCTGGCAGGAAGGATTCATTATACCTCTTTAAATGAGTGAGTGCGAAATGAGTGTAAATGTAATACGCTATTAGGCCCATCATGAAATTCATTATAATCCTTCGTCTATCCATTGATTTACCATTCAATATTGATTGAAGAACATGACAATGAATCTTAGAGTGAATGCCTTGTGATAAATTCAATAAGGTCTAAACAGATGTTGCTGTGGACAGATACGGCTGTTGTTCAGGGTTGCTTGGACGGTGAGCTCTTATCGCAGGTCCACGCATATGTTCCGTCTCTGCCGTGACTCCACCTCTCCCTCCCTATCTTCCGTCTCTCCCTCTCTTTCCACAGTTGAGTGTTGATTCTTCTTTGTAGTCGCCTTCGTTTCACTGAACAATCATAATAGTAATACACCGTTTAGACAACAGACGGGATTTGATCAACATTTGTCCTGTAACTTTGATGAACAAATAATGGAAAGTGTTCCGAGTTCAGGCATCACCAGGATTAAAACTGTATTTGTGATGGGTAAAAAACGAACACATTAATGTATTCGCTAGTCAAAGTTAAGGACAAATGTTGATTGAATCCAGGCCAACATTTTTTCAACACGTAGGGCCTATGAAAATGTCCACAGTAATCTTGTTGCTTCTGGCTCGTCAGTGAAAGTAACATCGAGACTAATGTTTCACAGGGTGATAGAAACCAAATTAGTAGTGCAGAACACACGGTGTTATATAACCAGTGTTACAATCAAGCGTGTGAGAGATGTGATGCGTTCCCTGTGGCTCAGTAGGTAGAACATGGCGTTGGCAACGCCTAGGTTGTGGGTTCGATTCCCACTGGGACCAACATATACTGAAAAATGTATGCATTCACTACTGTACGTCGCTTTGGATAAACGCGTCTGCTAAATGGCATAGGCTATATTATTATGTTTATACGCCACAAGCGATGTGACATGGGCCGATTCCAAGTTCACTATTTTATATCCATGCACAGGCATGCTTATGGTTCACATCTTAACCTCTGACGAAGTGAGATTTCATCGTTTTAATTCCCATAAACCCATTATCATATAACATCGTTACAAAATTAGGCTACATCTGGAATTGTCGTAAGGGCAACCACTCTGCGGGGTCTTGATCGAACACTACACAGCATGTCATTAACCCGGACCAACCGCAGACCAACCGGGGTGAAAGAAATCGATCATCAGCGGGTTTCTTCTCTCATTTCCCTGACTGAAAGAGGCATGCTTCTGTGAGCACCACGGTCCCATATGGCTCGGTCTGTAAGCACTGTCTCTGCATGACTTATCGATCGTGATGAAGATGGCGGTGAAGTGAGCCGTGTGCAATAAGGCTCCATTCGTTTCTAGCTGGCCACCCGCAACATTGCATGTGTTCTGTCTTGGGCGAAAAAAAATCCATCCAGCATCGTGTTGAGATATTACCTAACGGAGGGCAGGGGGGTAGGTGGGCAATATGAGCGCGTGGCAAATCCGAGCCAGTGCGGATTTATGTGCCGTGTACCCACTGTGCGCTCGAGCGCATTATTCGATCAGTGGTGGAAGGAGCAGCGGAATAATAGAGGCAGTCTGTTGGAGGAGGCGGGAAAAACGGAGCGATAGGAGGGTTGTGGTGACACACACACACACACACACACACACACACACACACACACACACACACGGTGCTAACACAAACACACGCATACCAATAGGCTACATATACATACAAACAAACACACACACACACACACACACACACACACACACACATATATATACACATGTAAAGATGTAAAATAAAGGATTTGTCTATTGATGCATGGTACAAATGGTAGGCTACGTCTACTCCAAAAGCTACTGTAATGTTATCCTTCAAATGTTGCACCGTGCGGTACATTGGTTATGACCACAACTATGGTGAAACAGAAGTCTATTCTGTCTTTTTTATTATAGGACGTTGAGATACAATCTGCTTGGCTCTCTCGGGAAAACCGGCTAGACGTGCACGCTGTAATCGGATTTAAGCCATTTCTCAAGATACAGGGTCATTTCAAGTGTCTGATTTTGGTAGAAATGCAGTAGCAAAATAGAAGAAAACATGGGTTTTAAAGGGGACATGAAGATGCCAGCTAGCATTACTCTAGCACACACACACACACACACACACACACACACACACACACAATCAGAACTATTATAGAAGTATTGTGCATCTCACACACAAAAAAGCTGTAAAGTTTCTGAAAAATGATGTGCCTCATGGCACACAAATCTGCTTTGGACAATGACGTCACCTAGCGCTGTCAGACTGAAACTTCACAAACCCCAGAACTGGGGAAGCTACCGTGTGCTGTCGCTCACTGACTCGTATGAACCAGGCAAAAATCAAAATTTTCTTCACCGCAAAGAACACTTTGATTTGTTCCACTCGGACAACTCGTCGAGGACACGAGATGGCTCCACCATTGTGGAATAACCCGATCCTCACTTTCCCATAATTAAAAGTCACCCTCTGAATTTTGATTGGTTTCGCCATGTTAGGGACATGGGTCTTGAATGCAGCGGGCTTCGTGAGAGACTGTCACGTTGTTCCGGAAGGTTGCGGGTCGGAGACGTGAGAACGACGAGGATCACACTGTTTTTAAAGCAGATTTTGTATTTGCTGAGGCTTGGAGCTGAACGGTGATTTAGCGTGCGGTACCATGGGTTTGTGAAGGTTGCAGGTTTGAGCTTTAGAGGTGGTCATTGTTAAACATTGTGAAACAAGGGGACGGTGCCCTCAGACAGCTGACAGCCAGACTCTGTATTTTAGAATTTTAGTTGATTGAAAACAGTGGCAGATCTCATTATTTCCAGTCAGGTCCCTCTGAGTCTGTGCCATCTGCAGCGACTCTTTCAAAAAAGAAACATCAATGTAACTTAATAAGACAATTCCCAAAGAGTAACATCAGTGTAACTGCTTCTTTGTCTCCCCTAAATTGGATATGGTAATTCCCTCGCCTTATTGTAATTTCTCTTTTCGTTCTGCCGAAACAAAAGCTTTAGTCTCCTCGTCTGACTCAAATTTAAAGTTCACCGTGAGTCTTCTCTTGAAACAGTCATTTTAGCATCAGGACATCAAGGACTGATTTAAACTTTCCATGGTAAATGTCAAGCATTTGAAACTAACCTCAGGGAAAGTGTGCTGCTGGCATGACAATCACCACGCAAGACTGTCAGTCATTTCTGAAGAGGCACAGATTGTGCAAAACTCATTGCTGCATAGCACGTTACGTGCAAGCAGCTATACCCATGCGTTGTTCATTGGTTGATCTGTTTGGAGCGTTACTGTCAGATTCTGTGTCGTACCTTTCCAGCGTTGCGGAGTTGAAAACATTTTAGTTGCAAACTTTGCAAGAGGTTTGTGTCATCTATGCTTTCTACCAAGCGAGCAAGCGACTTACCAAGTGAAATGGCACGATGTCAATGCTACCCAGCTAGCAAGCATACAGTAGCAGTCCAGCACTGTTGGTCCGCTAACATTTTGCTAATTGATACTGCAGCTTGCGCTCGTTGATAGTCGAGATCCAGACCGGCTGCTAATAAAAGAATACAAAGCAGCCGCTGCAAGCCGCAGACCGATTGTAGTGCCGATTTGGGGACAGACAGCTGGCACTGATGATGGTCTGATAGGTGCTGGCGTGCAGGGTGGTAAACAACAACTCGTTCTACGTGGATACCCTGTGAAACTGCACTATCTCCTTTGCTATGTAGGCTAACATTAGTGGAGCAGCTAATCATCCCCAAGGTTACGAGCTAGCTACCCATCTTGCTACATTTGCCTCCAGAGTGATTTGTTCTGTTTCAACAAAATGTTCATTAGATATTTCAAGTTATTTTAACGAAGTCATTTCTATGTAGCCTACTTAACTAGGCTACTATTTCAAAGCAGCTTTATCTAACTTTTCAATAACTTTTAAGGATAGCTTTGCTGTACGCTTAACCTTTTTTTCAGTGCAGAGTGATTTGTGGCTTAGTTAACTCAATTTCCAGAGTAGCTTCCCTTCCCCAATACTGTGCCTTTCCAACATAATAATAAACAGATGGTATTCTTATTTCACCACGTACAGGTTACTCACCTCTTTCCTGTATGGATTGTGCTTTTGTACCATTTGTTGAGCAATGGGCTACCATACTTCTCTCTTAAAGTGATAGCTCACCAAAATCGATGTATCATTTTTCCCATTTCAGTATGATGTAGCCGACTATGGGCCTGTGACATTCTATCAGTGACGATTTTAGACCTATTTAGGGAGGCTTTAGCCCCCTATCTTTCATCTCAACCCCCTGAAAATGTTTAGTCATTCTTTTCTAAAAAACATTTTTACTTAATATCCATTTTTTTAAATGCCACAGATAGAGATTGGTATTTCAATTTTGAGAGCGACCACCATTGTGGTGTTTTTGTTTTGGGGAATGTAACAGTAAAGGTACTTTGCATGTGTACATCTCACATTCTCAAAGGTCAAATCCTAGAATCGCCCCTGCATTCTACCGTACCTTAATGACTCAACCAACCTAATGTGCCAGAACACAATTCTGCCTTGTTCCGACCCAGTTTAACTCCTGCTCATATCGCATATACATAACTAGAGATGCGAGATTGGGGTGAACACTAATGGGTGAAATGACGTGCTGCCAAACAGTGACTCGTTACCGTAACTGACTTGTCACAATATATATATTTTAAACTCTAATAATTTCTACAGACTAGGGGTGCCAGATTTTGATCTCCAAACCAGGGTTACCATAGTAAATTAAAGGTCCATGTGAAGCCATCAATCAGTCAAGAAACCAAAATCACAGAACTGTGGACCAGTTTAAGTCACATTTTAAGACAGACAATATGCTATAGTGACAATGAATGGCAGGAAAAAGCAGTTTCAAAAGTATATGTGAATAATGTGTTACGATACAAGCTATATTTATTTAAATAATATTCGCATTCATCATACTTAAGAACATTGTGTCACGTCTGTAAATGTAAATAGGCTACCGATGTATGGAAAAGTCATTTTCGTAGTCAAATGTCCTTCATCACTTTAAGCCTTGGACCTAGTTACCTAAATAACTGACATTTTCAGTCCATAAAATATAATAAATGCTGACAAATGAGCATGTGGTGCCATAGTGTAATTTGATACGCTGAAAGTCTCAATAAAGTTTACTCATCAAATTGTGAACTTGTACGTCTAATACAAGACCTTCAGCAATGTTTGAGCACAATTAGTTTTTATGTCACGTAGTTGATTCGTGATCTGTGCCGTGCCCCATCCACGTCAAACACAACATCGTTTTCACGCTTCTTTTGATTGCTCTCCTGCTGTTTCCCAGGGGACTACAGATAAGGAACACAACTTTCAGAAGGACAACGCTGTTAAGGATGCCGCATGAGGAATAACAACACGCACCTTGTTTTTTAGGACGCATTTTGATGTGCTGTGTGGAAAAACATTTACATTTATTTATTTACCAGGCACTTATCTCTTATCCAGAGAAGCTTACAACATAGGGCAAGTCAAGTAAAGTCAAACTTGATTTAAAGTTCATTTTTACACAATTCTCAATACACTTTCCAGAGAAGGAAAAATAAAATAAAGTACAATAAAAATAGAAATATTAAAAGCATAACAGAGACGAAAACAGCATAGAAAAAAGGGAGGAGGGTTGAAGGTGGGGGGCCAGGAGACCAGCGAATGGCTTGAGCATGTCAGGGTACAGGGGCAAGACGAGATATTGGACAAAGGATGTGGGACTACCCATAGCTCAGGCTAAAAAGATGAAATTTTAGTCTGGATTTAATTTAATCTGGACACTGACTCTGACATGTGGGCATGTACCGGCAAACTGCTCCATAACATAATAATGGGACTCTATAGGATAAGGTTACATAAATACAGACGCAAGTATTGATTGTAGCACAAACAAAACTAAGTGTCATTGTAAAAACCAATGCCATAATACACATATCATCACGCATTAGTGCCATCCTGAAGCGGAAATAGTAATAGTGCAGAAGTCCATTGTGAAGTAGCTATAACGTTAATCACAAAGAGCACTGGCGGTAGCGACGATATCAGTCAATCTTAGATGGTGATGAATGTTGTGGATCAGTGTAAATTTTTTTTGCTTTTCAATATTATTTCAAGAGGAATGGCAATGCTGGTGCTAAATCAGAAACTGAATGCGTCAAACGACCTCTGGGCTCATGCCACTTCTAGGATGAGACGCATGTTATCATCCCATCATCGGCTTGTGTTCTCCGTTTGTCTGTAACCCTCCTCCCCCAGGCCTTGCACTCCGATTGGTCGCCCTGTGAGTCATGAAGACCCCCCTGTGGACCCTGCTGCTGCTGTGTCTCTGTGTCCCGGGACGTTGCGACTGCCAGAGGGACTGCCTCGCCTGCAGCCAGAACCTCCCCAACGAGCAGGCCTTCAGCATGCTGGTGAGGCCCAGAGTCTGTGATCCTGTCCCTACAGTGATACACATCCCTTTAACACAACTCACAGGTCTGTGTCCCAGAGTCTGTGATCCTGCCCATATAGTGATGCACATCCCTTTAACACAACTCACAGGTCTGTGTCCCAGAGTCTCTGATCCTGTCCTACATTTACATTTACATTTTGTTCATTTTGTGTATCTTTACAAGATGTGCATGAATACATGATAAGATCAATCATAGTCCAGCAAGAGATCAGTGAAGTGATACAGTAATATAAATAATTGTTGGCAACTGCATACCGTACCTGTAACACAGGGAAGGAAAAGTTAGGAGATTTTTTTATTATTATTATTATTTTTTGACAGTCATCAACATAGATACATATTACAAAATGCTGTATTAAACATGAAAGCAGTGGTGATGACAGTTAGTAAAAATGTACAGAGTCAGTGTTAGTGGAGTCTGAAGAGGTGGGTTTTGAGTCTTTAGTGGAAGATGGCCACTGATTCTGCGGTCCTGACCGAGTGTGAAAGATCATTCCACCACCGAGGGATCAGGACAGAGTAGAGGCGAGACTGCGAGGAGCGGCTGCCGGGCCCCTGGAGGGATGGGACAGTCAGTTTGCCAGAGTAGGCAGAGCGGAGGGGTGTAGGGTGTGATGAGTGTCTGGAGGTAGGAGGGAGCAGTTCCTCTAGCCAGCACCAGTGATTTACCACCACTGTCCTCACAATGACACAGAACCTCCCTGGAGAGCAGGCCTTCAGCATGCTGGTGAGGCCCAGGGTCTATGATGTCATCCTCACACAACAACAGAGCTCCATTTAACTTCAAACACAAATCCAATTATACTATCATCCTGTCCTCTCAATGATACATATCCCTATCGTACAACATACTGTTCCACAGTTCACAGCTCCATTTAACCTAATACTCAAGACATTGTAACTGAGGAATGTAAATGTTTTTGAGATGCCATGTTTCCTCCAGACTGAATAGCCGTCTCTGTGTATTGTTGTATGTACTGTTGACTGTTGTATTGTCTGTAACTATTGTGTAGGCCTACTGCTACCTTGGCCAGGTCTCTCTTGAAAAAGAGATTTTAATCTCAATGAGACTTCCTGGTTAAATAAAGGTTTAAAATAAAAATTAAAAATAAATTAAAAAATACAAATGTCCCTATGACAGAACATAAATCAATTGACCACATAATCTCACTCAACACACTGGCACATCACAGCACACACATTTACATCAAACAACACACACACAGGCTCACCCGCCAACAAAATGTTCCAAGGAAAATAAATGCACAGGTTGGCTGTGTGCACAACACATACATACGCACATGCACTTGCGCACACATACGCACACCACTCTGTTATGTATTTGCGTCGTACACATTGACTGATTCAGAAAGGTGAGCCTTTAAGCTTAACACTTGCCTGAGCGCATAACAGCAGCGGAAGCAGAAGATCTGTGGTTCACCATTTCTCCGCCAAAGAGGCTTCCCAGGCCACGTGAGCCACAGACTCCACACCGCCGGGTAAACGATCATGAAGCTAATTCACAAGCAGCTGCAGGGATTTGATTATCTGTGCATAATTACACCGCAGAGCGATATCAGCTGGTGGCACGAATGGTGCTAATTGGCGAAACAGAGAGGGGCTCCCGTTGGGTCCCGAAGGATCTCCCCATGGTGCTCATTTGCTTTAAAAGAAGGATGACCAGCAAGGGCGTGCCCCCTCCCAACACCCCCTCCTGCCCGCCCCTCTGTACTGGCTGACTGGCAGTCCCTTGGGTCCTGCCTTTAATTCGTGCCACATAATTGATTTCCAATGATAAATAAGTACATCGCTCCGCAGCCATTTGACTCCTCTTTCACGGCACTTGTTGTCCACACATCTCTAAGTTGTATTCTGCACTGCCTTGTTCAATTAGCGGTGAGCGGTGGTGTTGGATCTCCGTGGATACATTCCAGCGCATTCCTCCGGCACACCGCTAATCGCGGATAGCACGTACGAGCGCAAAGCCCCAGGAACGGGGCATGTGGCCTGTCTGTCGAACGCAGATGATTGAGGTTCCGGACTTAATGAGAAACGCTGGCCCCTCTTTCTGCCGTGTCACTGAACATAACGACGTACAGATGTTGTTTTACACACCATTACTCTGATTAGCCAGGCCCATAAAATGCGGATGCTCCCTAACGGCGTCTCCATCTCCTCAGGTCTGCCTCGTGGAGTGTGAGGATGCCACCGCCCCGACCCCTACCTGGGAGCTGTGTCGCCAGGCGGCCGAACAGGTGCAGTTCCCCTCCCTGCCACTGGGGAGCGCCATGCTGAAAAGAGAGGAGGAGGAAGTGGCCGCCTTGCTGCCCGCTGACCAGAGAGACGGCGGCCTCTTGTATTCTGGGGCCGTCCAGCAATTCGACCAGGTGGCACGGGCGCTGGGATTGGACAGGGAAGGCCGGACAGCTCAGCTCAGCACAGCCTACCGCTCCCGGCAGCGCGGTTCTGAGGAAGAGGAGTGGGAAAAAGATGAGGAAGAGGAGGATGGCGCGGGGGAAGGGTGGCAGGATAGGGCCGGCCTCGACCTGACTAAGCGCTTCGGGGGCTTCCTGAAGGGCAGGCATGGGTACAGGAAGCTGATGGACCCCGGCCGGTCCCTGCAGAAGCGATACGGGGGGTTTATAGGCATCCGCAAATCCGCCCGTAAGTGGAACAACCAGAAACGCTTCAGCGAGTTCCTCAAGCAGTACCTAGGCATGACCACCCGCTCCAGTGAGTTCAACAGCATTTCTGCGGACATCACGCGACAGAATGAAGTGTAGCTCCGCCCATCTGCCCCAACCCTGGCCCGCCCCTGGCTCTCCACATGTCCTCTGGATCCCTGGCTCCCATCACATGTGCTGTGAAGTCACTGCAGCCACAGCAACGATAACCTACAGCCACTACGATATTAAATATTAAATGCAGAGTGTGTTTCAATAGCTTTCTTTTTGTAAATAAATGGTCAAAATTTCATGAATGGCTTGGTTAATTCATAAAACAAAGATTTGGATAGAAATGAATATAAATTACGTTTGATTTGAGAAGTTAAACCCCATCGAAAAGGGTCACAGGGTAAGACACAAGGGTACCTGGTAGAATTTCAGACAAATCTTCTGCTTTCCCAGTTTATTCCTAAGTATTTCACACATTTAATAACTCCATTTGTCGAAATTCAGATAAAAAGACAAATAAAATTTAAAAAGCACTGTATGTTAAAGTCATAGTGTATTTGCTGACGTGTAAAGTGAACCGTGGCACTCTTTGTTAAATTCGAATTCTTCTTCAGCACTGAGTGAGGATTTTCTCATCCTCTTGATAGTGCTGCCCCCTTGTGCTCATTAGGAAAACGACGATCTTTGTCAATTACGAACTTGCATCAAAGGGATAATCAAATCCATAAATTACATAGTAAAGAATACTGTGTCTATGATCAACACTTTATATAAGTTATATTTCACAAGTAGAGAAGATGGACTGTACTGTGCAAATTTTACCATGTTTTCTTGTAAATA
This sequence comes from Aldrovandia affinis, assembly GCA_029706075.1. Taxonomy (NCBI): domain Eukaryota; kingdom Metazoa; phylum Chordata; class Actinopteri; order Notacanthiformes; family Halosauridae; genus Aldrovandia; species Aldrovandia affinis. The sequence goes on from JAINUG010000141.1 coordinate 1,807,755, forward strand.
TACAAAATCCATTTTGTGGAGGGTACTGCTGGGTTTGTCTCTAAAACAATTGAATGAAGTTTGCAGACCTTGAATTTAGTTCTTAGACAATGAAGGAACACTGAATTAATATACGGTAATAGGGAAATAAGGGAATTTTCAATATATGAAACACTTTGTTAGCCTGCTCTCATTGGCTACATTTATTCACTGTTGACCAATCAAATGTGTTTCTTTGACCCAACAATGTACAAAGTTGTCCTTGTACTCTTTGTTTATTTACTTTTGTGTAACCATTTTATTGCTTTTTTAACATAAAAAAAGATGAATAAATTAGTTTAATATTTATTTTGTGGATTGTCATGCAGCAAATGATTCCGTCTCTTGAAGTGATTTTTTTCAGACTCATATAGTGTGTATGTAAGGACTTGGGAGAGAGGGGGGTGTCATCTCAAATATCCAAAGGAGGAACCTTCAGCGATGCGTTCGGCCTGTAAACATATACAGGGGATAGACAAAATAATGGAAACAATAATGGAATATTTATACAAATTTTGACTGATAAAGGAGGTGGAAATCTACTTCACAATCTATGCTCCAGAACTACCCATAGAGACTCAATTATGTTTAGATCTGATGATTGGGGAGGCCGTGGAAAGTGTTTGGCAGTGTGTACAGGGGCATTATCACAGGTCATCCTAAAAGGTCAGTTCTGTTGGTCATTTTTTGAGGCCGTGGTTTTGTGAGTTTTAGCAACTATCCTCTGAAGTGTCCATTTATCCCTGTCGGTCACAACTGTTCCTCTTTCCTGATGCAGTTTTTCCCTGTTTGGCGTGTGCCGTCATCATTTTCAACACTGTTCACTTGACACCTGCGGGCACCAACTGTACATGTACAGTAGGCTCAGTTTTTATTCACACCCTTGACAAAGATGAACAAAAGGGATCATATAAAATAAACTATATAAGTAATGAAGTATATTTTATGCTAAAACAATTCCAAACCTACATTACTAATACAATTGTTCAGAAAAACATATTTTGTTTTAATATTTTTTTCCAGAAAACATCAGAACCACAATTATTCATTCCCTAACTATTCTTTTAAATTGAATCCAACAAAAACAAATATTCATAAATGTACAACTTATTTATTATTTGAAGTTCATTGGAAGGTTATGGAACTATACAGTGGCCTAAAATGGTATCCTGTTTCCCTAGGGTATAAAAAGGAGGGAACACACATTTGAAATACTGTGGTCAGCCATCATCATGGTGAAAAGCAAATAACTCCCTGAAAGCATCAGACAAAGGATTATTGACCTCTACAGATCAGGAGATGGTTTTAAAAAATCACTAAAAATTAAAGATAGCGCTTTCCACTGTTGTGTCAATTACTAGGAAGTTTAAGGCCACTGGAACAGTGGCTAACCTACCAGGTAGAGGACACAAGTCTATCTTGCCCCCATGTGTAGTGAGATGGATGGTTTGAGAGGTAAAAAGAAGTCCAAGGGGCACAGTTCAAGATCTCCAAAAGAACCTGGCATCTTGGGGTTACAAGGTGTCTAAAGCTACCATTCGACAATGCCTATATGACAATGGTCTTATGGCAGAGTTGCAAGAAGGAAGCCTCTTTTAAAGACAATTCACTGAAAAAGGTGTCTTGAATTAATCAAACTGAACCGTGGAACCGTGTCTTGTGGCCTAATCAAGCTTTTTGGACATGCACATCAGCGTTGTGTTTGGCGTCCAAAGAATGCAAGTAATGTTGATAAGCACCTCATACCTACGGTGAAACATGGTGGTGGATCTTTAATGCTTTGGGGTTGTTTTGCATTCACAGGCACAAGATCAATGTCCTGACATGGCCATCTGAGTCTCCAGACCTGAATCCAATTGAACATTTGTGGTTTGAACTCGAAAAAGCAGTCCACAAACATCAACCCAAGAATCTGAAGGAACTAGAACAATTTGTGAACCGTTCAATTGTGGTTCGCGCCAATGCATTATTTTTGTGCAAAAAATATGCCGCATTACTTACATTGTATAAAATAAATGATCTCTTTTGTTCATCTTTATCAAAGGTATGAATAAAAACGGAGCCTACTGTATTAGATCACATCAGAGCACTAGTGTTACAGTAGATCAAATCTGGGCCTTTGTGTTAGAGCACTGTCACATGCTACGTGACAATCCCCGAGATGTGATCAGAGCAGCAGATGGTAAGGAATGGCAGAGGAGTGGGATTTGCCGGTCTCTGGACCGGATCTTATTTTTCCGTCTCTCTTCCAGACACGGGAGAGAGAGCCAACGGGAGAGGAGGGGCCTGTCTCACGAAAGTTCATCATAGTCAGGGTATCTTTGCGTTAGCTGGCTACACAAAGCCTAACAAAGGCAATTACAGCTAACCGGTCTCACAACGGTGGTTATCAACTCACTCTGTCAACCCTGGTTTTTCCGATCGAGCTATGAGCGCGTGCACACAAAAGGGGCGGCGTTTGTGACACAGCCAATCGCATATAACATGAACAGATCCAGAGCACTGTTTCACAAAGCAAGATTGGTGGGTTAGCAAGGTAACTTTGGGCTTAACTCTGGGTTTTCGGTCTCACAGCTGTGGCTCACCCAGGGTTGCGCGGTGATGGGAATGTGAGCGCAGTCTATTGCACCAATAACTCTTGGGAATCCTATGAAAAAATTACATTGCACTTAATATGCAACAGTAAATTGTATTCATTACTGATAACTATATATACAGTATATATATATAACTATATGTTTGCTAAGGTTCTCCGCATCACCAACGGAATGCATAATTTGCTGCACAGTGATCGCATGGCTTCGTTGCATGGCTACTCCGGAGCAGGTCAGGTTCCTGGCATAAGTTATATGCAATACAACCCGGTTAAAAGTAAGCCACAGTCGTTAAGCCCAAAGGGTTAAGCCCAAAGTTAGCTCGCTAACCCACTAATCTTGCTTTGTGAGACAGGCCCCAGGTTAAATAAAACAAACACAACACACAGAGTCCTTACCTTACTTGCTGCAAAGCTTTCAGGCAAAAATAACAAACTAAAATAACAAACAAAATGAGCAAAACTAAATAAAAGTCTGCCTCCCGCGAGGTGGAAATACCTTCCAGGGAACAACATGGAACAGACACAGTGCCTCTTCAGTCCGGATTCCCACCTTAACTTCACCAGGCACACAAATATTTTACGACCTTTCAAGTGCTTCCTAAACCCATGCTCACAGAGACACTCAAACTTTTCAGCTCGAGTTCCCTTACAAACCCCCAGAGACACTCTCCACTCTTTCAGTGAGAGTTCTGGTGCCATCTCTAACACCAACAATCCGCACACATGACCAACAAGACCAACACTCTCAATGGCCCAGTCGCCCCACCTGCACTTAAATAGGCCTAACTACTACCCGGCTCAGGTGGGATGGGTGCGGCACACGCCTTGCTGTTCACACACCTAATCCCAATGAACTCTGTAGGCAGGCAGTGTGGTATAATGGTTAGGGAACTGGGCTTGTAACGTTAAGGTTGCAGGTTCAATCCCCAGGTGGGACACTGGTACTGAATTGCTTCAGTTAATATCCAGCTGTATAAATGGATTGTAATGCAATGTAAACTGTAAGTCGCTCTGGATAAGAGCGTCTGCTAAAATGCCTAAAATGCCTGTAATGTAATGTAATGTAATGCAATTCCCAGAGGCAATTCCCAGAGACACTTTAGGGTGGCATGTAGTGTAATGGTTAGGGAACTGGAGTTATAACTCAGAGGTTGCTGAATTGCTTCAGTAAAATTGCCAGCTGTATAAATGGATTGTATGTTAAGAAATGCAAACTGTGTAAGTCGCTCTGGATAAGAGCATCTGCTAAATGCCTAAAATGTAAATGTAATGTAAATGTAACTCACAAACACAAACCATTTAAACACAGCCACTCACAAAATGCACTCCATATAACCACACCCCACTCAGACACAAACCATTAAGTGAATTATCACTTGACATTTACACCAATTAACACTAATGATTAATGATGGCCTTTGGAACAACCTTCTGGGTAACAGTCTGCACTCTCTTGCAGTCTCAAACCTGCCACCGGAAAGCTCCAAAGGCCTCCACAGCCATGCTATGGCAACAAAACAGGCAACCCTGCTCTTCCCTGTTGCCAAGACTGACGCCCTCCACAATCACATATGGGCATTAGTGTATTAGATCACATTGCGCATTAGTGTTACGGTAGATCAAATCTGGGCCTTTCTGTTAGATCACGTCTGAACCTTATTGTTAGGGATGCATTTTCTTCAATCTTTCTTTGTAATATTTGTTTGTATTGACACATTACATCCATAATGTTCCAATGCATGATGCGTTCACAATGCAGAAAGGTCCTCACTACTGTGCTCGTTTCTCAGTGAAAACTCCTGGGCCCAGAGGAAACCAAGGTTCTTGATTTTATGTGAATCACACACACACACACACACCATAAAAAATCATGGACAACCGGTCTGATAAACATCAACCTTATAAAATTTATTTAAACATCAAAATGAGCCATCAAAAAGAAATATCTGTTTTACAGAGTAACATACAAAAGACCTTTTCACAGAAGGAGCCCTGTTAAGTGTTTCAATTCTTTTCTGTTTTACAAACAATTTTCCATATACATACATAGTACGATACGTAGACAGAATTTTTTACCTTTTTACTTTTACGTATTAAATGGTCTCGGGGTTATAAACACGAATAACTAGTTCAAACCAACCCAACTACATTTTTGGGGTCTTAACAGAAAAGCATGTTAATCACATTATTTTGAATAATATAAAAAGACAAAAAAATGTATTTGACGAAGCCTCGAAGGAATACAAAAAATTAAAATAACAGCGCACACCACTCCCCACCCATCAGCAAGCTTGTGACTCTTAATGTGGACAGTGACGGTGAGGGGGCGTCGATGGAAGACAGGCTTTAAATAGTGAGCAAGTTCATTCATGTGCAGATGAGCAGCTTGTTTTTGGAAGACAAGACCCAAAAGGCAGGGTCACCTCAAATTTCATTTGGATTTGGATTTGGATTTGATCTGCATTTGGTTGTTTTGATCTCTCTGCAATGCAGGCAAAGTGTAGAGCTTGAACCTTGTAACTGTTAAAACCATTCAAAGCTACACAATCCCCAAAAGACTGAAATTGTTCTATAGAGTAGTTGATTTGGACTTGTTTAAGTGATACAACAAACCATTAGACCCATTTCCATTGCTGCCAGAATTGACTATGAAAGAAACTACAAAATGTTTCTCTGTGAGAAACAACATATTGTACGTCACTACAGTTATTTTTTCAATGAAGCAAAACTTCAAAAGATTATGCTTGAATAAAATTAAAACCTTTTACTGTAGTTGAGCCAAATGAGCCAAACTGGACACGATTCCCTCTGCTGGACACAATGATTAATTTGGACACTTGTATCTGAAAAGTCACAAAATGAAGTACATTTGTCCCCCCACAATTTTTCAAGTTATATTAAAGCTTCGTCAGCGACCGCAAATAGAAATCATTTTACTTCAAAGACATTGTTTACTTCTTAGAAATACTCATTTTTCATGGTAAAAAATATGCTGCCTAAAACATGTAACAAACAGTACAAATAAGTGAGCCTACAAATTGCTCGCAAAGTACAAACAGCTTTTCTTTTTTTTCTTAAGACCAAATAGAAAAAATGGCAAATTTGCAGATATAAATGGCTTACAAATACATGCCCGCTCTCAGCGAGCACTGCTCGAGCACAACAGCGTCGAGAGCGAGCTTTCACTAACCCCAAAATGGGTGGAACTACCGCATGCCTAACAACCAACTCACAGCATATGAACCAATCAAATGGCTTTGCTGTCTGTATCAAAACACTGATTCGGTTGAATGGGTGAGTCGTGGTACGTATAGTTCAAACCATTTGGAGGTTTCTGAAGCCTCCCTCTGACACCAGGAGAGTGCAGGCGATAGAGACCTCTGCGTCACTCTACATTTCCTCTCCTCGCCAAAGTCCTTCGTTGTCTTCGTACTCTCCCAGGCCGGCAGGCCACAGAGCTTCTCAAAGTGACGGTCGGGCGCTGAGCGTCGTCGTTTTAAGCTTCGCTCCTCGTTTGTGTACGGCATTGCTTAGAGACGGCGCGGGGCTATCAGAGGTCAAGGCTCGGGTACGTTGCCAAGGCAACACTGCATGATGTTGTGAGCGGGGCGGTGATCTGTGGCGACTGAGAGGGACACGCCCATCTTCCCCGGCGGGGCAGGAAGACTGCGGTAACTCTGAGAGCCAAAGGGCCGGGAACACGCAGGCTTGCAGCCCACGCCCCCTCCCTCCTACTGCAGACTCCTGAAAACAGTTCTCGGGTCCAGGAGGACAGACATCAAAACACGAATCACCTTAGCAAAAATAGCAAAACAAGGTAAAAAAAGTTTTTAAAAAAAACGAAATGAAAAAACTGTGCTCACATGGTACCGAGTCACGTTTCAGTCATTATCAAAGAGGCGGATCTCTATCTCTCTCCCTCTCTCCGTGCATGGTTCAGTCCAGGAAACGCTGGCAGGCTTTTTTCCAGCGACAGGCGGTGCACCACTGGTCTCGATGCTCAATGCCGTAGACCTTCCGGCACTTCTTGGCCTCACCTCTGACCCTCCTGTAGGAGACAGTAAGTGTTAAAGAGCTCACATTCACACACTTGGCTCGGACCACACACTTGGTACTGGAGCGCCTAACACACCCTGTTTATGTGTCACACTGTATGGGTTGATCATTTGGCAGGTTTTTAAAAAAACTTTCCCAGGATTTAACTGGGCTTAAATTAAAGAGGTTTTTTTTGTGGTCAGTTCATTTAGGTGATTTTGATTTTGCTGAACATGCTAAACAGTGTTGGGTAAGATAAGACGAACACTTTAATTTAATTGTCAAAGTCAAAGGTAAGGAAATGTAGTTGATCGAATCCAAGCCATCGTCTTAGCTCACTGCCTATTCAAAGGCAATAACTTTCAGACGTATTCAGAGATGGCTACATATCAAGAGGAGGGAGGGGTGTGCTGTGCAAACGTTCACAAAGAGGAAGACGCAACTAAAGAAGAAGGCTACCAGGAAGAGAGAGCATGAAGTGGGGGGGGGTGCAGACCTGGAGGTGCAGTGGCTGCGGGGGTGACGCGCCAGCTGCGTGGTGCCTGGTGGGGGCGCTGTGCTGCTGCTGGAGCCACTGCTCACCCACACTGACAGAGCGGCTGCGGAACGGGGCCAGCTGGAGGAGGAAGAGGAGGAGGAGGAGAGGACAGGCGGAGGTCAGGCGAAGGCTCCTTGAAGGTACACGGCACAGTGGAGGAACAGCACAGTGCAGCGTACTTTGAACTATTGTCCACTTACACACAATACAATTCTCTTTCTTCTACATGTTTTAATTGCCTGGAAGATTTCTTCACATCAGTGTGAGACATGCCCTTTGTCTGATCAGCCCTTGCTCTCCTAGTAGTACTGCAGTGCTGTGTGGACTGAAGGGGGTACATGGGGTTTGCAGGAGTGCACATGCATATCTTTGGACAGCGAGCTCCTTGCGTGGCACAGAGGCGATGACATGAAGGGATTCACAATTGGGGATTCAAAATGTATCCTCGCAAAAAATCGAAAATATTTTTTTTACCACGATTTTTTGTTTTTCTCCTAACTGCCTAAGCCTGTTCTCTCACTACAATGTCATCGGCCAATGGGGGATAAGTTGCACATAACGGCCATGAGTTTGGAATTTCTCCGCAAAAGAAACAGGAGACCTGCAGTTAATGAAATTGGTCACTAGATGGCGATGTTTGACGAAACAAAAGATGATTTAGCAGCCAGCAGGGGCCTGCAGATCTGACTGCAACAACAAGCCGTTTTCACAGCTAAGGCCTCTGAGCAAATAAGGATATTATAAGTACTTTAAACAACCCTTCACAGCCGTGTGTGAGATGAGGACAGGTGTGCAGAAAGGAAAACCAACCAGCAAACAAGCCAGATTATGTGGTCAGTGGTCAGAATATGTGTCTGCTGTTTAACATCGTCTGTTACAGTGATCCTGGTGGACGTCCAAACTTTTCAAATCTTCATGTTTTCAAAGTTTATGTTAGTTGGCGTTTCAGGTTTAGCAGTCACGTTGTATGGAATTCCACAAAAGTACCACTATTTTACCTTGAATTTGAAAAACAAATATTTAACTGCTGGTTGTTGAAATTGTTTAAAAATAAAAGCAGGGGTTTAAATGAGGGCCTACCTGTGGGGTGCTGAGGACGGCAGCAGGAGGGCTCCAGGGGCAGGAGACCGGCGACGCCAACACCTGGACGGGGGGGCAAGCCTGTGGATCACATGACCCTTACTGACCGCTAGTCTCTCCCGTCGCAAACGTTTCCTTTCTCCGAGTACCACTCTGTTTTACTTTGATCTGTTTGTGTGTGTGTGGGGGGGTTACTGTATGTGTGTGTCCACGTGTGTTTTTACCAACTGTGTGTGTGTGTGTGGGGGTTACTGTATGTGTGTGTCCACGTGTGTTTTCACCGACTGTGTGTGTGTGTGTGTGTGTGTGTGTGGGGGTTACTGTATGTGTGTGTGCATGTGTGTTTTTACCGACTGTGTGTATGTGTGTGTGTGGGGGTTACTGTATGTGTGTGTCCACGTGTGTTTTCACCGTGTGTGTGTGTGTGTGTGTGTGTGTGTGGGGGAGGGGTTACTGTATGTGTGTGTGCATGTGTGTTTTTACCGACTGTGTATCATACCTGGTAAGAGTGCTCAGAGCGGACCTGCCAGAAGCAGCTGGGGGCAGACTGGCTGAGCAGGCCCGGCTGGCGGGCCTCGGGGACGGGGGGCTCGGGCAGGCGAGGCCCAGGCCCTGCTGCGGCCTGCTGGGTGGGGCCGGACGGGGAGGCACAGGAGGCCCAGGATGCGGGTGGCGGAGCAGAGTGTGTGGCGGCGGGCGGGGTGGTGGGTGGAGTGGCGGGCGGAGTGGCGGGCGGGGCAGCAGGCGGAGCGGCGGTGTCCATCTCCAGAAGGACTTCGGTGTAGTAGAAATCCTCCTCTCGCCGGGACTGCTCTGGCTCACTGCTGTATCTGAGGTAACGGGAGAAAAGTAAAACATTACATTTAAAATTCCACCTGGACGGCAAAACGTCCACCTAAAGCGGTAATACTTGCTGCAGTGATGGATTTGTTTCCTGGTCGCAAGGCAGCAGCACATCATTGGCCCTAGCGGCACCCTGGGAGATAGGGTTTCAGTCGATAGGGTAACCCCCACACAACAGTGACTCAGGTGCTGGAACACTCACTCCAGGTAGAGAGAATGGAACACTCACCCCAGGTAGAGAGAATGGAACACTCACCCCAGGTGTAAGAATGGAACACTCACCCCAGGTAGAGAGAATGGAACACTCACCCCAGGTGTAAGAATGGAACACTCACCCCAGGTGTAAGAATGGAACACTCACCCCAGGTGAAGAATGGAACACTCACCCCAGGTGTAAGAATGGAACACTCACCCCAGATAGAGAGAATGGAACACTCACCCCAGGTGTAAAGTACGGATGTGTCGCTTGATCCCCACCACTGACGTCAGGACCTTCCCGCAGTTTGGCCACAGACACCTGTATGCCACCTTCACCGAGTTCTGAGATGAGCAGGAGATGCACAGTGTGTTACCTCGTCAGGATCTGGACTGCCAAGTTATTATTTATTTACATTTATGTTGTTTATTATTAATACTTATATATTATTAATTTAATACTACTCATTCAATAACGGTAATGAGCATTTTCAGTTCTTTCTTTGTTGCATTTTCCCCAAAAGTGTCATCACAAAGGTGTTCCCTCACCTTGCGTTTCCGTGGCGCCGGCTCCTCAAACAGGACCTGCTCCAGGTCCATGTCAAGGCCCTCATCAGGGGGAGGGGCCAGGGAGCTGTCTGTCTCAGCGATGGGCGGGGAAGGGGCAGGGCTCCCGTTGCCACGGTCCCAGCTCCAGTAGCCGCTGCTCTCGCTATCCGACAGCTCGCCACCGCCACATTCCATCCCACACGCGGGCGCTATGGCGACAAGGGATGGGCAGCACGTTAGCACATTTTGAAGCCGGGCCAAAGAACATGGAGTTACAGGCATGAATGGAACTCATCGGGCCAGCATAGTTTTCAAACGTCTATAGCATTCCAACAACTTCCCCATTTAAAGGGACAAGGCTGTGAACGCTCGGTTGTAACCAACCTCAAAAGCTAAATTATTTCAATAATAAATTAATATTAATTAAAGGGAAGACTTTGTGTCCGTCCCAAGTTTTTTCTTCTTCCGCATTCGTATGCCACGTGGAAGTGTGAAGTTTTACTTTGTCATGATGTTGTACTCAAAATCTTGTCCACTTTGGTATCTGGTGTTGACATCTGGTTGAAATACTCGGGAGTGGCAATTCTTGTGACGCGACACATTTCCTTTGGCCTGGCCCCACCAGTGTCACAGTGAAAAGGGGCCCCAGGGAGAGTCGGCCTGTGTGACGTTGGTTCCCACCTGCTGCAGGGAACCGCTGAGGGGGGCTCTGGACCACTGGGCTGCAGGACAGACTGGTCAGGACCATTGCAGCCATCATCTCATCCATGTCCACGGACTCAGGGCTCCTGCAGCTACAGGGAGGGGAGAGAGCGTTGAGGCACAGACGGTACAGACTAGCCAAGAAGGAAGGAACACAGCAGCTGGCTACCTGGTTGAGGTCACCCACATGCAAACACGTCCCCCAAAAATACAAATACAACATCGGTAGCAAAACAACAGAGTGAAGGGACAAGGATTCCCCAGACAGCATAAGATTAAAAAAATTAAAAAAGGAATGTGATCTAAGACCAATTAACATCCTGAAATAAGATCGTCCACACACTGCACATAAAGTGGGCATTTTAAAGCTTTGACCAAGTTCATTTTGAGTAGCATCCCAAACAATGGGGCCTCAACAGGGAAGCACAGTACAAGGAACCGAACATAATTAGAACGGGCCTCACCTCTTGGGCACGTCGATGTTTGAGGAGACTGGACGGGGCTGGGGCGTGGCGTGGGGCGGGGCAGTGGGCGTGGTCCACAGCTGGGGCAGGTAGACGGATGCCTCGTTGTCCACAGGTTTGTGCTGCTCCATCACTCCATCACAGCAGTTCACATACACCTGAGAGACACACACACAGACACACACATCAGAACCCACCCGAACACACACACACAAATATGCAGTCTCTCACACACACACACACACACACACACACACACAGACACACACTCACACACAAATATGCACTCACACACACTCACACAAATATGCACTCACATGCACACACACAAATATGCACTCACACATACAGACACACACACACGCACACATGTACACAAGCATACACTGTCTACTTGACATTTGCTTACGTTGACCCTTCATTTGTGTCCACACTTTCAGCATTTACGACTCCAATCAATTAGTCAATCAATCATTCGGGCGTACTTAACCTAGACCCTTTTACAGACTACAGATCAATGAACAGCTCATTAGACGCCGGAAATGGCCATTTCAGATGGAACAAAAAAACTGAAATACACAGGGGAGCTCTGTCCCATCCCTCGTTTCCCCCTCTCACCTTCTGCACCGAGTGCATCTTGACCTGGCTCTGGAACCCCGGGCCGAAGGAGGACCTGTCCTCCTGCAGGCCGTCCTTGGCAGGGCAGGGGCCGATCACGCGGGCCCCCATGGGCGAGCGCTTCCCCAGGCGCGATCTGGGCAGCGGCGTCGTCATTATCTGTCTGCGCGTCGGGGCGGAGAGAGCTGGAGAGGAGCACACTGGGGTTAGCACAGCGTTCCGCGCACCACTCTGTGCTCGGAGAGAGAGAGAGAGAGAGCAGACGCTCTTATCCGGAGCTACTTACACAGCTTACATAAAAAATAACTAAACCATACAATCCATGTTTACAGCTGGTTATTTGCTGAAGCTTCAGGTTAGTCAAGGTGCGGATCTTGCTCAAGGGCACAACGGGGAATGCGCTGCGTTCACAAATGATTCCGTCTCGATGGGAAAAACACTCCTGGCGTGTAGCCGGCTTTTCTCCGGAGTTGCCAAACTTACGGTGGAGCTTTTTTTTTTTACTAAGTGGGGTGACATCGTCTAAAGAACTGTTCTGCTGTCCGATGTCACTTCTTTCAGTTCAGTCGCAGGATGAAAACGTGGTGATCTTTTGATGGCGAGAGGTACAACATATCGGCATGTTCCATTACCTCGTGCTATTCCGCACACAAAACAGGGCTTTTCACCCATCAGCATAAGAAATCGTTTAAAATTAGGAGGAGTTTTGGGTGTGATGGAAGATTTGCATCCATCACACTTTCCACAAAATCCCAGCTAACACAGAACGTGTTTGTGCCTTTGAGTCTTTGTGCTTTTATAAGCTCTGAAGCCTTGTGTCTGTTGTCTATGGTCTATAAACGTTCACCTCTACACGTTCAAGGTCTTTCTCTTAAGAGGCATGTGTTCAGATACAGGTTGGATCAGTTTTTCCATTCCTTTTTCTCGAGAGAATGAGTTGGGGTTTTTTTCTACTCCATAAAACTTTATTACTTCGGCAGTCAATCAATCTGCTCACCTACATACTGAGGAGGTTTTAAAGATGCAACAAGCAATTTTTGCTTGAATGTCTCCCTAGACGGATATACTCACAAATGATCAATAGAAATCCTCTTAAGTAACCTCATTCTCCCATTGGTTGTCTCAACCAAACTTGAAAGACCCATCTCAATCGTCTGCATGTTTGTAACACACCATATATATGGCAGAATCGGTGTATGCTTGTGCAAATGTGCATGAAGCCATTGGGATGCTAAGAGCAGGAACGTCCATTGACCGAATTGCCCGACACTTCTGAGTGCACTGCTCAACAATGTAATATCTGCAACTTTGATGCAGTCAGAAAAGTTACATTTGGTGTTGACAAAATGGACCCTTTTGTGGTTTATATCCTTTAATTAGATCATGGGTTTGAACATTAATATGTCATAGGTGCTGGAATAAGGATTATGTGCAATCCATTGTATGAATCAGACAGCATTTTGTTCTTGTTTAGTAACAATTGGAGCCATAATCATTTGTTGCATTTACAATCCCTCTCGGTACATATATAAATGCTTTGTCGTGTTCTATTGCTATATTAAATAGTCAAAGGTCATCTATTTAAGTGTGACACTGCATATTTACACCTTTAAAACATTAGTACAAGTATTGAAACTATTTGATTAATTGATCTGAAAATGAACACACACACACACACACACACACGCTCACACACATACACACACACACACACACACACACACATAATCACCTGACACCTCACATCACATAATGCTGCAACATAAATGACGCAAATGGTGAGAAGCAAGTTCAAGAGGATATGACTAATTATCACAAAGTGGTAACGCACCCAGTCACAGGGTGGGTGGAGTGAAATGGGAAAGTTTATGCAGTCGTGCGAGTCTCCGGTCTACTCTCTGGTGACCAGTCTGTGGGATCCTCCAGTGAAACTCAAAAGGGCTGGTAATTACCACATTAAACATAACTTCTGGGTAGTTTCCACTAAAGGCTGATTCATGCCTGAGAATGATCCCGGACACATACTGACCAATCACAAATCAGAAAGTAAAATCCGCAGGAAAGGACTGAGAAGGAAAAAATCTTATACAAATATGTATAAGATGCATAAAATGGGCCTGGACTGGGCACACTGGGAGAAAACAAAGAAACAGTACCAGACAATCCTTAACCTGCAATCCGCAGGGTAAAAGAAAGAACAAATGCCTAGGGATAATTGGAGAAGAGAGATGGAAGCAGGAGTGAAAGAAGTCAGCTGGATCAGAGCTCTTTGCTTCTAAAGCAGTATAGCGTTCACCACTGTTGAATCTAACCGGCTAGGATCATTCACTCTCTCACCAGACATATCTAAAAGCTGGTTTGCAGCTAATCCAATTTGTGACCCGCCTCTTTTAATGAGGCCTTGAGAGATCTCTTCCTGCGAAGAGGAGAAACACCTTCTCCAGTGTGACAGATTATCATCATTTGAGGGTAGTAGCTTTCTGATTTAAACTACAAGGATTCCCAAATTCTCTACTAACTTCAACATACTTTTCCACGACAAACTTTTTACTTGTTACAGTGTGGCTACTGTTAAAATGGTCATACTTTCTAGCTATTGGCACAATTAAATGCTCACTCGTCATGAACAACATTGGATAATGTAGTGTTCATTCATCAAAGTTAAGCACAGAGGTGAATGTCCTCTTACTTAAATGACAGTACCGTTATGATTCTCATACTGTAACAATGGGATATTGGAGAGATTAACTAAACCACCATTTGTTCACCCAGATTCTTTTAGACTGCACATGATAAATGTTAATGGGGATCAATGTGTCCAATATCCTCAAATACAGGATAATGTTCTATACAGTTGGAATCATAAAATAAAACAAATATTGTGGTAAGTATGCAGTAAATGTAGGACCTGATTCGTTTATATATGCAATAAAGAAAACAACTGCCTTTTGTTACTGGGAAGTCCCTGCTCTCTGTAAAACTGCAAGTATTTTCATCTGTGGCAAGGCAATTTCGCCTGCGACCAACGGCCATAGACTTCTATGAAGCTATTTTTCACATGACGCATCACGATTTACGCATTTTGCGAAATGGATTGGTCGGCTCGGTTAGTTTAAACGACATTTCTAAACATCAAAATATCCATATTAATATCGCTGTAAAAACGGACATCCTTTTAAAATCTCAGAACACTTAGAAGGAAACAGAATAGCCTTTACATTAGAGGACATAGTGTACTAGCTCGTGCGCACCATCAAAACAACCCGCACTTAAAAACAGCGTGCTGCACGATCTGAATGGTCGCCCCGCCCTCCCGTGAGACACGTTTAGCTGCGAGCACTGATCGCTCTGCATGCCCGTAGCAAGCTTCATTCTTCACCCGGTATTGCTTACAAATTGGACACAAGTCACTAGGACCACGACGTATTCATACACACAAAAAAACCTATACAAATCCATGCGCCAAAATAATCGCCAAATCAATTGTATGTCCGTGTTGGACTAACATGTCATTGTTTACCTGCTACTGCTGTGCACTTAATAAGCCATATTTAATTTTGTTGCATAAAAATACGATTTGAAATATATATTTGTTATTGGTCTCTTAGTGCAGTATACGTATCTTAATAAGAAGTTGACCAGTTGCGAGGAGGGGAGGGAGGGAGTCCTGTCAGCTAGCAACAAAAGGGTCGATTCCCACTCGACTTCAGCAATGCAAAACAAGTCCTGCCCTCGCCTACAGTTTTCAGCTGCTGCAGATCTGTTTTGCAGCAGAATTATCAGTAAAATAAACACTGAAAACGTTGTAAAGCCTTAACAATTACACCTGTTTACAACAAATTAAACACACAAACAATATATTTTCATACCGTACGCTATGTATTATACTGTAGCTTGCCAGTTGAAGTGACTATACTAGTGTTACTTTACTATTCAACAACATGCAGTCTACAACTATGCGAGTTAGAACACAACATAATAGTGCTTAATTAAATTTCACACACATCTCATATATGTATACACACACACGCACATATATATAGCTTGGTTTAAAAATGAACTAAAGCACAATTAATGGCAATTATTCTTTCTAAAAAAACAATACCACGTTTCAATGGATATTGCACACGTACCTTCGCCAGATTCAACACACCCCCTTCCGAAAGGCTCGATCTGGCCGGCCGTAACTTGAAAACGCTCTTTTCTACGCTTGGAAAGGATTATAACGATGCATTCACGCAAACGTGGGGTGGCCGTACACAGTGGATCGGAATGCAACTACAACTTCTTCCGCACTGTGATCCACCTTCGTGACGAAAGGAGGCAAAAGATTTCAACCACTTGCTCAGCGCCACGGCAGTTGTCAGAATAGCAACGGCGCTTTTCCTCGAACTGAATAGGCAGCGTCAATTGTCGAATACAAAAAATCACAGAAGAATGGGATCAAGCACCAGGTTTTTATTCGCTCCCCCTTCCAGCGGGTTTCACTTATTGTAGTAAACAACCGAACCATGTGGTAGGGACGTCGTCGCTCATTGGCTCGGCCATGTTTTCCAAGACACACGCCCTACAATTCCAACTTGTTTACACGGATTTGAGTTGCACAGGGAGAGAGGCGTGCAGAACACTGGCGAATAACTACTGTACATTGTTGGTTCTCTGGAGTCGAGGATTCCCTCCGATATGCACATGAAGCCTGCTTCGTTTGGCCTCTGCTCTGTCAAATGCTTGTCAGATGTACAGTCATGTCTATATATAAATTAAAATGTGCATGTACATGCAAATTATATATATAGTGTATGTTTTTTTGCATGTAAATGCACATTTTAATGCTGCACACAGCATTGCACTACCAGCCTTGCACATTAATAAGACCAACAGTATAACAACAATAATAAGATCCCAAGTGTAACAGAATCTGATTATTACGATTATGGTTATGATGATTCTTGTTGTTATACCGTGCACACATTTGGCATCACATCTAACGTCTTCTACTGCAAGAAGAGGGGTTTGCGACATGCGTGGTGATTCAGGGCTCTGGTTTTGCGAGATACTTTGTAATAATATCTTCATATCAATGGATAATGTGACACAGTTCGACACCTCATTTCGTCTAAATGCAACAACACGTGTTCCGCCATTTCTTTAAAAAAGAAGAAAATAACAAAGAGTTGTGTGTAGCCTAGATTCACGTTAACGAGAAAAGGGAGGAGACTATGGATATAACATGTGTCACAGCAGACAGCCCAATATTGCTACGTAGACCAACTGCTGTTCGGATAAAACCGTCACGTCCACCCGCCACCCCCCTCTCAAAGTAAGCTAGCGCTATAGCGTTGTCAGCGTTGATTGGAGTACGTGCGCCTGAACACACACAGTAGTTAACCTGACCTGGAGCGCGTACCATGCGTGGAGCTCGAGCAAAGGCAAATGAATCACTTCCGCCGTGGCTCGCCAAGCGCACGTACTATTGACGGTCGCGTAATGCACTGTATTTTGAAAACCGCAGCTATTCTGATGCAATCCCAGTTAGAGCAGCAATAACCAAACAAACGCCAACTGTCCGCCTACGGGCTGTAAAACACCGTTTCCATTTTCAATAACACATTTGTGCTGAGAACTGCTCTTCAACAACACACACTGCTAGGCTGTCTGTATAAACCGCAGAACTGTGGGTGTTGTTCCAGTAACATTACTGGCTACTTCCAGCATAGTCTGAGGATAACTTAATTATTTCTTGCCTTTTTCGCATTTGTGATGGTAAAACCGTATGGTAGAATATCACTCAGTATTTAATATATGCCATTTAAAACTATTAATGATACAGTTAAATATAATAAAATATTTACCTACCCTTTTCAAACAGAGGTAAATTGAAGCAACCTAATGAAATGTGCACACGTGCAAACGTATCACAGTTAATTGCTGTTTCGTTGAAAATTACCTTTTTAGAAAAGCCCTTTGTGGGGGGTGGGTCGTGCAAAGAAAATGGGCGAATGATTGGGCGAAGATGTGCCGGACGAGGCCAATGAAACAGCGAATGATACGGATCACTGACACTCCTAGGCCCACTGGAATTCCAAGGCAAGTTACTCACTTATAGGCTAGTTACCCGTTGCGACGACCCACACGCGATAAAAGAGGCTACTGCGAAGTCACCCACCAAAGTTTCTGAAAGCTTGGTAGTTGCAGTTTATTTCATACTGCGGCTTCCAAGCTTGCTTAAAATAATGACTTGGCTAGTTCGCCAACTCTGCTGTTGTCTACATTGGTGCTCTAGTCAATGCTGACGTTTTATACGTTTTATAGCCGTAGACTGTACCAAATTAGTGAGACATTATTGCAATGTGTGATTGATAATTATCGTAGGTGTGTTTGATAATATTTATCAGGAGAGCTGGTTAACTAGCAAAGTCTTTCTTTTCTGCAAGTATATGTATTACTGCGCTTAACTATAGATTGTAGCCATATTAATGGTGTTCTAGTTATCAGATTTGTTTAGCTTACAAACAGATCGCTGTACATCTGCCATGTTAATTTGAATATGGTCAAGAAAATCCAAAATGTAAAAAGTGGATGTAACATAGCGATGTGTGCAAGTGACATCAGAGCAATTGACAAGGGGACAATTTAAAGAAAAATAAAGATTTATTGAATATGTCCATACAAATACATTGGATTTTACAACCTAAAAATTGATCAGTAATCGTATGATTTCAACCAGGGCACATTTACAGCAGGGAAAGGTCATTAATCAAACATCTCTTGGTCTCTTAGCGAATTAGCTTACTATCTCTAAGAGAGCAAGCAATCAATCACATGAATGTAGCCCAATAATCAGACATCTCCATTTCTTACCTGTGAGGGGGACAGCATAGATTCTCTATAGTAACCAGATGGTCAGCTCTTGCATTCCTTTTGCTCTCTCTACTTGTTTACTCTAGGACAGGGGTCCAAAACCCTGCTACTGGAGAACCACTGGCTCTGCTCGTTTTGTTGCTGTCAGTATTTAATGTCTGTGAATCAACTATGAATCACTATGAATCAACATGATATTCATCCATGTTAAAAATAATTGAAATGAACTGAACGACCAAAGATTTTTGAGATAAGTTAGCAGAACAAGAGGCCACAGGTGGAAATTAGTTAAAGGCAAATCCCGCACAGATATTAGGAAGGTTTATTTTTTTATTTTTTACACAGAGAGTTGTCAATGCCTGGAACAGCTTGCCAGGTCAGGTAGTAGAGGCAGAAATACTTGTCCAAGCCCAAGTATTCAAGTCCAGGCTAGATTGCAGTACTAGATACTCTTTAGATTAGGACATGATGAGCCTAGATGGGCTGAATGGTCCGTTCTTCTTATTATATATTCTTATGTTCTAAAATCGTAGTTCTTTAATAATATCCCATGATAAATGGGAGTCTTTTGTGCTTTATGGCTTTATTACACCCACAACTCCAAGACTGCGAGCAATTTCAGTTGTCAGCTGTAGGTGTGGCGTTGTGTTACTGAGCGTATGTCTGGAATACCCAAAATGCAGCTCAGATGTTTGACAGATCATGCGGTACGTGACGAAATGGGCCACGCACTACCAGGGATGGGGAAAAAAGGCCATGGCCGTATACAAAAACCGTGACGGTAAATACACACCATGGGAGTGGCAAAACTCTAATTTAAAGGGACTCCCCGATTAGCCATTCTACAGCTACATCTTCAACTAGAAACAAGACTGGACGATTGTTGTTTAAAAAATATATATATATTTCTTTCAGATTTTTCCCCTATTTTTCTCCCAATTTGGTGGCAAATTGTACCCTCTATTTCTTTCAATTGACTCTCCCCCACGAGCCCGCCGCTCGTCACTACGGGACAAGCTAATACCCCAATGATCCACCTCCTTTGAGACGGAACTTGTCCACCTATCTCACAGGGATGTTCTTCACGCTTCTCAGCGAGCTCGTGCTTTCCCTTCCCTCCCCCCCCCCTGGGGCGGGCAGCCAATCGTCGCCCTGGATTGAACCCCGGTCGCAGTGGGTAACCTGCATTCTAGGCGAATGCTTTTACCGTTACACCACCCGAGGCCCCCACATCTTACCCTCTTTTGACGATCTGACAACAATCCTTAATCTTTTAGACATCAGCGGGATTTGCAAATGCATTGTTCCACTAGAGTGTTCCATTTCTAATTTCTGCTCCCCTTTGTTACATTCCGTGCCCTGACTGTCTAATGCAGACTCTTGGTTACGTTGGCACATATGCTGGCATGCTTTTCAGATGCAGAAACGTTCCACAAAACATCAGGGTTCCTTTTAGATCCCATCAGGCCGATGTTTTTCTTTCAACAGCGACCTCCAAATGTGTCTACTCCTAAACACAGAGAAAGTCAAAGTTGAATGGAACAATATTTTGGAACCTTTTTTTCACATGAATGTGAATGTGTGTGTGCACACGTGTGTATATGCATTCATGTGTGTGCCATATGCGTAAGTGAATATGTGAATGTCTGTATTAGTTACTGTACATTTGTGTGTGTGTGTGTGTGTGTGTGTGGCCCATCATCATCATACCACTCTGCAGTCCATTAATATTATTATTATGTATGCGTGCATGCATGTGGGGGCTGTATTTCATGTCCAGCACTCTTACGTGCTGAGCTGTGGAGAGGGGTTCCTCCACCTCGAACCTCCTGTCTGGGATAGGTGGGACAGGCTCCTCCTCTTGCTCTGGAATTGGGTGGGGAATGGCACAGGCTCCTCCCCGTCTGGCGGTGCCCTGGGCGGCTTGGGATGGATGTTACATTTCTTGCTCACCTGGGCATACATGGCATTCGGCCCATCAGCGGGGGGGCCCTCGTCTGCGGTGGCAGGGGTCGGCAGATCCTCCCCGACCTCCTGCTGAAGGTCAGACAGGTGAGGGGGTGGGGTCGCGGGGGCGTTGAACTCTGCCACAGTCTGGTAGGCAGGGCTCTCCTCGAACATGGCGTCCTGCAGCTCTTCCAGGCTCTCGTAGGTGTGCGGCACTCTGATCCCCTGCCGACGCTGATCTGCCGGGGAGTCGGCGGAACTCTCTGGACCACTGTCGCCGCCGATGTATTCCCACAACTCTGGCCGCCCGAAGGTTGTCATGGGGATACCTGGTGGGTGGCGTGACATCTCAGTAAGGGCCGACTGGATCGTAATCTCCTCCTCCTCCTGGGGAGAGGTCAGCGCTGCTCCAAAGGGTGTGGCTATTCTGGGAAAGGTGACGGCTGGAGGTTCCGAAACAGCGTCTACAGTCACTGAGTTCACCTTGTGGTTGGACAAGTCACCGGAGTGATCTACAGGGACAAAATTCATGAAAAAAAAGTGCATTGTTGATATTATCTGTGGTTGGTATCGGTAGTGGAGATTGACTGTGGTTGATATCGGCAGTGGAGATTAATTTTGGTTTACCACAGTTAAGGATATTGACTGCGGTTGACAGATTATTAAGGGGAATAGCCTGCTCTGACGCTGCTCTTTTGAAGGGTGCGAAAGACAGAGCGGATTGAGGGTTCCTGTGTGTTGTGTGACAGGCTTGTTCTCTGACTTGGGACTGGGAACTACAATACCGAGTGAGGAAAAAATATTTATTGGCAATAACAGTGAGCTGAAACTTACCGAGATATGAAAAAACAACTGTGCTCATATTTAAAAATTGTACGAGATCATCACGTTCATGACACGCACGTTACATCATTACATGGTGTCACACACCACGTGACAAACCCTGGACGGGAACAGAGCAGCCAGGAGACACGGAGTGGAGTTTGTCGGTCTACGGACTGGATTTTTAAAAATTAATTTTTTAAATTATTTTTCTGTCTCTCCCCCCAGACATGGGAGAGAGACAGTGGGAGTAGCAGGTTAACATATAACAAAGACCAACACAAACACAGACAAAATCTTCACCCTACTCGCCGCGAAGCTTTCGGGTAAAACTAACAAACTAAAATAACAAGTTAAAATAACCAAACTTACGGGACACCGCGCCTCTTCCTCCGGAGGTCCCCTGGAACCTCCTCAGGCACACACATATCCAGTGACCTTTCAAGTGCTTCCCACCCATTCATACCGAGACACTCAAACTTTTCAGTTTGAGTTCTCTTACCCATTCATCCAGAGACACTTGCCACTCCCCACAATGAGAGTTCTGGCAACCAGCCCCAAGACACTCCACTCTTTCAGTGAGTTGTTGGGCTGTTGCTCAGAAACACTCTCCACTGTCGAGTGCGAGCTCTCTTTTACTAAAACCGAGGGCGAGAGGCGGACCTTCTTCCAGGGCACCCTCTCGCTCCTCCATAATCACACCGAGGGAGAGAGGCGGACACTCTTAGTGCACCCCCTCTCCCTCTTCCCCACTCACACAGGAAGCA
Source organism: Aldrovandia affinis (assembly GCA_029706075.1). Lineage (NCBI taxonomy): Eukaryota > Metazoa > Chordata > Actinopteri > Notacanthiformes > Halosauridae > Aldrovandia > Aldrovandia affinis. The sequence goes on from JAINUG010000141.1 coordinate 1,829,790, forward strand.
CTCTACTCAGTCACCTTCGACAAACGCACACAAAACTTCACAAACATCAAACATTCAACATCAAACATTCAACATCAAACATTCAACAACATACGTGCACGCGCACTCACACACACATCAAGACAAGACTGACTAACTAACTCCCCCCTTGCCCCACCTGCTCTTAAATAGCCTTAGTTTCTGCCTGGCTCAGGTGGGACTCGTGAGGCAATCACCCAATCACAATCACTCAACTCACATTCTCACACAGACTTCCTATCAATTGACTGATTGACAACAATTAAATAATTAAATAATAATTAAACCAATTATGGCCTTTGGAGCTCCCTTCCGGGCGACAGTTTACTCTCACACCCTGTGAGAGTGCCAAACCTGCCCCCGGAAAGTCTCACTGCTCCAAAGGCCTCCACAACATGTAAAACACAGACAACCATGCCACTCCCACGTGGCCGAGACCGACGTCCTCCACACATGGCATTAGATTTCCTTGGTGTCAGCGGCTGTCATAGAAAACAACACGTTCCAAAACCACACCTGACAAAAGTGAGGTTTTCCACAACTGTTGTGTTAATTAAAGCTTTATAAAGAAGGCAACACGTGCCTACATCTACATTGCACTGCGTAATGTATAATTGCACCAATATTGGCCAGGTCTTTGGTGGAACGACCTCCCGCAATCGGTCAGGACTGCAGAATCACTTCCAATCTTCCGCAAGAGACTCAAAACCCACCTCTTCAGACTCCACTACCACTGAACACTGTCCATCTAATCAATCTGTCGTCACCACTGTTTACTTGTTCTACACTATATAAAAAAAATAAAAAAACACTAACCTTTTCTTTCCCAGTGTTACAGGTATGATACGCAGACGCCTGCAATGATGTCCATTGCTGTATTACTGCACTGATCTTGTGCGCTAACTATAATTGTTCTTACCTTGTATTAATGCACATCTTGTAAGTCGCTCTGGATAAGAGCGTCTGCTAAATGCTTAAAATGTAAAATGTAAAATGTAGGTCTTCCTCCCTTTCTTCTGTACACAGGCATGCACCCTGATGAGAACAGCCTCCATCTGGATGCACGCCTCAATTTAAAGGTTTGCACTGCCTTTTCTTAAACAAACAAGCCATGACAGCATGGACATAAATCAACCTTTGCTTTAATGTCTGCAGATCCGGATGATACAAAAGGAGACAAAAATTGTTCAATATCTGGCAGATTACCAGACACTTTGGCGAGAGGTCTCCTACCCTGTTCGTCTTTCGTGATGTCATTAGCTCCAGGGTTCTCCACGGTCCAGGTAGACCCCTCCAGATTAACCTGTTGAACAACAGAGCCACAGACTTTGTTTTACACCACAGGGCATATTTTCCAAGCGAGAAAGCACCAAAACAATTGTCTATGGGTAATTGTTAGGGAGGAGCAACTGGGACTGACTTTTATTCCAGTCATAAAAGTGGAATAAAAGAAGAGCAGGGGCTGAAAACTACCCCATACTGATGAAGGGGGTACCCGAAATGTGCAAATATGGACCAGACTGTTACGAAGGACATGATACTAAGGAGACCGTGCTAAGATGGCGTCTGTCAGTTCTTCAGCTACTTCTTCCTGGTGGCCAGGTTTTTGTTTAAAAAAATGGGCCAAACATTTTCCATATACTATTTACAAAACAATGTGTATGAATAAGATATAAATACAGTATAAGTATTGTATATGTATGAATAAGTATTGTATGTGTGGAAATGGTAGTAATGCCTGTCGCTCCCTCAAAGTCGCCAATGCAGTCTAGTTAAACAGTAAGAAAGAGAGAGGAAAAGGAATGAATGAAGGAATAATTATGAGAAATAATACAGGAGGACGTGATGGCCAAGAGACAGAAAGAAAGAATAATAACAGAAAAATAGGTTTACACCTGTTTGGTGTACCATTATGCCTAGCCCAGCAGAAAGTGGATTATGCAAACCTGAATGGAGGCTGTCACGTTTGACCAGCTGTGTTCTGTGGAGCTATGGAGATGTTTATCAGTACTCACCACCCGTATCAACACTGATGAGGATCTCTCTATCTCACAATTCTCCTTCACCTCAAAGGAGTATCTGCAAACAACAAGAGAGATTAAAAAAATAAGAAAACTGAATGTATCACAAGCAGCAAAGTGCTCCTGAATTAATAAGCAATAAACTGTGACAGGATTGGAGACAAAATATTTTTGGAAAGTATTTTCTCAGCTCCCGAATAGCTCAGTTGGTAAAGCCGCACACCACAAGTGCAGGCTGTGCCCTGGAGCCTAAACATCGCTGGCTTGAGCCTGGGCCATGCCATTAGCTGCTTATGACCGAGAGTCTTTGGCAGAGAGGACACCTGTTGATATCATCCTGCCAGGGGTGGTGTGGTCTTATGTTGGCCAGGGTTCCTTGAGTTACCGTGACCGCTGCGTGGGCCGAAGCCCCTATGCTACTGCTCGCAGGCATGTGTGTTGGAGCAGGGCGTCACACGGAGTCACCATCCTGCTCAAATTATGGGAGACACAGTAATTCTGGGTCCTCCATCTCCCGATGTTATTATTCAGTGAAACTGTACAGTCAAATCTAAATGCATTCGTTACTGGTCCAATGTCTGCTGTATCAGAATAGACACAGGACAAAATTCCATTCATAACATCTTCACTCTTGCTTTGCATGTGCCATATTTGAGGAACAATCGTATCAACGGTACACATACAACTGTAAGAGAAAAAAACTGAACAAAGTTTCCTCATTGGAAATATCTGGAAGTTATTTTCCTTATGACTGTAATATTTTAGTGATGACATATTTTATATGACATATTTTACAATACACATTGCCAAAGCTTGTATAGGTGTCATGGCAGTTAAAAGAAAATAACATTAATAGCGTGCATCTCAGATCGTGTGCTGTCATATTTCACTAACAATATGAATATGCCACATGTATGTTCTACTTTATGATTTATAAATGCAGAATAATCTTGTCACATCTTGTAAAATGTCACAGAAATTTTGTGAGGAGTCTACTGCCCTATTCTGGCCATAGATAGGATTGCATGACACATAAGTACACACCGTGGCAAAATGGAACAATGATTTTTTTCCTATAATTTTCATTGTACAGTGCCAATCTTCACTCACTGTCTTTTTTTTGCTACATGATGACAGTATTTCCAAGTTGGTAATCTATTTCTTGTGGCCTAGTGACAACACATGATCTGAGATGAACACTATTAATGTTATTTTCTTTTAAATGCCATGACACCTATACAAGCTTTGGCAATGTGTATTGTAAAATATGTCATATTTTACAATACAAGCAAACCTTGATGATGTCATTAAAGCTGTACTACTGCATGGCTATTACAATTCTCTGAATTATAATACTGTACCAAACTAAATACTCTTTATCTCTATACACAAGTATAACTACTAGGTTACTGTACTACATCCTCTCTCTATCTATCCATCCATCTATCCTTTCATCACTCCATCCAAGCTAATGACCTAATTTCTAACACACTACTGCAAGGCTATTATAATTTTGAATCATGATACTTTACCAAGTATTGTATCAAAACTAACGCTCCATACCGCCATTTGTAAGCTTTGAAAATCTGCCGGAGGCAAGCCAATTCAGTTTTCAAGCTTACTAATCTAGTTGAATATTTATATTGTGTCAAATAGTCACGTCTTGTATAGATCCATGATGTAATGACATCATGTTTTAGACATGATTCCATTTATTAGTAGGCTATATTAAATACCCACTGAATTCCATATGTAGGTGTTGAATAAAGGTGTCAATGCTAACTATTTTATTTAGATCATTTTAGGGGGGCTTGAGATTATAACATTTGGGTACCCTGTGTTAAGACATTGTATATACAGTGTGCGCTGAGAGCAGACATATGTTTGCTGTTTTTGGCCATACCTAAACCACAACTCTAGAGTAGTGTCTCTCTTTCTCATTCAATCACACTAAAGTGGGTCACAGCAGTTCATACATTTTTTTCGTAAAACTGAAAAAGCATAGCATTATCAACATCATGCTAGCCTACTCCCACATTGAAGCAAGACCAAACTATTCATGCCATTCACACACTTGTGTTTCTTTCCATAGCCCTTGTATAGGACCTTTCTTAAACAGGAAAAGCATTCGAGGGATTCAAGCAATCTGTCGTCTTTCTGAACCTGTTCTGACCACAGAACAAGAGAAGGCCACTCCCCAATTCCCAGCAAATTCCTGGAGCAAACAAACTAGCCTGGTCTGTCCCTGGAATTCAAGGGGAGTGCCAAGCCATGCCCAGCGCTGGCTGCCCTGCCTGGCTACCCACAATGCACTGTGCACCGCGAAGGTCTGTCCAAGAAAGGGTCTGTTTGCGGGATGTTGCATACAAAGATTCCCTATGTACTGACCACAAATTCACATTCAGATATTCGCACAGCTTTACAGGACGACAGAATAACTAACTCCATTTTAAGGCAACTTAGAAGTCAGAAGATGGCGTTCCCGTTTTACACAAGCTAACATTTTAGGACACAAATTCCCTGGTCAGTTTGTAACATCTTATTTGAAACCTCAGAGTTCTTAGAGTCCACCAGTCTGACAGCTCTGTCGAGTTACCCACTTAGCACAGACACCTATACCCACAATGTTACCCACAATGCACTGAGCCCAGAGCCCTGTCATTCTGTCCTGATATCCACAACGGACTGAGCAGAGCTCTTTTGTTCTGTCTAGTTACACATTAGGCACTGAGCACATAGCGACTCTTTCTATGCTCCCACTGGGCACAGAACCCTATTTAATCAACAACGCACAGAGCTGAGTAGGCAGGCATTGTTATAGCGCTGAGGTTCATAAGTTCATGTTATGCTGAGGGAGGTACTTCATTTCATTTTTTGTTATTTTTTTTTGCCGTTCCTGAGAATTTCGGTTTTGGGGATAACAAGTGACACGGACAATCCATTACCATCGGGAAAACAAACAGGGTTAGGATGCTATAAAGGGGAGGGATGACTGGCGACTGACTTGCTGCACTGGGAGCAGACGGCAAGGAGCGTGGCGAGGGCGAAGAGGAAGAGGAGGGAGGTGAGGATGAACTCCGGGGAGAGTGACCCCGCGGCTGCCCAGCTCGACACCAGCGCTCCGACTGGAGCCATGGCACCATATAACCAGCCTCTGGAGGGGAAAACAAAGACATTATAGGGTAAGATGCACCACAACTGCATGACATGCCCCTAACCATCACACAGGCAGACACACATTTACATTTACATTTTAGGAATTTAGCGGATGCTCTTATCCAGAGCGACTTACACAATTGACATACAATCCATTTATACTGAAGCAATTCAGGTTAGGCACCTTGCTCAAGGGTACAACGGCAGTGCCCCCCACCTGGGAATTGAACCAGCAACCTCTGAGTTACAAGCCCAGTTCCCTAACCATTACACTACACTGCCGTCCTTTAGGCACACACATTAATGACAAGCCTAGATGGGCTGAATTAGTAATGAATTCAGGGAGAATGCGGTATCATGATACCAATAAATAGGTGGAGACAGCATATTGTACCAGATTTTAACCAATTGTTGTGATTTGTTGTGAAGGGCATAAAGTCTTGATTGGTTCGAGCAAGTCAGTGATTAGCAGCTCATTTTAGCCCCACCCATTTTTGGTGTCATGTCACTTTTGCTACTTCATTCTCCCATCACTGAGCTGAATGGTCTGTTCTTGTCAGTATGCATTCTTATGTTCTTATATTTTTCTGTTCGTAGTGGCATTTGTACAGGCTTGTTCACCACTCACTGCTGCCCGGAGAAAGACTGAGGCGGAAAGGAATTGTTGACACCTGAGAGCAGGTATAAACCGAATCACTGTGTTCTTGTTTATTTTTATTTTTGTTTGTTTGTCCCAGCAGTTGTCAGCTTTGCGCCTCCTAAAATCAATACAATTTCACTATTGATCCTCTCTGGTTTAAAAGACAAAACGGCAACATCACAGGTTAGCACACAATGCAATTATGCGATACCGCCCAACACGCCACACAACATCACACACTCAGACATGCACCTGCCGATGTGGAGTTTTCATGCAAAACATTTTACTCATCACCATCATCAAAACAAATATGGCAATAACGGATCAATAAACTGTTATTAACCTAGTTAACTACTTACCATCAGCTACGTCAGGTTCAAAATAACATTTGGGCAGACTTTTCTTTCACACTGAGAATGGTCTCCAAAGGGTTTAATAATGAATCGGTATTAAAAGATTCAAAGTGGGAACGCTGAACGCCAGCCCTGTCCAGAGCTTCACTGTGCTCCTCCAGATTTCTCCATAACGACACATCTCTCTTTTGCCACACTGGTTCCACAAAAACAGCTTCTCGTTTAGCATCGAAGGCATTTGAGATGCACTGCTGTCTGGACCGGCACGGTGGTGCAGTGGATAGCGCTGTCGCCTCACAGCAAGAAGGTCTCGGGTTCGAATCCAGGCCGGGGGCCTTTCTGTGCGGAGTTTGCATGTTCTCCCCGTATCCGCGTGGGTTTCCTCCACTGGTTCCCACAGTCCAAAGACAACGTCAGGCTAATTGGAGAGTCTAAATTGCCCGTAGGTATGAGTGTGTGAGTGAAGCGATGGATTGGCGACCTGTCCAGGGTGTATTCCTGCCTCTCGCCCGGGCATGCTTAGGCTCCAGACCCTGACCAGGAATAAGCGGCTTAGATAATGGATGGATGGATGGATGCTGCCTGGACTATGCACTGCAATGTGTACAAGTTACAGGAGCAACACATATCTCAGGGCCATGAATCCCACGGTGATACCCCAAAGTGCTGCCCAGCTGAGATTCTTCAGATATAAATTAAAATAGTATGATTATATGCTATCCTTGTTAATGTGACAGTGCTTTTCTGTGTACCTACATGGTTGGGTGTAAAGATAAATACATAAATAGATAGATAATTAAACACCTCAATAAAAATATTCTGGATTTATATTGTGTACTTTATCCTATTCACCATTTTACTCAAAGCTCTGTTTAGCGGGTGTTGTCTGAGTACACTTATAGCATTTTAATCCACCCTGCACAGCGTAAGCCTTTTCATGACCATGCAGTTTGTGCTTGAAGCTCATGTGCTCAGGTAACCTTGACAGCACTGGGCTTTATGGCATGCTTCCAGTCTAACTGCAATATATGACTGGATATATGAGCCATATAACCATTAATCCTTTGAATCAAAGTGACTGAGTTCAATGTACAAGTGCATGCCATCGCATCCTTACATTAATAAATAACCATTGCTATTTGAATCCTCGCCAGCTGTCAACCGTAACTCCGGTACTCCAGAGCCACTCCTATACGCAGTGAACTTCCTGTCGGCTTCCCCTCTCCCCTCCCCGGGGCAGACAGCCAATTGCCAACACCTGGTTGCACTCCCGGCCAGAGCCGACTCTGGCACGGCCGGTGGAATCAAACCCCGGTCGCAGTGGCCAGCGCCGAACATTGTAACCACTAGATCACCTGGGAGGCCCTCGCGGTTTTTTAAACCTACACTCAATGCGCCTGCAACCACCTTTGACCACAGCATTTTATTTCTCTGCATTTGAAACATGTCAATAACTTGTTATCTGATAGGATTACTCACTGTTATGGTCATCGTTGTGATTTCTTAAAGAAATACATCTGGGCCCGTATTCACAAAGAATTTTAAGGGTAAAAGTTGGTCGTAACTCCGGAATTTAGGAGCAAGTCCCAAAAATAATGGGCGTGTCACTCATAAATTTAGGAGTCCTACATTTTTGGGATAAGAGTATTTCACAAAGGGTTTGAGAGCTAAAAACAGCTGCTAAGTCCAGGAGAAGTTAGAAGCAGCCAAGAGGACTTCTAAATCGCTAAAGACCTACTCATGGCGATCCGAAAATCTGCTGCGGCCGGCAATCGTTGTCGCAATCGCGTCAACACTGGAGATATTGAATGATATAGAGCTCATAAAAAGTTACAGCCTCAATCGCGAGGGTATTATATATATAATATTATACATATTATATATAGATACCCTCAGATTGTTTACGAGATGCAGACATGTAACCAATTGACTAGTCAGTATTCTTGGTTTCATGTTAAATCAGTGACACGTAGCCTACATTTGTATTTTAGAATCTTTATTAGAATATAATAGGGGTGCATCGGATCATTTTTCGGATCAGCAAAAATAATAATAACGGGACCAATTAAAGGCGCGTTTCGAATGAATGATAATTTCAGTTTTTCAGTTATTTCACTAAATCTTTATTCGAAAATTTCACAAAATACATTTTTAGATTCAGCACGCCTTAGGCGATGTAACTAGGGTGGTCTTATGCCTGAATTAATTTAATTAAAAAACAAAAGATCGCTAATGTTTCAATTCTATTTAATTCGGTCGCGTTTCTAAAAACATGCCTCCCAGAAAAGCATTTAGGCTAGTATGAAAAACAAAGCAAACCAAAACATACATGTTTGTCTATCTCTTCACTGTAACTCTGCATCGAGATTTAGGGAATTGTTACTGTAAAAACAGCGGCAGAAAAACGACCATATTGACCTGAATATAAGACGATGCGACTTTTTCAGACTTTTATCTAGGAAAAAAACCCTGTCTTATATTCGGGTCAATACGGTATTTCTCTATGATGACCCATCCCCTATATCAGCCAATCACTGTGGGCATTCTGAGAAAGCTCGTTCATGAGAAACAACGTCATCCCTAGCAACGACGTCAACCCCGCCCTCACTCTTAGTTTCACAATTCTAGGAATTCCTTAGTAAGAGTTTGACTTAGGAGCTTTGTGAATAGGTTTTAAGGTGGGACTCCTAACTAAAAGGTTTTAGTGTGATTTAGAAGTACTCCTAGTGGTAAGATAAAATTATTTGTGAATACGGGCCCTGATCTCCTACAGATCTGGAGCTACAGGTGCCAAACTGCATCAAGGTACAGCATTACATCTAAACTCAGTGGTTTTGTATGGATTTGCTGAAAAACATTTTCCCCACTTATTAATATTAGTGGAAATCAGCCAAACTGGTTGTTGATTTTGGAAAGTGCCTTCCTTTGGAAAATTTAGCTAGCTAGCTATACAGTTGTAAAGCTTTATAATCTGGCATTTCGGAAACACAAAGGCAGTCAATAAATTGTTGCAGCAACCACTGTACATCGCCTTTGTGATCACTTTATAGTTTTCAATCTATCCATGGATTACCATTGCTTTCATTCACGTTCATGTCCCCCCCATCCCACGTACATTACCACAAATACTGAACTATTGTCACACACCAAGACCAAAACGTTGTTGTGTAGTCAGCAAAGTCGACAATAAAACATAATTGTAATACAGACAATGTAAATATTCCGAACTCATTTCATACATGTTTTTATTATTATTAATATCATTAATAATTTATTTCTAATTTTTCCCCCAATTTGACTGGGGGGGGGGGGCATTAGGGCATTTGTGCTCCCCCAAATATTATACTTTAATAGCCCAAATAATGTATGTATACTGTATACGCATTTAACTGAGAAAGGATAGAAATATACATTTGCAGACAGTTAATATAGGTTACAAGTACATAAAAAGCATAGCCACAACCACTTTGGTAACCCCCCTAATGCCCCCCTTCACTCAACATTGACAGCGACAGATACGAACGCACATCACGTGATGTCATCATTTTAAAGCCTTAGTTCAGTTCTGGTGGCTTCCTCCTGCACAACAGTTAGCTAACTGTCGCCAAGTTCAATAAAATGGACATAAGGAAATGGCTGAAAAGCCCATCTGCTCCATCCACACCAGGACTGACAGAATCTACACCTGCAAACTCAAACCTATCACCATATTCCACCAGGCATCTCAATCACAATCAACGATACCGCTGGCCTTGCCATACAGCAGGCTAACCCGGCTAACGTCCATGGCCCCACTGCAGCTTCCCCTGCTAGCACACCTGCTAGCAGCTCTACTGCACTTGGACCGGACCCTCCACCTCAAACTCCACCGGAGGGTCTCGGTTGTGAAAAGCCCAACCAGGCAAAACCGGACGACCATCCAAGCCGCATTTATGGCGCGGAAAAAAATGTGCGTTTGTCGATAACTGGTATCACGGCAGAGACTGGCTAATGACAACTTATTATGAAGATGACAAGTCTGGATATTATGGAAGCCTGCTGCAAAGGCACCTATGACGAGGCTCACTCAGTGCTTGACTGCTTATCAGGCTAATGTAAATGTACTATATTTGGTTAAGTCATAAAGCTAAACAAAACATAATGTCAACATGTTGGGAAAACAAACCCTGTTTCTTCACCCGCTGCTGAGACGCATTAAACAAGTGTTCTTTTCTCTTCTGCCACGGAGACAGCAGTTATCGTTGAACTGTTTGCTTACGTGTGTTTGTGTATAATAATGATGCTATAAAAGCTGAGTCTATGAAGCCTTATATATATATATATATATATATATATATATATATATATATATGAGGAACGTTTTCAAATGTTACTTGATTACAAATGGTACGTTCACATTTTTTTCCATTTAATATTTGTTATTCAAACCTCACATGCTCAAATGGAAATTAGTTATGTCAGCAAATATTTTAAAGAACAAAAAATATATATATATGCTGCTGGCATAAGTATTCACACCACTTGCATTAATATTTGGTGGAGGCACCTTCCGCTGCAATAACAGCTTTATGTCTTTTTGGGTTTCTACCAACTTTGCACACTGGTTGGGGGTGATTTTCACCCATTCTTCCCAGCAGAATTGCTCCAGCTCTCTCAAGTTGGTTGGACATTGCTTATGGATAGCATTCATAGACATACACCTTTTTTATCCTTAAGCCACTCCAATGTAGCTTTTGCCCTGTGCTTTGAATCACTGTCCTGCTGAAAGGTGAGTTTTTTCCCCCTGCCCAATCTTCAGTTTTTGGGTGACAGTTTTAGAGTTTCTTGCAATATCTGCCTGTGCTGTACTGCTCCGATCATTGTTCCTTTCATTCTGGCAAATTTCCCAGTCCCTGCTGAAGAGAAGCATCCCCATAGCATGATATTGCCACCACCATACTTCACTGTAAGGGATGATGTTACATGGGGCATAGGCAGTGTTAGGTTTGTGACATACATACGCTTTGAATTTTGAATCTTAGCTGGATCACTCACACACTGTCTAGCACACTCCAGGCAGGCTTTGAAATGTTTAGTTTGAAGTGTTTTAATGGCTTTTAAAAAATCTTGCCACCCTGCCATACAGGGCAGTATTATGCAGTGCTTTTGATATTGTTGACTGATGCACTATTACTCCATTCTCAGCCACTGAACTCTGTAGCTCTTTTAGATTCATTGTTGGCATCACAGTGGCTTCCCTCACAAGTCTCCTCCTTGTTTGGTCACTGAGTTTGGAGGAACAGCCTTTTTTTAGGTAGGGTCTGGGTAGTATGATGCAGCTTCCACTCCTTCATTACTGCACAAACAGTGGGAAATCCAAGCCCTTCGATATTTTTGTATCCTTCCGCTAATCTATGCCTTTTGATGACCATATCTCTGGCTTCCTGAGAAATATTTTTGGTCTTCATTGTTGTGTCTTCCCTTCAAATTCACTTTCCCGACCAATGATCCTCACAAAGACAGGTGTTTTTAATCCTGAAATCATGACAATCACTGATATAGCACACAGACAGAGGCCAATCAACTCATTGTGTGGCTCGTTAAGGTAATGCTTTGCACCTGCATTAACTCACAGCTGCCAGAGCACAGGGTTTGAATACTCTTACAATCGACATTCTTCCATTTTTATGTCATTTTAAGTATCTATATACTTTTTCACTTTTTTTTTTTTTTTAAACAAATGTGTGGAGTATGTTGTATTTATAACAGATAGTAGTTCCTAAATGAAAGTGCCATAAATAAAGTTTCACAAAATGTGAAAATTGTCTGAGTACTTTTGCAAGGCACTGTATGTAGAACCTTGTAAAAAGTGCCCAGCCATTGAAAACGAACATCCCTCCGCTGATCATTGACTGATGCCGGCTCTGAATTTAACATAAACTGCCGATTCCATATAGCATGTTCGACCAACAAGGTGCATGCAAATAAACAATGCAAATAACACACATAATCGGACGTTGCTGCGCCCATTGCACATTCTGTTTGACGGGATTGCAATAATACATTAAAAGACACTGTGCCCTGGTGGGTTAGCAATCAGATCAGAACCAAAGTGAAAATGTTACACCACACCTGAAAACACATCTTCAGGCAGAGGGTGACCTGACTGGACCTTTTGACTTTTAACATTTAATGTAACTGCAGTTTTCCTTTTAAAACAGTGAAATAGATTGAACCCCAGCTAGCTATTCCCTCTCCATGGAAGCATGGATAGATACATTTTTTTGCATTTTATAATAACATTACAATTACACAGTATTCTCAATAACCCATATATATAAAAATGAAAGAAAGAAAATATTTTTCTCAAGACAGGTTCATATCAGCGCACATGAAAATATGTTTTTTAAATATGGTGCAACCCTTGTACAATGGTCGTTTGAATTGACATAACATGTAATCTAATCTAACAGTGGTGCACACCCTTATTGTGAAACTGTGAAACTGAGGAGGATTAGGCTTCTTCAATTAGAGCTGAATACTTCAGAACCTAACCCTGCCCAAAACCCAGGAACTAGTTGTGCTTGAAATTTGAATGAATGGGTCTGTATTATAGAAATAACCAGCTTACACCTTGAGGACCCAGTTGTTATGTTTATCAAATTAAGTCTCTATTTGTGACTCTGGTTACACATTGACAGACCTGGAATGGCAAAGGGCAAACAGTCAACACAACATTACTTATTTGCACACATGAGCTCATTCACCTAACAGATACGCAGTATAATTTTGTAATATTAAACGTTAAATTGTGTCAATGGTTTAACAATGTAATTTTTTAAAGTGTTAAATGTTAAATCATTTATATACTTGAGACAACGTACCCGGAGAGTACTGTTTGATTAATTGGCTCAGGTTCAGGAAAAGCGGAGCTTCACCATCGCATGTGAGGTGACATTTCAGTCGTGAATTCAGCAGCACATTTGTGGACCGTACCTCTGAGTGTGTGGAATTAGGAGCGAAGGACAGAGGAAAGGAACACAGTGAGAGGGAGACAGAGAAAGAGAGGGAGAGGACAGACACGTGTGCCCTATGAGCACCTGTTGCCGGGAAGGTTTAGGATAGGACAGTGGGAAACTTACGGTGTCCAGCAGGCTGCACACACACACACAGTGGCGGTGACCCTCCGGCGCGCTCACGGACAGTACCAGTACGGTGACACCTCCGCACCACCCTGGCGCTGCATGTCTCTCTCTCTTTCACTCTCGCTCTCTATATTACTCTCTCTCCCTCTCTTACTTTTGATCTCTATCTTTGTCCCTCCCTCTGTTGCTTCCTGTCTGCTCCCTCTCTCGTACGGTCGATAGTCATTCACTGGGGCGCAGGTCTCGATAGCGTTACCGAGAAGGAAAAAAAGGAAAAAAACTTTGAACAGATGCACTTCCTCATTCTCTCTCTCACTCTCGCTCTGAGCCTATGTGGGCCTGTGGTGGGTGACACACTTATCCAAGACACTCCTACTCATCTGTCTGTTATAACTCTCCTGATCTGGGCTTACGTGCGTGTTAAAATAATATGTAAATGTAACACACATACATACAAGCTCATGTGAATATTTATATTTTATTATGGAAATATGCACATACAGACACAAACAGGCAGTCATCAATACATTGGATGGATTGCATACAGGCATATTTGTTTTCAAATGAATTGTGTTTTACAATCTGTACCAGGATTGCTGAAACTCTTTGACGGCTTACAAAAATATTATGTCTTTACAAGAACTGTAATTGTAACTGTGAGGGAAACTACTGTCAGCTGTTCAGTGAAACACATACATGCACTTTAAGGGGAACAGTGAACAGGCATGACCGATTCAGGATTTAGGTGGTTTAATTTAGGCAATCCTGGCCCGAACGCAGGTGCAGCCCACGGCGACGGATAGGTGAGAGGCCTGGTAGACGTTGAGGGTCTTGTTGAGGTGCAGCACCAGCAGCTCCTGGTGTATGGGTACAGAGTTCAGCTCCTCGTTCATCTCGTCCCGGGCCCGCCCGTACTTGGGGTGCAGGCAGTAGCTGGAGCTGCAGACCGCCTCGTGGATGGCCTTGGGTATCCGGTTCTCCTGAAAGTTTACCCTGGAGGAGGAGATGCAGAGTGTCAAGTTTTTTTTAAAATAGTGTTGCAGGCCAGGAACCATATTGTGTTGTTTTTGTTGTTTTCACAGTATATCGGAAAATCTTCTCTGAAATCAATCAGTTAACCCTGATTAACGGTTTGTAGACGACTGTCTGTACCTCTGGTTACTCGATCTTATCTCCTGCACACATCTCTTTCATATTTATTTCAGCTCATTTTCACTTTCTACTTGATATCTGCTGATAACATGTTTGCGATGCAGCTGTGAACTGTTTTCCCACCAATCCAAGCGACGTAGCACAACTAGGACAGTTCAGCTCGACCCAGCTCAGCTTACAGGTGTACGTGCAGTTTGTTTGGAAAAAAAAAAAAGAAGGCTGACGGTAGCGCTTCCGAGACACGCTGCCTCTCTATCGCCCGCGCGCAGACAAGTGTCTGAAGTGGCCTTAAATCAGACTAATCTCCTAATCAGCTCCACCAGAGCACAACGTCTGAGTTTCCTGTTGCACAAATCTTTTTTTTTTTTAAGGCGAAAACAAGAGCCGTCTGGAGTCCCGTCGCAGGTGAGCTGATGAGATGGCGGCTCACCTCCACGTCCAGGCGGACAGGGACCTGGCGTGGATGTTGCCGTTCCCCTCCAAGACACCGGGGGATGCCACCTGATAATTGTGCGGGATCTTCAGAGTGGTGCTGTGGACGGTCTCAGCCTTGTCTTTGGTCTGTGCGGTCACCAGCAGGGCGGCCAGACAGCATGCCACCTGGGGGGACAAGGAGAAGGGCTATCGACCTCCTATCCTTTTCCAACTGTTTATTGAGTTACATTGTACAAGAGGCAAATAAAATATGGGGAGATTAAATAAATGTAGTTCTTCATTTTTACATTTTACAGTTGAAGCATTTAGCAGACGCTCTTATCCAGAGCGACTTACAAGATAGTTCTACACATTCTATAAATTACACTATTCAAATAAGAATGATGAAGAAGTCTGACCGTCTATTCAAGGTAACACAACCAGCCCTGTGCAACATCTTCATTGACATCTACATAACTATATATAATGGAATAATGGATAATGAAAGTGATTTTCAATTTAAAATGTAGCAGGCTACACCCTGCCCTTCACAACTGTCCGCAGTCCGATTGTGGTTGATTTTCCACGACACAACTGACTTTTTAAAAGAACTCAAGCCAAAAATGTTTTATTGTATTGAATATGGTTAACATAAGATATGAGCATAAATATGATACTGGAGAGACTTGGCCATTCTGTTCGCATGAATGCACAATGTGGGTCAGGAAACTGAAGGTGCTGAACATCCAACATATTTTCAGATAATAAAGCGCATGCATCAAGGCAATGCAGATAGTATTTTGTTTTGCATCATTCAGATTTATTGGAGTAAATATACAAAAAATGCACCAAAAAGTGACATGTGATGTCTCTGATTCACCAAAGTTCATCTGCGTGATTTGTTTCTGTTTGATTGAAAATATGCCTGCACAAAAATATCGACCAGACATGGGCTCGAAAAGAAGTCTGTAAAATAGACGCATCAAGTTCCCATTGTGTACGTAACCTTTGGTGTCCACCGATATTATGACAAAGCTTTCACCCAATTAAAGCAAGATTGTATTTATTAAAACACATATCATTTCTCAATAACAAAGCCCAATGAATCTATAGGAAGTGCATTTTGTCTGTTACTTAAGCTTTCATATTTCGACATTATATTTTATTTTAAAAATATATTTTGTGTCCTGTTGGTTACGAAGACCTCATTGGCCTCAGTTCCTCAATGCATCAATCAATTTCAAATTTTGTGACAGTTGGGGATTGCCACATGGGCACACCTTCAAATCATTATTAAACATTTTCATTGTGCGGTATATAACAGGTCAACTGGCTCATGACCGATGTGGCCTTCAGGTGTATTAGAACACAATCAAAGTGTCAAGTTCTTTGAAACTGAGGATTGAAAGGGCATATTTCTGTTTAACGAGTATAAAACCACAGGAATTAAAAGAAAATACTCTGTTATCTTATAATTCCGAGAAAATTCATGAGATAATTATGTAAGTAATAAAAAGAAAATATCAAAGAAAGCATTTTTGTGCAAAAAAAAAAATCAACAAACCTTCACAAAGACATTTATGCCCAAATAGTTGAAAACACAGTGAACAAAATCAATAACGCCTGGAGGAACTGATTAAGTGACGGGCTAGAACCAAATGTACTTTATTGGTTTCGATATTTAAACTGATACGTAAAATTAAATGCGTTATTTAGTACCTGTGGCTTGTAAAGAGAAAAAACACTGCCCTTGGTCTTGAAAATAAATGGCGCCCTGTCAACATGGTCATGAACCCAATCTTTTCTCTACATGGATTTGACTTGTTCTTAGCAATTAATATAAAAGGCTCCAGAGTGGCATTTTTCATTATGGAAATACGAGGTCTCTACTCACCATTCCAGCGCCATTCGAGAAAATCATCTTTACTCTTGTGCTCTTCTTCTCTCTTCTCTTGCTCTCTTTGAGATCTATGGTTTAGTATCACGCTCTGTCTCACTCCCTCTCTCTCTCTCTCTCTTATATATCCCCTGTGTGACCTGGAGGCCAGACAAGATGACATGCTGATAAACCTTTAATTTGGTTTCCGCTGATCTGGATCAGTAGCACGTCATCAGAGGTAAGGGTTGGGAGATTCCCATCAGACAACTGAAGCTGAAGAAGTATACATATGAACTTAGCCCTGGTGCCCTGGGTGGGCCGATAGCGTGACAAACCTTTTATAATGTCGCAGTGGGTTTTTAACATTGCCCAACCGTGACGGTCCGGATCACACGCAGACTTTTTCCCCACGCAGGAAACCTTTTCAACGAAGTGTTTGTTACCTGAATATTTACAAGAATATTTCCACAACTTTCCCCAACATATTAAAAAAAAAAATATATATATATATATATATTTGGTAAAGCGGAGTACACATTTAATTTGTGCAAACATCTTGTGATGACCGCTAAAATCAAACCGTTTTATTGCAGATGCAGTTTTGATGCAAAACTCTCAAAGGCCTGTTTTAGCACTATGCACTAATGCATAATGCACCCGCAGTGTAATACAGCGGTTCTCAAGCCTCTCCTCGGGGATCCCCCAGCCGGTCCATGTATTAGTTAAATTCCACCACCAGCACACCTGATTCAGCTCATTACTACTTAACGAGTGTTGATTAGCTGAATCAGGTGTGCTGGTGGTGGAATTGAACAAATACATGGACCGGCTGGGGAGTCCCCGAGGAGAGGTTTGAGAACCGCTGTATTACACTGCCGGTGCATTATGCATTAGTGCAGGGTGCAGCCATCCTTTGCTTGCGTTCTGTTCTCTCTGTTCCCACATGTAGGTATGTAAACGCTGCATATAATTTATTTTCACACTCGCTCTTGAAGAAATGTCAATTGTGTAAGTTGCTCTGGATAAGAGCATCTGCTAAATACCTAAAATGTGAAATGTTAAATGTAATACAAGTAACTGCCAGAATAAAGGAAACACTTGACTAAATTAAGGGTTCTGGTGGCTCTGTTATAGTGTGGGGTGCATTTTCCTGGCATGGTTTAGGTCCACTCAACCCCTTAGAAGGCAAGGTAAATTCCAATAAATGCAATTTCATTATGAGGGATGACCTTCATCCTATGGTGAAGCTTTTCTACCCTGATGGGAGACGTCTTATCCGAATGACAATACCCCCATCCACAGGGCACAAGCGGTCACTGAATGGTTTGATGAGCCTGAGAATGATATTAACCACATGCCATGGTTATCTCAGTCACTAGATCACAACCCAATTGAACACTTATGGGAGATTCTGGAGTGGCGCTTGAAACCGCATTTTCCACCACCATCAACAAAATCAACAGAAGAATGGTGTTCCATCTCTCCAGTAGAGTTCCAGACATTTGTAGAATGTATGCCAAGCTGTCTTGTTGTGGTCCAATGCTCCATTAAGAAACTTTATGTTGGTGTTTCCTTTATTTTGGAAGTTACCTGTATGTTATATATTTGTATTACTGGAAAGCATTTACAGCATCCGTGTTTGAAAGGTGCTTCACAAATACAATTTAATAGCATTGCTGTGTCTAAACACTTGCAAATTGTTCATTGTGGAGAAATCAACTAATCTCTTTTGGACTGGTGCTCTACACTAAGAGTTTAAAGAATATAAACCATATAAACTTAGAAATCTGAAGTGTCAAATACTACTTATAGGTTGCAATTTTCAACTTACAGTTTGTTATTTAATAATATGTATATTCATTCTGAATAGTTCATTAATATGGAATATTTTTGTCACCTGCATGTAAAGTTTCCCCTGAAACTTTTACTTGCCTAATTTGTTTGATTTGTGAGACACAGGTGGCGTCTTTACTGCTGGGATTTTTGTTGTTGTTGCAGAAATACAAGTTAACTAACTTGCTCATAGTCATGACAATAGGCATAGTAACCCATGATTACAGCCAATGACAGATATACATCCTGAATATGCCTTTCACACACAATTGGACACTAAGCGCACCACACTGAATGGCTGCTGTGAATGGGTACACAATACCTGAAATGACATCACCTCCTTTGTTGCGTCTCCCCATGAACAGCAGGGGGCAGCACATTAGCTTAATATTGCATTATAATGTTCTATCTGGGATGACTGGCTGTGACGTCTATAGGCAGTAATGAGGGACCCTAAATTAGTAAAAGACCCTACGCAGTGAAAATGATGGCAAAAATAAAAGTGATGAAAGCATTTTCCATCCTTTACAAAACAATAAAAAATATAATTTCCAAGGCCAAGATTAGTGCAACCATGTATTTTTGGTGGTAACCTCAGCCTTTAACCTCATTCACTTTACAAGGTTAAGCAGTTAGTATCAGTATGATCAAGACCAATGTCAAATTATGCATACTTAAAAAAAAAAAAAAAAAAAGTTCTCAAATTTTCTCAAATTTTCTCCAAATTTGGTAGCCAATTACACCCTTTATTTCAATCCCCCCCTCCTGTTGTGACTTCACTGCCATAGCCCTGGGACCGGCAATGACAAAGGCGAAGTATTGTCTCCTCCGAGACGGCACTTACCAAGCTGTTGACCGTAACTCCGGTACTCCAGAGCCACTCCTGTGCGCAACGAACATCTTGTCAGCTTCCTTCCCGCCTCCCTGGGGCAGATAGCCAATTGCTGCCCCAGATGGCACTCCCGGCCAGAGTCGACTCTGGCGCAGCAGGAGAATCGAATCCCGGTCGCCGTGGCCAGCGTCAGACGTTGAAACCACTAGACCACCCGGGAGGCCACATTATGCATACTTTTGACACTACAGGCAAATAGAGACAAAGGCATTTTTCAATCATTCATAATCAAGGTTTGAGGAAAATGCATTACTGATAAATCACAAAGATTTGTATATTTTGTCTGATCTGATCTTGATCTTCTCTGACGCTCCGGTGATAATGCTACTGCCCCTGCTGCTCTTGTGACGGTGTTGGTTCTGCCCAAAGCGAGTTTCGAACCGAGGGGATCTCCGACGCGACAAGAGAGCGATTAAGCTCGCCGAGCTAAAGACTCAAGTCCCTAACTCCGGAACTAATCTACTCTTATCCATGTCACTCGGCAGCGGGTGCTCACTCCATCCGCTACACTCTGCCCCTCGAAACTCAGCGGGCGCCGCCCAACGATTGCCATCAGTTGCTCACCACGGCACATTTGCATACTTTTGACACTACAGGCAAATAGAGACAAAGGCATTACTGATCAATCACAAAGATTTGTATATTTTGTCTGATCTGATCTTGATCTTCTCTGACGCTCCGGTGATAATGCTCACTGCCCCTGCTGCTCTGATGATGATGATGATGCCTGCCTCACTACTGCAAAATACATGGATTATCCTCATATTAAAAGCCTGACATAATATATACAGTTGTTCCCCCTACTGAAAACGTACCAAGCCATGACTTTAAAACTGAGGTACGTACCGAACCGTGATTTTTGTGTACTGTTACACCCCTAATAATTATTTGCCGCACGGCTTTCCGAAACAAAACATATTGGCTGTGTGCTTTGCTGTACGGCTCCCCCACGTCTCTCCCGGTCGCCTACGTCGGCACTTTATTTCCCCGGGCTGATTCAGGAAATCGGCTGTTCGGGTTCTCTCGGTCAGAGCTGCTGCTGCTGCTGCTGCTGCTGCTAGACGAATCTGGGGAGGACAGGAGGACAGGAGGTGTTAGCAGAGGAAACACAGGCAGTAGCCAGCTTGTTCAGACCCTCTCTCCTGTGTTTCCCAGTCTGCTTTTTAATCAGCCGTCCGCTCACGGTAATTGCCTTCAGCCGGGGTTTGTCCAACGAGACACGACTGTCGCTCGTTTCCACATTTAACCAGCTCCCGTCAGAACAATGAGCTGTATCACCCTTTTGTCTCTGTTCGCTGCCCGTTCCTACAGGCAGTCTGACGGGAGCTGTGGAGCCGCCCCTCTTCCGTCCCGTCACAACATATATATATATCAGTGGTGGCTGGTGAGTAATAAAAAAATGTAATAACAAATAATAAGCAAATAAGTCCAAACTTTAGGCTTTCTTTAACTACATGAGGCATTTATTCATCATAAAATGCATGTTTATTCAACAAATACTATAAATCCTTGATGATCCCAGAATGTCACCTGTAAAAGCAAAACACACAAAAAAACTATAAAGCACTAAATAATTGTATTTTCCAATTTTACCCCGTTTTCTCCCAATTTGGTAGCCAATTACCTATGTGCTTAGTTCAATCCCCCTACCCCTATAGTTTGCTGCCGTAGTCCTGTGACCGGCGGTGACAAGGGCGTAGCGCTGCCTCCTCCGAGACAACACTTGTCGTGCAGTCGACTATAATTCCAGTACCCCAGAACCACTCCTGTGCGCAGTGAACTGTGTGTTGGACATGTTAAAACTCCGAATCGGAGTGCACGCACTGTAAGCTGGGAATATAGTAATTAAGTTACCTTGAATTATTCCTCCCTAAGAGTAATTTTTTCCATGTAAAATATAGGAGAGGAAAGAAAATGTGGAAAAATGGGGGCTTATAAAGGCTTGGGGAGGACGAAGAAGCTACATTTTTCCATTGCACTAGATGGCGCTGTTGAGACTTTAAGAATAGCAATAGGGGTTTTATGTATCCTAGATGCTTAGAAATTGAATTTGAAGGTGATTTTTGACATTGTTATTTTTATAGATTTTACTTATTTTTCACATTTTGGGGGAGGACTGTCCTCCCTGTCCTCTATCGATGAGCCTCCTCTGATATATACTATCTGTCAAAAGTTTTAGAACACCCCCATTTTCCAGTTTTTACTGAAATTTAAGCAGTTCAAGTCCAGTGAATAACCTGAAATGGTACAAAGGTAAGCAGTAAACTGACAGAGGTTAAAGCAGGTAGATATGTTATTATTCAAGTAAAATTATTGAAGGAATATCTAAATCATGTAAATGTATACGGTCTGAATATGGAAAAACCCACAGTTCTTCTGTAACATGCCCAAAAAGGACAGTACTATGCACAGGAATAATATACCAGCCAAGTCAATTTTAACAGAACCTGGATTTTTATTTAAAACAATAGACCAGGTAGAGGGTGGCAGCCGGAGGTGCAGCAACTTTTAATCACAAGTTAACACCCCAATAAATATACAATTTACAAAAAGGGTCTCAAAATGACATACCAAGTGCTCTATTGTGCATTTCTCATTTGATTAAATAGGTGAGACATCACTACAAAATCCACTGCAATTAATTTCAATATGGTAAAACAACAAAGGGCAGTATAACAGGCTGGCTTCCAACACTGACCCCTAGAGGTATTTCTAATTCAACTCATTTAATTTAAAACACTTTTTCACATACTTTATTAAATAGACAAATAGTAATCTTCGTATAAAAATATATACAAAATTATCTATTTTTAAAACAGAGCTTAATGGTGCAATAAAAAACTAACAACCAGGGAGTTACAATGTCAAGTGTAGTGTAATGGTTAGGGAGATGGGCTTGTAACTCAGGGGTTGCAGGTTCAATTCCCAGGTGGGGCACTGCTGTTGTACCTTTGAGCAAGGTACTTAACCTGAATTGCTTAAGTAAAATATCCAGCTGTTTAAATGGATTGTATGTAAAGAAATGTAAACTGTGTAAGTCGCTCTGCATAAGAGTGTCTGCTAAATGCCTAAAATGTAAATGTAAATGTAAGTAGTTACACCACACATTACGTCACTGCCGGAGTGAGGGAGAGGACAGGCAAGATCCCGCATTTCAGGTCGGCCGTGCCTGCATGCAAAACTTAATGGCAAGACAGCACACATAAAAGGATTATGGACTGCAACGTAATGATCTTCACAGAGACATGGCTAAACAGCAGCATCCCCGATAGCGCCATTGAGCTAACGGGACGCTGTACCCTCTGGGCGGACAGAACAGCTGATGACTCCGGTAAGACCAGAGATGGAGGACTGTGCATTTATGTAAACAAAGCTTGGTGCACGGACACGGCCATAATGGAGAGTCACTGCTCTGTTAACATTGAGTTTATTATGGTTAAGTGTAGACATTTCTACCTGCCCAGAGAGTTTACATCGACTGTTGTGACTGCAGCCTATATCCCACCGGATGCTAATGCTAAGCATGCAATGAAAGAACTGCATGCTGCCATTAGCAAACAACAGACTAAGCATCCGGAGGCAGCCTTTATTGTTGCGGGTGACTTCAACCACTCCAACCTGAAGACTGTACTCCCCAAATTCCACCAGCATGTCTCCTGCCCCACTAGAGGAGACAAGACCCTTGACCATGTTTACACCAACATGGCCGAGGCATACAAAGCCATTCCCCTCCCCCACCTCGGACAGTCTGACCACCTCTCATTGTTTCATAGACTTCAGCTCAGCATTCAACACCATCATCCCGTCCAAGCTGATCACCAAACTCTGTGACCTTTGCATTGACACCTCCCTCTGCAACTGGGTGCTGGACTTCCTAACCAACAGACCCCAGTCTGTTAGGTTAGATAACCACACCTCCTCAACCCTCACCCTGAACACCGGTCCCCCACAGGGCTGTGTGCTGAGTCCTCTCCTCTACTCCCTCTTCACCTATGACTGCACACCTGTACATGGTTCCGACACCATCATCAAGTTTGCAGACGACACAACGGTGATCGGCCTCATCCGCAACAACGATGAGTGGGCCTACTGGGAGGAGGTACAGCACCTGGTGACGTAGTGCACCGACAACAACCTGGCCCAACAGCAAGAAGACCAAGGAGCTCATTGTGGAATTCAGGAAGTCCAAAGCCGGCACACACACCCCCATCTGCATTAACGGGATGGAGGTTGAACATGTCGCCAGCTTCAAGTTTCTGGGCGTCCACATCTCCGAGGATCTCTCCTGGTCCCTCAACGCCTCGTCTCTGGTTAAGAAGGCTCACCAATACCTCTTCTTCCTTAGCAGACTGAAGAAAGTCCACCTGTCTCCTCAAATTCTGGTGAACGTCTACTGCTGCACTATCGAGAGCATCCTTACCAGCTGCATCACAGTCTGGTACGGCAACTGCTCTGATTCTGACCGGAAAGCACTGCAGAGGGTGGTGAAAATTGCCCAACGCATCGCCGGTACTTCAACCCCCTCCATCGAGGCAGTCCAGCATAAGCGGTGTCTGTGAAGGGTGCACAGCATCACCAAGGACACCTCTCACCCCAGCCACAGACTGTTTACCCACCTCCCCTCTGTGAGGCGTTCCAGGACCAGCAGGTTCAGGAACAGCTTCTGTTTATACTGTTTACACTGTCCACACTGTATATACTCTTTTTGCACTTTACTGCTATTTGCACTTCTGGTTAGATGCTAACTGCATTTCATTGTCTCAGTACTTGTACTTTGTGCAATGACAATAAAGTTGAATCTAATCGAATCGAATCTAAAAACTCTCGCCAGAATGTGCATTTCCTTGGTAATTGACCCAGTGCATTCAATTTCCCTTACTAGTGTTGCCACAGTGAAAAGGAAAATATATATGCCATATATATATATATATATATATATATATATATAAATGCAAGATATACTTCTATGAACTCTCGCTGTCTATCACTCTCTGCAACGCATCACTTAAGACCTGGTTACACTTCCACAATCTATTTGTATCTATATCCTCTCATCAGGGTGGCACGGTAATGGCTGGAGGTTTTAACTGTACCCCACAGCCCCACCTTGATCGCTCTATGGGTATTGATGCCTCCCACACCCAGAGCAGGAAAATACTTAAATATATATACATGAAATATATAAATCCAACAAAAAAATGAATGTTCGTGCTATTCATCTACCCAGGGGCGTCATGTAAGGCAAAAATCTGAGGGGGCACAACTCAAAACCACTAGTTTTTAATAATAATAATAATAATAATAATGAATTTTATTTGTATAGCACTTTTCATACAAACAATGTAAGAATCTTACATTTACATAATGTATCAAACTACAGCTCTGAAAAAAAAGTAAGAGACCACATCAACATTATTAGTTAAACCAGGTTTTTCATGATTAAAAATGCTTTAATCTGTATAAACTTGTCTATAAACACATACTATTTCATTATATGATTCTCGGTCAGTCTGAAAGTCTGAGAAAAACCCAAAACGGACAAAAATCTACGTGGTGAAATGAAATGGTATTTCTATGCAAATCAGCCATTGCAACTTCGACTGATTCTGTCAGAGCACGTCACAAATCTCACTTAGATAGCTAGTTTAGCTAGCTAACCTACCTCGTCTTGCCCTGTCTGTATCCTGCCTCAGGGAAGGGATGGGGCTTTCTGCTTGCTTAACAAAAAACGCTGATATTTTCCTCTGCATGTCTGTCACCTGGAGATATCAAAAGGAATTCAGTCTTTTGCTAACTATAACCTGTGATAGTGATGGTGGTAACTATCAGCTCTGCAAATCAAAAGTCAACTCGTGACAGACAGCTGAGCTAGCTAAACAACCGGATTGAGGGATGCTAACTTTAGCTAGCTAGCTGGTAGCTAGCCAACTATCTTGCAACGCAAACTAGATATTTCTTAAACGCAATAAGTTTGTAAAACTAATTGCATTTCATTTTCACAAGTTTGAAAATGGGATTATTGCTCTACTAACCTCTTGAGCAGCCAACTGCACCTGCAGCCGTCTCTACCACTCTCATTGATATGACCGGTCAGTGCGCCCACTTTGCAAAACAAAACTTTTACACTTGGAAGAAACCAACCATAGGCAAAGGGGGTGTGTGACTTTTTGAGGTATGATCCATGACATAATTATAAGAATACGTTTGATTCAAAATATAAAACGATCATAACGAAATCAGAAAAAATCTAAAAGAAAAGAAAAATCAGGGGAAAAAATCTGACGTGCCTTGTGTTCTCTCATTGTGTTCTCTTGTCAGAACATGGCCTACTTTTCATGCCTACACTTTAGTGACTAAAGTTTAGTCACGATAAAGTTGGCATGGAAACACAAGGTGGCTCCATAATCCTTTTTGTTGGCATATATACAGATGTTTATTTTGAAGTGTTACAACACAGACACCTGCTTCAACAAGATGGAATGCATTCAAAAGCCTATATAAGGAGATGATCAGCTATACCAGCTCAAAACTAAACCACAACGGTTTCAAAATGACAGAACTTGAAAAGGATATTAAGCAACTAGAAGGTGACACACTGCTAAATGACACTTCAGCAATGCTGACCTTCAGCAAAGATGTACTGTTCTTAGAGCACATTCCAATGAGCTTTCTACCAACAAGGCCATGACACAATTAGACCGGATGTGTTATGATCAAGGAGAAAAGCCTGGAAAACTGCTGGCTTAGCCCATTAAAAAGTGTGTAACTGAAATTCCAAAAACCATGTGAAAATGTAACGATGGAACCGACTGAAATTAAAATCTTTAAGGGCTATTATGAAAATCTCTATAAATAAACCCCCCGCTTGCCCGCAGAGTCAGAATGACTTTTTGGACAGTTTAGAGACCCTCTCTTTATTGGAAGAAGCAGTTTTCGAAACCCTCCGTCTTCCCCATCTATACTACAACGCGAGACCGGCATTTTCTCCACTCCATGTATATGCTTTTTGGTTGTAGGGCACACTCAGGAATCGTGCACATCAACTGCAACTTGGAAGACAACACAAAACACAGCCTCGGCTTGTGCTGGGCCTGAACACCGGGGAGTCGTGGAAGGAGGGGGTTTGAGGGGTTTGGACTGCCTCAACGCAAGTGCCTGCTGACCTTTGTTTTCTGTTGGTTTTCTTTTGGGTTATACACACATAAAACTCTTTGTACTTTAAACCCCACCACACCCACAAGAGAACATAATCGTGACTGACCATATACACTGAAGAGGAGGAATATTGTAGGTTGCCAAGTAATGCTGTGGATTACTGATAGATCTCTACAGTAAATATCCATAGGAAATTACTGAGAAGCTTAAATGGTGGGGGGAAGGGGATTTCAAGCTCTCATATTTCAACTGAGAGCTTGAAATCATTCTTTGATTCACAATTCACGGGAAGTCAGACTTCACCTACCAGCCTTGAAGCCATATATTACCATTACCATATTCAAAACGGAAACACTTCAAAAGGTACATGTGCCATCTAGAATGTTTGCATACACCGACGCCATCTAAAACTAACACTTACACTGGTTTTAAACTTTTATGGCCTTCTGAAACAAGCCATGGTGTTTCTTTGGTCATGTGACATGTGCAGCGGAGGTGACTAATCTGAAAAGTGACAATGTATCGCTTTTGATTCCATGACTGCAATGAAAGACAAGAAAATAAACGTTTTTTGGACCTCCTTAAAGATGCCTCCATGCTTTGGAAGTTCATGTCTGCTTCAAGGAGCTTTGAAGTAATAAAAACATTTTCTGTTCTTTTTATGATGACAGGCTCAGGTTTCACACATATGGTTGTCCTGTCCAACTCTGAGTGCAACATGAATGGGTGATGTTACTCAGCAGTGGAATTTTTTTCTCATTGACCTAATTTCAGACATAATTGCCAAAACTGGCAATTTTTGAGAAAATGCAAGTTTTCCACTTTTTTCTTTACTCTTTCAGTCAAATTTGACCCCCAACAAAGCTATTATTTAAAATAATTTTGTCTACTTGGATGTCCCTTCACCTTTTCTATTTCTCTTTTTCAATTTGTAGGTTTGTCTCATCACTCTAATTATCCCTATTGATTTAGGGGAGTGCTAACAAACACACACTCTCCTCTGCCATCCGCAGCGACACTATGGAGGCTGCAGGTCTGCTGGCCTCAGTTGGTACCGGCACGGTCAAAATTCAATGCCAGAACATGGAGCACATCCACACACTGAAACCTAGTGTCTTAACAGGCTGAGCCACCCAGAATACACATTTATGATTGCTGAAATCACATTAAAAGGGCTGAAAATGAATAATGTAGCCCTGTTTTCCTCTCCAATATCTTAACATTTCACCTCACTCTTAAGGAAAACCCTGTTGTCACAGTGTAGTTCCATAAGCTCCTCACATGAGTATAGGTAGGAGGTACTCACCTGTTGAAATGATTTAGATAGATTTAGGTGTAATATACACTCAGTGGCCACTTTATAAGGTACACCTTTCTAGTACTGGGTAGGACCCCCCCTGCTCCCAGAACAGCCTGAATTCTTCATGGCATGGATTCAACAAGGTGCTGGAAACATTCCTCAGAGATTCTGGTCCATGTTGACATGATAGCATCACGCAGTTGCTGCAGATTTGTCAGCTGCATGTTGTCAGCAGCATTCATGTTGCGCATCTCCCGTTCCACCACATCCCAAAGGTGCTCTATTGGACTGAGATCTGGTGACTGTGGAGGCCATTGGAGTACACTGAACTCATTGTCGTGTTCATGGAACCAGCTTGAGATGACGTGTGTTTTGTGACATGGCACATTATCCTGCTGGAAGTAGGCATTAGAAGATGGGTAGACTGTGGCCATAAAGGGATGCACATAGTCAGTAACAAGACAATGCTCAATTGGTATTAAGGGGTCTAATGTGTGCCAAGAAAACATTCCCCACACCATTACACCACCACCACCAGCCTGACTGTTGACACAAGGCAGGATGGATGCATGGATTCATGTTGTTTCACCCACAGAACTGCCGCTCACTGGATGTTTTTTGTTTTTCGCACCATTCTCTGTAAACTCCAGAGACTATTGTGCGTGAAAATTCCATGAGATCAGTAGTCCTTGTGATCCAGTTTCCCCATCAACTTTCAAAATGTTGCAAGAAACAAGAATAAGAAATCTATTAATATAAAACAACAGGTTTTTACATTTACATTTACAGTTTTGTCATTTTGGCATACGTGCGGTGGCATTCTGCACTAGTTGCGGTGGCTTGATGGCACAGGCTGGTAAGCCTGCCAGCAGGAAATTGCAATAGTCCAGACGTGAGACCACCAAGGTCTGGACCAGGAGTTGTGTGGCCTCTTGGGTGAGGAACGAGCGAATTTTCCGGATGTTATGGAAGGAGAATCAGCAAGTCCGGGTGATCGCTGCGATGTGTCCTGAGAAGCACAGCTGGTTGCGAGGGTCATTCCAAGGCTCCTGGCAGACTGGGACGGAGACACTATGGAGCCTTCCACGGTGATTGAAGCATCAAACCTGCTCTGCCAGGCATGCAGAGATACCTGGGCCTCAGAAGGGGAGAAGGAGAGAAAGAGTTGAGTGTCATCAGCACAGCAGTGATATGAAAAATCATGATCAGAGATAACCAAACCAAGTGACTTGGTCTACGGGGGGAATAGGAGGGGGTCTAGCACCAAGCCCTGCGGCACTCTGGTAGAGAGGGTGTGGGGAGAGGAGAGGGATGCTCTCCAGGCCACTTGGTAGGACCAGTCAGCAAGGTATGATTTAAACCATGCCAGTGCAGATCCAGAGATTCCCATCTCGGCGAGAAATGAGAGCAGGATCTGGTGATCAACTGTGTCGAATGCAGCTGATAGGTCGAGGAGGAAGAGAGACAGTTGATTATATACAGCCCGTTCTAAGGTCTTGGATAGGAATGAGAGGAGAGAGACAGGTCGGTAGTTAGAAATGATAGCAGGCTTCAGAGAGGTATAAACACTACTATATGAGCAGGATCAAAAAACTCATAAACTGAAGGAAATAAGAGGCCCCACAATACTCTTTCCTCTCTCATGATCAATTTTACTATACATGCACACACACAGCGAATGAAGAACCTTATAAATTAACATGTTGTCCATGTGTGTGTTTTCACAGACGAGCAAAAGTAGTGTGAAGACTGTCATTACATTTTACATTTACATTTTAAGCATTTAGCAGACGCTCTTATCCAGAGCGACTTACAAGATGTGCATTAATACAAGGTAAGAACAATCATAGTTAGCGCACAAGATCAGTGCAGTAATACAGCAATAGACATCATTGCAGGCGTCTGCGTATCATACCTGTAACACTGGGAAGGAAAGGGTTAGTGTGTTTTTTTAAATTTTTTATATTGTAGAACAAGTAAACAGTGGTGACAACAGATTGACTAGATGGACAGCGTTCAGTGGTAGTGGAGTCTGAAGAGGTGGGTTTTGAGTCTCTTGCAGAAGATTGGAAGTGATTCTGCGGTCCTGACTGATTGCGGGAGGTTGTTCCACCATCGAGGGATCAGGACAGAGAAGAGGCGAGACCGCGAGGAGCGGCTGCCAGGCGCCCGGAGGGAAGGGGCAGTCAGTTTGCCAGAGGAGGCGGAGCGGAGGGGTCTGGGCGGGGTGTAGGGAGTGATGAGTGACTGGAGGTATGGGGGAGCAGTACCTCTGGCCGCTTGAAAAGCAAGCACCAGTGACTTGAATCTGATGCGTGCTGTGATGGGGAGCCAGTGCAGAGAGGAGAGTAGAGGGGTGACGTGGGTGAACTTCAGCTGGTTGAACACCAGACGAGCGGCAGCGTTCTGGACTAGTTGCAGTGGCTTGATGGCACAGGCTGGAAGGCCTGCCAGCAAGGAATTGCAGTAGTCCAGACGTGAGATCACCAGGGCCTGGACCAGGAGTTGAGTGGCTTCTTGGGTGAGGAACGGTTGGATCCTCCGGATGTTGTGGAGGGAGACACGGCAGGTCCGAGTGATCGCTGCAATATGGCTCGAGAAGCACAGCTGGTTGTCCAGGGTCACTCCAAGGCTCCTGGCAGACTGAGACGGAGACACTGTGGAGCCTTCCACGGTGATTGACGCATCAATTGTCGGGGAGCCCTTCGCAGGGAGGAAGAGCAGCTCTGTCTTCCCCAGGTTCAGCTTCAGGTGGCGGGTGGACATCCATGCGGAGATGTCAGCCAGGTATGCAGAGATCCGTGCCGGGACCTGGGTATCAGATGGAGAGAAGGAGAGAAAGAGTTGAGTGTTGTCAGCATAACAGTGATAGGAAAAACCATGAGCAGAAATAACAGAGCCAAGTGACTTGGTGTACAGAGAGAATAGGACGGGGCCTAGCACCGAGCCCTGCGGGACTCCGGTAGAGAGGGTGTGGGGAGAGGAGAGGGACCCTCTCCAGGCCACCTGGTAGGACTGGTCAGCCAGGTAGGACTCAAACCATGTCAATGCAGATCCAGAAATTCCCATCTCGACGAGAGATGAGAGCAGGATCTGGTGGTCCACGGTGTCGAATGCCGCCGACAGGTCGAGGAGGAGGAGGACGGAGCTAAGGGATCGGGACTTAGCCCCGTGAAGAGCCTCAGTGACCGCAAGGAGAGCAGTCTCTGTGGAGTGGCCTGCTCTGAACCCAGATTGGTTGAGATCAAACAGGTCGTTCTGTAAGAGATGAGCAGACAGTTGATTATAGACAGCCCGCTCTAATGTTTTGGAAAGGAATGGGAGGAGAGAGACAGGTCGGTAGTTTGAGATGACAGCAGGATTCAGAGAGGGTTTTTTGAGGAGGGGGACAACATGAGCGCATTTGAGGGAGGAGGGGACAGAGCCAGAGGAAAGAGAGGAGTTAATGACATTGGAGACAAGGGGAGGATGTCCATAGCAATGGACTGGAAGAGGGGGGAAGGAATGGGATCAAGAGGGCAGGTGGTGGGATGGTGGGAGAGAACAAGTTGAAGGATGTCTGAGTCAGGAAGGGGCGAGAAGGAGGACAGAGGGGTGGGAGGTTTAGGTAGCGAGATGGGTGAGGGAGAGGTTGGGGGGAAGGAGTTGCGAATGACATCAACCTTCTCGTGAAAAAAGGATGAGAAGTCATCGGCGGTTAGAGAGGAGGGGGGTGGGGTAGGAGGAGGGGTGAGGAGAGAGGAAAAGGTAGAATAGAGTTTAGGTGGGTTGGAAACAGAAGATTGAATCTTAGAAAGGAAAAATGCAGACTTAGCAGAGGAGAGGTTAGAGGAGAAGGAAGCCAGGAGTGTGTGGAAATCAGACAGAGCTACAAGGGATTTGGATTTTCTCCATTTCCTTTCTGCTGCTCGCAGTTTCCGTCGGTTAGCCCGAATGGAATCGGTTAGCCAGGGGGCAGGGGCTCGGAGACGAGCAGGTTTAGTGGATAGAGGATAGAGTAAGTCAAAGGAGGAGGAGAGAGAGTCATTCTGACTTGGTAAAAAAAATACATGCCCTCATTTCCAGGAATAACCTTTATGTTGGGAATCTGGACATGCATACAAAAATTTAATTTTGTATTTGCACCAGATAGATATATGCATAACGGCCCAATATGATTCAGCAGAATAAACAAAGCTGTACGTGCAACCCTATCTCATCAATCAACCGTATGAAGATCTGCAGCTGTGATTGGAGCCCGCAATGAGAATATAATGTATCAGCCCCGGCATGTTTGGAATCATCAAGTGATTCATTTGGGCACATGTGAGGTATGGATCAACCTACATTGGCTTTTGTTGAGCTGAGGTCTCCTTATCAGGTTGAAGTGAGATAAAAGCAGGCGCGCACACTCTGAAGGAGATTTCCTTTTGTGTTATCATGTCTCTACATCATACAAAGCAAGTTTCCTTGCCGAGAATGCCCTATTTTGCAGTTGGGTGCAATCTGTCACATACTTCCCATTGTTAACATTGCCCTGATGAGGGCCAAAGAATGGTGCCTGGCCATTTATGGATGTATTAGTGGAAATAACTCTTATCTCTGTTTGTGGAAGCAAAGCAAACAACTGGGATGACTCACTTCCTTATGTAATGATGGCCTATGGAAGTAAGGCCATCATCCACAAGAGATGGATCAAAATCTTCTGACTCTTCAGACTCCACTACCACTGACTCTGCACATTTTACTCATTGTCATCACCACTGCTTACATGTTTAATACTGCATTTTGTAATATGTTGAAGTCTATCCAAAAACAAAATCCATTAACTTTTCCTTCCTTGTGTTACAGGTATGGTATCAAGCCACCAGCAAGTCGCTCTGGATAAGAGCGTCTGCTAAATGCCTAAATGTAAATGTAAATGTAAATGTAAGTAGTGTTCAGGCTCCAACAGGTTTCATGCCACATAGGGTCTTATTTGGTAGTGAGATTATCCTGTCAGTTGATATTGAAAGGGATTCAAAACCTGGAGAAGAGAGCCAATATGTCTCTGAATATGTGCAAAAGTGAGTAGATTACCCAGGTGCAGGGAGAGAAGCAGTGGAAAAGAACCATGACAAAGCAGCAGGAAGGCAGAAGCTATATTATCATTTTAAAGTCATCACATAGAGATGCAAAGAGAATGAGTGAGTGTGGTTCAGACATTTCCACAAAAGAAGGACTTCTCACCTAAACTATGGAAAAAGTTGAAAGTTTCAAGCTGAGACTGTGCATCAGAACAACAATGACCAAGTTGAGGTTGTCTCTGATATTGACCAAGAAAGCTGTCCACAGTAGTACAAGGGGGAAAAGAGCATCTCAACAAGGAAGATTACAGGTTTCCTGGGTGTCCTGTTACAAAGAGGGTTGAAATAAACCAACGTTTTATAAATGCACTTGTGCATTAATTTATTTGCAGTTTATTTAATCTATTTAAATTCTAACACCAAACAAGCCATTTTCTTTATGACATACCTGTAGATCTGTTGCTTTTCTTAGTAATGACATAGACCCATGTAGACTTTCCGATTAGCCCCTTATCTTTTGATCACAATGCCCGTTGTTTGCTCTCGCGAACTAGCATTTCTCAAACATTTTAAAACAAAAGAGAAAGTTCATTTAAATGAACACAGTGTATAGAAATGCATTTAAATCAATGTCTTCTTCAGAGAGTTACTGTAAATGCTAACCATTTTAAACAGGTGCAAGCTACAGTACATGTATGTATAATAATAATAATAATACATTTTATTTGTGGGCGGCTTTCAGGACACTCAAGGTCAACTTACAGAAAAATAAAAGCATACAAAATAAAAGCACCATAGAGTATATAAAAGCCATCAAATAAGTTAAAAGCACCATACAGAACAGGTTACAGACAACAGCATACAGATAGGACTGACACATGTAAAGGACAGGGAACCACGCAGGGACATTACGAAGGACAGGGAGGAAACAACAGTATATACGATACCATGGAACATTACAATGAATATGCCAGCTTAAACAGGTGAGTTTTGAGGTGTCCAACTGTTGGATATGTGGGGGGAGGGAGTTCCAGAGCCTGGGGGTGCAGCTGAATGCCCTGCCACCCATGCTGGTGAGGCGGGAGGGTGGGATGGTCAGAAGACCAGCAGAGGAGGGCCGCAAGGAACGGGAGGGGTTATACTCCTGGAGGAGATCAGAGAGATATGTGGGGGCTAGGTTGTGAAGGGCTTTAAAGGTGAGCAGGAGGGTTTTGAAGTCAATCCGTTAATGCACAGGGAGCCAGTATAGTTGGATTAGAATGGGTGTGATGTGATCGCTGTACTTAGTGTGGGTGATTATACGTGCCGCTGAATTTTGAATGATTTGGAGCCTGTTGAGTAGTTTGTTTGGGATGCCAGAGAAAACAGTGTTGCAATAGTCAATCTGGGATGTAACAAATGCATGGACCAATATTTCAGTGCTGAACTGAGACAGGGATGGGCAGAGTCTGGAAATATTACGGAGGTGGAAGAATGCGGTCCAGGTGATGTTTTTGATGTGAGGTGCAAAGAAGGTACTATGCAGGACGACACAGAGGCTCTTGGCTTTGAAGGAGAGGTGCACAGGGAAGCCATCGATGGCGTTGTTGGGGTTATGGGCTTCGGACAGTGAATTTTGAGCCAATGAGCAGGGACTCAGTTTTACTGCCATTAAGCATCAGAAAATTCCTGCTCATCCAGCTCCTGATGTCCTGGAGGCAGTTGGTGAGGGCGGTGGGAGGGAGGGCAGTGGAGGGTTTAGTGGAGAGGTAGAGCTGGGTATCATCAGCATAACAGTGGAGGTGGACACCATGATGACGGAGGATTGTCCCTAAGGGAAGGAGGTAGGTAATGAAGAGAAGTGGACCCAGTACTGACCCCTGGGGGACACCCTGTGAAAC
This sequence comes from Aldrovandia affinis, assembly GCA_029706075.1. Taxonomy (NCBI): domain Eukaryota; kingdom Metazoa; phylum Chordata; class Actinopteri; order Notacanthiformes; family Halosauridae; genus Aldrovandia; species Aldrovandia affinis. The sequence continues at coordinate 1,864,652 of JAINUG010000141.1, forward strand.
AGCAGAACCCTTTGACCTGTGTTTTTTTTAGCTGAACTAATTGTTGTCTGTCGGCTTGATATTGTAGCGAGCGTGCGTGAGGTGATGTATCAAGAATGACACAGAGTCCAGTTGCGATGCAAAAATGGCCACGCAAGTAGCCACTTTATTAGAAGAAGCAATAAATATCCTTGTTCCATACACCGCACAACTACGGATAATATCGGAGGTAATCATCTGTGTCCCAAAAACCTTTGCTGGTACAGACGCGTCCTGAGAAGGACACGCCAGACCATTAAACTCCTTCCTTAGTCGGCACAACAATCAGGAAGTAAACTCAGTCGATGTAACGCTTGGTGATGAACACTTTTGCCCTGACATTCCAGGGACTGCACCAAACAATATAGGCGTACTGGTCGCAGTGGCTTCAACTTTTAGCACACCGCGACCAGCCAGCTAACACATAAACATGATTACAATAACACATATAACAAGGGTTAACAGTACAATTAAGCAATTAACACAGGGGGGAACACACAAACACACAACCACGTTCCCCCATGATGCCCCGTGCACACATTTTAATGAGCGACCCCCCTGGATCGCTACAATATGATGAGAACCAGGAGAGTGCAATACCAGTGATCCCAATGCCAACCAGGAGTAGTGGGTGGGAGACGGTGCCAAAGGCGGCACTAAGGTCAAGGAGGATGAGATGTCAGCAGCCCTGAGTCAGCAGCCCTGAGTCAGCTGCGTGGAGGAGGCCATTGGTGATTTTAACCAGGGCTGTTTCTGTGCTGTGCTGAAACCGGATTGGAAGAGTTTGTGGAGTTTATTGGTGTCAAGGACTGGAGTTGGGTGGCTACCACCCGCTCAGGTGTTTTGGAGATGAAGAGGAGATTGGAAATGGGCCTGTAGTTGTTCAGGTAATCTGGATCAGCAACAGGTTTTTTGAGGATGGGTGTGATTGCAGCCATTTTGAGAGTGGGAGGTACAGTTGCAGAGGTGAGGGAGGAGTTAATTATTTTGGTTATCAGGGGGGAGATGGACGGCAAGCAGGCTTTGACAAGGTTTGTGGGGAGGGAATCGAGCTGACAGGTGGTAGACTTGGATTTGTGGATCAGCTCACAGGTGGAATTTTCAGATGCTGGGGTGAAGTCAGAGAGGGAGCTGGTGAGTGGCTGACCTGAGGTGACCATCCAGGGTAGATCCCTAGGGGTAGTGCCAGACGCGGCCAGGTGTAGGTGGATGGTGTTGATTTTGGTCTCAAAAAAGTGCAAAACGGCAGTGCAGTGTTCAGTGGAGATATTGGCAGGGAGGGTGTCGGGGGGCTGTAATAGGTGGCTCACTGTTGAGAAGAGCGCTCTGGTGTTGCCTTTTCCAGTACTGATGATGTTTGAGTTGTAGGAGGATTTGGCCGCAGAGAGGGTGTTCGTGTAATGGAGTAGGTGGTGAGAATAGAGTTGGGTGTGCACTGAGAGTCCAGTCTTTTTACGCAACTGCTCGAGTCGACGGCCAGTGATTTTACTCTGGTGGAGGTCGGGGGTGTACCAAGGAGCAGTGTTGGCAAAGGAGACTGTGTGGGTTTTCAGGGGGACCAGAGAGTCCAGGGAAGAGGAGAGGCAGTCATTGTAATGACTAATCAAGTCAACCAGAGCATAGCTTTGCGGTCGGAAATGGGGAACTCAATGTCAGTAAGGTTAAGGGGAGTGTTACTGGTACAGCAGATTAAATCAAGTATGTGACCTTTGTTGTGTGTTGGAAAATCAACATATGTGTGATACTAAGACAGTCAAGGAGTATGATGAAATCACTGGCAAAAACACTAGATGAATCATCAATCTGCATTAGCTGGGAGAAGTAATTTGGCTATTGCCAGGTCTCGGTGAGGCACAAAAAGTCAATCTTTCTGTCATCAATGAATTCATAAACCAACGGGTCCTTACTGGTAAGAGGTCTAACATTGAACAGAACAAGTTTTAAACAGGCAAGAGGAGCATATGACATCTGCTAAAATGTTGAACTCCTTAACCATAATTAATGTCAGAATATATATATTTTCATCATATACCTGAAACATTAATACAATTAAATTTGTGGAATACTCTAACCCATAACATATAGGCTACATTCTCGTCTTTTACTGTACTGCAATTGAAATGGATTTTACATTTTGAACTACCAGTGTTTATTATCCTCCTATTCATTTTTTGTTATATATCTGGAATATAAATCTTCTCCCAAGTCGCAGGTCTCTGGCAGACTGCAGCAGGTTTTCCTCCAAGATTTGTTTATATCTTGCGCCATCCATTTTGCCCTCTATTTTGATAAATTTTCCAGTCCCTGAAGAAAAGAAGCATCCTCATAGAATTAGGCTCCCGCCACTATGATTCACGGTAGGGATAGTGTTCTTGGGATGATTCGCAGTGTTAGGCTTTCCATACATTTTTTTACATTTTTACATTTTAAGCATTTAGCAGACACTCTTATCCAGAGCGACTTACAAGATGTGCATAAATACATGGTAGGAACAATCATAGTTCGCGCGAGAGATCAGTGTAGTAATACAGCAATAGACATCATTGCAGGCAGCTGCGTACCATACCTGTAACACTGGGAAGGAAAAGGTTAGTAATTATTATTTCTTTTTTTAATTAAATGGAGTAAGCAGGGGTATATAGTGTTGAGCAAGTAGGCAGTGGTGATGACAATTAGCTAGATGTACAGAATTCAGTGGTAGTGGAGTCTGAAAAGGTGGGTTTTGAGTCTCTTGCGGAAGATCGCAAGTGATTTTGCGGTCCTGACCGATTGCGGAAGGTCGTTCCACCAGCGAGGGGTCAGGACAGAGAAAAGACGAGACAGTGAGGAGCGGCTGCCAGGCGCCCGGAAGGATTTCCAAACACAACACCTAAGGTTGATTCCAAAAGGTTCAATGTTGGTCTCATCAGACCACAGATTCTTCCTGCACTTGGTGTGACAGTCTACCACATGCCTTCTGGCAAACTAGGTGAGATTTCACATGAGTTTTCTTCAACAATGGCTTTCTTTTTGCCACTCTCTCATAAAGCGCAGATTTATGAAGCGCACTGGCTATTGTTGGACAGTTTCTCCCATCTCCGCCATGGAAGGCTGTAACTGCAGTAGAGTTGCCATAGACCTCTCGGCGGCCTCCCTAACAAGTGCCCTTCTCACACGGATGCTCAGTTTTGGAGGACAGCCTGTTCTAGGCAAATTTACATTTGTGCCAGATACTCTCAATTTCTTTAATGGTACTCCTGGGAATATTCAGTCTTGGAAATCTTCGTATTCTTTTCCCCTGACTGGTGCTTTTGAAAAACCTTTTCTCAGATTTGCTTTGAATGTCCTTTTGTCTTTATGAGGAAGCTCTTGTTTGGAAATGCACTAACTAACTGTGGGACCTCTCACAGACAGCCTATTTGAAATCACCTGAAACACCATAATAGTATCCAAGTGGACTCAATCAAATCATTATTTGATCTCTGATGACAATCGATTGCAGCAGAGTTTATTTAGGTCTGTCCTAGCAAAAGGGGTGAATACTTGCAATCAATTGCTGTGTTTTTTATTTGCAATTACATCTTACATTTTAAGCATTTAGCAGACGCTCTTTCTTATCCAGAGTGACTTACAAGATGTGCATTAATACATGGCATGATCAATCATTGTATTACCAAAAAGCTTTAGAGTTGTTTATTTATTTGACATTCTAGAGTATTTTGTACTGATCCATGGCAAGAAATCCCAAATAAATCAGTTTTGATTCCATGAAGTAAGAACATAAAATGTGAAAAAAGGGGTGAATACTTTTTATGCCCACTGTATGTTCTCTTGCATTATACATCGCTCTGGATAAGAGTGTCTCCTGAATGACTAAAGTAATGGAACAAATGGCTTCTGGATATCTGACGTACAGAGTAGCGATCTTGATAGGGTTATCATTTGGAATAGTGGGATTCCCTGAGTCTCTGCTCTAGGGACCATCTCCAAATTACTGGAGGAGGGAACCATGAAAACCTCTGACATTAGTCTTGAGCCTTTTCCTAAATTACCCCTTCTTACTGGTGTTAGTCCTGAATATTGCTATGCTACATATCCTCTTATTTTACTTTCTTTCCATACTATTGTTTCTTCTTTTATCATGTTATTTGCACATAACATGTCTTCAGCTTTTTTTTCTTTTTCTCAGAGTATCTTTTATTTTGTCTTTTGTCCTCATTATGTATTACGACCATGCTTTTCTTTTGAGTTTTTAAAGTCATTTCTCACTGTGTGGTGTATTGCAGGGGTGGCTGGTGCCCTACATTGTTGAGGAAGCTGGGGTTGTGGTTGGGTGGGTGAATTTCAAAAGCACATTTACAAACAGATTCCTGGTTACTTTCACCCTGTCACCCATCTCGCTACCTAAACCTCTCACCCTCTGTCTTCCTTCTCACCCCTCCGTGACTCGGACATCCTTCAACTTGTTCACTCCCAGCGTCCTACCACCTGCCTTCTCAATCCCATTCCTTCCCCCCTTTTCCAGTCCATTGCTATGGACATCCTCCCCTTTGTCTCCAATGTTATCAACTCCTCTCTTTCCTCTGGCTTCATCTCCTCTCCCCTCAAAAGCGCCCATGTCATCCCCCTCCTCAAAAAACCCTCTCTGAATGCTGCTGTCATTTCTAATGACCGACCTGTCTCTCTCCTCTCATTCCTTTCCAAAACACTAGAGCAGGCTGTATATAACCAACTGTATGCCTGATCTAACCAATCTGGGGTCAAGGCAGGCCACTCCACAGAGACTGCTCTGCTCGCGGTCACTGAGGCTCTACAATTGGCTACAAATGTCCCAATCTCTCAGCTCTGTCCTCCTCCTCCTCGACCTGTCAGCTGCATTCGACACCGTGGACCACCAGATCCTGCTCTCATCTCTTGTCGAGATTGGAATCTCTGGATCTGCACTAACATGGTTCAAGTCATACCTGGCTGACCGGTCCTACCAGGTGGCCTGGAGAGGATCCCTCTCCTCTCCCCACACCCTCTCCACCGGAGTCCCGCAGGGCTCTGTGCTAGGTCCCCTCCTATTCTCCCTGTACACCAAATCACTTGGTTCTGTCATCTCTGCTCATGATTTTTCTTATCACTGTTATGCTGATGACACTCAACTCTTTCTCTCCTTCTCTCCTTCTGAGACCCAGGGCCCGGCGCGGATCTCTGCATGCCTGGCTGACATCTCTGCATGGATGTCCACCCACCACCTGAGGCTCAACTCCTGATGCAGGCCCTGGTGATCTCACGTCTGGACTAATGCAATTCTTTGCTGGCAGGCCTACCAGCCTGTGCCATCAAGCCACTGCAACTGGTCCAGAATGCTGCCGCACGTCTGGTGTTCAATCAATCCAAGTTCACACATGTCACTCCTTTACTCCTCTCTGCACTGGCTCCCCATCGCAGCACGCATTAAATTCAAATCACTGGTGCTAACTTATCAAGCGGCTAGAGGAACTGCTCCCCCTTATCTCCAGACACTCATCACACCCTACACCCCAGCCAGACCCCTCTGCTCCGCCTCCTCTGGCAAACTGATTGTACTATCCCTCCGGGCACCTGGCAGCCACTCCTCGTGGTCTCGCTTCTTCTCTGTCCTGACCCCTCAGTTGTGGAATGATCTTCCGCACTCAGTCAGGACCACGGAATCACTTGCGATCATCCGCAAGAGACTCAAAACCAACCTTTTCAGACTCCACTACCACTGAACTCTGTACATCTAGCCTATTGTCATCACCACCTCCTACATGTTTGTTACTGCTTTTTGTATATGTATACTTGTTTAAATCTTCCTCTAAACAAAAAATAAAAAAAATTAAAAATGTACTAACGTTTTCCTTCCCGATGTGACAGGTATGGTATGCAGCTGCCAACAATGATGTCTATCGCTGTATCACTGCACTGATCTCTTGCGTGAACAATGAATGATCATACCATGTATTAATGCACATCTTGTAAATTGCTCTGGATAAGGGCTTCTGTTAAATGCTTAAAATGTAAAATGTATGTTATTGTTGATATATTTCTGTATCCCCAGTTACACAAACAGATTAAACAACTTAAAGGATATTGAATAATCCATATATAATTTTATTCTGCATAATTTGTAAGTCTGCCTAACAGGAAATACCATCATTAGCCTTGTAGATGATACAAAGAATTTGGTAGAATTTACCCTTTTATCTGAAGATCAGATCATTTTTGCTTTTTGAAAAAAAAAGTACAAAATCTTTACAAAAATGTACATCAAAAAGTAAAAGTATTATTAAAAGTATTATTAAAGTGGGTTGTTGGAGCGTCTACATCAAAGAGCCATCTCAATAGGCAATAATATTCCATTGCTGTATAATGTGAAGAAATGTAAGTGGAGGCGCAAATATACTCAAAGAACTGAAATAGTTATCTAAACTCTTTCAACATGCAACAACCAAATCAAACAATAAATAACTAGAAATAGGTGAGCAAACTAAAAGTAATATAAAAGCTATATTAAACAATAAAAACAACAATAAATATATAATAAATAACAATAAATAATTATTTCCATAATAAAATAACTATCAAATAAATAACTATTTACATAGTGCAGATATTTACATTTATAGTAAATATATAATAATATAATATATGTCATTTTCAGACTTATCCAAAGCGATTTACAGTAGTCTGTGATGGATTGGCGACCTGTCGACCTCTCGCCCAATGCATGCTAGGATAGGCTCCAGCCCCTATGATGGACGGATGGACTTACAGTAGTGAATGCATACATTTCCGCCCTGGCTCTGCATGTGTCAGAGTTAGTCGACAGCTTGGTGAGTTCTATCTCAGAGGAGGCAGTTTGACACGTCTGTGTGTTCTATCGCATCTCTCGTGGACAGACCTGACTGCCTGTTGTAAAGCAAGGTTTAGAGAGTGGGCTGCACAATGGACAAAAACGTACTTTAGGCCTCTCCCCTATTATCTGTGCTGGGACACCCTGGACATTACCAGCCATATTGGCTGTGCAACACTGGCCCCTGAGATTTGGCAAACGTTTAAGTTTAAATGGATCAGGGCATCCATGATCATTTCTACAAGGCTCTTGGAGTCTTTGGAAGAGCTCTCATAAAAAGAGAGGAAATCTTCCTGTATGCTCTTCATTGGTTACCAAGTGTTCTACTCACAAGTCCTCAGACACATGATGGATAATGATGGAATTTTGCTCTTTTGTCAAAATCAGAAGGCTTCCTCAGGACTTCAGTTGCCATGACATTTAACAGCTCATTCTGGATGGCACGGGAGCAGTACGTCTCTTCAACCAAGAGGCCAGCATTGGACTGTCTCTTGCTCTCAGCTGAAGTGACTCATAATAAAAGACAATGCCTGGAACAGCTTGCCAGGTCAGGTAGTAGAGGCAGAAACGCTCAGGCTATTCAAGGCCAGGCTAGATGTAGTACTAGATGTTCTTTAGATTAGGACATGATGAGCCAAGATGGGCCGAACGGCCCGTTCTCATCATTATGTATTCTTATGTTCTTATGTTCTTATAATATGTGCTTGAATCAGCAGTACTATGCCTGAAAGGCAAACCCAGCTCTGACAAAAATAGCATAGTTTCTAAAACTTTCAGCAAAACCCTCACGGGCTGCTGACTTTTAACTGGTTGACTTTTGATATAATGTAACCACTTCCCAGTGGCTTCAACATGACATGCAGAGTGCTCACGCTTTCGAATGAAAAAGGGTCCACTGAAACAATTCCAGTCCAGTCCAGGCTATTCAAGTCCAGGCTAGATGTAGTACTAGATACTCTTTAGATTAGGACATGACGAGCCTAGATGGGCTGAACGGCCCGTTCTCGTCATTATGTATTCTTATTTTCTTCTTATGTTCTTATGGAAATTGTTTCTGATTTTTTCCCCTGTTTTTCTCCCAATTTGTGAACATGTTATGCTGGTGGTTCTACTCGTGTGGCAAAAAACCCTGCTATTCTTAGTACAGCAATCAAGCCTGTCCCATTGATTAAAAAAAGCTATCTGGAATGTTCTCTCATTTTTGGCCTTTCGTCCTGGTAGACTGGAGGGATGGTTTGAGTGCAACTGAACTTGTCTGGCCCTAAATTCCTGCTTTAAGTCTGCTTAAAACCAAAGGAAATAAATTATATTTAGCTATCTTGCCTTTCCATAGATGGTTAAGTAAAAAACAACAACAACAACAACAACTTAGCACAGTGCTTCCCCCACAGTAGACATATTTGTTTTGCACTAGCACATCGAATTCAACTGATCCAGTGCTTACATTTACATTTTTGTCATTTAGCAGACACTCTTATCCAGAGCGACTTACACAGTTTACATTTCTTCACATACAATCAATTTATACAGCTGGATATTTTAGTGAAGCAATGCAGGTTAAGTACCTTGCTCAAGAGTACAATGACAGTGCTCCACCTGGGAATCGAACCAGCAACCTCTGAGTTACAAGCCCAGTTCCCTAACCATTGTACTGCACGCCCACACCCCACTACACTGCCGCTTCATAATTAGCTGATCAGTTGATCAGGTGTGCCAGTGCAGGGCTGATACTGAAATGTGCAGGACAGGGGGCACTTGAGGCCTAACCATAATATAACTTTACCAACTACTAATCTGCTTGAACTATTTTCCTCAGCGGGCCTCTGCACAGAGCCGGTTGTCCCTGGCTGCTGTCTTTTAGATAAAACACACAACTGTGACTGATGTGCTAACATGAACCTTGTGGCTTTTTTGTGACCTTTATTGTACTCATGGTTAATGTATCTTTTCTTTCAGGCCAAGACATAAGACACACTTGATTGTTTCATAGCCTAAACGTGATATAGCTTGTAATTATGTAGTTCTGTAGCTCAGTTGGTAGAGCATTGCACTGGCAATGCCAAGGTTGTGGGTTCGATCCCACGGGACTACATGTCTGTCGTTCGGATGGGACGGTAAAAACCGAGGTCCTGACTCTCTGTGGTCATAAAAGATCCCATGGCACTTCTCGAAAAGAGTAGGGTGTTAACCCGGTGTCCTGGACAAATTCCCAACCCAGACAATGTATATATACAATTCATTCCCTCCCTCCTCGCCTCTCCACTGTGTATCTGATGTGTGGTGAGTTTGTACTGGCGCACTATGGCTGCCGTCGTGTTCACCCAGGTGGGTGCTGCACATTGGTGGTGGTTGAGGTGAGTTGCTCCTATCATTGTAAAGCGCTTTGGGTTCCTTGAAAAGCGCTATATAAAATCCAATGTTCAATTCAACCTAACCAGCTACTAACCTGCTTGACATGTTTTCCTCAGCTGGTTGACCTGACCTGTTGCCCCTGGCTGCTGTCTATTAGACAAAATGCAACTGTTGCTGATGTGCTGGCATGAAACCTTGTGGTTTTTGTACTTATGGTTAATGTATCTTCTGTTTCAAGATAATTACAACCAACTTGATTGTTTCATAGCCTAACGTTGATCAACTAGCTAACTGACTAATCTGCTGGAATCATTCTCATATGCTGGCCCCTGCTTGCTAATTGATGCTGGCTTTTTTCTATTTGAGACAAAACATAATGGATTTAATGTTATAATCCGACCTTCCAGAGCAATCGTACGAACTGCCAAAGTATCAAAATATACACTAAACATTTGACGTGTATGATTACAAATATGTGATCACTGTTGAGTGGTCCCTGCAGCACATGGCCACATTCATGATAGGAATGTTAACAACGGAACGTTCTCACAGCACTATGGTTTTGAAAATGAGTAGGTTTTTGGCAACGCTCAGGTATGTTCGTTACTTTTGAGTCCCGGCATCAAAGGCACAACTGTGATATCAGATGCGCCTTCTTCTGTTCCCCGCGAACTGTGAAAAACGATTTGTACCCACAGCCTCGAAGCTCTGCGCATGTGCACACAAGGGGAATGACGAATGCTTGAATTCAGCGCGCATGTTCATGCTTCCTGCCAGGTCTGGGAGAAGCCGGTGTGGAATACAAACTGAAATGCTGCACTCTCACTGAGCGAACTAACAAAAATCGTATTATTGCTATTAATAAGACTGAAATATAATTTAAACTAGATTTATTGGGCAGGCTAAGCCTCTTTTCCTCAATGGATGGGCACTGGTGTATTGTGACACTGCAAATCCACTTTAAATCCTAATAAACTTAAAAAAAGGTAAAAACATATTGGAGTTCAGCCTGTTTATAAATACTAACTACTACTACTACTACTACTACTACAACTAATAATAATAATAATAATAATATATCTAAGAAATCTATATTAATGATCTATTCTATATATGTAGCTATAAAAGTATATCTATATCTATAAAGACTTTTCCTGATTAAATAAAAGCACTTCTCATACTGATTAGCCCATTTGTGCCAGTCATAGGATTCAGTGGAGAGCCCTTTAAGTTGCAGAGTTTTTTTCTCGAAGTCAACTGCATGATAACCTATACATTTCACACACACCTCCGCCCACCCACCCCCCTCCTCCGCGGGACCCGCAGAATGTCCTTTGATTTGCCGATAAGATCCCTGACCTCAATGTTCATCAGGAAAACGCTGAGGCCTACCTTTGACCTGGCTGGGGACTGCGATCACACCTTAAAAAAAAACTTTTTTAGCATGAGTATATTCGTCTGTAATGTGGCTGAAGCCACTGTTGGGGATCCTTTCATGTGGTACTATGAAGCGGCTCTCATTCTCAATCTCTTGCAGTACTTATGACTCGAAGGCTATATGTGCAAAGAAGGCCCGTTTTCTCAGGAAACAAGTCAGCATGTTTGTGACCTCCTTTCCACTGTATTCAAAAGCATACACATGTTCATTTGCTTTGTGACGGTTTCCTTGTTGCTCACCCAAAGTAAAAGAAATCCCATATGTCAAAAATGATGGGGAGGGGGCGGGGGGGGGGGTTGGATGTGACTTGTTCTAGGGGGAAAAACGCAGTTAAGAGACACGGAGGGCTGTTTTTGATGAGAAGAAAAAAATGAAAACGTTGGCGGGGCATTTTGCTACGGACTGCAATTTTTTAACTTTTTGATTGCCACGCCCTCAAAAAGTGTGATTGACGTTGTTTGTCTCCAAGATGGGGAAAACTGCCGCGTGGAAACTATTTGCAAAAGTGAATCGCATCATGGAACGACATCGTGAGACGATGTTCCTTTCTAAAATTCCAAAGCCCATCAAGCCCATCGGAATCATTCTTCGCACATCCGACGTAAAGTGAAACCAGCCTAGCCTCGCCCATACAGGGGTGTCTGTCTGCTGTTCCTCTGTATGTAGTTTACGTGCTACATTTAAGCTTAAATACATTTTTGTTATTTTACTATTTTATATTTGCTTAACTGTCCCCAGGGTCAATTTCATAGCTTACATTAAACATGTAGTATAGGCAGGCAGTGTGGTATAGTGGTTAGGGAACTGGGCTTGTAACGTTAAGGTTGCTGGTTCAATCCCCAGGTGGGACACTGCCGTTGTACCCTTGAGCAAGGTACTTAACCTGAATTGCTTCAGTAAAATATCCAGCTGTATAAATTGATTGTATGTAAAGAAATGGAAACTGTGTGTAAGTCGCTCTGGATAAGAGCGTCTGCTAAATGCCTGTAATGTAGTAATGTAACATGTTACCCATGAACACAACAGGACAGTTGAACCTTGCTTACAACAGCAGAGGCCCACTTGAGATTTGAATCTCCTGACCACGGGTTATTTGTATAATTCCTTGAACTAATTTATACAGCATAATGAAGCAAAACATTAACGGATGTATTTATGAACAGCACTCAAAGCAATTTAAGTTGAGCTGGGTAGTCTGGAACTGCCTGTTTTTCCTCCGGCCACTGCTTGATTGGATTCCCTCATGGATGTGGTGTCTTTATTGACACTGTAAGAACCGTCCCTCACTAGTTTAACTAACAGTATGGCTCGTGTATCCTTCTACGTGACTCTTTTCTCGGTCAGTAGCTTTCAGTTTTTTATAAAATGGAAACACGTATGTTCTTTCTTTTTCACATTTCAACATACAGTTTCGTTGTTTTTTTAATTTTTGAATATAGGACAGATAGTATTTATGTGCCGTTTGTCATTGATTGGGTACATTAGTCACGTCAAGCCCACTCGTCAATTTTAGAGCATCACAGTAAAATTGGAAGCCAACTCCACAAGCGCAATTCATCGGAATACACAAGGCGAGTTATGGAGAGGGATTTGATTTCAGTGTGCAGTAGTTTTCCATAGCTGTCTATCAAATGAGCTTGAGCTTGTGCAGTAGTTCATTTGAAATTACACTCCGCTGTCGTGAATATGTCCATGGACTACATCCCCCTGAAAAAGAAAGCTGCAAGTTGCTCCATTCCTTTCTACCTGCTCTTCCTTTCTGAATGCACATGACATTGCACAGGGCAGCTAATGCAACAACCGAGCTACACTTTTATAAGTCGCACATCACGAAGACCTCAAGTCTCAAGCTCACAACCCCAGCTTCATCCAGCTTCAAGTTTTTAAAAATGATTTATTAATCCCACTGACCGTATTGAGTTTGGAACATTATATTGGAGTAGGAAGATGATTACCAAAAAATAAGAAAAAAGTTAAAAAGCAATAACTGAAGTTGGCACACAGTACGCATCTCCATTCAAATGTTATATCCATAATGAAATTATAGCCATTATCACTAATAACATTATATATAATCCATATCACATTATATCCATGTGATTACAGTGGCTGATCAGAAGTGATTACAGTTAATTCTCTGAAGTTCACATGACTTTACAGAGAACGTATTTGCAGGGATTTAATTAAACAGTTATGCCCAATTCATTCATCTCAATCTCCTCAATGTTTCTAATACACACGTGTCAGTGAGCAATGCACAGTTTTGATGGTTCACGGTGTGGTGAACACAGGCACAGTGGAAAGAGGGTATGATTTTTATGGTACAGAATTATGTGTTGCATTAAGAAACAGCTCAATTTGTTGGGACATCAATCACCAATTGATATCCTTGAGTCATTCCATACATGGTTGTTCAATAAATATGCACGATTTGTGTTTTTTTCAGATACTAACATTTGCAACGCAGGGATTGATTTAATCGATTTTTTCATTCAAATTCAAACCAGATAGGTGTCAGAATAAGGGACAACAGAAAACGGAAGCCATATTTCATAATTAATTACATTTGAAATGCGGCATAAGTTCCAACCGCTTATCAGGTGACAGTTGATGCTCGGAGGAATGGTAAAGATTTGCTACCCCCGCTTTCCCCTAAATGTTTCTGAGTGGACCAGTTAGTCATTACGTCATCAAAGAGAGGTGCAACCTTAGAGGAAGTTGTTCTCCCCCCACCACCAGCATCCATCAATGGCTATATAAATCCTCAGCGATCACACACTGACAATCGCAAGCCTGCAGGCACACAAAGGACAGGGGTGTGAAAGCATAGGAAGAAGACCGCGAAAATGACAACACACAACACTCAGACTTTGATGGTGAGTGCAGCTTGCCACTTTCTTAGAAAGACAGGCACTTCAATGAGAGCCTTTGCCACCCTAACTGGGTCAGTGGAAGTGTGTGAAAGTTAGTCTTCTGGAGGGCAAATGCTTTTGTGATGCAAGCAGCATTTGCAAGAGCACATAGTTTCTTTCTGAGCGTTGACCCAGTTGAGTCCAACTTCTGTGACTGAAAAGAATATCTCTCGAAATGAACATGCAGGGAATGTTGTTGAATGTTGCCTCTGGTTGTACTTGGTGCCGTAGACCTAAGCAGACACATCTTTTTTTCCAGAGTACACAAATTTTATTTCAGATGATTTTCCAATATAAAGGTTGTATAGTAACTGTTTAGTAAAGTATTGGTTGGTTTCTAGAGACTAGTGCTGTTATATGTCTATATGGATGGGTGGGTCTAACATACACTGCTGACCTGGATGTCAAACCTGGCAATGAGTGCACAAACTTTCTGCATTCTCTCTTCAGATCTCGCTCACGCATCCGATAGGCTAAGTTCTTCAGTCTAGCTAATTCCGGCAGAAACCATGGAGAATTTACACAGTAACATGGGGTTACCAAACCACTTGAAGCAGCATATATATTTTTAAAACAACAACAATGCTGTTGCAGGCCTTGTGCATGCTGGGAGCCCTGGTCCTGCTGGCAGGGGCTGAAAGGGATTCACTGAGCCGAGGCGGGAAGGCCACGAGAAAACAGCGCCGGGACGCCTGGAGGAAGAATGTGGAAGTGGTGAACCTGATCCTGGATTCCACCCCCACGGGCAGCACCGGGCCCCCACGTCACATTGGGAACCACTCCCTGTCCCCCTGGACTTACAGGTGAGCTACTGCAATCAATTCAATCGATAAAAATAACATAATCAAATGAAACCGCACCATGTTCCAAGTAATCCCTGGATTTAATGAACGCATATGTGCTTTGTTGAGAAGGTCTGGGAACTTTTCTTATAATTAAATAACAATTTCTCCTTAACATGATTTGGTTCAACGTGATTGAATCCTGAGATTAAATGGTGGAAGGACAAGGGCATTGTTTAATAATCTTTTATACAGTATATATAAATATATGTATATATATTTATATATATATATATATAAATGAAAATATTTATTTCATAATTCTGACTTGTGTAACCAGTTACTTTTGTATTGTGCACCATTTTCATTTTCATTAAAGAATTTGCAGGAAGGAATTCCTGGTCCAATAAAGGTTAAAAAAGAAAAAAAAAAAGAAAAAAAGAATTGAAAGTGAATAATGATAGTAACAAAAATGTACATAACAGTTTAAAACATATTCTGACTTTCTTGGCACTGAAAATAAAATAAATAAATGTTAATTTCAAAAAAAAAAAAAAAATACCAATAACTAATTTTAAATCAGACATAGGCAATACAAATATTTTCTATAGATTATTCAAACAAATAGTTGCTGATTGGAGCACCATCTGTGATTACTGTCTTTTTTAGCCTCCATTTTATGAGGTTTCTCTTTTGAGGTTTATACACTACGGTGTGAGATGCTTGTGTTTCTGTGCTTAGTTTTTGGGTATATAAAAGCACTTAATGAATATCATAATAACACTACTACTAACAGAAACAAATATGTGCAGAAAAACACAAAGTATGTTGATGAACTTTGAGGATTCATCCATCTCTCTCTCTCTCTCTCTCACTATTTTCAGCTTCAAACATGACAACAATCGGATCCCCGCCTTCATCGCCAGTGCGTCGTGCCTGTTGAAAGGGTGCCTGAACGCTGGCGGTCAGGAGGTGATGGATTTTGAGTCCAAGCCCATCTTCCATCAGATCCCGGTCCTGCGGAGGGTGGAGGTGGACCACAAGACCTACGCCTACAAACTGGAGGCCGAGACCATCTCCGTCGGCTGCACGTGCGTCCGCCCAAAGGTGACGCAGCAACAGTAGACGGGGCGTGAATTGCCGGAGGCAGTCTTTTGACAACGATATTCTTAATTTTTAATTTGTTTATTCAATCTGGATTGAGTTGAGTTTCTTGTCTGAGATTACGGAGTTTCTTCATATCGACTTTACTCTACGCAACTCTACATGGGTTTTGTTGTGTTAATTTATTCTTTTCTTTACATTTTTAATTTATAACTTTTATTTAAAAATGTTTGTTCTAAATTTGTGTATATTTATTGAATGATCAATACACTGCATGGCAATATCAATGGAGTTGTGCCTGATTGTGTGTGTGTTCTTGAAGCTGAGCACAGCCAGAGGAGATGATAATGACACTCAACCAAGGATTCCTGGAAGTTCCTAAAAACATTTAAATAAAATAGCTTAATAATAATCAAATAAACAAATAAGAAATTCAACAGTTGGAAAAAAAAGGATTTGAATGACCAAATGGAAAATGGTTAAAAAGACAGAAACATTTACTGAGAAGCAGAGCTGCTTCAAATTTGAACCAAAATTTTCCAACCGTTAACTCTAAAGGCCTAACCACTATGACACACTGCCTCACTGAGGAGGACCATGCAACTATGTGGTTTACAAAAGGCACCGCAGATGTTTTTGAAGCCGGGCTTTGTGGTTTTGAACCAGCTCTGTTGACCATGTGGCTTTGTGGTGGCACTGTTCCTGCATTGAGACCATGGTCGATGTGTTGGGTCGCGGTTGACGCGTTCAAAAAGAGGGAACGGAATTCCGTGCACATCAGACTCAAACGCCCACGGCGGTGTGATACATCACTCTCTTTTTATTTACCTGCCATCTAAAATATATTACAATTTCTGTACAGACACACTAGGTTGCCCACATCACCCTTAAACTATTACAATGGCTTTGTCTGATTCTCACTTAAAAAAATAAAAATAAGAAAAGCCAGAGAAGTTATCAAAACGAAACGTTGACTGCATATTTTCTGAGCCCAAATGCACGCTTGCATGAAATCCACTTCACACCGCAAGCGCGCATTCGCATTCAAAGTGAGGTTTGCCGTCTTCCATCACAGATCTCGAAGATGCAAACAGTCACACTGTTGGCACTATTGGCACTTGAGCAATACACACAGTGACCTTCTTTTGGACCTTAAAATGAGGTGGTGTTTTTTCCCAACGGTCACATTACGTCTTGTTGGACGATACAGTAATGGGCAATCCATGGACGCTCGGCCACTGTACATCCCGGAAAGTCTCTTCTCCAGTAATATCATTAGTGTCATTGTCTTCTCTTTTTTCCCCCACAAACAAGCTGAGCTCTTGTGGCAGTCCTTTGGTGAGTCATCTCCTTCTTTCGGCATGTGTTCTGAGCAGACCTCAAGAGACCTGGAACAGAGACAAATCAGATACATATTCATACATTTGCGTACCAGACTATAACATCATATTTATGCGGGGAACACAGAATGACAGAAACGCTGAACGCATCATCTATATTTCTGAGGTTTTTAAGCAGACATGCAAAGTTCTGCTGTTTTGTTTCAGTGCCTGGTGAGCCTGTGTTGTGCAAGAAACAAACTAAAAAAATGTATCATAATGTTGTGCCAGAATGGCACTGACTGAGAAGACTGTCTGAAGACTATCTGGATTAGCCTGATTGGTTGGACCTTGTTTCCTCTTTCTGAACCAATAAACAAATTGATGGCCTGTGTGTTCCACACCCTCCCATCTATGATCCTCTCTCAGCTCCTGGGATTTCTTTACCTCATGTGCGTGCTTGTCCTGAAAGACAAAAAACAACAACAAACATCTCTGTTATAGTCACACGTGTGCTGTATTCACCTAGCTAACATCAAAATTGAAAAAAACGAAAATTAAATGGACACTTGCAGTTCTGCGCATGCAAAAACATCTCCTTGCCTGTGATCAACATATTGTATAACACATAACGTATGCCACTCAGCAGACTTACAGTAGTAAATGCATACATTTTTCAGTATATGTGGGAATCAAACACACAACCTAAGCGCCGTGCTCTACCCACTGAGCCACGTGGAACCACATGAAAGGGGAGGAGGCAGAAAGATGGATAGAGGAAGATAGGGGAAAAGAAGAAAGGGGTAGATGAGGCCCAGATATAATGGTATATAATGCTATGCACAAATGAAAGCAGTGCGCCAAAATGCTTTAACTTTTAGAACTCTTGTGGTTCTCTGTGGCTCAGTTAGAGCACAGCGTTGGCAACGCTTAGGTTGTGGGTTCAATCCCCACTGGGGCCACATATACTGAAAAATGTATGCATTCACAACTGTAAGTCGCTTTGGATAAAAGCGTCTGCTAAATGGTGTATATTATTATTATATTAGAAGGGTACCATCTCCTGCAGGCGCCCCAGCATGGCGGCGATGTGCGCCTCCCGGTTCTCTTTGTTGGCCTGCAGTTTCTGCTGTAGCCTCTCCTTGGCCGCCTTTATGAAATTGCTGTTCTCCTCGATGGCCTTCTGGATGACCTCACGCTCGTGCTCCCTCTTCTCCGCCAGGTGCTTCAGCAATTCGGCCTCCTGACACTAGGGGGAGAAGCAGAGACCCGGGGATTGAGTCGAAACAGGAACAGCTTCAGCATTAGTCTGGTGCTTTTGTCACAATGCTAGCCTGTGTCACAGCCTGATTGGTGTGGCCTTCCCAATCCAGAGTCCTGGCTGTCACTAAGTTTCCATAGCAACAGTTACAGTCACATCTCCTGCCCAAACATAGCTGGCGTGAAGGAACAGAAAGCAACTATCAGGACCCAGAACGGATTGGGTAGTGGCACCACAGATTCTCTTTAGTAACCAGATGGTCACCTCCTGTGGTATTTCCGATCTCTACTTCCTTACTCTCAAAGGTGTGGTTGGTAGCCATTGTTTTCGGTGGCATATTACTGTTTATGAATATTCATGAAGAGGCCTGTCTAAAGACAGAACAAGAACAAGACAGAATTCCCCTTCATGTACATTCATAAGATGCATCAAATTAGAACTTTCAGCTTCAACTGTAGGGAGACAGGACTTTTGATTTTAAGAACATAGAGCTGAACATCTAGTTAGTTTATAGTCTGCGGTAAAACTGCATAGTAATCATTTCACTGGGATTCTGCCTCTCAGCCATTTTCTCAGGAAGCAATAGAGCTTTCACAAAATTAAAGACTTGGATGACTGGGGGTACATGCCCTATCCTTTGATGTTCTGCTAGAATGTAAAATATGTATATTACTTACTATTACTAAAGTAAACTACTGACAATTATTTGTAGTCCTATTTCATTGCCTTATGGATGATCATTCATTTTAAACACATTGCTGATGCCCACTTTTGACTAAAGAACTACATTTCCCTGCAAGTAAACAGATGTGCAGGCTAGTTTAGGTGTAGGCTGCTAAGCTACATCCACTTCAAATAAGCACAAACAATGTTATGTAATATGTATTGGATCCATGTTTTCAGTTTTGTAGCAGTCAGCCTGCTTTTGTGCTCTAACTCTTTTATCATTGGCACGGAGCCAAGGGCAGCGTTGCTAGGAAACCTGACCTCACACTTCACCGGCAAAGTGCCACAACTAGAACCTTCTCTACAGAGCGTCCTGTGGTTATACAGATTTAATCTTAGGAAGATTAAATAATGCAGACTTACATTCATAAGGCAGATTCAATAATGCAGACTTACATTAATGCGCAATGACACGATTCCCACGTTTCAAAGCGTTATAGCTGTTTACAGTGTGTTACACAATGTGTGGTACAGTGTGTTACACTCCCCTGTAATGTGTCTGCCTTAATATTTGAGAAGGGTGCCATTGATGAGAAAGCCTTTCTGTTTGACAGGGAGGCGGAAAGCAGACCTTGGCCTGCGATGAATAAAAGGGGTCTCTTCAGATGAATAATCAGTGGATCAAAGCATCAGAGTGGGAAGAGTGGCCATGACTCAGTCTGTGAATGTGTGCGTGGCAGACAGAGAAAGAGACAGAAGTGTGGGAGTGTGGGGAAGGGAGAGAACGCTCAATCACAGTTCAATTCGAAATTCAATTTGGCTTTTTGAAATGTCGATTTCATGCAGCCTTTTGCAATTTGCAATTTGCAATAGTGATGAATGTATCATTGTTCAAACCACATTAGGACCTCCAATGTTGTTTCCCAGACAAAGATGTGGTGAATGTACGTATATAACAAATGTAAAATATCTATTTAGAACCATTTAATGTATTTACAATGTTTGGTGATTATTATTTTATTTTTTTGTCAAATATATTTTTGATATATATATTATATATGCAGTAAACTGCCAAAATAAAGGAAACAAGTATCTGGAACTCTATAGTAGTGCAACATAATTCTTCCACGAGCGTAAAGTGTTCAATCCTGTTGAAACCGGTTGTATTTGTTGGCATTTACCTTCCCCTCTAAGGAGTTGAGTGGACCTAAACCACGCCAGAACCATGCCACCCCACGCCATAACAGAGCCACCAGAACCCTTCATTTACTCAAGTGTTTCCTCTGTTTTGTCTGTTTGTGCTACTGATTTGAAATAAATCGAGAGAGATACAGAGAGTACCAGAGGAGAGAGAGAGAGAGAGAGAGAGAGAGAGAGAGAGAGAGAGAGAGAGAGAGAGAGAGAGAGAGAGAGAGAGAGACAGACAGAAAGAGAGAGAGAGTGACAGATGGAGAGAGACTAACCCCTTTGTCCACAGGCAACTACTCTCATATGCGAATCTAAATCAGAACCCAAAGCCAGATGCCCGTCGATGCTGGTCGCTTTTTAACAAGTGAAAACCACACGAGCACAAAATAACTCACATCGCTGCTACCCTACAGCGCATGGCGCTCTCGCTCAGCGTGTCGAGCCGAAGCTGTGTGTGAAGCTGCCCTAGACCCACGTGCGTGCTTGTGTTCCTAGAAAAAGCACTGTTTTCTTCCCCCTCCCCCCTCCTCCTCCTCCTCCTCCCCCTCCTCCTACTGACCTTCCTCCTTTCCTCCGCCGCCTGCAGCTTCTTCTGGATGTCCTCCAGTGACGGGTCCCGCCGGCGGGGCATGGAGGTGCCCAGCTCGGGCATGCTGTCGAAGGAGGGCGGCCTCAGGATCACCTCGAAGGCCTGGCCCGAGGCCCGCTTGTTCAGCTCGATCACCTCCATGTCCTTCATCCGGCACCAGTTGAGGTCAACTGCATCTGTGTGTGGGGGCAGGGCGGTCAGGTGAGTGCAGGAAGTATGTGCGATGTCAGCACGATGGACATTCTTCACACACAGTTTGATCGTTATCAGAAAACATGCCTAACAGCTACATCATATTTATACATAAAGCCATGCACCCGTTCTTTGGACATTTATAAATGAACACATGAACACATTTTCATTCTTGTAGTGTAATATAATTTTTTTTACCTTCTGCTTTGTATGTGGGTTTTTCCTGAGGCTCGGGCAGCAGGCACGAACAGAAGAAGGACACTAGGGGGAGCTCTCTCATCTTCTCTTTGTACGCTGTGGGAGACCACAGAAGGTTCTGTTCAGCTAAAGACCCGCAGTTGATCACTGTGCGTTGCTATGCGTTCATAGCACATCTCTCTCACTCAGTGTGTACTTACACACACATGTGGGCTCACACACACACACACACACACACACACACACACAGACCTTCATGCACACACATATACACACGCACAAAATAACTCACATGTACACACGCACACACAGGCGTGCACACACACACACACACACACACACACAGACCTTCATGCACACACATATACACACGCACAAAATAACTCACATGTACACATGCACACACAGGCGTGCACACACACACACACACACACACACACACACACACACACACACACACACACACACACACACACACACACACACACACACACCCACAGGTGCCCACACACAGACGCATCCACAGGTACACACAGGCATATATTCAATGAGAAAAATTTAAATGTTTCCCTCTATTTACCTGTGAGAGTCATTCTGCCACACATGTTTCAGTTTAAACACTAGCGAGTCTGACAGTGCTGGTCCTGGAGGAAACAGAAAGACAGACAAAGAGAAGAATATTAAAAACCCCTGATCAGCCCTCTTTTACAACCTGAACATTCATTTAAAACCACCAGATACCTACTGGAGAAATACAGCCTAGCCACCGGGCCACATTAGCAGTGTACAAACACACACGGCTTTAGTGGACAGTTGGGAGGGGGTGGTCTATCAACGACACATTATGCAGTGTTCAAAATCAACTGCTTCTAAGTCAGTCTGCGTGACAGAAAAACACTTGTTTTAGGGTTTTTGATTTTAAACAAAGTGCTGAAAAGGCATTGTAGGAAGTGCCATCATTTTTGGCCCCCTCTTAAATGACCACCAGCTCAACAGAGGGGAGCAGATGTACCAAAGAGGGACTCAGAAAGGTATCATCCTAGGGCAGGGTCCATTTATTTTAGGACTCGGGATATGGTGGCCTTTGTCAGATTAGACTACTCTGGACGGGAATAAACGGCTGCCGCTGTGAACCGAAAGGGCGGTAAACGCGAGCAGGAAAAAAATTTTCTAATTCGATAACGTTTTCAGAGCCGTTCGGTAGTGTTCAGGGCCACGAGGAAGAAAGGAAATGTGCTTTGATCTCATCCCTGCAGCAGCTCCTTATACTGAGAGTCAGCAACTTTGAATCTCACAACCAGTGGTGGGCCCAGACCACTTTAAGGGGGGTGGCTTAAGAGTGGCACAGAACCACACAGGGGTATAAAAAAATACATTTTTATTACATTCAAAATGTAATAAATTTGTAAAGATGTGATTGACAACCTCTTAACCTATCAAGAGCCAGATGAAGTAGAGTGGCACCCAGGGTGGCCAACCAAATTTCTGTGAGGGCAGGTGCCCCCAAGGCCTCCCTGGACATGCCCCTGCTCACAACTGTGGCTATTGCACGGTATCAACAATCCTTAAACAAAGATCACTGCCTTTCACTGCTCACATGAAGTGGCACTCCACTCGTAGTAGTTTGAAATTCACCTGTAACTTCATTGTCACTGGTTCCATTGATATAAGAATCGTTTCAAGAACTGGGAAAGGAATAGACTTGAATTGACAAAGCTTGCAATCCTTCTCAATGAAAATGATCCCTGACACCTACATGCGAAACCCTCCATCTCACACCCGCACACACAGTCCTCACGATGCCACACGGCACTCTTTTTAATACCCACGCATAGAACATTTGTACTCGCACTGACATATAACGGCACATAAAAAATCCACGCGCAGCAACCCACGCCCTCACACACAACGCCCATTCTTGTTCGTCCACACAGAGCCCCCCCCGTTCTCGTACTTCCTACACAGAGCATTTGTTCTCTGCGCGGGGGGGCGACGAGCGCCCGAACCCTCATCGTGCCCCCCCCCCGCTGGCGGCCCTGGCACCAGGAGAGCAGGAGTTCTCTGCAACGAAATCAAGCCACGTCTGCAACAGGTCCCTACTGAACAATACGCGCAATGTTATTGCTTCAAAATGTACTGCTCACATGAGAACCTGGCCAAAACGCACACGGCGTTGAAAAAGATGCAGCCTGATCGCGATCCCTTTAGCCAATGGTGATAATGCAGAGGTTACATCATTGGAGACCCTACACGGGTGGCGACGAGACGACAAAGAGGCGAAGCCCTGTTTTGGCGCCGCTCATTCAACGGATGGCCGCCTTTTTGTTGAATATAGAAATACGGTAGAAATGCACAGAATTGATGAGAAGTGCACCTATTTCCAGACGATCACAATTTTCCCTAGAATGCCGGTCTAGTGTTAGCCTGCCATTGATGGGATTTTTAGGAAGGATTCTGATCGATGCTCTCCCTCTGTCCTTACCTCCCGCTCTGTTCTCATGCCACAGATTTCACAATGTGCTCACATTTCTTCAAACTTCTTGCATACAGTAGCGGGCCTAATTTAGTCAGCACCTCGACTATTCCTTTTCATGGATATGATTTTGCTTCTCTCTCAGTCTGATTGAGGCCAAACTTAAAACTAACAAACAGTTTGCATCGTCTTTATATTTAAATAACAATCTGGTGCTTCTTTTTTTCAGTTTTTTAAATTCGATTCTGCACCATATTCATTGTTACATTTACTGCATTTCATATCTTCACTGATTTTAAAAGACAAGAATTACTGCTTATATATTTCATGGAAGCTGGTTTCCCAGGGCTTGTTGTTGAATTGCATTGTCTCGTAGGACAGCAGGAAGGAATTTCAAGCAGGAAAATAGCCCAGTGCTTCCTATGACCTGCACACCTAGAGGCAGGTTTCTATAAAGCACACAGAGATGAACTATCAAGGCGATGCAGGTGAGTGCCTTTTGTCCCATAGTTCCCTGCCTATGGCTGAGCCAGTAGACAGACACTTGGGTTGGACCTGTGATTCCTGCCCAAATGCACCTCACCCCCCGTGGCTTTCTCTCACGGCCCGAGCTACTGGTGTCTTGTGGTCCGGTCGTGGACCACCAAGCCAGTCGGACTTCCATGAGGGAGACTGAGGTTTTGTGCCACCGGTTCAGCCATAGAGCATGGCAGTGTGGCAGCGGGGCACAGTACACCTGTCTGGAAGGTAATTGTGGGTATTCATGCAGTCGGGCCCAGCATGTGCAGTAGGGAGCACAGAGAGAGAGAGAGAGAGCGATGGGTACGGCTTTAAAACGGCACTGCACCCCACACCACCACAACATTTGCGGATCGATCATCTCTCGTCAAAAGAAATGGGCCCCTCTTAATTTTTTCTTTTGAAATCTGTTTTCCTGAAAGACTAAAAATATAATAATAATAATTAGTATAATTTTTGCCGCACTCCTTCTCCATTTTGTCACGTTCTCACAGCTGTGTCCCCCTGTCTCACAGAGATTTTGCTGTCACCTTACCACGAACGTCAAGCCACTCGATTTAACATTCAGAGAACTTCTACACAACCTCAAGAAAACCTACAACAGTGCGTCCACCTGAAGCTACACGTCCACTCATGAAAATGCAAAAAAGGCTCTTCCATTATCTGATTGAAAATGCACGCCGTCTCAACTCAACTCGTCTCAACGTACGATATAAATGTTGCTTATCTCTTTGCAATGATACTACGCGAAGCCGGTTTTTGTCCTATCTTGCCTATTTTTGATACTTTTCTGAAGCCTGGAGATCCAGACATCGTAGTGCATGCACAAAAAACAAGCAATCGACAACACAGCAGCTGCAACAAATAGATAAATTACGACTTCAACAAAAGTCTGCTCTTTCTTTCTTTCTTTTCTCGAGCGGCAGGCACCCAGCAGCATGCAAACAAGAGCCCAGTTCCAATCATGGGAGAGGGCACATCTCTAACACAAGAGCAGGAATGCACCTGCCAATAACATGCAAAAAGGACAAGGCAGCTACGATTCAATCCCTCCTGTCTGTTTGTTTGAGAGCTGACTTACCCCCCTCTGAAGAGATGCTGGTTATCGCGGCTCCTCTCTTGATCTGCTTCTGCTCTGCACACAGAGCTCAGCGGCATCAGCACCACTGCCAACCTTATAGCATGACATCACCTCCGAGCCCTGCCATTGGTTGAGGGGGAAACTGGCTCCTGATGGGCTAGTCCCTGTTGGAACATGGATGAGACGGGAGGAGGGGGGGTGTTGTAAGAGGGGGTTTGCCTGTTAACTCTTTGTTTCGAGCTGCAGGGATCAATAGGAGAAAACTGAAGGCTGAAGCGAGAAGATTTGCAAGGATAGCCAACATGCGATTTTAATGCATTCTCTCCCGTCCTCTGTGCACATATCAATGTTTGCACAACGTTGGATCAGGGCTCACTGTAAGAATTTGTAGAGTGGAAGAACCATGTCTGATCGGTTTTGCAGCGTGAAAATGTATTTATTGATATTTATTGTTTTTGATGTATTGTCTTGTAATCTTGCATTTTGTTTTATTTCAGCAATTATTTATCTTGCTGAGCATGCCGTTATCTTGAACCTGGTCTCTCTTACAGAAGAGATCATTTGATCTCAATGGGACAACCTGGTTAGATAAAGATTATATTTAATGAAACAATTTGATGAAAAAATGAAAAACTAGGAATATAGAACCGGAATTCCCCTTTGACCGCTTCAGTTTATCAAAGAAAACATTCTTCCAAACAAAACACTGGCACAATTATGCGAAGGACCTTCTACATTGCCTTACATATAAGACTGGAGAAGATAGAATTTTACTCTCGAACTTTTTAGCGGAACATGTTTTTTTCGCACAAGCGACAGCAGATCTGGGCTTGTCTGTCCATTGGTATTTTTTTGGAGTCTAAAAATAACAGCATAGAGGGATCTCTCTGTTATCCCCACAACTGAGCCTGTCCCACTGAAGCCAAGATGACCACGGCACATTGGACCCAGCACGCATGCTCATCTAGCCGACCCAAAGCCGTGCTATGTTTGAACAGTCTGTCAACAGCTCTTTAAAGCTCCCCATCTGCTCCTCTGCTAGTCATCCAGTTTTTCCTCTTATTTTAATATATGAATGAATATAATATAATAGGGGTTATTTTAATTTACTCAAAGTGTCGTTCTGTACCAGCAACATCCACAGAGACCTGGAACTAAAATGACTTTGATGACCAATAACTATTCGGAGCCTTAAACAAAGATTCTGGAGAGAATGTTCCAGACACACCTGTACGCTATTACCATAACCTGCTAATGCGATTTTCTCAGCTTGTACAGAAATTGCCACATACCTTAACCCGTCTTGTCTCAGCTATTTCTAGTATCCTTCTCCATCTCCTCCTTTTTCTTTTGTCATTGATGTCCAAAAAAAAGGGGGGGGGGGGGTCCAAGAAACTCATCCCTGCTGTTAAGACCTGAACTCTGAGCCCAATTTCAAACGCATCAACAAAAGCGCCAAATGTGCAGTAATTCTCAATAAAACTCTTAACACATTTATTTTGTATGGAAATGTGTTGCTTAGTCCTTTGCTTAAGTCACTGTATGCTATTCAGATTTCCCAGCCGCACAAAAGCATGAAATACTTCCATATAATTTGTGTTTCTTTCATTTCTACTATGAAAACCCGTAGAGCAACCCAGACTACAGTTTAAAGAAGACACGTCTGGGTTGCCATGGAGACCGGGGGAATCTCTTCAGAGGTACACAGCCTGCAGGTAAGGGGAGGGGGGAACCCTCATGCACTGGGTGAGGCACAGATGTCGCCACACCTTTTGTCTAGGTGGCACCGTGGCACATTCAGTGGTGACTCCTTGTGAGTGTTGACCCTGGTGACCAAACCGATGACCGCAGGGCTGGGGTTGGGCCGTGGGCTGTGCTACCTACACACATGCACTGTCTAGAGGCAGTCCCTGAGATATCTTTACAGACGCAGTTTAAGGAACATTTTACTTCATGTTTAGTTGGGGTAAATTTCCTTTTTTAGATTTTCCATGGCAAATTCTTTTTTGGGGGCAGGGGACTGCTGCTGCTGCTTTAGCTCAAAGGTGGTCCCCCACATTTTTTGGAGAGTGCCTGGGTTCATTGTTTTCCTGAACTCTGGAACTGAAAACCACTGAAAGAACGCAGCCGCTTATTTAACCTCTGCGATTGCCCCCGGCGGGAATTTGACAGAGGCGGCTTTGTGATAGGACGATTCAGAGTTCCGCTTCACTTGGAACAGCGAGCAGAAATAAAACAGAGACGGCGAACCGCGTGTTTTACCGAACGGCGCTGCGGAAGGGACCGATGCAGCCCGTGTGCCGAGAAGCCCACTGCGTTTCCGCACAGCACACAAGGGGAGTGGAGAGCTGAAAGTGACACGGTGCTATACTCAGAACAGGGCTGGAGGGACTGGTTTAGTGGGAAAAGTACATTGAGTTCTCCTTCTCCCCCACCCAAAGAGCAGGCAGCACTCCTGCAAGACCTCATGACTTCCAGCACTCCTTGCATGACATCATGCAAAAGTGACTCATAATTTTTTTTTTTTACGTAGCACAAATGTTAGCCATCCCAATATGCGCGCGGACTAACAGCAATGCGATAACGTAGCCCAAAGGGGAACGATGACAGCAACGAAGATGAGCATGATAATGATCATGATTAAGGTGTTCCTGTTCCTGCCACTGGTGCTGTTACCGCAAGTGCTGCTCAAAATGTGCACGGTTCATTTGGCTCCTGAGTGTGTGGATGTTGCAATGCGGAATGCACAGGTCTTACAGAGAGAGCAGGACGAAGGGCCGCCGTCACCATTGGCGACAGGGCAGGAGACAGAGCAAGGAGAGAGCGGCGACAGTCCCTTTAGCGTTGGCACTGCGCTGGAGACGGGCTGCAAGAGGGGAGAAGGGGGGAGGGAGACACAACCTCCCTCATCTGCTATTCTGATCACACGGCCCAGATGATGTCATCCAGCTGTCTGCCAGCAGGGGAGTTGTGAGACCGTTCCTGCCTCCTACACCACTTCGCCAGAGAACAAGGGAGAGAGGGAGGGAGGGGAGGGGAGGGGAGCTGCAAGAGGGGGGCCGAATAAAGAGCGAGCGAGCGAGCAAGAAGGGCGACGGGGAGAGATGAAAGGGAATTGGGGCTCAATGCAGGCGAACGCGTGCCCCTGCCGCCACCCCTCCCCTCCAAGGCTGCACTCGCCCCTGCGGGAGCGGCAGGGAGACCCGCTGCACCGATGAAGCACTAAAACACAATGACCTAAACCGTCCTGGGAGGAGATGAGGGGGGGAGATAGGGAGGGAGAGAGGGAGGGAGGGAGGGAGGGAGAGAGAGAGAAAAACAATGTGCTTGCAAGGTAAGCCTCATCATCCGAAGCAGCTCTCCAATGATGTCATTTTCAGCCAATCAGGAGAGCCGCCTAGCCTCCATCCTTGCCGTAGCATGCTCTGCAGATGCTGCTGTGCGTCTAGCAAGCTTTGCACCCGCAGGCAAACTAACAGCATCAGCCACATGTAAATACAGTGCAGCGCAGTGCACATCAGGTCACTGCCACAAAGCAACTAAGAGGACGTTATTCACCAATAATTGTTTTCATGTCCTCAGTATACCTTCACCAAGTGATAGTAAATGGATGCTTATGTTTATGGATGCTATTTGTATATATATATATATATTTTTTTCATTTGCACATTTAGCAAAAACCAGGGTGACTGACCCAGCAGTGTATGAGATGGCTACATGAACAAAAAGACAAACACCAGTATCGAAATTAGTAATAAATGATTTAGCAACACATTCCTCCAAACACGTACAATCAATAATATAACCACAGATGTCTCAGGTTCCCACATATACGCCTCCCACACAATGGGCTCTTTACTGTAGATGACAAACAATGAAAACGCTGTAGGTGCAATGCAGTTACACACATTTTGTAACTGTAAGTTGCACCATTAAAATGACTCAGACATCCTGTCCATCTTCATATTTGCAACATTTAATCCAGGCTCATTTCAGAACAGCTTTTTCTCTTTTAGGAATGTAATTGTACAATTCTCCCCAGAATTCTTTCCTCGTTTTTGTCACTCAAGTCTCGTACTCAATGAGTTAACAGCAACTCCACCAATGGCTAGAATTGTTAGCATTAATGTCTGAAAACAATGGGATTCCTTTTATCCCACACGTAGCTGTTTTTGAATATTGATGCAAACAACGGTGGATTCACTTTTTCACGTAGAAAATGTTTCTTTGGAATGTGTTGTATTGAAAGGAACTAATTTCACTTCAGTTTTGGGTGAAACATCACTTTAAGGTTATTTGCTGTTATAGAGGATTATTGGGCTCTGCTCACTTCAGTATGATACTAGTGTGAATCTTCAGGATAGTATGTCTCTTCACTGTAACTCTGCCTGCTCTGTATCTGTTATTGTGGTTCTTGTTGCTCCTGAGATATGCATCATGCCACATTATCGTTGAATTTCCTTCTGGATAAGACTGTCAGCCAAATAAAAACATAAAACAATTATCATCGAAATAATAACTACTATCATCGTCCGTCATCTTCTTCATCTTATCATTCATCTTTAATCATCATAATCATAATAATACTTGAAATAGTAATAGTACTAAAAGGATTCCGTCTCGAAGGAAGCGGACTTCACTTGCACCCAAACCAATCAGCACCGAGTGTGTTTTGTACACAAAGACATAAACAACAATCTCATAATGAGGCCACTATGACTCACTGGCCTGTAGCAGCTTTGCGTGTGCTTCTCTCCGGTGATGGAGCACTTTGTTTAGGTAAGGGGGGGACCAAAGGTCTGACCACAGCGTGAAGTCAAGATGACCTCACCGACGAGGAGCGGCCGGGAGCTGAAGAGCAGGGCCGAAAACATCGTGAAGCGCGGCCCTTTCCCGTCCCGCTCTCACGGCGCGGTCTATGTATGCCACGGTGATCTCACTCCTCGCAGCAATCGATCAGTCACCCGAACAGAACAGCACTATGAATAATTCATGGCCCTTTTTCTGGGTGGACCATGTCATATCTCTCTCTCTCTTCTCTCTCTCTCTCTCTCTCCTCTCTCTCTCTCTCTCTCTCTCTCTCCCTCTCTCCCTCTCTCTCTCCTCTCTCTCTCTCTCCTCTCTCCCTCTCTCTCTCTCCCTCTCTCTCTCTCTCTCTCTCTCCCCCTTCCAGAACCCCTCTGCTGGGGGTTGTTCTTTGAAGACAATAAGAAAACAAATTTACGTAGCACGAATCGGGCCAAAAAAATGCTTTACGACATATTAAACCACCATACACTTTCAAAAAGCATTGCTGTGTTTGAGAACCCTGTTTAAATCATTGTTGTAAATGTAAAATGTAAATGTAAAATGTAATGTTGTCTTTCACAAGGAACGCCATATTTGAGTGAATATCTTCGCTCGGTCCCGAATGCCTTCGCCGTGCCGTGCAAGGAAACGAGCGAAGCCATCGCGGAGCTGAGCGCAGTACCTCCTGCGTTGTTCGTGCACTTGGGAAACTTTGCGACTCGCATTTACTCATAGCCTACTTATTCGGCAGGATGTTCAGCATTTCCATTGTGGGTCACGTGCCATCCTGAAGTGGGTGGCTGCCGTGACCTTTGTGTCACCTCTGGGTTACGGGCCCGGCTCCTTAACCTCTGCTCTACGTGCATGTCCAATGAGATGCGGCACCTCACCGAACACTCGTTTAAAAGCCGATGTGCTAGTTGCACCTCAATTGCATCTCATCGATCCTGACTGCACTGGGGGATGCTACGGGCAGAGCTTTTCACAAGCAGCTAAACGTACTGGACATAATCGTTTTCGATGGAGGCTATCGGACAGGAGTACTTCTGCCATACTGCTGCACAGCCTTCCCCGTGGTCAGCCAATCCCCTGAGGTATCTTCTCTCTCTCTTTCTCTCTCTCTCTCTCTCTCTCTCTCTCTCTCTCTCTCTCTCTCTCTCCTCTCTCTCTCTCTCTCTCTCTCTCTCTCTCTCTCTCTCTCCCTCTCTCTCTCTCTCTCTCTCTCTCTCTCTCTCTCTCTCCCTTCCAGAACCCCTCTGCTGGGGGTTGTTCTTTGAAGACAATAAGAAAACAAATTTACGTAGTACGAATCGGGCCAAAAAATGCTTTACGACATATTAAACCACCATACACTTTCAAAAGCATTGCTGTGTTTGAGAACCCTGTTTAAATCATTGTTGTAAATGTAAAATGTAAATGTAAAATGTAATGTTGTCTTTCACAAGGAACGCCATATTTGAGTGAATATCTTCGCTCGGTCCCGAATGCCTTCGCCGTGCCGTGCAAGGAAACGAGCGAAGCCATCATGAGCTGAGCGCAGTACCTCCTGCGTTGTTCGTGCACTTGGGAAACTTTGCGACTCGCATTTACTCATAGCCTACTTATTCGGCAGGATGTTCAGCATTTCCATTGTGGGTCACGTGCCATCCTGAAGTGGGTGGCTGCCGTGACCTTTGTGTCACCTCTGGGTTACGGGCCCGGCTCCTTAACCTCTGCTCTACGTGGATGCCCAATGAGATGTGGCACCTCACCGAACACTCGTTTAAAAGCCGATGTGCTAGTTGCACCTCAATTGCATCTCATCGATCCTGACTGCACTGGGGGATGCTACGGGCAGAGCTTTTCACAAGCAGCTAAACGTACTGGACATAATCGTTTTCGATGGAGGCTATCGGACAGGAGTACTTCTGCCATACTGCTGCACAGCCTTCCCCGTGGTCAGCCAATCCCCTGAGGTATGTGGGCTTTCTCTACAGAACAAAACTAATGCTAGCCAGCTAGCTCAATTGTGCCCACCTTCTGTACCACCCACTCATCGGGTCCCACAATGAACTCAATTGTGCCCACCTTCTCTTTTCCCACCCACTCAGTGGCGGGTCCCAGCAATGAACTTAGATTCGACGGGGGTAAGGGTAAAAACTGAGACCATTTTGCCCTTCTCTCTCTCTTTTCCTGTCTGTATGTGCCCTATAACTTGTTGGTGCTGGTGGGACATTCGCCTTAAATGTGGCTGATTGTGTCCTGGAGTCCTGCAGCGTGATCTGTAATTGGCCAGCATCTATGCCTAGTGACCCCTAGTGTTATCTAGTAACAACTGTGGCATCCTTTGTATTAATTAAAAAAATGTGAATAAAGTAACACTTTCCCCATTGTCCTTAACCTATTAAAATAAAACTAAACAGCCCCCCCAACCACCCACCCACCACAAAAAAAAATCATTTTTGAGTTTTATTTCTTCCTGACAGGGTTTGCACATTTTCAGTGAGCAGGCTGTGAATGTTCTTACTTTCCTGTGCCAGCCCCGTTTCTGACATTTCTCCCTCACAGATGAGTGTGCGGAGCCCACGGGAGGCGTGTGGAGAGATGCACCGTTAAATGCCACCGCGGGGTGACTCACTCTCAGCTCTGCTTCGCCCGCGCTAAAATTATCAGCCTGGGCTTTAAGTTGTTTCTCCTAAAGAGGCGCCATCTGGTTTATTTGTGTGCGCTCTTTCACGATTCAGACTAGACTGCAGCGGTAATCCTCTTGGCGCGGATGAAACACAGCCGGCACACGACTATGACCTTTACGCTGGCGTTGCTCAATTTGCCTAAATAAATAAATAAATCCCGGGCTTAGCACCATCCCTTTTCTGTGTGGTATGTACTCAAACAGAGTGCCATTCTAAAGCTAAAAGTGCCACTCTTGGACCTGAAACCTTCAGTATTGTAGTCAGTGACTTTCACTTTCATGCATTTGCCAGGCATCGACAGGTGCTCAGCTGCATCTTCAGTTGCGGCAGTATTAGCATAATGGTTAGAGAACTGGGCTTGCAACACAAAGGTTGCAGGTTCGATTCCCAGGTGGGGCACTGCCGTTGTACCCTTGAGCAAGGTACTTAACCTGAATTGCTTCAGTTAATATCCAGCTGCATAAATGGATTGTATGTAAGGAAATGTAAACTGTGTAAGTCGCTCTGGATAAGAGCGTCTGCTAAATGCCTGTAATGTAATGTAATGTAATGCAGTTGCCTGCAGCCAAGGCTGCGCACACATGAACGCATACATGCACATACGCGCGCGCCGCACACATAGGGGTCAGCCTTGTGCACTCCACGTCAGAACACAACAAAACAATTCAAATCCATTCTTCACCATTGCTGACGATTTGTGTCGTATCGTTTTAGAGCGTTAAAATACGGCTGGCTGACTCCCACGGACATCCAGGTGCACAATGGATCTGTAAGTCACCCTGCGCAAGGACTGGGAGTTTAAAAAATAACTGATGGTGAGGTGCAGCTACTGTGTAGGCCTCCATTGATAAGCAGGCGCACGACGCGGTCTCCGTCCAGCGGTACGGCCTTTACAATATTCTCAATGTGTGGGAGCAAGCTGATGCTCGGGCGGCAGATGGAGAATGGGCGTAGCGCCTGAGAATCTGCAGACCATTTCCACACATAACAGCTCCCCGCGTCCGTCCTCGCCCCCACACAATTACTCACGCAGACAGTAAACCAGGGCTCCAGTGCACATCCACAGCGTTTATTGAGTTCGGCATTTAGAAACAGGCAAACAAAAAGGGAAAAGTCTCCTTTCTCTGGAACGTACAAGTGAGAATGCACAACTACGCAAACACAAATACTTATGCTCATAACAAAAATATACATGGGGAAAAACTATCTCTTTATGAAATGGGAGAAGTGCATTGTCCGCAAGGAATGACTTTCGTTCAGGATTACTATTATTTAAAAAACCAAAA
Organism: Aldrovandia affinis; assembly: GCA_029706075.1. Lineage (NCBI taxonomy): Eukaryota > Metazoa > Chordata > Actinopteri > Notacanthiformes > Halosauridae > Aldrovandia > Aldrovandia affinis. The sequence continues at coordinate 1,898,331 of JAINUG010000141.1, forward strand.
ACGTAAAACTATATTTCATTTCTTTTTTGCAACGAAGGGCACAATCGTCAGATCGTCGAGTTGACAAAAGCAACAGGGTCACTCCTCCGAAATCGAGGGTCTGTACCTCTCATCTTCCATCATTGCCGTGCACAAATGAGCTCTCCCGCTCGACACGGGACAAGAAAGTGTCCATAATGCCCATAGTGCCAGAGTGTCCGTTTTCAGAGCTAATTTAAACACGCACAGAGGAGAAAGAGGAGCCTGAAGACTGAACCCCCCCGGGCCCCCCCCTTCCCTTTCCCCCTGCGTCCCACCGCAGAGGCTGGCGAGGGGGCCGCGGGTCCAGACAGAGGGGGCTGCGACGGATGACCTCCCAGTCAAGGGTCAAGGGTCGAGGGTCACTGCTGCTTCCTGTTGCGCCCCTCCATCACCACCTTCCTCTCCTTCAAGAAGTCCCCGAATGCCGCCCCCTCCTTGCTCTCCTCCGTGACTGCGGGAGAGAGAGAGAGTGAATAAACCCACTCACATGAATGAACCCACTCACGATGCCAACGAGACAAACCTCCACATAGCAAGGGTCACATGAGCCATCAGCAAGAAAGATAAATCCATGGAGAACTGAACTGCCAATCCCCCTCCCGTTTTGGAATGCCCCGTCGCAACTGCAGGCCCCCGTCCCATCGCTGCGACATCCAGGGTTCCCACTCACATCAAATTTCCATTTTCCATGACAAATTGAAGGTTTTGAATGACTTTTTTTTTGCAACTGACGCAAAAAATGGATTTGACTTTCATAACTTAACATGTTTTGTTGCCAGTGCAAACACACATCTCATTGTGTGTGAGAACAGCTGTGGCAGGTGGCAGGGGAACAGACATTTTGTGGTAATGTTATCGGAAAAGTAGAAAAAACATATATAACATTACATGGAATCAGAAGTTTCCATGACATTTCCAGGACATGGCTTTTGTTAATTTTTTTATTCATCTTTCCGATTTTTACCCCGTTTTTCTCCCAATTTGGTAGCCAATTACTCCCGCTGTGCTTAGTTCAATCCCCTCCCTCCTAGTTCGCTGCCATAGTCCTACGTTGACTGCGAGACCACTAATCGATAAATATGGACAGCATCTGATGATCTGCAGCTACAGTATCAAGTTATTACTGAGACTCCAGGTCCTTTCTAAAAGGTTTTCCAAGTTCCCAATGATATGTCAATCACCCAGGATGAGGCAGCCCAATCTGGAATAGACAGCAGGGGTGCAAATAGCACTGCCTAACGCACGATGCACACCAATTCTGGGTTTTACTACAAGCAGGTAAGTGCACCAGGCAGGTCACGCTCACCTGCCTCTAGCACGGCCCACAATGGCTCAAACTGTGATTAGTGGTTAGTTCAGCCGGTGTTGCGCCAGCGGTCTCAACGCAATTGCTGATCGATCGCGTGGACTGGTATTTGAGAATGCTCGTTAACAAAACCGAGAGCTTTATTCTGCCTCCTCGATGCTCGCTCGGGAAGAAGAGCCTCAGAGCCCTGCACAAAACCAGATCATCCGTTGATATAAATAATTTTCCCTGTGTGTGAGCGCAGATGTCTCTACGGTGAGTCATTATTTACACCGAAAGATCCGGAGTTTCATGCAGCGTCTCGACACAGCAGCAAAAAAAAACCTGCAAGCTTTTTGAATGAACAAAAAGAGCTCAAAGGAAAGCAGAGCAACGCTCAAACACCAAAGCATCTGAACCACCGCTACCGGTAATGCGTTCCTGGAATGCGCCCAGAATCACGCTCACCATCATGGTCGATGTCGTCTGTGTCACTGTCGATCATCTCCTCTTCTGCTTCGTCTGGGTTTCCCCGCATGAAAATTAGGTCACTGGGGCCAGCCAGGTCTGATGCTTCTGCAAAAGGACAGCAACACCAGTCACCCCAAAACCACTGAGCACCAACGGAAAGAGAATTCTGGTAATCACATGCCCCAAAACCACTGAGCACCAACGGAAAGAGAATTCACGCTTCAAATGTAAATGTAAATGTAGAATTCTGGTAGTCACATGCCCCAAAACCACTGAGCGCCAAAGGAAACAGCAAAACTGCACGGTTACCCCCAACAGCACTGAAACCCAATGGAATCGTGGTACAGTGACATGCTCCAAAACCACTGAGCCCTAATGGAAATGCTCAACTGCTGGCAGAAAGACAAACTTGTGGCCTGACTGCGTGTGCCCCAGTGGGAAGACGACGCCAGGATTTGGCACGCTCACCTACGGGCGCAGGGGTTTCCATGGAAACCTCTCCCATGTCCTTTCGTAAGTGATCCAGCTGTTCCTGCTGTTTCTTGCTCCGAGCTTCAGTCTGAGGGTGGGGAGAGACTAGTATGTACCCACTCAAGGACAGACCATACGTACAGGCATGTTCCCGAATGCACGCACGCACACACATGCATGCGTGCGTGCACACACATACAGACAGAGACACACAGGTGCGTGCACACACACAATCCTAGCGCATTTTCAGATGGAATATCTAGAAGGCTACTGTATGGCGGACAGCCAATTGCCGCCGACCTATTGGCGCTCACGGCCAGAGCCGATACTGGTGCGGCCGGTGGAATCGAACCCCGGCCAGCGTCGAACGCTGTAACCGCTAGACCACCCGGGAGGCCTGCAGTTCGATATTTTTGAGGAGTACATATGCTCTACCTTTCACTGAATTAGGCTGAATCCAGTGATCCAGACTGTTCATTGGATTCTATTTTTTAAACAATGTACAAACAATTTCTCTGAAAGTTCACAATGAAAGCATGGTAAATGCATGTCAATTCTCAGTCACACCAAATGATCAGAACTGCAGAGATGTTTATGGATTCAAAATATTTAATAAAAAAAAAATCAATTACCAGCTCTCTGTGAAGTCTCTCGTATTCTGGCCGATATTCCCTAAAAAAGAAAAAAAAAGAAAAGCTAATCATGTTTGTTTCTTGAGGAATTAAAACAAAGTCAGACTTGACAGAAGCAAACTGTGACAATGACCAGGGTTTCAACAGGTTTACAATCTTCATTATATGGAATAATGGGTATAGGCTTGGGCGATATTACAATGATAAAAACTATATAAAACAACAGAGTTCCCCTAAAAACCACGCGTTCCACCGTGTCTGTGTTAATTATACGCGCATCTGCGCACGGATTAAACGTGTGTGCATCTCAACCCAAGTACAGTAAAGCAACTTCATTGTGCACGTTGGCGAATGAAGGCGATTTGAATTCTGATTGAGCCATCTGTAGGCCGGTTACACGTTGCTGAGGCACTCGAGGATGACGGCGTTAGCAGCAGGCTGGCCAATTACGCTGGACGGTGGACCTTTAGATGGGTGCGCAGGTCGCTTGCGTTTCCATCTCTTGTGGCCATTTGCTTTTCACAAATTCTGCACATCACTTCGTCAAAAATTTGCTGGCTCTCCTTCATCATTTAGTTTAAACCCAAAGAAACGCCATCGGGGGAGATTGGAAACTATTACTGTTGTCTACCCTTATCGTGCTGCGTGATAACGTCGTCACATCGCCCAAGCCTCAATGGGCACTGATACAGTGGAATTCATTACGCCTGCACAAATGTCTAAAGGCACATGAAACTCTAGAAGTTTCCCGGACAAGGAACCCTTGTGCTACAGTTCAAACTTCCATTTCTAAAGCCTTTTATTAGGGAACTGGGGAGCATTACGCCTGTCACAGAACCAAAGGAGTTCAGGGGAAGTTCAGGAGATTAAACCCTGTACAGCGGTCTTTATAAATACCGCCACAGGGCATAACAAGAGAGGAAAATAAAAGAAGAGAGCAAAATGGATTTTCATTCCCACACAAGACGAGCAATTTGGTCTAAAGTGTTCCATGAAACCTTGAACCAATATGTGGACTCTCTACTTCCTGTGTTCATGGAGAGAGAGAGAGAGAGAGAGACAGAAGCTAAATGGATTTTCATTCCCACGGAGACGACAATTAATTCTGACGACTTCCATGAAACATTGTGCCAATATGTGGACTGTCTCCGCTTCTAGGAACATTGCGCTTTAGGACTCAGAAGAGACTACAGACACCAAGCAGATAAGCCTTCCCAAAAGAACATTTTGAAACAGAGTTTCAAAGAAAGTCTTAGTGCTTTGGGCGGTGTAATACAGAGAAGTTCTTCCTAGGGGGAAAGAGCTCATTTTAACAGCTCCTCTTTTCTTTTCTTCTTTGTTACCGAAGTGGGAAAAGCAGTGCTGTGCTTTACTGTAGTGATTAAATCAAAAACTCAAGTCTTGTCTACTCTAGTACTCCATCCTCGACAGAGGAGTATGGGTCATTCCCCAAATGAGCCAAACAAAATAATTAAAATGGGAAAAAGGGGATTTGTTGCACTCAACCCAGTCACACAATTGAGGTGCACACTCCAAGGGGCGAGTACAACAGGAAAGAGACTGTTCCCTCATGCCAAGGCCAATAAACAATGAAAATGTATTGACACAGACTGACCTTTGACCCTCAGTAAGAATTAAAAAATATTAGCAAATCCATCAATCTTTGGTGATTGAATCTTGAGTGGCTACACATTTCTGAAATTAAGGAATTTAACCCCCACCCCCACCCCCACCCTCTGCCTGGTACTTGGCTTACAGAACAGACTTTATGTAACTGTGTCAATGTCCTTACAATGGAGAGAAGAGGGAGGGGGCTTTGAGATGGAAAGGTTTGGGAACCCCTGTGCTAAAAGGTACGGGGAGAGAAAAACACCAAGATGGCAACGATGCGCCACGGCAACGCACACGCTCGGTCACTCACGTCTCATACTCCTTCGAAGCTTCGGACACCTGCAGGAAAAAGCCGTCCAGCCCAGTGCCGGTGACGGCGGACACGCCCACCACCTGCGGAGGAGACGCAGACCCGAGCAGGCCAGTGATTTCACACGGCTGTGTGACCTCACACAAGCAATTCCACACCAAGACGCGTCGATAAAACCCACATTTTACACTGCCTTTACATTTACACACAATATCAGTAAATTACATTGCTGTCCTGACTTGTCTTTTAAAAAATGTTATTATTAACCAATTTTTTAATGTTTCTTTTCTCCCAATTTGAAATGGCCAATCAGATTCACAAGTCTGCTTTACGGATGCAAAATCCTTAATCGGTTTTGGGGCAGCTAATACAAGTACACGTATTAGCTCTGCTGCTAGCCTCTGCTTCTTTCAATGGAATGCAGTCCCCCATCTCTATTAGGGAGGCTGATGTCAGAGTTATGTTTTTAAATCCAGACTCAAAACATACTTATTCACTAAATTGTATGCAGCTGGCACAGATGGACTGCAGGTAATTTTAAAACTGTGTATTAATTTGAATACATTTTAGTTTTGCGCAGTTTTTCTTTTCTTTTGCCTCACTTTGAGACCGTCGATGAAAAGTGCTATATAAATGCGGAAAAACCCAGCAACTGAAAAGCCCTTCCATGATGGAGTTAGACACTGCGGCTGGCACAGGTGGACTGCAGGGGACCGACCGATACACCACAGGACTCGGCCTCACACCAGTCGGAAAACCCAGCGTCTGAAAAGCACTGGCACGCGCCAGGCCAGTCAGTCGATAGCAGACCGTGGGGCGCATCCACCCCCTGGAACACTGTCTTATAGCAGGATAAGTCACCCAGAAGCCCCATAATTACATGTATTACTTCAAAACTTGTGATGGGGTTGGCTGCTACAGTCTGGCATTCTCTAGGGATTCTGCCAGGGGCAAAGACGTTCTAGGGATGGGACTCTGTTTCTCTCTCACCCGCAGGTTACTGTAGAACTCGTCCAGAACCAGGCTCATGGACCGGGTCAGGTTGCTGGCGTAAGACGTTTCCTGATTCAGTGCATCCTGGAACACCTCGAAGTCCTGCATCCACTCGACCGCAAAGCTGTGATCGATTATGTCTGTCTGGAGTGCACCAAGGGGAAACGGCCAAATGCAGAGCAAAATCTTCCACGTCTTCAATGAACCCAACCTTTATAACATTATACTACTTTACCTTACTTTATCATATTTCTCAAACATGTGGAGTATAACAAATAAGTGAAATATTTACAATATTGTTGTTGGTGTATTGGTGTTGTGTGCATCCTCCATTGACTTTAAGGACTTTATTTCCTGAAGCTTGTGACATTTTGTGCCATTTTATCAGTTGGCAATTTTGCCTGCTCATCCTGACAGTTCTTCATCAGAATTCTTTCAGAATGTGAACTGATTTCTTCTCTTCAAATTAATTTGTTGCTGGTTGGAACTGTGCTGTTTTTAATGTTTCATAAATTGCTTGAGAAAGCCAAATACATACATAATAATCACATCTCTATTACACAGACAAAAAAAAACCTTAGTAAATAAATGTACAGCTCATATGGTCTTATCTAAAAAACAGAATTTTTCATTATGTACACATCTACAAAGTTCACATGGGTCCATGTCATCACTGGTTTCCATGGCCTACTCATTCATTCTCTGACATTGTCCAGTTCAAGGTTCCCTGTGGATCCACCTCACCTCTCGGAGGGCAAAAGGCTTAATTTGGAAGTGCTGAGCACAGGGGCAGTTGACCTGCCCCGTTGCCACGGTTACAGGGTGAGGTGAGTACAGCGGCGGTACTGTACCTTGTTCATCACCACAATGAAGGGCAGCCTGGTCTTGTAAAGAATACTGCAGGAACACAGGAGAGAGCAATATTAAATACCCTTCGCCTGAAACAACCTCTCAGCTTGAGGATTTCCATCATTACAGCCGATTATTTTTTGCCAACTGTTTAAACCCTCACAACAACACACAACACTGCTCATGCATGCACATGAACGTCAAGATATGGGATCTATTTGGCTGATTTAATCCTGATTCCCAGTCCTTGTGTTTTTACTGTAATTACGAAGCAATTACTGCTAATCACAAAATATTTTTTTCTTTTCTTCCTAATTTATTTTTCTGCATTTTCCCCCAATTCAGTAGCTAATTACACCCTCATTTTTTGAGAGTTTGCTGCCGTAGTCCTGATACCAGCAGTCCTGAGCACCAGCAGAACCCACCAAACCGTCACCGAAACTCCGGTATGCGCACAGGGCCACTCATATACGCAGCAAACTCGTATCGGCTTCCCTCCCCCCACCCTGGGGCGGACAGCCAATTGCCGCCTCCTAGTGGCACCCCCGGCCTATAGGCACCGCCGATGGAATCGAACCCCGGTTGCAATGGGCAGCGTCGGACATTATACGGCTACACCACCCGGGAGGCCTAACCACATTCTTACAGCCGTTTTACAATTCCAATTCCGCAAATGATCATGAATGCATGTTCTATGCAATTCCACATTTTGACCTGACTTAGTGGCCTACGACTGACTCAACAAAAGCCTCAGGTTTTCGGCTTTCAAACCACTATTGTTGCTTGCCCATAATGCCCCCACACACACACACACACACACACACACACACACACACACACACACACACACACACACACACACACAGAGAGGGATCAGCAGGGCGACAGCAGGAAACGATGGGATTGTTGTGAGTTTCACCTGCAGGCGTAGAGCATGTTGGACATGAACGTGACGGGGTTGACGCTGCGGGACGTGTCCATCACGTACACCACCACGCAGGGGAAGGTGGAGGCCTGTGTAGAAAACCTACTGCATGTCACTCTGTGACTACTTTGCACCCATTTGGCACAATACAAACTCAACCTGTACTAACTTAGCACAATACTGTACCGTACTAACTTGGCACTGTGTCACTCCATACCATATGAACTACCACACAACCAATCTGCAAAAGCAGGATGTCACTCCGTATGACTCGATTATCATTCTGCATCAGTTTCTACGAAAACTCTGTGATATCATCTTAGGGCGGTTGTATACAATGTGAGGCCTCCTTTAACAAAACAAAGTCTCTATGAGCTGAAAAAAATACCAGTGTCCTTTACAAGATATGGCTTAAAAAACACTCAAATCCAGAGACGGACATTGACTATGCACAGCGCAGTAAAATATATCAGTGGTTTGGACACGGTAATTCAATTACATTTGTTTTTTTAAAGTACAAATATCAGCATACCAGAGCTTCTGTGATGATGGTTCCAGAAGCTGACCAAGTGAAGACTTCGATCTGCCCTGGAGTGTCTATGAGGACATACCTGTTGGCAGAGATTGTGGATAAGACCATCTCTGTTGGGCTATTTCCCCCAAAATAACTACATTTATGACCATTTAGGTCTTATGTTAAAAGACCCATCTAGAGACGACAATCTCTCCTTGAACTTACTGATGATGACTCTGTTTTGCCTCAATAAACTTCATGACCTGAGAAGAAAATGTGGAGCAAAACATTAACTACTGTAGACATAAACCTTTTCTAAGGACTGAAACAAAGTTGACAACAGTGACATCTAGTGGACAAGGCAAATCATTATTTATAACACAATAAGCAGTTAAGAAGGCAATACATGCTCAGTTTTGGGTTTGGAAGCGAATTCGATCCTAAAATAAAGTTTTTGAATTATATATAAAATACATATAGAAAAACTTTCAAATGGAAAGTGAGGTCCAATCAACATTCCATTCTATTCTCAATTATATGTAAGAATAAGAGCTTATTTATCTTAAAATGGAAAATAATTAAGAAAAACCCCTTTGTCTTGTTTGTTGTGGTTAAATATTTTGATGAATTACTCCATTGCGGGCCACTTTGCATTAATGGAAAAAGGGCTGTTCAAATTAAGTGTGGTTACCTGGTCAAACCGGGTTGCAAAAAGATTCAATGAGGTGACGATGCCGCCGTTTGGACCAAGGCCATACCTGCGTTAGTGTTAAGATAAGTTTTTAAACAAGTCTAAAGCTGCACTCAAGCTCAGCACTGAAGAAATGACTTCATTTGAAAATGAAAATTATGCAAAGTCTGAAGTTATTTACATTTTTTCCCAAAAGACCAGCATATTCAGGCCTACAGGAACTAAAACAAGTTATACTGTGTTGCAGCTTTGAATCCTAGGTGGGGCACGGCCATTGTAACCTTGAGCAGGGTACTTAAACTGAATTGCTTCAGTAAATATTCAACTGCATAAATGGATTGCATGTAAACTAAACAAACCAAAAAAGGGTAGCTGTGGAAAAGCTGCGTAAATCGCTCTGGACCAGAGCATCTGCAAAATGCCTAAATGAAAATCATACAACACTTCAATGAATGTTATTTGTAGTAGAGTTGTCTGGTCCAGGGGTACAACTTCCAATAAAAAAGCGGTTAGGTTACAATGTAAATAATATGAAATAAATATATTTAAAATGTACAATTTATCAGACATTGCACGGTGTCATTGCCCACATGGTTCATTGTACCAAACTAACCATACTGAATAAGCATCACCTTGTCAGCATCTACTTCAAAACAGCATGCACCTGGAACTAACTGCTGAACTGATTCACTCAAGTGAGAAAAGGATACTGCTTCATGACTTCTTTATAGTTGACGGTGTCACGGATATCTGCAAGGTGAAAATGGAACCCCCCACACACACACACAATTGAATATATTTTACATTCGGATCAGGTCAAAGTTATATCTCATAATGTACAAATGCTGCATTCAAACCACTCATTTAATTCAAGGCATAAATGGAATCATTCTGAACCAAACATTCATAAATATCTTAGAAGAGCTTGCTAATAAATTAATGTATGGCTTGTGTCTGTACACAAACGGCACCATTAAAGTTACATAAACAGCTGATTGGTTCTAGCTACTAAAGTTAGTCAGCTGCATTCTACTGTACAAGTAGCGCCTACTACTGTGAAATAGTTTACCGATGTTGGCTGGAAACGGGACCTCGTGAACTGCGGGGTCCAGATTAATCACATACGGGGGAGTTTTCTTTGCGTGGAGATGAGCTGTGAGACGCTGGAAGTAAAGTTAACGTTAGATCGTGTCATCATCATCAGGACCAGCTTCACCATCAGCAGCAGTGCTGGCTGGCTAGAGTCAAACAAGCTAGCAAACAACCCACCCAGAGTGTTAAAACGCTATTTAGCCCAAGTTAACCCTAAACTTAATCCCGGGGCTTCACAACTGTGACTGTAATAAAACTCTGGATATGACACATGGCATTCTAATTTTAAAAGTTGGCAATACTTAGCAAGCTAACTCGTTAGCCTGGAGAAAGCTAGACGTGTGCCAGCTAGCTCGGTCTGGATCAGTAGCTATCTATATGAGCAATTTGACGTTCACAAAATATTATTTTTGACTGTAAATGGACGCAATGCTATAGCGCACAAGTCCCACTTGCCATTTGCCACTTGCTACTGCACGTTACGTTAGCTCAGCTAACCAGCAAGCTAGGCAGTGAGATTACCACTGTAATGTTAGTCAGCTAGCGTGAAAAAGGTCCAGCAAACTTAACTAAATGACAATGACGTTTGTTTATGAACACTGTTTGCCGCACAGAGACACACGCTAGCTAATTCGAGTGACGTTAGCTAACGTTAGCAGGCTAATTTGAGCTCTCTGGCTAACGTTAGCAAGCAACCCACCTGTACAAAAGTAGTTTTTCCAGATCCTGCCATACCAAGGACGATAAGACACACAGGCTTCTGATTTTTTCCCGATGAGGGCTCTTGTGCTGCACCCGCACCACCTCCTCCGGCATCCTCGCCTTGAGAATGACCCGCCATAACATCTGCTTCGCTTGAGCCACCCGGTGCTGCCGCCATGCTTGTTTTGCTTCAAGAATCACTGCCGTAAATGAACATGACTGTCGCAGAATCAACCCCCCAGGACTGGTCCAGGATCAGCTAATCCAACCCAAGTGGCAGCTCAACAAACGTACAATTTGTAAATCTGAACTATTGGGTCTAGATTTGAGACTTTATTAAATGAGTTAAGGCAACATAAAGCCAGTAAATGGCTCGTTTATCGAAGTACACAATGCAATTGTAGAGCTGTATTGCAATATCATGTATTGCAGATGGATTTTAATCATACTGTTTTGCAGATTTCAAACATCTGAGTTGTATTTGCTTCGGCTGGGTCCTCCTGGGTTCTCCGATTTGCTAATCTTTCGGTCCGCCCAAAGTTCCTGATCCGCTGATCCACAAACTATAAACATCACTTGATCCGCGCAGATGTGATGCAGGAGATCGCACAAGACCGCCTTCCAACTTCCCACAAGTCAAGTAGCCTGAAATACATTCAAGTAGCCACTAGAGGGCAGACTTCACTTAAAAGCGACACGCTCTGAACATGACAGCACAAAAACTGGGCTACTAAAGTTAAGCACTAAAAACTGCCTAACGGGAAATAAATCAACTTCGTTTTAGACATCTGAGTTCATGCCAGTTTTAAGTTCCATGAGAGAGGACATTTTACGATTTAAACTCTAAAAATTCAACTCCACAATGTATTTATTGATTGATTTACTTACCAAAATCAGAGATAAGTATAACATCACAAATCAAATAACATAAATGTTAGTGACATTTTATGAATGTCATTTTAAGTAGTTTAGTGGCAGCACTGTGCAATTGAATGTTCTGTGAAAAAACACACACACACACACACTACAGCCTTGACACTTCAAAGTCATTCTCACATTTTGGCCCTATTGGTGGGGTCATAGACTTAGCAGTTCCGGGAATGAAAATACTTTCCTTGTTTTGCGATTCCGCCAAAACCATGGAAAGCAGAATACGCCCAACATCAACTCTCACCACAGAGCAACAAGTTTGTCCTGATGTTGTTTAATTGCGTCACTCGTAAACATTACGCATACAAGAATTGTATCCTGGTGAACAGGAGTCGGCTTTGGGGAGTTCTGCGTGTAGTGATTCATAAGGGAGAGTATGCTTTGGGTGCACCTAATATTAAAGCAAGCCACTGTGCGGGGTGACAGCAGCTGTTCTCTATCAGTGATGACAAAGCAAAAAAGTGTGAGTAACCACCCATTACATTTTACATTTTTAGGCCTTTAGCAGACGCTCTTATCCAGAGCAACATACACAATTTACATTTCTTTACATACAATCCATTTATACAGCTGGATGTTTTACTGAAGCAATTCAGGTTGGGTACCTTGCTCAAGGGTACAACAGCAGTGACCCCACCTGGGAATTGAACCTGCAACCATCTGAGTTACAAGCCCAGCTCACTAACCATTACACTACACTGCCATTAACAATCAATTGAGTATGTTTATTACAGTATATTTAGATTTTCCCTTTTTTAAAGGGGGATATAATTGTTGTTTTTCACCAGAAGCTGAAGTTTGTAAAAGCATGGTTTCAGCAGCCAGAACAAATACACTGTCTGTAGGGGCTGTGAGCCCCTGTGCTGTTCAGGTGGAGCCCAAGGGATACACCTTGCCAGGTGTTCCAGGCTCTCCCGTTTTAGTTAATACATCAGACATACAAGAAGGGGTCTCTGCAAAAAGACATACTAAAATGATCATACTGCATCATTTTTATCATACGGCAATGATGCGGGGTGGTTTGTCTTCCTGGTTCGGCATCATGGAGAAAAAACACAAAGCTGCAAAGGGGCAATGTTACAACTTTAGACAGTGCTGTTTTAATACAAACACAATTACTTTTACAAGCCGAGTAATAGCTTAAGGGGAATAGGCGATATTCTTCTTTAGTTTCAACTCCAGAAGCTTCCGATTCTGGTTCAAATCAGGGTTCGTTAGTACAAGATGAGGCAAAGTTGTGCGGTTAGGCATGTGATTCTCAGTGAGCCACAAGGCCCCGAGGTGGTTTACGCACAACATTCCACAACAACATTGGACCTCGTATTAGGAGGGTCTGGTCAGTCCGTCATGTGCACAGCGTTTAATGACTTTCCCCAAACTGCAACCCTATCTTTCCTAACAACAATATGGGGGCTCGCGTTTGAGTGCCAATCTTTGTGGGAATTGATCCGTGAGTCCTGCTCTCAAAATTGACACTCAGGTTGGGCTAAAATGTACACACTCCAGGTCAGATAATTACATTGATTTGTCACAGCATGAATTAATAATTTTGAAAACTGCTGGGGCTTCTTACGATGAGCCCCCTTTTCTTCTGAAGACCTTATTTTAGTCATGAAGAGCCTCTTTTTCTGAAGAGCTTTTCTCAGCAATGGCTGACTGCTGCGGGACTCTCTGTGTACAACTTATGCATAGCTTGTCTTGTTTGGCAGTGGACTGGGGGTAGGTCTGCTGTGGGTCACGCTGTACAAGACATACAATTAGCCCACTGAGCTCAACACCAAAGGTCCCCAGGCAAGGGAAGTAATCACACTCATATTGAAGCTCCAGGGGGTGACTTCACCTTCTGTTATGGACTCACTTGGTCACACTCACGTCTCTGAACTCCATAATGGTAGGAAAGCTGTAACTACAGTAAATACAACTTCAGGACCAACTACAGTAAGTAGGAGTTCAGTTTACTACTAACAGTTTCCTGTCAGGACCTGTAATCCAAGAACAAAAAAGCTAAGTATTGAGGGCACAGATATACATGCTTAACTTCTGTATAACTGTACAGCAGGTACTGAATTTAAGTGTTTCGCTGCACTTCAGAAACTCGTCTCCTTCAGGCCTACAGGCAGATTTGTTTTTACTTTATGAACCCTAACTTGACAACACAGGAATGGAGATTAATACACAATGAATAAAGGGTTAATTAGTGTTTTACAGTTAACTGTCTTATCAACTGTAAACAATGACATGGACAATGCCATACATACAATTGTTATTTTGAGCCATTTATTATTTGTAAGATTAGTATATTATGTGGATTAATAGAGGCTAATAAACTAGCAATAAAGCTTATCAACATTTTTAATATACAATTCCATTTTAAAGGCCTGAAACCCATATGTGAACAAAATTGTGGCCATGAAAGAGTTTAATTCTTGAATTTTTACAAAACAAAGTTTCTCTCATTTGTACTGTGTTGGACGGTGATCATGGTGATCTCTAGGTGATGACTTCACTGACTGATGAACCTACTGCCGTGAACAGAACCTACTGCCTACAACAAGATGGACAGACATTCAGTGACAGACGGCAGCAGGGTGACAGACACACATGCCTTTGAACCAACGTTCTGAAGGAACTCCTCCTCAGAAACTCCCCTGCACTTCATGCTTCAAAATACCAGTTGGTTATAACTTGTATGTCCCATTGTAGTTATTAAGGCTTAATAAATTGTTAATAACCGTTGCTAGCGTTTTTTTTTGCTGTTGTTCTTTCTTTTTTAAGCAGGATCTTTGTTATAGTAAATCAGGACATTTCTGAACTGCTGCCACCCAGTGGTATACATGGTAGTGCTCTTACCGTTTGAGGACAATTACCCTGGATTTACACCAAAAGTGGCAGGCTCTGCTCTTGCTGAAAGTCTTTCAGTGAAGACAGGTGGCAAGGCGTGATTTTGAACTTGTTGGCCTTTGCGCAAGTTGAAAAAATGGCACTGCATTTTCCTGTGCCGAATTCATCAAAAGTACGTTCACAAATGATGTTCCTCAACTGCATGCGGCATGATATTTACATATTTATGTGAACTGTTTTAAAAAGAGGTTTCCTGAGAATGCTCTGCCTTCAGGAACACTTTGTACAGCGGCTGAAGACGGTCTACGAGCGTGAATGGACAAGGGTACTGCCGGGAGAATGAGCAACCCCACAGAAACATCTTAATGTCATGCTGCCCGGAGCCAGCTGAGGGGTGACGGAGAGCGGGAAATTGTGCTTTGTGTAAGTCCAGGGCGATGGAGTGCTCAGCATCGCAGACTGAAGACGAACTGGAACGCTGAATCACGCCGGAGTGGTGAGGCCGTAAAAAGTCACCACCGGCTGTTTAGATCCTCTGAAGAAACACATGGCGACGCGGGTAATGAGAGAAGAACAGTCCCTTCTCATTTTAACACTCACGTTTTCTGTGTTCCTTGCATATGTGATTACTGCCATGCTTTCCCTTCATTGTTGTTTAACCCTTATAAAACGTGGTTCGGGAGATGAAAACAAAAACCTGCTGATGTTTGCTTTGAACTCATTTAATGGTGCTTCACACGTGGCTTCGATCAGTGGCACACCATTGCTACCCACCGCACAAGAGCACTAATATTACTCCCTGCAGTGCACGCAGGGGCAAAAATACACCTTCCTGAAAATATTATTATTATTATTAATAATAATAATAATAATAATAATTCTAATGTGTGCACATGCACTGTAGTCTTATCTTTGGGCTTAACTGACACTAATAACAATAATATGAATAATGGATTAGCTGCATTATGAATGATGAGTTATTAGTCATTCTGAATGGTAGGGTTCCCTCCACAGTGCATGCCAAAACAAAAACATCTTCTTGCAATGAATAATAATAATGATAATATTAATACACTTTGTATTGGCAGCATTATAAAGGCGTTCTGTTTACTGAGTAAATGTTTTTGTTTTAGCTTTCATGGACTAACAGGGCCATATTAAGCAAACATAAAATCATTTCTTCCCTCCAACTCTGGCCCTAGTGTTCTTTCACTCTTCTCTCCTTTACCAAAAAAAAAGAAAACGTTTGCAGGAGGCAAGCTGAGGCATTCCGTGAAGTTCAATTCCATGTTGCACTGCAGGAAATGTGATGTGTGTCGTGTTCAAATTATCTTGAAGGGATGATTGAAGGGATTCGTTTTGAAGTGCTAGAAATGAGGATATATGTTTCATATTTCAAACGTGACAGGACGGTCATGCACAGCGCTTTTCGAGCACACCTGGAGTAGACCCCCATGGGAGGCAATGGCAAGCCAGACAAGCTTTTCAATATTGTACAAATATTTACTAAAGATATTTTTCTATCCTCACGTACGTTCACGTATAATTATTCAGACCGTCACAGAATCCCATAAAACTGTCAGCAGCACTTGCCTGCAATAATAGGCACTGTGGGTGGATCGTAAGCACATCTGTTTGGAGTGTAGAGTTTATAACCCCTAATACAAAGCTGTGGAACGCACAGTACAAATCTATAGCTGCAAGTGCAAAGAAAAAATAAACTGCGAGCACTGCAAACCAAATGTAAGCCACATACTTTATAAGTGACCAGATTCAATGCTGAAAATGTATCTATATTATTTGTGTAGAAGATTAGACTAAAAACACATTATCACATATCATGGTGTACTATTTTTGACTTCCCCCTGACCCCCGAGGGGCTCTTGAGTGTCTACAGGTTTCTGTTGTTGCCAGGCACCAGATCCTACTCATGACTGTCTCGGGTGAACCTTTTTAGCTTCCCACCCTCACATTCAGAGTGTCAGTAGTTTACAGGGCACCAACAACCCCACTGAACTGTGGCTCTTGCAGGCTAGAGCTGGAGTTCACTATAGCTCTGCCTGAGGCATTATGGCTTAAGGCTAGGGCTACTGTGTTCCAATCGTAAATTGTGAAGGCGCTGATTATAAAACCAGTTGTTTCACCTATTGTTAAGCTGTAAAGAGACTTGCTAACTGGTATCAAGATTTATGTCTGACTTTATTATCAGCTCAGGTAACATCATAAAGCTCTGAACAGGATGTGGAATTCATATAGTGTTTTTAAAAAAATCCATCCCAGTGTAATTATGGTCTGAGTGCAACAGGAAGTCTTGAGGATCCTTTTGATGAGATGGTACTCGATATGAAATGCGAATAGAATAATGAAACTCTCCCTTTCTTGGGGTGGAGTTGGTGAAGCCGCTTGCCACAAGTGCATGCCCAATAGCCTGGAAGTTGTGCCTGGGCTATGTCACTGTCCATCTATTACTGGGAGTCCACATTAGCAGGACACAATTGTCTTTGTCTCACCAGAGGTAGGGCGGGTTTTGAGTGAGAAATAAAGCTAATTTCTGATCTGTGCTAGCTCTCAACCATAGTACTGTGTGGACTACAGTGTGCAAAATAGTCAATGGCTTGCAGGTGAGTGCAATGAAGGAGCGCGGTGCTCCTTGCATTGGTGTGGGTAGGGTAAAAATGTAAAAAGAGGAAATCACACCCATTTTCATGATGCTTTTGTGACCGGTGTCTTTCTGCGTTGTGTTTCTTTTTTAAAATGATTCGTCCAGTGAGGAGGCGGACAACTTATTTCTTTCTCTGATTGTTTATTCATGCGGTATTCTAACGAGTTAAACCGCAGATCCAGCTCTTCTCACTTTTGGCATTCCCGGGAAGAGACAGGGGGGGGGAAAACCCAAGGTTATATAGGGCGATATGACAGGAAATCGGGTCACAGAAGGAGGGACTCCGAGTTTCCCGGTAAATACATTAGCCCATTAAAATAAATTAATAAAACGCATGTACATAATAAAATAACAAATAAAAGAATACAGATTCTGTGTAATTATATCAAGTAAAAACAGCAATGTTACATTCACCCCCCTAGAATTACACAAAAATCTGAATCATACCAAAAACCTTAATTACCCACCCACAAACAAACCACAACAAACCAATACCCACAACTTGCACATAGTCAGCAATATCTGCTACCTACTAAGGTTAGGAGGGCTACAAAACTGGCCCGGCGCCAAGCCATATCTGAAAGCCACTCCATAGACAAAATAAGGTGCCATTTACACCTCACAGAAACAGGCATAAAGGAGGGTGGGCAACCCGCAAAAAAAAAAAAAAAAAAAAAAAAAAAAAATCAAACAAAAAGGAGAGAGAATCAGGTCTCCATATCTAAACATATCATGCCTAGAACAAAAGGGAGAAGGACTGAGGAGCAACACTAAACCGTGGCGTAAACTGTACCATGGTTTCAATGAACCTACGAACTGGCCTCACTACCCTGCCATACCTAGAGCGAACACTATTCTCTGGGCCCTGAGGTAGGATGCCAGTGAGGGGAAGGGCATGGGACAAGGGAACGGGTGGCGGTGAGGGAAGAGCAGTAGCATCGGTGGGAGGGGACACTCACTGTCGGGAGGAAGCACGCCCGACAGATACACCATTGACACTCTCCACCTCTGCAGTGCAGGACTGGTCACAGACCCATGAAGCTGTGCGGTTACGTTCACTCACGTTCAGCCAAGAGGATGAGTCAACCACAGAGTGCTCGGCCACACTTTCTGGCTCTGACACCGCCGCTTCAGGATCAGGTACGTTACTGGGGTCATGGGATACTGTGTCAACACTCCGAAGGTCATCCTCTGCAAACAGCGTATTGTCAAGAGGGAGGAAGTTGACTGCAAGCAGAAGGTTTCTGTGGACGGTCCTCACCTGACCATCGCGGTCTCTGATCTTGTAGATGTGGAACTGTGGCTTGGAAGCAACGACAGTGTAAACAGCCGGTTCCCACCTGTCGGCTAGCTTGCGTTTTCCTCTACCGCTTTTGTTTGCCACGAGGACCCGGTCACCAACAGAAAGAGGTAAGCCCTTGACTTTCTTGTTGTATTGGTCAGACTGATGTTTCTGTTCCACAGACGAGTGTCTCTGAGCCAGCAGCATAGCAGATTGGAGATCGGTCGCCAGGGACTTCACGTATGCATTGTAGTCACAGACGCAGTCATCACGCAGGACGTTCCTGAACAACAGATCAACTGGCAGGCGCGGGACCCTCCCAAACATCAAATAGAAAGGGGCGAAGCCAGTCGTCTCATGCTGCGTGCAGTTATAGGTAAAGGTCATGGTTTGGATCATCTGGGGCCATTTGTGCTTCGACCTTGGCGGCAGGGAGCGCAACATCCCACCCAGAGTGCGATTGAACCTTTCGGTGCCACCATTCCCCATAGGGTGGTAAGGGGAGGTCCGGGACTGTCCGACTCCTGCCAACTCCAGGAGCTCTGCGATCAGCTCGCTCTGGAAGTTAGCCCCCCTGGTCAGAATGGAGGCGCTGTGGGAAGCCATACACGCAGAAAAAGTTGTCCCACAGCTTTTTGGCCACTTTCTTCGCAGTTTGGTCTTGACAGGGGAAGGCATGTGCTAACTTTGTGAAATGGTCAGTTATCACAAGGACATCCACAGACTTGTTGTTGTTGTCCTCAGCAGACCAAAAGTCGATGCAAACCAGTTCCAGCGGAGCGGAGGTTGTAATGCTCTCCAATGGGGCTCTGGCTGCTGGCTCTGGAGTCTTGCTGAGGACGCACCTGGCACAGTTCCTGACATAGCTCCGCACATCCTTCTCCACATCATACCAGAAAAAGCGCTGACGGACAAGAGACAGCGTACGAGGCTGACCCTGGTGACCAGCCAGGTCGTGAACGCCAGCCAAGGCCTGCGATTTCAGGGAGTCCGGCAGAACAAACTGGAACCTCTTGTGCTTGGTCACTGGGTCCCTCGTGACCCTGTACAGGATTCCATCCAGAGCGGTAAGTTTGTCCCATTGCTTCAGAATCCGCATCACCATCTGGTTCTCCTTGTCTCGCTCACGTCTAGAAGGTCTCCGCTTCCTCTCAACAAAGTGTAAAACTCTGTTGATGGTTGGATCTTGTCTTTGGTGGCTCTGCAGGTCCGCCGACGAGAGAGAGGAGAACATGTCTAGGCCAGGAGGAACTAATTGGCTAAGGTGACCAGCCAGAGAAGCAGCCCTCTGTTTCAGGCCGGAGTCCCAGTCGCCACAGGAGGAAAGGAGAGACGACACTTCCTCCTCGGACAAGGACATGCCACCAGTAGCACACAGGGAGGGATTCTCAGCTGACTGAGGCAGACATGTCACATGGAATGCATCCTGCACACAACTGTCGTTGACACTGCACACCTGTTCCAGCAATCTTGAGTAGGGCTCTGACAGGAGACGCCGGCCTAGAGGTTTGACAAAGGGAGTTCTGCTGAGAGCATCAGCCACCACATTCAGTCGCCCGGGACATGTTTGATCTCAAACGAGTACGGGGACAGTTTAGAGACCCATCGCTGCTCACAGGCGTCCAACTTCGGCTTCGTCATGATGTATGTGAGCGGATTGTTGTCAGTCCAGACCGTAAACTTGTGGCCCTTGAGCCAGTGGCTGAACTTGTCACACACGGCCCATTTCAAAGCGAGGAACTCCAGCCTGTGGGCAGGGTACTTTGCTTGGCTGCGACTGAGGGACTTGCTAGCGAATGCTATGGGTCGGGCCTTGTCTTCGCCGGCAGGGACCTGGGATAACACTGCTCCCAGCCCATCCAGAGACGCGTCAGTAGAGAGGATAAACGGCCTGTCAAAATCTGGATGAGCCAGAACCGCACAGTGAAGCAGTGCAGACCCCAAGTCCTCAAAAGCCCTATCACAAGCCGGATCCCAGTCCTGCGGAGTCAGCGTGCGGAATGTTCCCGCCCTCCTGTTCCCTCCAGAGCCCTTCAACTTGCGCTTCTGTCCTCCCGTCAAGGCAAAGAGTGGTTTCGCGATAGTTGAGCAACCAGGGATGAAGTGCTGATAGTATAGCACCATGCCGAGAAAAGATCTAACTTTTTGCTGAGAGGGTGTGCAGCCATCAGCATCCATTAGATCCTCTTTCCGGAAGCCAGAGATGACAGCAACCTTCTCCTGGTCAACAGAGACTCCACTAGCATCAACTATGTGACCAAGAAATCTCACCGACTTCCGTAAGAAGTTACACTTCTTCTGTGAGAGCTTCAGGTTGTTGGCTCTGAGTCTGGAAAAGACCACCTCCAGCCGCCTCAGTGCTTCCTCCTCCGACGGAGCAAACACCAGTAGGTCATCCAAGTAGCAGAGGAGACTGGAAAAGTTCAGGTCGCCGAAGATGCTGAACATCATGCGCATGAAGGACGCTGGACTGTTGCACAGACCTTGGGGAAGCCGATTATATTCATACAAGCCCATGGGTGTTGTGAAGGCTGTGAACTTCCTGTCAGACTCATGGAGCGGGACGTTGTAGAACCCTGATGTCAAGTCCATGGTACTAAACAGGGCGTTTCCTCCAAGGGCAGCAAGGCAGTCCGCCTGATGGGGCAACGGGTGAGCGTCCTTGATGGTTTTGGCGTTGAGCCATCGAAAGTCCGTGCAGATCCTCAGGTCTCCGTTCTTTTTCCAGACCATCACCAGAGGGGAGGCATACTCACTGAGCGATTTACTGATGATGCCTTTCATCTCCATGTCCGACAGCACCTCTCTCAGCTGTTGGTAGTGGCCAGGAGGAACACGGCGATAAGGCAGACGGAAGGGGCGGTCATCAGAGAGGCGGATACGGTGGACGAACTCCTTCGCCTCTCCACAGTCAAGCTTATCTCTGGAGAAGACATCTTGGTAAGAAAGCACAAGCTCAGCCAACTTCCTCCTACAACTCTCAGACACTTCACAGCCATCAACATTGATGTCCACCAAGCCACAGTCCTTCAGTAGCTGCACGGGGTCTCCAGCTGACCGTGGAGACGCAGTAGGTGGGTCGGAGAGGCCGCACTGCGACCTGCACAGCCCCTGAGTGATCGGCAAATCCTCCACAGCCAGGCAGGGGAAAACATCGGCTATTTTGGCATTTCGGCGCAGTGTTATGGCTCTCTGTGTTGGGTTCAACACCTTGACAGGTATCCAGCGGTCCCCCACATGGGTGTCACAACACGTCCCACCAGAATATTTCTGGGTGTCGAGCGTGCGAAGTTGGCTCCACCATAACGGTGCTCCCTGGTGAGATAGGAGACCTGCTCGGCAACTTCCCCAAACCACATACTCGCTGAGGAAGGAGAGTGACAGCCTGTTTCAGTTGCACGGTCCCCACAACATCTGGCAGTTCTGGACCCGACCACCGGGAGATACAGCTCAGCAGCTGGAGGAACTGCTCACAATCAGGATCAGAATTACTTGAGGAGACAAGTTCCCAATACTTGTCAGTTGATTTCATCTTCTGAATGATAGGTCTGATTACATTGCTACCTACAATAAGCTCATCTCTTTGCCCTGGGACAACAAAGGTTGGAACAGCGAACTTAAAGCCGTAAACATCAATATCCAGTTCATAAATGCACTTCGGTTTTGTCATAAGACCACCACAGCCAACGAGGATGACATTACTCGGCACTGGCTGGGGACAGGGCAGAACACTAGCATCTCTGAGCTTACCCTCCGCTCCTTCACTGAGCGTACAAGACATGCTGCCTGAATCTAGCATACCCCTTAACACAGACTGGCCACTAACTGTAACTGGGGCATAAAACAACTCACTAGCCCCCTCTACCCTCTGAGAGCCTGTCAGTATGACTGTCTTATCTCCAGGGAATGCACTACAGGTCTGAGCATAAATCGAATGCATGTTTGGTCCTTCACTGAGGGTGAAATCACTATTGCCCCTGCTACCCCTCTCATCACACGGGCACTCTAGTTTAAAGCCGCATCAGAAGGAGAGCGCTCCGACGTAACTGGGTGCTGGGGGGACAAAGGGCATTCATTTTGAAGTGTCCAGGCTTATGGCAGTTAAGACAAAGCCTGTATAGCCTGCAGTGCGCAGAAGTTGTGTGGCTACTGTCACCACACACTGTGCACGGAGAGCTGGGCTGGACGCGGGTATGTTGAGGCCCTCTGGAATAGCCTCCTGGCCGGCGAGAAGAGTCCCAGGGCTGGCGGGAGTAGGTCTGGGACTGGTGAGGTGCTTGGCCTGCATTAGCCAGTGATGCAGTGCAAAGAGACAGAACCTTGTCAAACAGAGCGGCAACCTGCTGGACGTTCGCATCAGCAGTAGGCACAGGGGAGATGAGAGAGACTGAGCGGCCCACCCAGGGAGTTGCTGGGGCTGACTGGGTACAGGAGCACAGGCAGTGGCAGGTGTGGGAGAGACAAGTGGAGGGGTTACCACGACAGGAAGCTGGTGCTGCATGCCACAGTGGGGAGCCGGGACCGTCGATTCATGCGTGCACGTTGAGATGTTAACTGCATGCTGGGCACAGGCAGCGGTGCTCCTCAGACTCCTCACATGACCATCCAATCTCTCCTGAACTTCAGCTGCTGTCCACAACTCCACAGGCTTGAACTGAAAATACACTGCTAGGCCGGGATCAGGGCAGTGACAGATAAACATCATGACAACCTCAGCACTGGGATCCTCAACACCTTTGCCACGCCTGCGGAGGCACTCATCTGCAACATCGATGGCTTTGTTCAGTCTAATCCAATAATCCATTACACTCTCAGAGTCACGTGGCATAGTTGCATAAAAGTCCTTCATAGGCATGCTGGAGAATGTGATCTCACTGAAGTTGCGCTTGAGAATGTCGACTATGGTGGTGGGAAGCTCAGCTGGACTGACCCTAGGACAACTGCGGAGTGATACTTTCACCACATCCCTTGCTCTACCAGCCAGCCTACTCATTATTAGGTCAGATCTCTCACTATCAGAGCTGCAGGCCACCCTGTTCATGTAGCTCTTCATCATGTCTTCCCACTCATGAATGGAGAACGGCTCAGATTGGTCACCTCTGTAAAGAGGGGGGGGCCTGGATTCTTGTTGTACTACAACTTTAAGCTGTGTGGGATCAACAGTCACATTCTGGCTGCTTGGGGACTGGGGCTGGGGACTGCTGGGCAGGTGCATGGTGTGAAAAGTGGCAGCGATATTGTCGCTAATATGCTTAGCTAAATCAGTAATAACACTGCCTAACATGTCTGTAGTAACAACCTGGGGGGATGTCTGTGGAATCGGGTGGGGCGGGTGTGCGATAGGTGTTGAACTGGCAGAGGGACCTGACATACATAACACTGACTCATCAGTCCCACGGCCATAGGTAACGTCAACAGGACACACAGGCCTACCCCTCCCATATCCAAATGACAAGACTGACTGTCCCCTCCCCACACCATAAATTACATTATGCCCACTAGAGGAAGGACTGGGAGCTATGCTGAAAATATCCCTGCTAGACATGTCTCAACAGTGTAATCACAAAAACGAAATAAAAGTAATTAAATCACAGTCAAAACATCTATGGCTCTAAATTCCCTTTACCAGGATCACAGAAAGTAATACTTAATATACAAATAATTAATAATAATAATAATCAGTTATACAAATAAACAGTACAATTCGTAATTTATCAAAACGAACTCCCTTCCCCCCCGCACACAATTGTCACAACTCCACGAGGTAGGCTATTAGCTAGCTAGCACATGTAGCACAACTAGCCCAGCAAGCTAACGGTGATACCCAGGTTGGCGCGGGGCAGGCTGAAGAAGGCGCAGCAACAGGCTGGTGTCCACGGCGGCCAGGCGACGACGGATCGGACAAGTCGAACGGCATCAACCCTTCCCCCAGAACACAATTGTCACAACTTAACGAGGTAGGCTGTTAGCTAGCTAGCACATGTAGCACAACTAGCCCAGCAAGCTAACGGTGATACCCAGGTTGGCGCGGGGCAGGCTGAAGACGGCGGCAGCAAAGCGGCGACGACGGATCGGATGAGTCGAACGGCACCAAGTGTGACCGGTGTCTTTCTGCGTTGTGTTTCTTTTTTAAAATGATTCGTCCAGTGAGGAGGCGGACAACTTATTTCTTTCTCTGATTGTTTATTCATGCGGTATTCTAACGAGTTAAACCGCAGATCCAGCTCTTCTCACTTTTGGCATTCCCGGGAAGAGACAGGGGGGGGGAAAACCCAAGGTTATATAGGGCGATATGACAGGAAATCGGGTCACAGAAGGAGGGACTCCGAGTTTCCCGTAAATACATTAGCCCATTAAAATAAATTAATAAAACGCATGTACATAATAAAATAACAAATAAAAGAATACAGATTCTGTGTAATTATATCAAGTAAAAACAGCAATGTTACACTTTCATAGAGCAAAAATTCAACCAGCCCTTGATGAACATTCAACATTTGGGCAACATAACGGTGCAGACGGGAGGAGGTTGTCTGTGGCATCTCAAAGTCTGTGACTTCAAAGACTGGACCATGTGGACTATGAGTGTGATGACACATTTTAAACCCCATGTAGATCTGTCATGAAGGCCTGGACAGTGGATGTCACCGGCCGACAATATTTAGTAGTTTAGCCTTTTGAAGATTTTTTTTTCTTTTCTTAACAGGATGTGTCTGGTGACCTTCCTCTTTGCTGATGCTAGGTTTTTGAATCTGGGACAATGGTTTTAAATATTTTTAAATATACTCTTTTTAATATTTTCCCGGTCGTGATGATGAGCCATTGCTCTGATGTTATCTCCAGCACTTTTCATCGAAGTGTGCCATTTCCCTGCAATGAACCATATTTTGAATCACTTTTAAATAACTGATTTTGGTTGTTTTACCTACTGTTTTGGAGGGCATACAACGTGGGTCCACCATGTCCTATTGTGGCCATGGCAATTTGCCATTTCCCAAGCAAAAGACGTAATAACAATGGCTCCTTTGAGCTGTCAGTTTGGTAGGGTAGCCTTAATTGTTTTCTGGGTTTTGCAAAGCACGTTTTTACTTTTCATATTTTCATATAAGTTTAGAACACAGCTAGTTTTTTTCTGTTTTGCGTCATTTGTTTGGTTGCAGTCATTTTTATTATTTCTTTGCTCTTTGATTCACCCCATTACCTCATCATATTCACCATTGTACTGTGTAAATAAGCACCTTCCTTCGTTGGAACATCATGTCTCACGTACCTTCCTGTTGCCCCCTTTTTGAAACAGACTTTCTCTGAGTATAAACCGGGGATTCGGACTCCTCTGGTCGATCGGGCCACCTGCAGGTTGCCTGCGCAATACCTGGACGAAGTGGTGTCCTTCAGCGCAATGCAAAAACTGCACACCATCCAGTGGACCGCGGAGTGAAAACAAGCAGCAGCTGGCGGTGCTAGTCTGCACTCTCCCGGATCGACAGAGGACACGGCAGCGATAGCGCTCTTCAACAAAAATAGAGTTGGTCAGTCCGAAGTGGAGAATAAATATTAAATATACATACAAATTACCAAAATAAGTGGATAACAATTGGTTCTGAAAATAAAGAACAGATGCAGTGCTATGGTGGCCTTCGATTATGGCCGAAGTGCAAACAAGGTTTTTATTATGTGTGGGAGCTTGCTGACTCCCCAGCTACTTCTATTTAAGAGCCGTCCCAAATCTGGAGTCAGCTTCGGCTACTGTGAGGTTGTTGGGGCGGTCGGAATTTATATTTTGGCCAGTTAAAATATCCAGGCTCTAAGCCACAATTCACTGTCAAGAGACAGACACATTTACTTGATTTTTATAACTGTCAATGTTTTTTTGTTTTTTCTGCACTGCATGTTTTCTGCACCAATGAACAGCAATTTCTCTGGAAAAAAAAGGAATTCAATATCATTCCTTGGTAAAACGTTTTGTTAATGTCCCATGAATTAGCCATCAATAAAACATATATTAATGCTATTAACATGAACTGTATTTCACCGCCTGTTAATAAGCCTCTATCCTAAAGTAAACGCTACCCACCTCTACCCTTGTCTGTGTTAATGTTTTGCAGTGACTTTCCAAAAGCCATTTGGGGTGTGTGATGTCTTCATTTTGACAGTCATTTTAGAATATGCTAATGAGGGAATCAATCAACATTTTTCCCTTACCTTTGCTTACAAATAAATGTAAGGGATACTTTTTTGAATGTAAGCAAATGAGCAATTACGTCTTTTTTGACCATTGTTGAACTTAGCAAATATATTTTTTAAAGGGAAAAAAATGAATTGTGAATCGATTAAATTGAAATGAAATTGAAGTTAAGGACAGCAGTTTACTAATGAATTATTGGGAACATTTTTGTGTCCATTTCTCTGACTAAATGATAAAGATTTGGCACAGGAAGTAACAAATTCAGGGCATAATGAACTGATGACACTAATGTCCCCCACCCTTCCCCAGCCGCCATAGCTAGCAAATTAATGAGGACCTTATAATAAAGTGTTACCTAAGCCGTTTTTCCGGCAAGAAATTCCAGTAACACCATGTCTTTCACTGCATCACTGACAGTTTTGCATCAATGACCCTTTTGCATTGACCTCCTGGTAGGCTGGCTCCATATCCCAGGAACTCAACGGGTGTGAGCTTCCTTGAGGGCCCAGCATGACCCCCCCCCCCCCCTCCAGCGCTTCTTCTGAAAGGTGTCTGCAGGTCCCGCAGACAGATTCCGTCACTGCATCCATGGGTCACAGCACGGCGTCCACGTGTCGCAGCTGAGACAACAAATACTCTTAACGAGGGGGAGCATTCACGGCTGATCAATGACCTCTGACCTCATTAATCCTCCCCGACACCTTGCGTCCTTCCTCACAGTGCGAGAGTGCCCTCACATGATGCCCTTTAACCAGTAATCCTATGGATATTTAAGGGGCGTGACACAGAGACATTAACCTGTATAGGGCAAGGGGTTATGGACACAAATCCTTTAATTCCAATGAGCCTTAGGTATGATACTCCTCCACCAGGTGCAAATTGAGGTTATCTGGCAGTCTTACAAAGACAAGCAGTTTTTAAAGCACAATAGACAGTTTTAAGTGGAAATACATTTTGTTGTCACTGCAAGCTTCAGCATTTCAGTATTCAGCATGTTCAGCATTTTCAATAAATCATAAAATATCATCCAGTCAGAGGACAGAAGACCATAACATGGACATTCAGCAAGACTATGACAGTTTTAACGAATGTGAATTAAAGAGAAATGGATGCCTCTGGTTCAGGTTGTTTTGAGGCCTCTCAAAGGTTGCTTTTTATGATGAACTATTTTACAAAATGAACTCCTTGTGTGGCATGGGCATACCTTACAAATACTAGAGCCTACAATAAGTTACAGTAAAACAACACAATTGATAAAAAAACGTTTATGAGACAATACAGACAATACAGTAAAACGACTACATAAGAAAGGCACTGCATCCCAGTCCTTATCTGATTAAGAAACATGTCTCATTTGCAAGCTTCAAGCATTTAAGTGAACACAAAACTTGCAAGGGCTCTCTTGGTTTTAATAGATGGACAATGTAGTCTACAACCTGATGGCAGATGTTTATATTGGATGTTTGCAGATTGAGTGAGGTCAGAAATGATTGTCTCTCCCTTCTTGCATGTCCATGTTACTGTTTTCTGTAATGTAAATCTAGCAACGCTCATGTTTCAAGTACTGAAGAACAGATAGCATATTTTATCTCTGAGTGCTGAGTGGCTGGATCTGTAACCAACAGTGTGCAGGGGAAATGTCCAAGTGAAGCCAAGCTAAACAATGGATAGCTCTGCCGATGACAGGCCCACTGTCATTATAGGGAGCGTTTGGAGTTTGTTTGCCCTTGGTGTTTGGAAGGGAGCCTTGTGACACTGCCAGCACACATCCTGTCTGACTGTTTCTGCAGGTAGAACTGGTGTTCAGCTGCAGTAATAGACTAGGTGTCTATTCAGTCAAATTAATATGCCTTTGAATATGAACAGAAATATGAATGCACTATGGGTCCTATTCAGAGTTGGCCGACTTAAGAACCTGCTTAAGTTCCTCCTGTTAATACAGCAGTTGCACAGAAAACAGCTGTTCGTATTCAGAATTCTGCTACCGGACTGTAGAGGGTGCTACACCCAGGGTTCACCCCAGCCGACCCACTCACCCTCACACACACCCTGCCAGGGACAGCACGGATGGCACTGGTGCAGCATCCCAATCTCAGAGAACTTACCTGAGACCGAAAAGCACTCAGCAGCCACACCACAGCAGTAGTGACCAGCCAGCTCACAGCTTCTGCACACCACCAACCGCAAAGCCTGATGACCCCAGGACAAATACACTCCCACAGAGCAGGGCAAAAAGAAGCTCTTTCATTATGGTCGCGAACACATTTTTTTGGTGGTAAATCCATGTTTATACTCACTCCTATTCTGTCTTGTGCTAGCTAGCTACATAGCAAAGTATGTCTGCTGTTTTCAGTTGTATTTTCAGTGCTAATATAGTTGAATTGCTAGCTAGCAGTGATCTTGGATTGCATGGTTCTAAACGTAGCTATGATGGTATAAAAAAAACTATCTTACCACTGGCAGGTTAGCCACCGTTCCAGTGGCCTTAAACTAATAATTGACACAACAGTAGAAAGCAGTATCTAACTTAAAAATAAAAAAATTGGTAGCATCTCCTGATCTGAAGAGGTCAAAAACCTTTTGTCTGATACTTTCAGGGGGTTCTTTGCCTTTCACCATGATGATGGCTGACCACAATATTTCAAGCATGTGTTCCCTCTGTACAGGATTAAATGTAAAAGAATAGTTAGGGGAGTGAACACTTGTGATCCAGACGTTTTCTGGAAACAAATATATATTAAAACAAAATGTTTTTCTGAACAATTGTATCAGTATTGTAGGTTGTGTGCATTTTTGAGCATAACATATACCTTGTTACTTATAGTTTATTTTATACTATCTCTTTTGTTCATTTTCATCAAGGGTGTGAATAAGAACGGGAGATCCCAGCACATGTGGATTTTCTCAGCAAGAAAATGTGCAATACTGTTTTCTAAGGTTATAATTACACACTAACATGTTCCCATTTCCCCACATAAAATAAAATAAAACTAATCTGTAATATTATAATAACTTTATTTATAAAGTATAAACTTTTCATGCAGTACATTTTCGCATTAATAAATTATGTTTTAAAATGATCATCAATGATCACGTCAGAAAATAGGGTATGACAATCAGTCAGAAGTCTCCAGCAATTATCAGTTCATCAAGTTTTAACACCAAAGGCTGTAAGAATTCAGAATACTAGACAAAATCACAGGTGCATAGCAATTGCTAACTATAGCAGCTAGCTAGCCAGCTACCGACCGTCCTGAGGACATGAATGTCCAAGCAAACAGTTGCGAACCCCGTGTGTATGGTAATACACTCGCACAGTTGGACGGACTCACGCATAGTGTTGAGTGTCTGCCTGTACTCCCAACAGCAGACACTCATTATGCGTGGTCATCGCAACAGTTGTTGCAGGCGCACCTACAACAGAAATATCGTTTTCCCACTTTTGCTATTGATTTGAGTTAACGTTATAGTGTTCACTTTACCAGCGCAGCTAAGCTAGCTAGCGCCTATATTACAATGACGATGTGTTTATAATTATATACTATAACTGAGCTATGTAGACTTATAAAAATTAGCTAGCTAGCTACTTGTGATTAAAACAAAAGAAACGGAAAAGACGTAGACATGCAAAATGTCGCTAACGTTAGCTAGGTAGGTAGCTAGCTGCTTTCCCTATGAATATCGCAAAACGGTATAGCTAATTATTTTAAAAACCGTCACGTGTGATAGAACACATAGCAGATGGTTTGTCGTGTTGATTAATAAAGTTATTTCTAAGAGTGTAGAATATTGTAGTTGCTATGCGCTCAATGCATTTCAGTACAGTGTAAGGGGGCGTTCACACTGCGGAGCGTTTGCTCGCGGAAAGTCATTATTCCCTAGGGGAGGACGCGGAATGAGCGCTCATAGACCGTTGCGACGCGACTCGCTCATTTTTCCGCTAGCGTATTGGCGCGAAAAGTTGAAAATAGTTCAACTTTTGCGGAGCAGCTCTGCGCATCAACTGTCACTTCACGCCAGGTGACCAATCAAAACGAAGGGGGTTTGTTGACGCGTTGCATACTGGGGGGAAAAATGGAGGATGATCTGAGGTCCAGTATGTATCACAACATCATTTAAAAAAACCATGCGTGGAGAAACGTCGGTTTTCTTGTTGGGCTCTCTGGTTAGTATACTTTAATTATTTATCTAGTTAGGATATCATTTATATCGCTACTGAGGTTAACGTCCATAGCCGTAGCATTGCTAGCTCGTAACGTTACTCCCAAACCATCTAATCTCCCAACTTGTTTCTGACCTCAACAAGACAGCTATTAGTGAAATATCATCATAGCATTTTATGCATACATTTTATGTGCTAACTGTCGAGTTATTAAATGCATTTGTACGTTAGGTTACTAACAGGTGCTCATGCATGCTGTTAACGTCCATATAGCCATCAATTCATTGCTAGCTAACGTTACTCCCAAACCATCTAATCTGCCAACTAGTTTGCATGTGCTAAATGTCGAGTTATTAAATGCATTTGTAGGTTACTAACGGGTGCTCATGCATGCTGTTAATGTTATCGTTTTCCCATGTGGGAGTCTCCAAGCCCATCTGAAATGACTGTTTTGGCGGGGAATTTTTGCTAGCTTACTAGCTAGCTATATTATCCACACATTCTTCAATAAACTGAACGTTATACCACTGATCATAATAAGGTTAACGTTATGGCTATCCATAAAATGTAATATTATTAATTAATGGATTGTTAACGTTATGGGCATAACGCTATTTATTCATCCATCCAGTGAATTGTAAGGTAAGGTAGCTAGCTAAAGGAAAACATAATCCATATTTTTGCTAAATGTGTTGTAGTACTTGTAACATATTTTTTATGGATAAAGGCGTGAAGTTCGCTTGCTAGCTAGCTTTGCGAAATGTCAACAACACAGCCACGATTCGAATTTGTTTGATTTTGGTCACCTGTGGCAACTAAAAACGAGCACTGCGCCTCCGCGAGTCCCAGCTCTGTGTTCACAAAATATCCAAAGCAGAGCGCATCGCCGATTTCAGGCAGAATACGCTCCGCAGTGTGAACGCCCCCTAACGCCACAATCCCCTCTTCCGTTCTCTCTATGACATGTTGATCTGACTCGTGCTTTTCCGACGCAGTTTATGTAGACTTCGGGGATTGGGCTTTTTTCGCGGTTACTTTTTCAAAAAGCTCTTAAAATAGAAATTTGAAGTGTATACTTGCATTGGGAATTCTGTTCATAACTATTACACAATTCGATTGTGGAAAAGCACAGTCCGTCTTGAATGCACATCTTGTAAGTCGCTCTGGATAAGAGCGTCTACTAAATGCTTAAAATGTAAATGTAATGTAAAATAGATGGCCATGCCATACCTACATGAAAAGACACGACACGTTTCTGGGATGGTCACTAACTTCCGTTAGCCCCAAAGGCAAGTTGCTAGCTAAATGTAGCTAACGTTTAGAATTCTCACCGAATATATAATGACTTCGTGCTGAACATGTGCCGTTCGCGGGTGCGTAAATAAGTCCCGAAAAATGTATTAATGGAGCCTGTTTTCAACACAATCAGACTCGCAAAACATGTCCTTCTCATGCACGCTAGACGCTACATTCAATGCCCAAGGACGAGACGAAAACAAGAGAATGGCAGGTAATAGCTGCTGCATGGCTACAGGACTTCCCTAACCGCGTTGCAATGCATGAACAGCCGACTGTTTCTATCACGCCACTGGCTCTCATCATTACCCAAGCCAGCTGTTTTGGGTGTGTTGGTACTCTGGCTAGGCTCAACCTCAACTTAAAAAAAAGTAAACTCGCCGTCTTTTTTACAGCATTAAGATCGGAAAATTATTGTATGTAGGTAATTATAAGCCTCTATGCTTTTATAATTTCGAGGTTCCTCGCCATCAACACCCACACTAAAGACGAGGTAGTTGACAATGTCAACATAGCTAATGTAGCGGAGCCCATTGTTTCGTATCGTCTAGCCATTCCGTTAGGATAGACGGATGGGGCACTTTCACAGCATTGTCTCCAGCACTTGTTAAATTATCCGATCCATGGAACCATCTGCGAAATGTGGCCATTTTACACAATTTTCGTCTTAAAACGCCCGGCTACACACGTAAACACAGCGGAGCTGATACCAGTAACCGGCTTACACGATGACGCCGCTATGAATCTTGGGAAAGGTCAGAGTTCACGAAAGTGCTCAATAGAATACTTAATTGGTTGCTTTTTTCGCAAACCATTGTGACGTAAACACAAGAATGTGCTTGTAAATATATATAAAGGTGGGTCGTAGGAGTCCATTCGTGCATGCATCACTGGTGCGTTCCAAGCAACTCGTAACTCGTGTTTTTCCCACTTCTACGCGTAAAATGACGCGGAACGCGTAGTCAAACTCGTAACTTCCCACCTGTGAACTCAAATGCGAGATCGATGTACTCCCAACTCACGACTTTGACGTCACACAGCGTCACACAGCATCACACAGCATCAAAACGAATATGGCATCTACAGTAACTGAGGTTCTTGTGAATGGTAAGAAATCGACAAAAGATAACTTTAGGGCAACATTAAGTAAATTTGCACGTTGTAATCAAAATTACATACACACGATTATGTACTGCAATCTGATGTGTATGAAATATGGCACGATAAGAAATAGCTAGTGCTAGCTAGCTAGATATCATTAGCTACTACGGTAAACCTGAACTTGACCTAGCCCCCGAAAAGGGGCTAAACATGACTGTGCAAACGGCGAAATATTGATCATGTCAATAAATAAAATTATGTAATATACAATTTTTTACCATTGTAGCACAATCCATGCTCGTTATCTGCTGTCGGCTTCCATTCAATCACAGTGTATCTGGATTCTGAAATGAGGTTCTTCATCGACGTCGAGAGAAGTCAACCCCTCCTGGGCCCCCTGTACAAGTCCCTCCAGGGGGTATTCTACTTGGATAAAGCCCATACCATAAGGGCGGTACTCCATCTTCCTCTTCCAGCAGGTATGTTTTACTCAGGAGGTAGGGCAATACACTAAAATTGCCCCCAATGGTAGCCTACCTGCCATTGGTGTGGGTCTAGATAGGAACAACCTCGTCGCGGCCCTGGAAGTATCGAGAACATACTCCTATCATCACCACACCACACACAATGCGGATGTTTCAAGTTTCAAGTTTCAAGTTTCAAGTTTCAAGGGTTTTATTGTCAGTCACAGATATATACAAGTATAACACGGTGAGTGAAATTCTTGTGCCAGAAAACTCCCGACAGCAAACAGCAGTAAGACTATATATTATTTTAAACTATAAGTAGACCATAAATAAAATAGCTAAAAACGGTGCAGCAATTAAACTATAAGTATACATAAACATAAATAAAAATTAAAGCAAGATAAAAAAATTAAAGCTAGAAACAGTGCAAAAAATGTAAAAAATGTACCTATGTAAACCGATATAAACTGGGCAAGTGAGTACCAGTTATAATAGACTTTGCAATAATATTTACAAATACAACATACGGGAAAAATACAATACAATACAGAATAGTGCAAGTAGGTATGAAGGTGCAAATTACAACCCAATTGCAAATACAATTGGGTGTGTGCAGAGTGCGAGGATCAGCTCCTATTCAGCAGCCTGATGGCCTGACTATGGAAGCTGTCCCTGAGTCTGTTTGTGCGGCACTTGATACTGCGGTATCTTCTGCCTGACGGTAAAGTGGAATACAGTTTGTGGCAGGGGTGGTAACTGTCTTTGATGTGGACATGAACAGAGCTTGGGACAGAATCATTCCTATACAAATGTGTGGATTTGGCTCTAGTAGTCATCCATGTATAGTGAACAAAAAGATTGGGACAGAATTGTTTGTAAAATAAAATTATAAGTTGATTGATTGAAACCTTTTTCAACAATTAAGGCATTTAAAAAAATAAAGAATTTCAAATGTTAACAAACAGTTAATGTAAAGCATAACAGCATATTGTTGCCAATCATTAGAGTTAAAAGCTGTGTAGTTATATCTAATGGTATGCTGTTATTGACATAGACAGTTACATTTTATTATTGACTAAGGAGCAGAGAACAGCAGCCGCAGTGTGTCCATGTCCGCGGTTTCCTTGTGTGGAGAGGGAGCCGGAGCGTCCAGCTCCACACAAGTGGCTGGCGTCCAGTCCCACACAGGCCCCAGTGCAGCAGCCCCAGCAGCACAGTCAGGGTCAGGGCAGGAGACGGCGTTCTCTCTGGAGAGTACTCGATTTCTTATCGAGCTGATGAGGCATGTAATAGATAAGATAAGAACACAGTGTAGGACAGTGAAGTCGCAGTGAACTAGTTTTCATCTGCTGTCCCTGGCCAGATTTTAAAAGGCAAACTAAATGATAAACTCAAATTATTTATTCAAGTCAGACTTTGTAATTGTTTCAATGATTTTCCTCACACAGGGCACACCTGGAAAATGATAGCGCTGGGCTCCCCCAGAGCCTGCAGGAGCTCAATGCAAGGATCAAGAGGGGGAAGGGGGCAAAAAAAAATCTGTGGGAGGACATGGCCAGGAGGCTGATGGCCCAATTTGGCCAGGTTTTCTGTCCGGCTAAAGTGGCCCGGAAATGGCAGACGCTTGTAGATGGGTACAAAACTGTAAAGGATAACAACAATAGCACAGGTAGGGGGATAATTCGTTTTAAATTTTTGACCAAATGGATTCATTGTTGGGAGGGCATCACGACATTGAATTTGCCGTTGTGGGGGACAACGAGAGGGGCCTAGATGTCCGTAGGCCGGAGGTGCTGGACGCAGGGGATAGTGGCGCAGGGGGTCAGTCAGAGTATAGTGGAGGGGCCGGCAGAGGGGACACCACACGCACACTACACACACACACACCATACCCACGCAGAGTGAGGGGGCAAGGGGACGGCAAACCCACTTATTAATCTCATCCGGGAGTCAGAACAGGCTAGCCAGAGGAGACACGATGAGATGCTTGAGGAAATGAGAGCTCAGCGGAGCACGTTTGAGAATTTAATGAGAGAGTATCTCAGCAAGCAGTAGAGAATTGGTTATTGCTCAAATTATTATTATCTGTTCTGATTGGTTTGATAGGTGTGTGTGCCTGACTCAATATGATTGCTGAGATACTCTCTCATTAAATTCTGTGTGTGTGTGTGCGTGCGTTTGTGTGTGTGCTTAATAATTTTAAGTCAATTCAATTGACCCAGTTAGCTTAGTGTAACAGTCTTCCTTTTTATGTGTTGTTGTAGTTGTTGACCAAATTAATATAAAATTGTGATGTGTACTGTACACAGTGTTTACAGGTTGGCTGTAACTTTAATGCAGGTCTCTTATGTTGTTATGCTGGATTTTTATGTGAAGAAAACACAGACTATATGTGAATAAAAAAGCTGTGCTGTGCCATTTGTACTACATGCTTGTGTGGTGGATTTCATTTATTATGTGACTTTACATTCCCAGTGATGTATATTTGCTAAAGCCTGAAAAGGTCTTGAGTGTAGTTTGTCTTCAGAAAATAAATAATGGGTCCCACATACACTTTTTGCTTGAGGATTTATTGATAAACTCAAGGCAAACTCAAGGAATGTTTGTAAAATAAAATTATAAGTTGATTGATTGAAACCTTTTTCAACAATTAAGGCATTAAAAAAATAAAGAATTTCAAATGTTCTCATCCTCATGGCGGGGGCAACCGGCGGGATATTCCTGGCACATGTCAGCAGGTCCGGTGCAGAGGTTGTGGAGCATGCAGGCTGACATGATCAGCATGACCACCACATCCAGCCTGGTGTTCTGCAGATCCCGCATCCTCCTCCACTTGCATTTGACCCTGCCAAAAGAAAAAGTGTCACCTACGCCCGAGAACATGTTCTCAAATGAGCTACTGACCTGCCAAACGCTTGTTCCACCACAACGCGTCCTCTGCAGATGTTGGTGTTCCTCTGCTGGTCCTGCAAGGTCAGGGCACCATTGTCCCGCTTTGGCGTGACAATAAATGTGTGGTCGCGACTGATGTATGCGCTGTCGCCAAGTAGCATGTACCTGAAGATAAGAGGATAGATTTTATTCATCCCAGGGTGGGAAATTTCGGTTTTCAGAGCAGCGAGGTACAGAACAGATTGAAACAAGGTGTTCTCCAAGATGCTACAAAATACTAACCTCCCCATTTTTTCCCCCCATTTTTCAAAGAAGGTGGATTTCCTGAGGATCCTGGAGTCAATATTAGAAGTGCTTTATTACTGTGTATGCTATGCCTACAAAGAATCTGTTTGGGGTATATTGGTGCATGGCAGTTACAGAACAGTTACAAGATTTAATAAACAATTACCAGGTGCTCCGACATAGATGTCCCGGAACCTCCCTCTTTCATCCACAATCCCCTGGAGGACTACAGAATAGTAGCCTTTCCTGTTGAGGTAGTCCCCTCCTCTGATGGGTGGCCGCTGCAGTTTTATATGGCATCCATCTATGGCACCTGCAATGCACAATGCACAGTTTATGACAGAGATAAACAATGACTAGTGGTATTGATTTTTTATTTGATTTTTACTTTGGTCTGCACCTTGCAGTTGTGAAAGCTTTCCTGATCCCCCTGGGGATGAGTAAAAGCTATCGTAACGTACCTATGATGCCGTCAATGCCACACACCGCCCTGAAGGCAGCAGAGGTTGCCATTTTTTCGCAATTGGTGAACCAGCTGATAAAAGTTGGAACCATTTTGCAAAAGGTCCTCAGTACATCAACCACGCACCTGTGGAATAGAATAGAATAGAATAGAGACTTAAAATCTGAGGTTTTTTTATGACCATAACACAAGCCAATATGGACCCTTTTCATGTAATGTTCATATTCAAAAACAGGAAGCCTTGGAATGCATGCGAAGTGACTACATGGAATGTTCATATTCAAAACAGTATGCTCAGTTGCTAGGGTGACTAGACCAGTTTATCAATCAGGTCATTTCAAAGAATTTATTCTTTACATTCTAGCAGCAGTCTGTTAATCAGTTTTCTAGCATCATTGTACCATCTAAACCTTCTACCTGTGTGCAGATGACTGGGATACGTTGAACTTGTCCGACATTTCCCTGAAGCTATTCTGGTTCGCCATATACCAGAGGAAGAGTGCAACCTGAAAACAGAGAATGTATCCCAGGCATTCAACAAGTTATAAACAAAGGCAGAAATGTATTTAATTGTGGTATTACATGTTTAAAAAAACCAGTCTTTATCAGGGCATAGGCCTACCTTTTGCCTGACAGGGATCTCAAGACCGCCGTCATGCTGGTCCCCTTTGAGACCCTGATGCCCCAGGACCTCAACAAGGTGGTCAAACTGGGCAAGGGTGACGCGGAGATGGCGGTAGAAAGTGTGCTCATCCATGTGGAAGAGCAGCTCCCACTCTATGCCCGTCTTCACTATCGTCTGTGGCAGGACGACAGATAGAGCAATTGCATTTCTGAAAAGTAAGGTGAGACAGACTTAATGAACGAAGATATTTTTTATATTATAAAATAATTGGTCTTCACTGTTGGCTGTTGAACTGTGTGCAGGCTATTGGGTGTGTGTGTGTGTGTGAAATATCAACAGTTGAACAGTTGAAGCAGACTATCACAACTAGGCTAACTTACAAGTGTAAACTTCTAGTCTACTGTTCACATTTGGCGGACTGGGTCATGCTCAATCAGATGCCTTCAGATGGCTGGTGTGGTCTTCTAACGTTAAAGAAGGGCAAAATCGTTTATTACAGCAAGTTAAATCTGCTAGTGTTAACGCACTATTGGCAGCAGCTAGCTCGTTTTCAGTGCAGGAATACAACAATAGTCTACAAAAATACGTTTTCCAAACATACAAATAACGTGAAATAAAATGTATTTAGTTCTTTGTTACCTTATGCGTGATCTCTCCTCCTCCGTTCTGTAAAAATGAGCAATCTGCCGGCACCTTTGACTGTAGAATTGATTATAAATCATCAAAAAGGTCGCACGGTCCGCCATTTTGGTTGTTTATGTTTCTATTGGTTCCTGGGCAAGTTACGTCAGAATCCGTGACTTTGCCCTGGAACGCTACGAAGTCGTAAGTCGTGACTTTAGGTGGGAAAAACACGAGTTACGAGTTGCTTGGAACGCACCATTACAAACTAATTATATTAAACACCATACATCAAAGATGACGAGAGTAGTTTCCAGAAGCAAAATTAGAGGAAGTGGTAAGTACTTCATAAATGAACACTTTCCTGCCCGAGCGGAATGTTCCATTTCTTATCGTAAAGTGACCAGTCTATGCATTAACGATCATAGTTTGCTGGTATCAAATCATATATTTAAAACACGATACACCTCCAGAAAGCTGATAAATAGCTCTTTCAAATGATATACTATAACTGAGCTATGTAGATTCATATTAGATTTAGAAAATTTGCTAGCTAGCTACTTGTGATTAAAACAAAAGAAACGGAAAAGACGTAGACATGCAAAATGTTTAATATAAAGACAGCTGGATCATACAGTGCAACAAATCTAGCCTGTGCTAGCTTGCTGCTATCCAGCACTCAGCATAGCTAACGTTAGCAGTAGCTAGCCAGTGGTAACGTTAGCTAGGTAGCTAGCTAGCTGCTTTCCCTATGAATATCGCAAAACGGTCTAGCAAATTATTTTAAAAACCATCACGTGTGATAGAACACATAGCAGATGGTTGTCATGTTGATTAATAAAGTTATTTCTAAGAGTGTAGAATATTGTAGTTGCTATGTGCTCAATGCATTTCAGTACAGTGTGACGCCATAATCCCCTCTTCCGTTCTCTCTATGACATGTTGATCTGACTCGTGCTTTTCCGACGCGGTTGACGTAACTTCGCGAAAAGAAAAACGGTTTAAACGGAATCATTTTCATCCTGAGTGGGTTTTGACAAAGTGGAAAAACATAAACTGACATTCTGGTGTGGTTTATGGTCGCCTGTGTTCATATTTGATTTTGTACTACGATATTTCATTCTCCATTTTCCCCCACAGGTGATGCGTTCCATGACAGGATTAAAGTTGCACCATAGACACCTGTTGCAGTGAAAGCTGATTTCAGAAAAAGGCTGTGCTGAGATGCATGTGAGAAGTACATTTTTGCATATTTCAACAATATTTTACCTTAAAATCCATTTGTAGAGTAAAGCTCTGTACATATCTGGGTTGTGTTACAGAAAGCCAGGATGATGGCGTTTTTAAACGATCAAGAGAAAGGCCTAGTTGGTGAGGTGAGTAATACACATGAGCAAGATCAGGAGGAAGTGGAGGTATTTTGGAAGGTGATCAAATCCGAAGAAGCACGGTAAGAATATGATTGAATCATCACTATTCCAAAAAAATAACATCATAAACTCTATCAATTTCTGTAATCTGAACTGTAGGCTAACTCACTCGAAATGTTAAAAAAAGTCAAGAAGAGGCTAAGCTACTGTCAGGTTTGAGGTATGAAATTAGGTTTGAGGTATGAAATTGAGTATAACCCTCATTAATTGTTATATTCTGTTGAAATGTTT
Organism: Aldrovandia affinis; assembly: GCA_029706075.1. Classification (NCBI taxonomy): domain Eukaryota; kingdom Metazoa; phylum Chordata; class Actinopteri; order Notacanthiformes; family Halosauridae; genus Aldrovandia; species Aldrovandia affinis. Next base: position 1,938,371 of record JAINUG010000141.1, read on the forward strand.
TTGTTCATTTCCAGTACACATTTTACACAAACGCTCTGCACAATAGCCCCCACCTAGTTAGGGCCAAATGCTCACACCAATTCCATTATTAAATATATACCAAATGGAATTCTTTTGTAACGGAATGTGTGGAAAGGGACCCGGTGTTGTGATTGAACCACTGGACTGACAAAGGGTGTTGGGTTCCAGCTGTTTGTTGTTATAGTGGCGTAATTAAGGCTAACCCATCCTTTCGTTGTTCGGACACATTTCGGCGTCATTGGCATTTTGGGCATTTTTGGTTACTGTTAGTGGGTGCTTCCGAGTACCGCTGTGGTTGTTGGGTGCTTTCGAGCGCCAATTAAGTTGTAGACAGTACACTTGGGGTACTGTTTGGGTATCGGTAAAAAGAAAGATTGCTTTGGTGAATAGATTGTATGTTGTGAAACCCTCGGCTGTTTGCCAATGCGAGTGAATGCGTGAGAGAGAGAGTGCACTGGTGTTTGCTCGTAACTGTGTTCCGAGCCCAGTATATTTTTTGTCTGAAAACATTATGTGCATGAGTTGTATTGTTGTGTTAGGCCTATGTGATGTGTTTGTTATGTATAGTGTACACGATATAGACTAGAATATAATAATCCAATATATAATATAATAGGATTAGCGTAAATATTGCTATAAACTTGTCGAGGTTCCGGTTTAATAGCATAAGGACTGTGAACACTATGAGCCCCTGAATATTCTTAGTCTATGAGCCCTAGATGAGGGAGTGAGGCTAAAAAAAATAGTAATACACTTAGGAACTGCCCCTGTATTCCCATGAATACGAGAAAGTACAAAGCACATACTTTACTTGCCCTTAGAAACCCTTATACACATGGACTTAGCTACCGACAAGTATTTATAATAACTTTGTACTAGCTGTAGTGTTACCGATTGCTGGATCAGGAATGGAGAACGAGATGTTAAGTGTGGAAGTTAGGAAAGCTGCCATGGAAGTGATCATACCTAGATATAGTGGCGTAGTTAGGGCTAACCCATCCTTTCGTTGTTCGGACACATTTCGGCGTCATTGGCATTTTGGGCATTTTTGGTTACTGTTAGCGGGTGCTTCCGAGTACCGCTGTGGTTGTTGGGTGCTTTCGAGCGCCAATGAAGTTGTAGACAGTACACTTGGGGTACTGTTTGGGTATCGGTAAAAAAGAAAGATTGCTTTGGTGAATAGATTGTATGTTGTGAAACCCTCGGCTGTTTGCCAATGCGAGTGAATGCGTGAGAGAGAGAGTGCACTGGTGTTTGCTCGTAACTGTGTTCCGAGCCCAGTATAGTTTTTTGTCTGAAAACGTTATGTGCATGAGTTGTATTGTTGTGTTAGGCCTATGTGATATGTTTGTTATGTATAGTGTACACGATATAGACTAGAATATAATAATCCAATATATAATATAATAGAATTAGCGTAAATATTGCTATAAACTTGTCGAGGTTCCGGTTTTATAGCATAAGGATTGTGAACACTATGAGCCCCTGAATATTCTTAGTCTATGAGCCCTAGATTGTGAGGTACGGGATAAGGACCCAGACGCAGACCAGGATCAGGCAAAAAGGAACGTTTAATTCAGGCAGGGGTCAAAACCAGTAATCAGAAGTAGCGAAGGTACAGAATCAAGAAGCAGAGAGTAGTCACAAAAGGCAGTCCAAAAAGTCAAAAACAGGTAGGCAGATAGGCAAACAGACAGAATCGCTAGGCAGGCTCGGAGTAGTAAACATTTACATTACATTTTACATTTTAAGCATTTAGCAGACGCTCTTATCCAGAGCGACTTACAAGATGTGCATTAATACAAGGCGAGAACAATCAAAGTTAGCGTACAAGATCAGTGCAGTAAAACGGCAAAAGACATCATTGCAGGCAACTGCGTATCATACCTGTAACATTGGGAAAGAAAAGGTTAGTGGGTGTTTTTTTTTTTTTTTTTTTTTTTTTTTAAACAAGTAAACAGATTGACTAGATGGACAGTGTTCAGTGGTAGTGGAGTCTGAAGAGGTGGGTTTTGAGTCTCTTGCGGAAGATTGGAAGTGATTCCGCAGTCCTGACCGATTGCGGGGAAGGGAAGTCTCGGATAAATCAATAAACACTGGCTGAATAAGGGTAGGCACAGGGAATAAGGATCAACGTTCTGACAAAGACAGGAAGCAAACAAGGAACTTAAATACAAACGGGGAAAGTGACACAATAGGAATCAGGTGTGACTGGGAGGAGAGAGAGGAAGGAACACAGGTATAAACAATGGGAATCGTTAATCTAATAACGAGGGGATTCGCTAATAGAATAACGAGGGGAAACGAAAGACACGGACTGGGAAACATACAAACATATATACAATAAACGACCTGGGAGATCAGGCAGACACGTGCATAGTAAAAGGGGAGGAACGCAAAGAGAGAAGCTGCGTGCGAATGAAAGGGAAAGTGAAAAGCTAATCAGGGATACGATAATGGGAGAGAGAATGAGCGAAAGTTAGAAGCGTGAGATAATTAGTGATTAGTAGTGTTAGTAACTAAATCTAAATCCCTAACGTTAGTAGATTAATTGGTTAGTACTATACACATCTAACTAATATATACAAAGTGCAATCTAGAAAGTAAGAAGGAAGAAAACGAGATAATAAGCGAAGGCGGACAAAACCCGAAATGTATAAACTCCCGAAGTGCATGACAAGACAAGGAGTGGATCTCGAAATAAACGGAACAAGGACAGACAGGGAGCAGAACGTGACAGAACAGGGAAAATGCAATACTGAAAAAAGAATAATGAAATATGACTGATGAATAAATAAACAAAGTACAAAAAACAACAGAACAGACACTCAGAACGTAACATACATAAGGGAGTGAGGCTAAAAAAAATAGTAATACACTTAGGAACTGCCCCTGTATTCCCATGAATACGAGAAAGTACAAAGCACATACTTTACTTGCCCTTAGAAACCCTTATACACGTGGACTTAGCTACCGACAAGTATTTATAATAACTTTGTACTAGCTGTAGTGTTACCGATTGCTGGATCAGCAATGGAGAACGAGATGTTAAGTGAGGAGGTTAGGAAAGCTGACATGGAAGCGATCATACCTAGATATAGTGGCGTAATTAAGGCTAACCCATCCTTTCCTTTGAAAGCACAACATGATCAAACTTTAGCTCAAGCTATGAGCGAATGGTGGAGTAACCGTAAGAATTGTATGAAAAAAAGGAAAGAAGCCATAATGTGTGCTGTTCTCTCTTACGAAAGCACAGCAATGATGTGGCAAAAACAAAAATCTGAGTATGACAAACAGCGACAGGAGCTGACTAGTGAGCTGACTGAATGTCGCATTAAGTTAAAACAACGTCAGGGAGATTTAAAATATAAAGATAATGAAACGGAGATATTCAACCAGCCTTCCCCTACTATCCTGAAATAGCTGTCTTGACACAGCAAGACACCCCCCCTTATGCCGCAACCGCCCCACCAAGAATCCCTCATTAGCATCTGTGTTCTTTGACACCATTCCTAACCCACAACCGGGGGAGGGGAGACCTGCAACGGTCGCAGTGTTAAAACACACTCCTCTTAACCAATCGGATTTATGAACTATGGTTAAAGAATTACCTGATTTGCAGAGACAGGACCCAAATTTAGCATTTTGGAGTAGGATAGGACAGTACATGGCTGTGGGCGGTCTGCATGCCTATGATGTGTATACTCTTACTAGAGCTAAATGTCCCGAAACTGTTTGGTCAAGTATGAGTGAAAAATACAGTACAGGTCGAAGGAAATATAATTGGCAAAGACGTGCTAAATGAACTACAGTGGCAGTTGAATCTGGGGGATTCTCCCTCTATGCAAATTCCCTCTGAATATTACTGTGACACCTCTCATGTATGCTCTACATAGTAATTATGCTGCCCTTTGTGCCCCTGTAGCTCTCCCCCCCACTCCCTGGACCCCCGAAGGTGTGGGCAGTACACAAATGTGTTTGTGGACTCCTGGCTAGTGCAGGAGTCCATGAAGCAAGTTCTGGCTAGTTCTGTATTACATGAAGCAATACGGAAACCAAGTATTGAAAGTGAAGGCCCACACCAATGGAACTTATCCTCATACAGAGGGTAACAGGAAGGCAGATGAGTGGGCAAAGGTTGCAGCCATCAAAGGAAAAGTTGCCTCTGGTTGTGGATGGTTGAGCAGACAAACCGCGTTTTAAAGAACAAACTAACAAAGCAATTGTTCTCCATTTCAGTAAAAGACTGGGTGATGAAACAACCAGCGGTGCTCCTCTCTATGAGAGCAGGACTGAACTAATCAAGATTCACTTTCACCCTTCAAAATGCTGACAGGTCGACCGATGAGGACTCCTGGTGATTTGTGTATCGGTGGTGGTGAATTACATGTAATGGGTGATTGTTTAGTTGTGTTTAGTTGAATATTGCAGACTCTTGTTCCAGTGCGTCTCGCATGATCACAGAACAGAACCTGACCCGGCTGAGGACAAGGAGGGAACTTGGATAGTTGAACCTGGAGACAGGTCCTGGTGTGAAAACATATCAGGAAGACATTTGATCCCAACTGGTCCGGACCACACACTGTTCTGGTCAGGACCCCATCGGCTACGCCGGATGCACTTGTGAGCGCTTCTCCCATCGCACCAGCAGAAGAGCCGACACAGCACGGCCAGTTTGTCACGGTTCGGCTGGGACATAGTTGTCGGCCTAGGCCGGCCGTACACCACCCAACACCACACAATTGTTCTCCGTTTCAGTAAAAGACTGTTCTGGTCAGGACCCCATTGGCTGTTCGAGTGACTGGAAATCAGTGTGGATCCACATTACAAGGGTGAGACCCAACATGGGGCACAATAATCCCCGTCTACCCTTCTGGCTCCTGGGGGCCACTTCTCTTGTCATGTGTCTCCAGGCGGACACACGTATCCGTAGTACAAGAATGTGCACCAACCCTGCAGGCTGCAGCTGGACCTGGGACGGACTCGCAGACATCAACCGCACCGGATGGGACTCCACGCAGTGCAACAAGGAGATTTGGAATGACTGAGAATCACTCCTGTTTGCCATTTGAACGCGACGCGCGCTGTAGTCACTGCTGCTCCAAATCGTACTTTTCCCTGCTGTTTCACTGCCCGCATTTTCCGCATTTTTATACTGGTTTAAACACAAAACTCTTTTCTATTTTTTAAACCTTTTCGGTTACTCCTGACGAATCATCCTATACGGTAAGCACAAACCATGGCTGCTTCCTCTCCCGTCTTTTGCTCTCGTTGTAGCATGTATAGTTTTAGCTCTCCTGCCGATGTTACTGATAATGTAAATTTTACATGCCATAAGTGTGAGCTTAATTTAGCATTGGCGGAGAGGATAGTTGAGTTAGAGGCCCGCATCCGGACTGTCAGAGAGATTAAAGATCATGAGAGTTGTATTCAGTCGTGTGTAGCTACGCCGGATGCACTTGTGAGCGCTTCCCCCATCGCACCAGCAGAAGAGCCGACACAGCACGGCCAGTTTGTCACGGTTCGGCTGGGACATAGTTGTCGGCCTAGGCCGGCCGTACACCACCCAACACCACACAATTGTTCTCCATTTCAGTAAAAGACTGTTCTGGTCAGGACCCCATTGGCTGTGTGAGTGACTGGAAATCAGTGTGGATCCACATTACAAGGGTGAGACCCAACATGGGGCACAATAATCCCCGTCTACCCTTCTGGCTCCTGGGGGCCATTTCTCTTGTCATGTGTCTCCAGGCGGACACACGTGTCCGTAGTACAAGACTGTGCACCAACTATGCGGGCTGCAGCTGGACCTGGGACGGACTCACAGACATCAACCGCACCGGATGGGGCTCCATGCAGTGCAACAAGGAGATTTGGAATGACTGAGAATCACTCCTGTTTGCCATTTGAACGCGACGCGCGCTGTAGTCACTGCTGCTCCAAATCGTACTTTTCCCTGCTGTTTCACTGCCCGCATTTTCTGCATTTTTATACTGGTTTAAACACAAAACTCTTTTCTATTTTTTTATCCTTTTCGGTTACTCCTGACGAATCATGCTATACGGTAAGCACAAACCATGGCTGCTTCCTCTCCCGTCTTTTGCTCTCGTTGTAGCATGTATAGTCTTAGCTCTCCTGCCGATGTTACTGATAATGTACATTTTACATGCCATAAGTGTGAGCTTAATTTAGCATTGGCGGAGAGGATAGTTGAGTTAGAGGCCCGCATCCGGACTGTCAGAGAGATTAAAGATCATGAGAGTTTTATTCAGTCGTGTGTAGCTACGCCGGATGCATTTGTGAGCGCTTCCCCCATCGCACCAGCAGAAGAGCCGACACAGCACGGCTAGTTTGTCACGGTTCAGCGGGGACATAGTTGTCGGCCTAGGCCGCGGTACACCACCCAACACCACACAATTGTTCTCCATTTCAGTAAAAGACTGGGTGGCGAAACAACCAGCGGTGCTCCTCTCTATGAGAGCAGGACCGAACTAATCAAGATTCACTTTCACCCTTCAAAATGCTTACAGGTTGACCGATGAGGACTCCTGGTGATTTGTGTATCGGTGGTGGTGAATTACATGTAATGGGTGATTGTTTAGTTGCGTTTAGTTGAATATTGCAGACTCTTGACCCAGTGCGTCTCACATGATCACAGAACAGAACCTGACCCGGCTGAGGACAAGGAGGGAACTTACATAGTTGAACCTGCAGACAGGTCCTGGTGAAAACATATCAAGAAGACACCACACACTGTTCTGGTCAGGACCCCATCAGCTGTTCGAGTGACTGGAAATCACAGTGTGGATCCACATTACAAGGGTGAGACCCAACATGGGGCCGAAAATCTCAGGAACTACAGGCCAATTTCTAATCTTTCTTTTCTTTCAAAAATTCTAGAGAAAGCTGTAGCTCAGAGACTGACTTTTTCCTCTTTTCTCCTCTTTTCTCCCCGGCTTCGTGGCACCAGCCCGGAGCTCACCTGCCCCAGAGTCAACCCCCCACCCCTGCCATGTGTCAGCCGGATGCCGCTGGCCCGGACCCTAGCTGCTGGTTCCATCCCCCGCCCTGCCCTGGTATCTGGAGGGATGAGGTCCACCCTACACTTAGGATGCCGAAGAATGCCCTTCCGGTGGTCTGTTAAGCTTCATGAGCCTCAAGGACTATTTGTTTTTGTTTTTCTCTGTATCCGACCATTTTCCAGGAGTTCATCTCGACTGCCTTTTAAGGGGTCAGGGAATAATTTTCCAGTTTCCCACATTGGCTCCAATGGTTTTCTGTTTTTTTGATTCAATCTGGAAAATGCCAATTGTGAAGCGCTGTGTGACAACCTGTTTGTAAATGGCGCTATACAAAAATAAAGATTGTTTGATTGATTGATTGATTGATTGAGTGTCATCTCTGGGGTGTAAGAAATCCTGGTAAATTAGTAGAAGGTCCATGTTGTAATGTTGTGAAAAAAGTTGTGTATTTATTTGGAAGGTGCGATAGTGTGGGTTGATACAGGAATAGGTTGGGAGGAGGCAATTAAACTACACAAGATGTTTAATATGAATTGGAATAGAACTGCTGCAGGACTGGAGTATGATGGTTGCCCCACTCCAAAGGCCATATATGAGTATGCCCTTCAGCTAAGAGGTGAGGCACATGCTAGATGCTGTACTCCTGAGAAGCCTGGCACATGCCCTAAATTGTATTGTGGACCTAAGTTTGGACTGTCCTCTGAAGGAGAACTTCTGCCTGCCCTAGTAGGTGTATTAATTAGACACTCTCATTTGATTACAAATGTGATGTAAATAGGAAACATAGGGATTTGCTCTCCGATATTGCAGGATGGGTGGGAGCCACTGGGTCAACAGCTAACGCCATTTCAATAACTATAGAATCTAATAATTGACAACCTGTTAGCAACAATTACTGTATCAGTGGCAAAAGGAGGACTTCTTTCTAACCAAACTACTCACCATCTTGCTTCCGCTACGCATGATTCTAACACTTAACCCAACTGGTACTTCTATCTCTATTCTAGTCACTCCTGATGTCACCGTTAACACTTCTGTTCCAGCAACCGATAGCTGGGTGTTGGACTCCATGCTCTCCTCTCTACTCGGGAGGCTACTGATGCTTCCCTCTGCACTAACGAGCATGACCATAGTGCGACTAAAAAGACGACTGTGACCCAATGGCTAAATTGATATCTGGCAATATCTCTGTATTTGGGGTCTTAGTATTGTAACTTTTGTTTTAAGTTTTAAGTAAGTTGCATAGTTTAATCAATAATGTGCATTATGATGTGATTTATTCCAATCTGACCAATTCTCTTGCAAATGGGAGAATACCCCACCACCAATACAAAATGGGGGAATGTTAGGTTTGAGGTATGAAGTTTAGTATAACCCTAATTGATTGTTTTATTCTGTTTAAATGTTTTTGTTTTAATCTTCATTTCCAGTACACATTTTACAATAATTGGCTACTAAATTGGGAGAAAAACAGAAAAAATCTGAAACTAAAAAAGAGCCGCACCACACTACTTTCCCCCACAGGGGGAAGGGACAGTAGAGCCAATGAATCAGCCCATAATTACTCTCTCAAGTTCAGGGGTGAGGGATGTGAAGGGGGGTGGGCGGTTAAGTAACCAGGACTCATGCATGCATATAGTAGCACGCATCCTTCATGATATTTTGCCAGCATACCTGTTTGGTGTTCCATTCAGAAAATGTTCCATTCAGCTACGATGGTCAGAAAAGTGGAAATCACTGGTCCCAGCTGATGGAGAAAGACAAAGGAATCTCAGAGGAATCTGTCAAGCAGGAGCTCAACCAATCAAGATCTACCGCATAGGACCATCGTCTGTGTTTTTCACAATATCATGTGAAACCATATCAAATGTTGTAACACATTTTCTGGCAGCAAAAATAAAATGGCAACAACCTTGAGATATTTACTTTATTCTTAAGATTCTAAAATATTTTAAAGGTTTAAATAAATTCACCGAAACAATTGTGTTTGTAGCTGTCAGGCAGTCATTAAAATTGTATAATTTTGATGAAGATCTGGAGGGCATAGCCTTTTTTGCATCTTTAACAAAGGTGCCAATAATTCTGGAAGGGCACTGTATATCCATTTTCCCATTCCTTTTTGTTGTTTTTTAAGAGTACATTTAATACATTATTGTCTGCACAGGGGAAAAGGTAAAAGTTTAAAAAAGGAAAAAGATTAGTTTGAAACTAAGAAACCTGAACACATTTTTTAAACAATTTCTGTAGGCTACTTTCTAGAGAGAATTTCTTCATTGAGAGAATTGAGTCTCTGACGTGGGGTGCATTTAACATATTTTATTCCAGTAGAATATAAACTATATTATCACAGTACATTTTGCCATATATAACATATTTGAATGTATTCATATTTCGAAAATAGCCTACTTAATAGTTTCTATTGAAAATGTATCTGTCTTATTTAGAAGAACACCTTCCATGCACAATTGTTCCAACATAATTGATGATGGTGATGATGAAAACAAGTCAGAGTGGTGTAGACCTAATGTCAAAAGAACATACACCGAGATCGTACAACAGAAAGAGAAAGGATTAGGCTACAAACGACCTAGAGAGCCTTTCTCGTTACGGAGAAACACAAGCATTGTTTCTACAGACGGACTCTTGACAAAGGGCATGTATGTTGAAAAGCGATAAACGAACACCTTTTTACAGTGTTCAGATGTGGTGTCCAGTAACACGGGGGCACTTGGAATGTGGCCTAAAAACCCTTCCATTTTACCCCCTCTCCTTTGAATCATTTTTTACTTAAATGCGCCAAGAGGCCACCGCTTTTAAACATCCCTGACAATCAGCGAAACCATGACGCACAATTCTGACATCAGCCAAGATGGCATCAACTGTGACGGAGCCTTCGCCATTGGGATCTTTTGCATCGGAGACGCTGACGGACGGATGGAGTGTAGGAGCCCGGGGCTGGGTGAAAACAGCCTAGCCTGCATGGCACGGTGTCCGCCTGACTGCTGGACCTGACAGTGTCGTTAGCTACAACGTAGTCAGTAACATCAAAGTGGTTATGGCCTGCATCCTGGAGTTTATAATAGGAGAAGTTCAAAAAAGTGAACTGTTACGGATGTGTAGTTGCCCACCCTAGTCAGAGGCAACACAGTTGCCTGATTGAGACTACCATATATTTTTTTTAAACAATTTTTGTTTCAGATTTGTATCCCATTTTCTCCCAATTTGGTAGCCAATTAGACCCGCTATTTAAGTCAATCCCCCCCTAGTAATGTGAGTTCGCTGCCGTAGTCCTGCAACCGGTAGCGACACACGACCTGACGCCTCTTCCGAGACGGCACTCGCCCAAGTATCAACCGTAACCCGGTATACTGCAGGGCCACTCTTATGCGCAGCGAATCTCATGTCGGCTTCCCTCCCCCCTCCCTGGGATGTATTTTTACATATAATAAATAATAAATATTATTTTTATTTTTATTTTGCAGAGGATGTGATTCATGATCTCCAGAACGAGCCATACATTCGTGTTAAACTGAACGAATTGAAAAACACCATACCCGAAGAGGAACGAGATAGCCTTTTTGAATGGGTTTTGACCTTTAAACAGGTCGAACTCATGCCCATAGAGAGACTCAACCCACACACCCCGAGACCCTCGCCACTTTTCAGTCTCACTCAATACACCCACCCACAAACACACACACACACACACACACACACGGAGACACTCACCAGTGAGTGAGAGTGAGACTTCTCTGTCAATCAGCCCCGAGACACTCTCCACTCTTTCAGTGAGAGTTCTCGTGCCATTGACCAGAGACACTCACCACTCCTTTAGTGCTATTTCTCTCCACAATCACACAGAGAGAGAGAGACTCCACACTGTTCCATGTGAGCCCTCTCTCTCTCTACCACACACACAGGAAGCACTCTACTCAGTCACTCTTAACAAACACACACAGAACTCCACACACACACTCTGTGTCCTCTAATGAGGAAACTTCCGGGGAAATACACTGATACGACACTTACATTAAACGACAAAACTCACACCAACAATACACACACATGAACAACTAGACCAGCACTACACTACACTACACTACACTACATGATGCGTGCGCACAGACACACATGTGAATGACAAGACCAACAACTCATTCCCCACTAGCCCCACCTGCTCTTAAAAAGGTTTACTTTCTGCCTGGCTCAGGTGGGACTCATGAGGCAATCACATGTCTGTCATTCACACACCTAACCACAATAAACGAACACCAGACAATTCACATACACCACACCCACTCACATTCTCACACATAAACACAATCAGTCAAGTAGCCTTCCGGGCATCTGCCAGCAATTTCACAAACAGCAAGATTGCCAAACCTGGCCCCGGAAAGTCCAACTGCTCCAAAGGTCCTCCACAGCAATACTGTGGCAAAACAAAGGAAACCCTGCAACTCTCCTGTTGCCGAGACCGACACCATCCACACAGTTCAATTATAGCAGTAGCATTTTATGACAGGGAAGGATAGTGACAAAATAAATACAATTCTAACTAGGGTGACTGGGTTCAAACAGTCCAAGTGCAGGACAAGCAGGATGATTCAAAGCAAGATGAGAGAAAGCCGAAGTGACATCTGGTCACCCTAATTCTAACCTCCCCGGAAGGTCAGTGAGTGCGAGTCTGTAAGTGACTTATGTTCATTCACTGATAAAGCGCTTTAGGAAAATGAGAGGCACCAGGCATGCGCTCACTAATAACCCTTGTTTACATTGAAAATACTGTATCATTTATTCAAGTTCACGGACCAGTGCAGAACTTAAATGAATAATAAGTTCAGCACAAGCAATATTGCAGTTGTGGGTGAATGCACGCCTGGTGTTTCTCATTTTCGCCAGCACCAATTATTTTTGGCATTCGCACACCCGTGAGACGGCTTGATATAATGTTTTTCTTGGATTGAGCACAGTCATTAATTCCTTTAAGTTTACCCACAAGCTGAGATGTCACATTGTGACCCCGCCCCATTGCCAAAATAAAGTCCTTCTGATCAATATGCACAATAATTGGACTTATTAATTTTGTTAAGGGAGGTAATGGATAAAGACCCTGGCCCATTGAGAAAACACCCTTATAAACTAACCTAATAGGGAGCATATGTTCCTCTTTAGGGTCACTGATTAAAAGTGGGTGGGGCATCGTAGGCTGGGGTGGAGGTGGAGGAGGAGGCAGGTCTGCTTTTGGACTGAGAACTGCCCCAAACCACCAAAAGGCTGTGTTTGCAAAATAATAATATCCTGGCATATCTGCTTTTTCCTTCTGAGATGCTGGACATCCAAAACATTTGGGTCATTTGCAGATTATCAGGTTATTTGCGGATCATTTGATTATTTTGTCCTGTATTTTGACTTGCTATGTGCCCATTAGTAACGTCACCAAACTAGCACATAAGCCCCTGTGTTTGAGTTAAGAGGTGGTCTGGGTGGACGGAAACTTATCAGACAAGAAACTTGCACAGCGCCTAATGTTTTTATTGACAACTCCCCCCCCCGCCCCCATTGCGCTGCCTAACCCATGTTGACGCATCAAACGACTTTACTGCTGACCATTAAACTACCAAACTTATGTCATGCTGGTTGGTTGGCTGTCTGATCCTTGCAAGAACATAAAAGCTATTAAAAGTATACAAGTACACATTTAAACTAAAATCTATTTGTGTGGGCAGAGAAGTCACAATTAGGCATGCAATCAGATGCAAACAAGGTTGACTTTTTACTATCTGTCCTTCTTACTGTGAATTGAAATGAATGAGTGGACTTTAAAGACACATAATCTCCCTTAAAGTAAAATAAAATAAATGTTAAAACAACGTCATGAAAGTTCTGCGGGCTCTAGACAGCAGAAGAGAGGTCAAGCGGTCCACTTTGGGAAAAGACGGGCGAAAACTTCATTGCATTTTAAAAACCCTATCATATTAAATATGTCCTAAACCTGCGTGCCTCCGACCCCCCGGCCCCTGGATAACCGACTCCATTCAGGCTAACCAACTGAAACTGCAAGCGGCAGAAAGGAAATGGAGAAAATCCAAATCCGCTATAGCTCTGACTGATTTCCACACACTCCTGGCTTCCTTCTCCTCTGCTAAGTCTGCATTTTTCCTTTCCAAAATTAAATCTTCAGTTTCTAACCCTCGTAAACTCTACTCTACGTTTTCCTCTCTCCTCACCCCTCTTCCTCCCCCACCCCCCTCCTCTCTAACCACGGATGACTTCGCATCCTTCTTTCACGAGAAGGTCGATGACATTCGCAACTCCTTCCCCCCAATCTCTCCCTCACCCATCTCGCTAGCTAAACCTCTCACCCCTCTGTCCTCCTTCTCGCCACTCCCTGACTCAGACATCCTTCAACTTGTCCTCTCCCACCGTCCCACCACCTGCCCTCTTGATCCCATTCCTTCCCCCCTCTTCCAGTCCAGTTGCTATGGTCATCCTTCCCTTTGTCTCCAATGTCATTAACTCCTCTCTTTCCTCTGGCTCTGACCCCTCTTCCCTCAAATGCGCTCATGTTGTCCCCCTCCTCAAAAAACCCTCTCTGAATCCTGCTGTCATTTCAAACTACCAACCTGTCTCTCTCCTCCCATTCCTTTCCAAAACGTTGGAGAGGGCTGTCTATAACCAACTGTCTGCTCATCTCTTACAGAACGACCTGCTTGATCCCTACCAACCTGGGTTCAGAGCAGGCCACTCCACAGAGACTGCTCTCCTTGCAGTCACGGAGGCTCTTCACGGGGTTAATCCCAATCCCTTAGCTCCGTCCTCCTCGACCTGTCGGCAGCATTCGACACCGTGGACCACCGGATCCTGCTCTCATCTCTCTTCGAGATGGGAATCTCTGGATCTGCGTTGACATGGTTCGAGTCCTACCTGGCTGACCGGTCCTACCAGGTGGCCTGGAGAGGATCCCTCCTCTCCCCTCTACCGAGATGTCCGCAAAATTCAATAAACACGGTGCAGGGAATAGGCCCCGTCCTATTTTCTCTGTACACCAAGTCACTTGGCTCTGTTATTTCTGCTCATGGTTTTTCCTATCACTGTTATGCTGATGACACTCAACTGATTTTCTCTCCTTCTCTCCATCTGATACCCAGGTCCCAGCACGGATCTCTGCATGCCTGGCTGACATCTCCGCATGGATGTCCACCCACCACCTGAAGCTGAACCTGGGAAGACAGAGCTGCTCTTCCTCCCAGCGAAGGGCTCCCCGATGATTGATGCGTCAATCACCGTGGAAGGCTCCATAGTGTCTCCGTCCCAGTCTGCAGGAGTCTTGGAGTAACCCTGGACAACCAGCTGTGCTTCTCGAGCCATATTGCAGCGGTCACTCGGACCTGCCGATTCTCCCTCCACAACGTCCGGAGGATCCGACCCTTCCTCACCCAAGAGGCCACTCAACTCCTAGTCCAGGCCCTGGTGATCTCACGTCTGGACTACTGCAATTCCTTGCTGGCAGGCCTTCCGGCCTGTACCATCAAGCCACTGCTACTAGTCCAGAACACTGCCGCTCGTCTGGTGTTCAACCAGCCAAAGTTCACCCACGTCACCCCTCTACTCTCCTTTCTGCACTGGCTCCCCATCGCAGCACGCATCAGATTCAAATCACTGGTGCTTGCTTTTCAAGCGGCCAGAGGTACTGCTCCCCCTTACCTCCAGTCACTCATCACTCCCTACACCCCTCCCAGACCCCTCCGCTCTGCCCCCTCTGGTAAACTGACTGTCCCTTCCCTCCGGGCGCCTAGCAGCCGCTCCTCGCGGTCTCGCCTCTTCTCTGTCCTGATCCCTCGCTGGTGGAACGACCTTCCGCAATCGGTCTGGACTGCGGAATCACTTGCGATCTTCCGCAAGAGACTCAAAACCCACCTCTTCAGACTCCACTACCACTGAACTCTGTCCATCTAGGTAAATTGTCTTCACCACTGTTTACTTGCTAACACTATAAAAAAATAAAATTTAAAAAATTACACTAACCTTTTCCTTCCCAGTGTTACAGGTATGGTACGCAGATGCCTGCAATGATGTCTATTGCTGTATTACTGCACTGATCTTGTGCGCTAACTATGATTGTTCCTACCATGTATTAATGCACATCTTGTAAGTCGCTCTGGATAAGAGCGTCTGCTAAATGCTTAAAATGTAAAATGTAAAAATGTCCTATGTCATGTCTTCCCTATTAAACCTTATTTGGAAGTTAATGAAAGTCCTTTGAAGCTGACTCTAAGCTAGAGAAAACAGAGAAATGCTTGAAATAGACACGCTTGCGTGAAAGGCGAAACGTTTCTATAATATGCAAACTGCGGGTGGGAAATACACTTCACATTTTTATGGGAAATATACTTTGCATATTTCTGTGAGCTGTGTGGATTCAGCCCTTCATCCCATTTCATTCTCAGCACTTAAACATGAAAGCCTGGCGGCAAGAATATTTACAAGAAGGGGCTCTGTGCACAAAGGCTTGGGAATTCTCCACCTCTGATCTCATCGTTTTTGTATTTGTAACCATACAGTCCAGAGGTTCAGGTCCTCCTGTTGCTGTTCAAACATTACCCATAATCCATCTCTGACGGAGGCAGGGGGCATGCATCCAAAGATTATTTGATCACATAGACAGGTTTCGTCTTTGCTCTCTGTCACCGCAACTGTGACACCTTGACAGCGCAGTTACTAAGTCTCCAATGCCGAAGACATTATATTGTTATTATATAAATGTATATGATATTATGTGATGTTAATTACTAAAAACAACAACAACAGCAATAATAATAATAATAATATTAATATCATTGTTAATAATAACAATTTTTATCCCCACTGGGGCCCCACAATCCCCACTGGGGCCACATATACTGAAAATGAATGCATTCACTACTGTAAGTCGCTTTGGATAAAAGCATCTGCTAAATGGCGTATATTAATTACCTGCCCATTGGGCATGTTTGTGTATTAAGCAGACAAACAAAGTAAAACACTGATCACTGATCAGGTTAAAAATAAGATTGCCTCCTCTATTTCTGGCTCACGATCTGCCGCTGGTTCAGATAAACATAGCGAATACTTTATGCCTCATCTGTATATTTTGCGCTGAGGTGTCTGGTCCAACTAAAATCTGTGGTTTAATATACGAGTATTATGTCGCAGATTCTTCCATCCACAAGCGAGAAACTGGATCTAGATCTAAGTTCCAGAATTAGCACCAGGGGTCATTGCAGGCCAGTAATGACGGGGCCTACACAGGGATCCAATTAGTGAATGTTTGTTATGCAAGAGAGAAAGATGTGGGACTATACTCAACACTTCAGTTCACTTCAATTTTATTGCTTTTTAGTTTTTTACACCAATTTTTAACCCTGCTGTTTTCCTTTTATCCCAGTTTGGTATGTCCCGTTATATCAGCTGGCCCTTCTCATCGCTGCAATGTCCTCTTGTCAATTAGGGAGAGTGCAGACAAGGAGGCAAGGGTTTTCCACACAGAGATTTCACACAAGGTTATAATCAGTACTGTTGCCTCTGGTGCCCCTTCTTAATAACACATTTAATAAAATGTATCAATGTCTACTAACCACCAATGAAGCATGTTACGCCCAATGCAGTTATTAACAATTTATTAAGCCTTTATAACGGCACTGTAATTCTGAAGTGTCACCGTTTGTTTTATGTAAACTGCAGTGAGTTATTGAACCGGGATTCTCTTTTGTTATGTTAACAGGGGACGTGCTGAAATAGAAGAATCATTGCTTTTTAGAGCTCTGTCATCGGGCACGTTATGAACAGAAACACATGCTTGGAAGGCAACCCCAGTGTTCCCAGCATGCATCAATTCCCTTTGGCATAGCTTTAAAACTGTAACTGGGCTCATTGGCTTCTAATAATAAATCTTTTACGGCATGTTGACCTACTGAAATGAGCCTGAGGGCACCAATGCCTGGATTCAACGTTCAATGTTTGCCCTTAACTTTGACAATTAAATTGATTCATTTGGTTTGTTTATAGTTAATTTTGGTGATGGCTGTACTCATCAGACTGAAAAAAGCTACAAATCAAAAATCTAAGTTAAGGACACCTGTTGATTTAGTTTTTTGGCATGGCAGGCGTGGCGTGGCCTTCCAATGGCCAAAGCACAGTAGAAAAACTTGTTGCACCTCTTCACCCAAGTCATTTCAGTATAAATCTAACCTGAGTGCTCACAGCTGGCACGGGCAGACTGCAATAGCGTGATTGACAACTGGAGTCGCTGTTGCATGAAGAGAGGAGAATGCTCTTGCCTACAGTTATTAATAATGATGCTACGGCCAATTATAACCCATCACATGACTTTATGGGTAACTATACAGCCTCTCATTTTCTGCACTGGCACAGCGTGCTCGCAATAAGTGGCTGCATTCTGCACACTGCACACTTTACAATTTACAAACTCTGTCATAGGAAATTAATAAACTTTTTGCTGTTTCCCAAGGGAGTGTCACGATCGAGTGTTATTTTGCAGAAAAATACCTAAGATAACTTAAATCAAAAATTATGTTATTTTTAAAATTAAATTGCACTGCATGATAGAAATGTATTTGCCACACAGGCAGAAAAAATGTATACTTTCTGATGACAATAGATGCCTATATTGTATACCCAGATAACAACTCGGCATAAGAATTTGAGTACGCTTCTCTGAACTGCTCGTTTTGTGGTATTTTAATCTTCCTGTTCAAGCATGGGCCATCATTTAGTTGAAGACAGAATTACGTTAAAACCCTGCCCAGTCTCTGCTGGCAAAAGTCTTGTCCCTTAGGTAGTTTTGCATTTTACATAGAACACCTAGTTGTAGAACTGCAAACATTGTGCTACATGTTTCATAGAGTTGTGCTACATGGTGATATGTTGACACCTCTGCATTTGATGACGCTGCATTTTTTGTTACACTAGTCTTCAAAAGTGGAAGGGTTCAGTCGTTTACATGTTGGTGAAAATCAGCACGATTCTCTCCTTAATCCTCACCAAGCTGGTAGCGATTGGAGCTGAGATTTATCGGTGGTCTTGGTTACAGTGCCCGACAGGGTCAATGGGATGAAAATCTTGGGTCATCAAAAGAAAGAAAGACAGCTCTGAACTTCACAGATTTTTGCTGTGCATAATGACCAGCATGTGCTAGCCAATAATGTGTCTACCTCACCTCACACAGCTCTATGGCAGATCTGTTGAGCACCCATGGGTCTTGTTGCTAAGAAGGAATAAACATCCGGTGGCTACATTATCCTTTCACAGTTCCATCAGTGGGAAACAGAACTTTTCCCCTCCTTTGCGATCGCCCGAATTGCTGAGGTTTACAGCACGTCCCTTACTGATTTGTATCTGACTGGAAGGGGGTGGGCGGTTGGGGAAATGGTCCATCAGTATGCTCACAGAACCACCCACTCAAACCCATCCAGCATACAGTATACATGATGTAATTGCAGGATGCAAACACAAGGCATTGATCACAGCTATAATAGATGATATAGACCATTTTTTGGTGATATCTATACCTGTATATGAGTGTACCTATAATAGAGGCGGATGAGATCTTACCTTTAAATTGACCATCGGTCTCAACCTGTTTTCATTTATTTTGCTAAATTAACAAGTGAGCCAAATAATTGAATAATAAATTCTATAATCAAGGTCTGCTCTTGTGTCTCACATTGTAAAATTTTCTATATGCAATATACCCGTATATATTTCTATCCTAATGGGGGTGGTCTCTTCCAGGATGACAATGTTCCATCCACAGGGCACAAGTAGTCACTGAATGGTTGGGATGAACATAAAAACAATGCAAACCATATGCCATAGCCATCTCAGTCACCAGATCTCAACCCAGTTGAACACTTATGGAAGATTTTGGAGTGGCACTTTGGAGAGACAATGTTTTCCACCACCATCAACAAAACACCCAATGATGGAATTTCTCACAAGAGAATGGTGTTGCATCCCTCCAACAGAGTTCCAGACATTTGTAGAATCTATGCCAAGGTGCACTGAAGCTGTTCTGGTGGCTTGTGGTGGCCAAATGTCCAATTAAGACACTCCATGTTGGTGTTTCCTTTATGTTGTTCTGTGTGGCTCAGTAGGTAGAGCATGCAATGGCAATGCTTAGGTTGTGGGTTCAATTCCCACTAGGACCACATATACTGAAAAATGTATGCATTCACTACTGTAAGTGGCTGTGTTTGTGTTTGTCTTTGTTTTGGATAAAAGCATCTGCTAGTCTGCTCTGTTCCCATCAGGGGTTTGGTGTATATTATTATATTATATTATGTTGGTAGTTGCCTGTGTATATACAGGCATATTTGAATGTAATAAATATACATAAACAAACACCAATTATAGTGAGCTGTCACAGGTAAAATATGGGCCAGTGTTGTCTCCACCAGCTGTCTGAACTGGAGACCCTGTCCCCTGCTGCCCTTGAGCTTATGACATATGCCTTTAATGCAGCCTCCGCAATGCTTTATCCGCTGCACACTTGACATGCAAGACTTGTCGTAGTAATTTGTGGCCTGAGGAAACTTCACAACATTGCAGTTGAGTATTATTTTTTTCCCCCTTTTAGTGTGGGTTGGATCACAAGAGAGGGATCTGGAATGAAACAGTATCGCTGTGTCAAACATGACCCCCAAATATGTCGACAGATGTGTAAAAAATAATAGTTTTGGTAAACCTCACTCTGCTGTCTCTGGATTATGTGTGCAGACTTGAAGGGTTATTTGAACACAAGCTCTGTGCTGTGGTTACTGGGTTGACTTGGACAAAACCACTAAAATGAGGTGAGGTGGAGGATTCCTTGGAAAGGAAAGGACTTGCAAATAGCAAACGCAAAGGAAGAGAGGGGCATGCCAACACGACCCACTGAGTCCAATTCACCTAACCACACATCTGCGTCAATAGTCATGTGTGCTCACTCCACCAATGGATGGGGGGACGGGAGGGCATTAAGTGTCATGGAATCTGAGTCACCGATTCATGAATATGAAACCCATCTGGGGCTTTTTCTCACCCCAGAAACATAAAAATCTGATCAGAGTTTGGTCCTTGGAGTGGTGGAAGCTTCAGTCAGGCACTCCTATGCTTGTGCTCAGATGTTATCATGCAGATGTATGAAACGCAACTCAAAGATTCTGACATTCTACTCATTAAGAGATTTTAGTCTCATACATCCGGATGCAATCATGACTACAATACAGTTGGCAATACAAACAGTCTCCAACTGTAAGCATGACTGAAGGGTAATGATGATCCAGAGCTAGAGGCCTGAGAACTGGATTAATCAACAGGTGGATGGACGGGAAAGAAACTCACCCTGGTTACCTGTGTAAAATGCTAGTTAAAACCACCCAGTACTAATCACATTGTGATTCAACTAAAAGCTACCACAATCACATCACAAGGAGAACAAAAAGCAAGACTGTAGACAGGGGGAGCAAGTTCTGAAAATTGTTTAGAAGAACTCTCCAGCACTCAGAGTTTGTGCCACAAACTGCTGCTGTTCTGTCACATACTCTGTCACTGCCGTTATTGGAATTAGATATCACCAAGGTCTGAGTTGTGCTTTTCCCTTAAGGCCTCTACATGCTTCTGCGTAACTTGTGCGACATCTTCGCGGTTTGCGCAATGCAACATGTCACAAGCACTCTGCAATTTATGGTGTCCTTACACTTCTGTACACTAGTAGGCATCAATGTATTGAACAAGGTCAGTAAGGTTTTCATGAAAGCAGGGAACCTCCTGTACCTTTGAAATTCTTCAGCCAATCTTTCCTGAAGCTGGTTCATTTTATACTGTGTCGAAAAAATTATGCTAGCTATCTATATTGTTAACTACTGTTAGTGAGCTTTATTTGGCCGTGACACCAGGTTGCTAGCTAGCTAGCTACATAGATATTGATAATTTTGCTTAGCTAACATTAATATAGATATATACAGGTATGGTATGCAGCTGCTAACAATGATGTCTATAGCTGTATTACTGCACTGATCTCTTGTGCGAACTATGATTGTTCTTACCATGTATTAATGCACATATTGTAAGTCGCTCTGGATAAGAGCGTCCGCTATACGCTTTACAAAAAATTATATGCACCCTGCTTTTTATTTGTTTTGTTAGTTAGAATATTCTGCGCATTAAGGTGTTGTAGTGACATGTTACATTTATATGTAATCTAAAGCACAACACAAAACATCTGGATATTTGCAACCTTAAATATATAATTTAGAATGACGTGAAGACCACAGTCGATCCTTCATTGTTTGCAGAATCTCTGAGTTTAATGGACTGTCAGTAGCCTACAATAGACTTTAAAACCTTTGAAAAAAGGAAGTATGCCTGTCATGAAAGCAGCTTGTGTGCGAGCAACTCACCTTTACAGCATTAAAATAATTGAGTAAATTCGCGTGGAACAAAGGAACCAGCAGATTTTATCTTTTATCTTTCTCCCTAATCTGGATAGTCTTTTCTGGATCTTTTCACAGAATTTTCTAAAATGTCATCTTTGTAAAAAATGATGTTGCTCTGGATAAGAACTCTGCTAAATGCTTAAAATTTGCTAAAAATGAACTAATCAATGAACTATGACCGCCTCCATTTGCTAACCAACCAATTAATGCTGTGCAACATCAATCACGGTTGCGAGTTTGATATTTGTGCTAGGTACACGACATCCTCTGCAACACCCTCTGCAACATCAACGCAACCTCTGCGACATGTTGCAGATGATGTCGCGTTGCAGTCGCTCGAGCATGTAGAGGCCTTTACACTACGATGCTCAGGTGAAACGATCTGACCCAAGACGGGCTGCTGTTCTATTTTTCCTACCACCACTATGCTCCCAGATTGATAAACCTAGGTTGGGGGTTTAGAGGTTATCTGCTTCCTTGAGAGAGAAGAATGTCAAGTGGGAGGAGGGCATTCTAATCTGCTCCCCAAGGGCAAAGTTCTCAGACCTTTTCTGTGTTTAGTTCAGTCTCCATCTATGATGCACCGCTGCAGAATGTCAAGGAAAGGGGCAGAGCATTAAAGGGAGTTGTTTTGAGGGTAAAATCCTCTGGTCCAAACTATACTCCCACTATTGAGTTACTTATTGTTCTATTTGAATAGACTAGGAGCAAGGGTTCCTAAACTGGACCAAATTAGGAAGTCCACAAAGGAGTCTCCAGGGTGTCCACAGAAAAAAAGGGGTATTATTTTTTCCATTTAAGAATATTTTGTTTACATTTCCATATTTCATAGATTTTGTATTTCAGATACAACAAACCATGTCTTGTTTACACATCCTTGTTAATATACTGTGATGATTGTAATTATTTAATATTTATAGTGTGCTGAATGCGTCCATGGACTAATAGCTTCTGCATTCAGCCTGTAGTGGGTGTTGGGTAAAGATATAAAAGTTCTTGTTGATTTACAGAGAGGAAACATCAAGAAGGAACTTGGCTTTTTTGTTTAGTTACTGCCCTGGAGTTACAGCTTTTACTTGACTGATGGCCAGAGGAAATAAAAAACTCACTTCCTCCTGCTGAACACGAATTACAGAGCAAAATCTAATGGCAGCTTGCTTCTGGGGGTAGACCAGCAGCTGTAAACCATAGCTATTCATTTTAATGTTCAGTTATTATTTCATAAGGAACATTTAATTAATCATGACTGTCATTCAACATTTTGGTATCAGTCAGGCCATATTCTCACTCTCTCTCTCTCACACACACACACACACACACACACACACACAGCCACACACACATATTTGGGGTAGAATGTATAATATAGACCACATTATCACACACAAACACATACACACACATATACACTTAATAGTGCAGTCAATCAGCCAGGACCAAGGGTTAAAAAATGCTTTAAAAAAACATCAAAACCCCAAAAATATATAAATATTCATAAATCCTCACTTGCGTAGTCAGACAGCCTAGGGGTTGACTTTATTTAAAGAGAGAACATGAGCTCCAGATTAGGGTAGGAGGCTGCAGGTTCACACATGGGGTAGTGAGCCCCAGCTGCGTCGAAAGGACACAGCCTTCCTGAGTGAAGGCCTCCTGGAAGCCTAGCCACACACATTTGAATCACAAGGACCAAATGTTTGTTCAGTCAGGTGATGGGAGAGGGGGGTACCCTAAAGTACGTCATCCCAGATTTGGGGGTGGGGTTTTTTCACTCTATTTCCATAATGTTGAGAGAGGGCCTTGTGAATGTGAAATGGATTATAGGGAGCGTTGCAGATTCCAAAGGTCTTAATGCCAAAGCTACCCATGCCAAGCAGATGCCTGTACATGCCAGGGCTCTCAAAAAGAGTAATCCTGTCCTTCGTAGCCTGGGGAAGAATTACACACAGCTCTCCTGGCAATGTGGGATGAACCGCAGGGTAATATTAAAAAAGAAAAGAAAAAGATTTCAACCAGCTGGGAATGATCAGAACACAAAAAAATATTCTCAAAGACTGTATTCCCAAAAAGGGAGGCTTTCAGGGGGCTGTGCTCCACATGAACGAGACTTTATTCTACATGGAAGGTGCGTAGTTGGTAATGTACACTCTCTGGCTGTTATTATCAAATATTATTGACACTCCCTAATCTGTACACAGTGTTCAGTCATAATAGGAGTTAAATGTAACTGCCAAAATAAAGGAAACACTTGAATAAATGAGGGATATTGGTGGCTCTGTTAAGCTGTGGGGTGTATTCTCAGTCCAGTCCATCTGTCTCAGTCACCAGATGTCAACCCAATTGAACATTTATGGAAGATTCTGGAGCAGCATCGGAGACAGCATTTTCCACCCCCCATCAACAAAACACAAAATGATGGAATTTCTCATAGAAGAATGATGTTGCATCGCTCCAACAGAGATCTAGAATCTATGCCATGGTGCATTGAAGCTGTTCTGGAGGCTTGTGGTGGCCCAACGCCCCATTGTTACCTGTATAGGATGTTCCTTAAGAAAAGGAAACCAGTTCAGATTATATGGGATTCAGAGCATGTTTGGGATTACACTGAGTGAGTGCAGTTATTAAAAACCTGAATAACTTGACATTAGCCTGTCATTTATAAGTTACATCTAATCGTGTATTAGTGTAATATTACATTAAAAAAATGTCTCTGAGCAGAAAGGTTTAAGTCTGCCGTCTCTGACTGTAAGTCATCAATCACCAAGAGGTTGAGTTCAATGGTTTTAATTTTATGTTGGAGCTGGAATTGAGGCAAGATCAAACATCAAGATCCAGGAGTCTGGGGTCCGGGGAGGTTCACCAGAGGAGCCGGGACACTGGCAGCCATGCTTGCGGCAGCTTTCTGCAAAACCACAGAGGCTGAAGATAGTTGGATCTGGTCTGTATCTGGGCGGTAGGTTTCCAAGAAAAACATGGCTATCTCTGGAAGAGACATTAGTGGGCTTACCAGACACTGTTTCTTCTCCCCCACAAACCTAGTTGCCATCTTGGGGGATATTACATGGGGCCATATTCTATATTATGATAGGGAAGTTTTTACACATGATGGGTTTAAAACCGTGCCATTAATCACTGGTCAGGCTGTCACACCGCACTATGGTATAATGGCACCTACAGTAAACTGCCTTCCTGTACAGATCTACAGAATTTCAAGGACATTATGTTCCACTGTGCCACAGACAAATGGACACCTAGTTTCTACCTGTAACGTATATATCATTTTTATTGAGTTGTCTGAAGGGACTGCTATAGTTCCTTTGGGTGCATATGGTATCATTTGAGTGGAAACATTTATAGACAGCTATAAGACACTTATTTGAGACTGGGGATGTTAGGATGAGAATATAACACATAAAAACCAGCACACACACACACACACCGGCCCTCCAAGAATAGAGTTGTGCAATGGTAAATGTTCAACACCCCTATTTTGGAAAGAATAAATCGTAGTTCCAACTTCTATGACTTTTGGGAAAAAAATAACAGATACAAATGCATGGGAATTGTCCCATACTGTAGATAGGTGATGATAACTATTTTAGCCATCCTTTAAAGTAATAGTTAATTCAAAAGTATCAAGTATAAACATTTTCTCACACTGATTTCTTACCTTTGAGATAATATATAGACAGAGATTATTCTGCTTGTCTCAGAAACGATCACTGCAAGATTTCCAGGGTGCCACCTGACTCATTCATTTTCTGATCCGTGGTTAATTCTGACCAACCAGGACACTAAAGAATACTAAACTAAAGAGTTTATACATTTGCTCAAGCTATCCCAACTGAAAGAAAAGTCAGAAATGGAAATGGAACTACACAGAACTTTATATCCTTTCTATTTTATTCAGCATAGTTGCAACTGTTACATTTATTTCATATGCGCTCCTGAAATGACTTTTTTTGTGAATCTGAAATAAGTTTAAACAAACCCCCCCACAAGCAAACGTGCATTCATACACACACACACACACAATATATATATATATGCTGTTTAATAATATGTCAGTAGTTTAAAGTGTTTATTATATTTGGTCACCCTGCATGAAGATTAACTCTGGTTTGGAGACGCCACTTTAACACATCTCACCAGGACTGACGTTCTGCCGACGGGGTCTGTGTACATCCAGACGAAACACCCTGATTGATATGCTGAGCATGAACGTGCTCCCGCTACTGCGTGGTCCAAAGGGCCTCACACTTAGCAACACAACCTGTTCATTAGCTGTAAACGGCCTTCGATAATTCCGTGTGAACTCGAGCCAAAAGTAAGCCAAAGCCACTTGTGGCGGAAAAATAACCTTGTTCTCCCATTCCAAAGGGCTTTTATGTGGAGCACTTCTTGTTAACGTTGCCGGTTTACAAGAAGCCCGCAAGGGCCGCTTCCTGCATCTGCATACGAACGCTGACTTTAGCCAGCACTGAGACCGTTTACAGACAGAGATCTGCATTCAATCTGCATGCAAATGCTTTGTTTTAACCTTTCAGCAACACATTTAAACAGGTTATTTAAACATATTTGAATAGCATGATTAGCACAGGGTTAATTCATTTTTGACCTGCATTAATCAGTACATTGTAGATGAATAATAATATCCATCCATCCATCCATCCATTGTCTAAGCCGCTTATTCCTGGTCAGGGTCGTTAAGGGGGCTGGAGCCTATCCCCATGCGTTGGGACAGGCAGGAATACACCCTGGCAAGGTCGCCAACCTGAAGGGCTGAATAATAATAATTACAATAAATAATTATCGTCAAAGGCCACAGTCATGGTTGGTCCAATAGCCCAACTCTGGCACATCATTGGTTGTGCTGTAATCAACCAACTATCACTGATCAATCAATAGTCAATGTTGTGTCCAGTGACAATATTTCTCCAACAGTTTCTCATCAATCAGCAGTTAATATTGGCTGTCTGATGGTCCCAATCCATTTCCTCCAACAGATCAGCGAGCAACCTGCAGTGGCCAGAGAGTTGTGCCTTAGAATAGCCCAACAAATTGTTTTCCAAAGAGTAGACCACACTAAGGGCCAGCCTGGATTATATTTGTTGGGCCATTGCTGGTGCCCAATGTTGGAGTATTCCTGTTTGTAATTCAATTTAATTAGATTCATTAATTATAATTAATGTATATAAATGCTGTAGGCGGCAGTGTGGTATAATGGTTAGGGAGCTGGGTTTGTAATGTTAAGGTTGCAGGTTCAATCCCGAGGTGGAACACTGCCGTTGTACCCTTGAGCAAGGTACTTAACCTGAATTGCTTCAATTAATATCCAGCTGTATAAATGGATTGTAAAGAAATGTCAACTGTAAGTCGCTCTGGATAAGAGCGTCTGCTAAATGCCTGTAATGTAATGTAAATTAATTCCCCTTTATTCACATTGAGTGTTGTATAATTCAGGCTTTATATTGTATATGAGGTACAATTAAAGACTAGAACAGAAGGCACTTCAGGAGTGGGAGCGAACAATAATCTTTGTTGACATTTAGATCCCCCCACTTTCCCTTCTTGTCAAATGTGAGGCCTTTAATAAAAAAAAAGTATTCCTGGGTTAATTCTCTTTTTCTCTTTCCCCTCCCTCCCTTATACATTTCTCCATGCCTCCGGCTCTTCCCGCTTGCATTCAGCATGGCCTTTGATTTCAACCAGCGTGTAAGCAGGGATAATGAAGCAGAGAACGGCTTGGCTGGTCTCAAGGATGTGGAATAAGCCAGAGGGGGGCCAAGGCGGGGGGGGTTGGGGTTGGGGGGGTCTGTGATTTCCAGCTCTGGTTAGTGTTTGTGTGCTTGTCAGCCACGATGGGAGCAAAACATAGCCCAAGTTTCAGTGCTCCCCACACAACAGGGTATGTGCTCCTGTGACAATTTTAATGTTTGCTATGATAGATATAACGTATCATGACCTATGGCAAGGGTTCCCAGACCTTTCAGGGCTAAGGTCCACTTAAGGAGTTATTACACTTTCTGTGACCCACTCCTTATTGAAATGTAGCCAAAAATGGAAATGAAAGTTTTTTCCATAAACAGTGGGTATAAAAAGTATTCACCCCGCTTGGCATTTTTCTAATTTTATCTTCTTACTTTATGGAATAATAAATACATCTCTAACAAAGCTTTTTATTTTTTAATTTGACATTATAGAGTATTTTGTGTTGATCAGTGGCAAGAAATCCCAATTAAATCCATTTTGTTCCCATGAAGAAAGAAAATAAAATGTGAGAAATGCCAAAGGGGGTCAATACTTTTTATACCTACAAAACACAAAGCACTCATGTGTTAAAGTGACTATATATATGTATAATGTGTATGTCTCAACTCACTTCAACCGCTGTTGACCCCTCTCATGACCCACAATTCGGGAGCCACTGACCTACAGTGGCTGACTTAAGTAGTGTACATAAATCTTGACGCTAATTAAAAATGATCAAAAATGGACTGGAAAATAGTATCATTTCTCCAGTGAACTACTTCTCAGCACTACTCATCACTGGGCTCTTCTGTTAGTAATTGCATGTTTGTATTTATCTTGCAGGTGCAGGAGTCTCTGAGCTCTGCTATTTCCACGTTTTTTCTCCGTTTCCCATGGCTACATGAGCCCCTCG
The DNA here is from genome assembly GCA_029706075.1 of Aldrovandia affinis. NCBI lineage: Eukaryota > Metazoa > Chordata > Actinopteri > Notacanthiformes > Halosauridae > Aldrovandia > Aldrovandia affinis. The sequence continues at coordinate 1,966,549 of JAINUG010000141.1, forward strand.
TTCGCATCGCCGCATAATGGACAGAATGAGGAACATCTCTTGAGAGGGCGCCGTTGGAGCAGTGACAGTACCCCCCACCGATGCCCCAAAAGCAAGGCCTCACATGACATCATAGCAGGAGGGGAATCCAACAAGGACCAGCAACCCTAATGAACATCCACCCGAGGCTCGTAGGCTACGTTTCCAAGTGCGCAGTGTGTGCGTGCACTTTGGATAGGTCACCAAAAAGGAATTGAAAACAACCACTGCTGAACCACAGCCTACCCCTGGCACAGATGTGTTGACTTTTTTATGTTGATGCACTAACCCTGCTTTCACATGGATTTGTTCCAGTGCTATTGTAAGGGCAGCAATGTCATGAGTCCCAAAACGAGAGGTAATATACACAATGTACGCACACCTGGAGACCAGCGGCCCTTACGGTTGCCAGGGATACCATTCATCTAGCAGCTGACTGACACCTACAACCCTGGAATCCAATACAATAAGCTCTTATACTACTTAATGTGAGCATCCCAGGGAACTTTACGAGAAGGTTAACGTCAAGATAAAGAATCAAAATCAGATAAAAGTCCAAACTAAGATGAACAGGCACACAAGGTATGCCTTAAGACTCGATTTAAAAGAGCTGAATTGTAGCCGTGGCTTCTGATGTGGCTTGGAAGTGATGTGGCTCGCAGAATAGCTAAAAGCTGTAGAAAAGCAAGTTGATTGATCCAAGTTCTCATTAAATCAGTGGCTCCAATTAAGAACTTAAAGACTTTAGTTTAAATGTAAACCAGAGGGCTGTATACTTTCAATGCAACCAGCAACGTCAGAGTTCCTTAACCAATACGCTACACTGCCTCTAGGCCCAGCATGGAAGGAAATACATTTGAAATATATTGCAGACACATTGCTTCACTTATTTGGAAGTCACAGAGTTTGCTGCTAAAAAAGTAAAACCTTTTAACTGGGCTATGCTAATATGTAGGGGTCTAGTCAAAGTGTGTGGGATACTACATGCATGCCGGCAAGTCATTCGGTGGAGGGTAAAAAGAGGGGATTTTCAATGTTGTGAAATAAAGATAATGGCCTGAGTGTTTTTGACCATGAGCCACTCACTCATGGTGACGGTGGTGTATGACCCCCCTGCCTGCCTGCCGGTTAGACTACACTATAGTCCGTCTCACGCCACATGCCTCTCACCCCTTCCGTCCAATTTACAGTCACTGCTTTATACAAGGGGAGCCATATGTCAGAATCCTGGTAATACGTCTCTGAGGGACCCCATGTGTGAGTCTATGTGTGTGTGTGTGGCAGCTGTATGGCTTTCCATCCACTACATTTCCTAAAGTACAGTCAATTAACCCATAAATCAAGTTCATTGTCTTAAAGACTGGTTTTCAAGGCACTGTGTACGGTCCTGGAGGGAAAGAGGGTGTGGGGGCGGCTGATTTAAGACAGGACAGAGGACAGAGATGACCTGAGAGCAGACTGTTTGCTCCGGAATTCCTCGCTTTCAGAGGAGTGTGGCCCACCCCAGGGAGGTGACGAAATTGATCTCTGGCTTCTGTGACACCCCCCCCCCCCCCCACACACAACAAAACAATGACTCCTGACTGCCTGGGCCTATGCTCGTCCTGCCTCCACTCCCCCAACCATAAAACCTACTGCGGGTCCTTAAATGTAAGCCCCGCCACAACCCCCCTTCCCCTCCCAGCCCCCATTTGCACATGCCATTCATAGACGGGTGGAATGCGTGCCAAGATAAAAGCCGACGCCTTTAACGAGACCGATGTCATAACATGCAGGCCTGTTGAGTGCCTTCTATAAGTGCAGAAGCGCGCTGTCTATCCGCCCAAGAGTCGCTGTTTAACGTGCAAGCGTAAAGGATTATCATAATAAAATATTTTAAACCCCATCACCCCGGCGCCTTCCTATATTTCCATTCAGTCTCCCCTTAAGGGCATCTTAGGTGGGAATCACCTAACTGGTGTTTGAAAGACAATAGATACAGTGCCATCTTCATCCATCCTCCATTGCTTTGCCCACCCAGGAAGAGGAAAATAAAAAAAACAGATGAAATAAAAGTAGGAACAGATGAACAGTGTGTTTCAGTACCCCCAAGGAAAAGGCAACATTTCCCAAACAACTCAACTCAACTTCCCCCGAGAAAACAATCAAATGTAATTAACATTATTAACTGTTCTTTAGTGGATATAATACCACTTGATAATGACAAGTGATTTATCAGAGCAATGGGTAGGGATATAATTTTAGATACAGCATGTTTCCCTTGGCAGCAAATGCTGCGCCAAAGGACTGAAAAGGATGTTGGTCGATAGGAAGTATTTTCTAAGGGCACTGTCAGCAGGTCAGACAAAAACAATAATAAAAAAAGGCACAAGAGAGGTGACTGAGTGGTTTTCAGTCACACATGATATATTAGATTTTGCGTGGAGCGTGGAGGAACCTGTTTTGTTTGGGTGGGGAGGGGGGAGTGGCGGCAGTGTTAGCATAATGGTTAAGGAACTGGGCTTGTATTGCAAAGGTTGCAGGTTCGATCCCAGGTGGGGGCACTGCCGTTGTACCCTTGAGCAAGGTACTTAACTTGGATTGCTTCAGTAAATATCCAGCTGTATAAATGGACTGTATGTAAAGAAATGTGAAACTGTGTAAGTCGCTCTGGATAAGAGCGTCTGTTAAATGCCTGTAATGTAATGTAATGGGAGGGTCATCGAGTACATCAAGTTCTGCAGATTCAACCTTGTTCCAGGACTCTCTGGGTAATGTTACTTGACAACAGAGAGAAACAGAGGGAGAGCACATTTCACACTTACAGCAATGGAAAAGCCCCCTTTCCTTGATGTCAGGTGTGTGGCGTTTAAAACTCTCACTTGACAGTTTGTGTCAGTGTGTGAGCAGAATTAAATGTAAGCATTTAATATGGTTTCAGGAGACTGGACTACATAACAACACGTGTTTGCAGTCTCCTTTTTTAATGGGAGAGGACATACAGCATGACTGAATTGTCAGGATTTTATTTGTTGATCCCCAATCTTTGCCGTTGACATTGCCTTTGATTTGTTAGCACTGTAAAGTGGTGGTTTTCCATGCTATATTCCATGTTATTAAGGTTAGTGTAAAAATAAATGAGTTCAGTGTGATTCATGATGGTCTGGACCATTATCATTGCTTTACTGTACTTAACTAATGTGTCTCGCTGCCACTTTGTATAAAATTCTTTCCAGGAGACCCATGCAATGCCAAAAGTGTGGAGGTTCCTGGAAACCAAAGGGGGGAAATCCACCTTCACACAACTACCAGGAATTACCATGGTTTTCTGGGAATTCTCCAGTGTCTCCAGCTGCGGGTCGTCTGATTCTCAGTTATATTCACAATGAAACCAAAAGCACTGTGTTTCAAGTGAACTTTGAACTTTTTGCTCTGAGGGGGAGCTTTGCATCATAAATGCTGGCAGAAAAAACGTTTAGCAAAACTAAAATTAGTCCACGTTTTTTCCCATTGAAAGAGCAGTAGTGCTCAACATTATGCCCTTTAATATTCTTATTGGGGCTTGTTGGTAATAATTTCATAACATTTTAAGAGCTGAAGACATGCATGCTTCTTACATCTTACATGTATAAACTATTGATATTTCTAGAACATTCATTTGAATCTTGGACCCCACAGTATGAGTCTCCACGCTAACAGATACTCACACAATACCATGTGCTATGCTTTATTACCCCCTCTTCATCCCTCCTTCAGATCACCTATGCCAGGGGTCTCCAACCTTGGTCCTAGAGGGCCACAGGGTCTGCTGTTTTCACCTGAAAATCAGCATTCAATTTAGACCCAAGGAACTAGGTGAGGTGAATTAACTGTGTAATCAACTGCTTTAACTGATCCAGGACTAAGGTTAGGCATCCATGGCCTATGCAAACCCACCTCACCAAATATCTGAAATGGGACTAGGAGATAGGACCCAAGTGCAGGGATGAGGCAGGAGGCAGGAATCCAAAATTAACTGATCATTTAATAAACACTAACAACAAAATCAAACACAGGAACTAAATAAAACCCCGGACAAAAAATCTAACCCTAGACTCAATAAAACACAAGACAAGAAATCAAATAAGAAAGGCAAAAAATGAGAACTCAAAATGGCAGGTAAAAACTCAGAGGACCACTAACACAAGGAACAAATATTCAAGCACAGAACACAGAAAACAGGCAACTTAAATAGACCATGAAAGTAGACACCACTCAAGACAATCAAGGAGAACAATAAAACAATGAAACAATGCCACCCTCTGGTGGTGAGCAGGCACAATTACAATGTCTGTTTATCCAAATCAGACCCGCCATCCACCTCTGTGCTGATTCCTCCCTTACCATTCATATGAATAAAGTGCTGCTCACCATGCAAAGCAAATCAATGATGTTACACAACATTACCACTTCATCACTGAACATGTCAATGACAAAACAACCAATGGGGTCACAGAGGCAACAGACGCCTTGCTATAATTGTTGCCTTTCTTTTTAAACTACAGAAATGTTGGCTGTATGCATGGAATTAAAAATATATATTTGTAAACTTCCCTCACACTTTTGAAGTCTGCCATAACATCTGTCTACTCCAAGGCTCCTGGAGAAATCGGCACCTCTAAATGTTAGCAGAGGCAGGAGAAGTGAAGCCAGGCCTTTTCAAGCTCACTGGAAGCTAACCAACAATGTTGTTTAAAAAAAACAAATCCTTTTAAGAAACAGGCTAAACATGGGAAGGTCTGTTTGGTTTTCAGCAGTGTGTATGGAGAGTTGTAGTGGAGTGAGTAATGCTTGTTTTTTATGCGCTGTGTCCAGCTATTAATAGTGTTCTAGAGGCATGCACTGAGAAAGCCAGCAGACTTCATGAACAAACTCAATGCTCACCTACTCCCTCCAACCCCCCCCACACACACACAGATTGGGGCCAAACTGGGGCTCTGGCACAAGCTATCTCCGGCAAAGCTTCAGTACATTTGACTTGAATTTCTTTCTTTTCATTTTAACTGGAACCAGCAGCCAAAGGAGAGAAGAAATGGTGAGGAAGGTGGGGGTGAAGGGGGTAACAGGAGGGGGTGTTGTGCTTTGGAAAATATGACCCTCCATGTGGTTAGATTTGAGATTTTTCATGGAAGCTGTGCAACAGAATACTTTTTATCCACGCTCGTTACTTTTTGAAAATCTCACCAGTGATTGTTTTTTCAGCCTTGTTTATTCTCTCTTTCTCTCTCGCTTTTGTGCTCTCTCTCTCCCCCCTTTCTTTTCTTTACCTTTCTTGTTCCCATCAAGGAACTGGATGCAACTCTCGTTGAGGGCTTTCCACACCAACAGCCAATTTTCTGAAAAAGTTAACAGAAACAAGGATTTGATCTGGTATTCCCGGGTCTTCATCAGGTGTCCGACTGATTCAGCTATGCATGAAGTGCGTATATTACTTGGATTTTCAATGAAGTTTCATGAGACAACTCTCCAGACAAACCCTTACACAATTACCTCAACATGCTAAACCAATTTTCTCGACCACCACTTGTGTCAACTGTTTCCAGCATCCTTCCCCACCCCATCTCACAACCTTTTTCTTTCCAATTTGAATTATTTATTATTTATTTATGCTGTCTCTCTCTTGGGGTGTCAACAACCCCGTCCTTATGGCAGGTGTGATCCCGACCTTGGACTCAATTTCAAATGCATGAAATGCTTCAAACAAAATATTTCTCAATAAAACTATTTTAACATATACTCTTGTATTGGATTTAAAAAAAATTGCATTTCACGATAGTCTTCCGCTCTGCTCCCAATGTCCCTGCTACACCCTGATTAGGTTGATTTTAGTTGTGCTGATTAATGATTTCTACCACACTTTCATACAACACAGTTATATACTTATCAATACTCATGGACCCACAGAACCGCCCTGAAGTTGCTTGAGCTGTACGGTTCTGGTTATTGGAAAACATAGTGTGACTATTGCGTGATTTGGATAGACAAACTTTGGTTTGGAAGCCCATCGTGCCTCCATCCACTATGCTTAATATGGGCATGAGCAGGGAACGTGTTGGGGACGTGTTCACCATAATAACATCAAGAAATCCGTGCTCTGTTTGTGATGCCGAGACAAGTAATGAACTGTGGTTTCAAATTACCCACGGGTGGTTACACTGTGTGCAATTATTTTTTACTGTGTTTTAACAATACATTCTTTAATCCTCACCCTCACGCTCTTATACGGGATTAGTCATAGAACAGTATTGCAATATTATAGTAGCGGTTACAAGCACAAAACACAAAGTTAAATTACATTTTGTCAAATATAAGTACTAAATACAGAATTTTTATCTTCAAATACAGAGTACTTAGGGTCTGCTCCTTTCTTACTACATGTCCTCTGATTTCTTATCGTTTTTTTTGTTCTATTTAATGCATTCCAATCTGGGTTTCTATGAATAAGCTCAACCTTCTGGCGCTATTAATTTCCCCCTTATTCAAGACTTAATTTCCTCCTTTATTCAATAAACCTTAATTGTTCATTTTAATTGTAATTGTTGACATGTTATCATCATGTCACGTGTGATAGAAAAGTGGCCATTGAGCCAAACACGTAGGATCTGCACAAATGTGCAAAGTGAAGTGAACTGGTAATGAAAATGAAATAAACCACTGGATTAAAAAAATTACGTTTATTGCAAATAATAAAACTAAATGAAGGTTTTCTGGTGGAATATGTGACATAAATATACTGCTAATGACTCCGTTTTTTAACCATTCGAACCATTGAAAAAGTATAATGGAAACGTAAAGAAAAACGAATGTCATTAAAAGTTTTTTCCTCAGGTCGTAAAAAATTAAAAGAATCCTTTGCCCTAAATTATCAGAAAATGTTTGTTTTGATGCATGAGAGCTTGAGAACTTATATCTAAAAGGCTAAACATCCATTTGCATGACTGCAAAACCTAAATTGTAAATGGATTTATTAGTTACATGACAAAAATCTGTGGCTAAATTAAAAGTGCACAAAGAAGAAGGGAGAAACTGTCCATGGGACAGCAATAGCTTGGGTGCTTCGCAAATCTGCACTTTATGGGAGGGTGGCAAAAAGAAAGCCATTGTTGAGGAAAACTCACATTCAATTTCACCTAGAGTTTGCCAGAAGGCATATGGGAGACTCTGAAGTGGAGGATGGTCTGATGAGATCAAGATTGAACTTTTTGGACTCAACGTTAGGTGCTATGTTTGGCCAAAGCCTAAGACTGCATATCATCCAAAGAATACTATCTCTACCCTTGAAACATGGTGGCAGGAGCCTAATGCTATGGGATGCTTCTCTGCTTCAGGGACTGGAAAACTTAATAGAGGGCAAAATGGATGGAGCAAGATGTAGACACTTAGCTGCATTCTGCAAGAAACCTGGGACTTGGGAGAAGATTTATATTCAAGAAGGACAATGACACATGGCCTACAGCAAAAGCCACATTGGAGTGGTCAGGTCAATTAGGTCAGGTCATGATCATACATGATTTTTAGCTGGTGTGAACATAAATGATGCAACAGAATAATTTTTCATCCAAGAGCAGAAAATCTTCCAGAATGTTCCCTGAAACAGATCAAATAATCAGGAGGAAGAGAGTCTGGAAAATAAAAAAGATATATAAATAGAAAAAAGTTCTTCTTTGCCCACAGTCTTACTCTTGAAGTAGTCCATGTCTGTGGTTACACTGCACTGTGGTTCTGACAACACCCCTGGCACAATCTCAACTACAATATAAATCAACGTTTTGTAAGTGAAAATAAGATCAAACAAAAGACACATGTAGGGCTGATCCTCTTCACTTCTTCTTCAGGTCATATCTCTTTTAAATCTGTCTGGATTTTAAAAGTGTCTGGACCTTTCTCTCTGATTCATGTGTACGAGGTCACCCAAACCCTCATGGGCAAGGACCTCTCTCTCACTCCTTGCCTTATGTGTGAGGTGATGGGTAGAGTGTTGGGAGTAACAGGGTGACCACTCTCCCACAGTCTTTCAAAGATTCTATGTTCCCTATGGCCAGGGATCGAGGGACTCCTAGAGGTCAAAAGGTTGCTGTGCTGCTGGCCATGCTCTCCAATAAAAACAAAACCGTGGTGACCGTGACCCGAGATAAAAACTGAGCTGTCTCTTCGGAAGGAAAACACTGCGCTGCTCTCCGCATTCAGAGATCCCCCGTGCATGCCGTGGCAGAACAGTTGCGAGCAGATCTTTGTGTCTGAGTGCAGCTTCGGTATGACATCTTCTGTTCTTGTTTTCAATTATTCACTTGGCTGGGTAGGAGCCAGGTTAAGCTCCCGTAAACACAAGCCAGGGCACTCTTCATCCTAAGATCTGTTTCTTCTGCTGTCAGACATGGCTTGGCTGCTGCCGTCAGGGCGGACGTGTTCCCCACAGCTCCTTGAGAGATTGCGCATCTAGCGGCGAGGGTCCACGTGGACAGTGTGCCATGCACACCCCTGACTGTCTGCATTCATCAGGTAGTAGCTGCATGGGTTTCCTTTGATAGTATAAAGTATAAATTAGGGCAAGACAAACTCGCAAACATGCAAATCACCACCCTGACACTGTCGCCAAGAGTAGTGCAAGTTTCTGGAGGGAAGTCACACAATGACATAGTTGCAAAAAAGGGGTAAACATAATTTCCCGACAAACTACGACATAGCACAATTGGTGAGAGTTAAGAATATTCAAACTTTTCATCCTCATGTGCGCCCCGCCACTCTTGAAGCAAAGGGCACGGCTGAAAGCCTCGGATATGAATCACTTACAGTACGCTAATATGCCGATGTCAGTGTATCTAGTGCATTCGGATGTATTCAGCAGGAGCTCTGTCAATTCAGGCCATGCTGTTCCCATCTGACGTCCTTCCTGGCTCTGGCTTCTCCTTTAACAGCTGACTGGCTCGCATGCTGAGCTGTTATCCGTGGTGCAGGGTGCAGGTGGTGGTTGCGGTCTGAAGCCTGTTTTACTATAACGAATCCCCTTGGCATGGCCAGACTGCTACGCACATATGCTGAGGTTTTTATATGCTTAACAGGCAGCTGCGCTTAGCTAGTGCTTCAGCACACTTCTTATTGTGTGCGTGTATGTGTGTGAGCATCTGCTTACTGTGTGCCTGTGTGTGCACATGAGTAAACATGTCTGTTGATGAGTATATTCTGTTGTGTATGTTTGCATGTGTACACATATGCGGAGTATGATAGAGACCATGCTTGTGTGTGCTGTATGTGCATGTGTGTTTGTGTGGGCATGTGTGCGCAGGTGTGTGTGTTCAGGCTCCAGGTCTGTGTGTGGATCTCCCCACTCTTCCCTGTACATCTGAGCCTCTTAAAGTTGAAGGTTGACCTCAAACATCCAAGCGCCTTAAGGTTCATGATGCGGTCAGGAGTGTTTGTCCTCGACACACAAAGGAAATGCCTCTTTCATCACTGTCCTCCCTTACCACTCCTACTTTAGTCTTTCTTATCTCTTCTACTTATAATTCTAAACATACATATATATATAGGGGATAAAAGGACCAAATGAAAAAGGACTCGTACTTTGAATTAAATCGCAATTAAAAAGGAGTCAACACATGTGTTTCATATTAATGTCAGTAATAATTACCAGTATGTTTCTGCTATAAAATACATTTTTTCAGTCCCTCCATCAATACTTGTGAGTTTCTGAAGCAAAATGAGAGATCTAACAGATTTTGAAAGAGGTCAAATAGTTGGTGCCCGAGTTGCAGGTGCACCAGTCACAGAAATGGCAAAATTATTACATTTGTCAAGGAGAACAGTGTCAAAAATCATGACAGCATATGCAAAACAAGGAAAAACTGCATCAGGAAAGGAGAGCAGTTATTGCAAGTCAAAGCTCACGGACAGTGACAGGACACTTAACAGGATAGTTGCTAAAAAACACAAAACAATGGCCTCAAAAATAACCACAGACCTGAATCTACACATCCGTGTCCCAGTCTGAACAAAGAACTGTACGTCTTGAGCTTCACAAAGCTGATATTTACGGTAGGGCTATGATTCAGAAACTGCTTGTAACAAAGGCCAAAGCACATCAATGCATAACCTGATGTAATGAGCAGAAAACCTGGACTTCTGAGCAGTGGAAGAAAGTAATAAGGTCTGATTAATCGTATTTTACTATTTTTCTAACATCTGGACATGTTTATGTTTGGAAAAAGCCAAAGGAAGCATTCAACCCACCAGTTGCCTGTTCACAACTGTTAAACATGGTGGTGGATTCTGTTTTGGTATGGGCAGCCATCTCATGGGAGTCATTGGATCTGGTTATTACTCTGTATGGTAGAATTATGGTCAAGGAATATGAAGCCATTTTAGGCAACCAGGTGCACCCTATGGTGCTAACATTGTTTCCTCAAGATGTTCCCATATTCCAAGATAATAACACCCCCATAAAACACTGCTAAATGGTTATAAGTGGTTTCATGAACACCAGGATGAAGTCAAACACCTTGCAAGGCCTAATCATCAGCTCTAAACACAATTGAACCTTTATGGGAAGTTCCGAAACTTAGAGTGCAGAGTAGATTTACACAGCCTTCATCTCTCAAAAAATGTGAGGATTTCCTTCTTGAAGAATGGTCCAATATCCCACTGTAAACAGTGCAAACTTGTATAACAGCATTCCAAGAAGGATTTAAGTTGTTCTGAAGGCAAAGAATGGCTAAACTCCTTATCAGTTAATAAATACTCATATATTGTTTGGTGTTTCCATTGTATTGTCTACCCCCTGTATATTCTCCATACATAAATATATACATCTTCTCTGTTTTATGCATATACAGAGAGATATTATATAAGTAGACTTGATGGAATTTGATATCTGTTTTGGAAAAAGTCCCCTCTTTAGAGCTACCCTGCATTTTGTTTAATTCTTGCACATTTATTTCTTCCTTGAAACAGATTATAACTTCAAAAGTGTGATGTGCACATGTATGGTACTCTATGGAATCACATGACAGAAGACATCCCACCCCATTATGAAAGAAGCGTCCCATCGATGTAACGTCCTCCATCAATACAGGTGGGTACCCACCAGAAATGCACATCCTCAGAAATGTGAGAATTCAGCCACTTTTTTACACCCGGCAGTCTACCCACTAGGTCTGTGCAACTTGCGCAGATGCCCAATTAGCCAAACGGGTCGCCATTGAGCAATGAGGTGCGGGGGGATACTCTGCTGAAACCATCCCTCCTTGATCAATGTTACGGTCAATCATCTCAAAGGATAGAAGAAGCTGTCTGACGTTAAACCTAGGTCAAATTCCCACAAAAACGTCTCTCATCATCTGGTCACCTGTTCATCCTCCTATGTCCCCCTTACACAATCCCTTGCATTCCCTTCCCACTTCAGAACAAAATCTTCAAGGCTTTGTGGGATCCATTGAAAGCCAGTCTAATGGGAAGGGGTGTCCGTGCGAACAGGGGTGCAGGACCACGTCACAGATCCGTCATGCACGCCCGCTTCGCCCACATCAGACCCAGCCACCAATCCATAAACATTTGAGGAAATATAGGGAAGTGGTCCAGTCCAAACATCTTGCATGCCCACAGTGATAAATCCTTAGGTGGCGGGCTGTGACGCTGCTGGTTCAGCCTTTCCCAGAACAGCAAAGCCACTCAGATGGCCAGTAGAGATACCACAAGAGTCTGGACAGTGTTATCTTATCTCTGCCCCAGCCTTGCATCAGCTGTTGGTGGATTTACTCACTCATACCTCCAGTAGAGAAGACCCAAAATAGCATTCTTAGTGCTTCTCTCCCTTCTCTCTCTTCTCAGCTCTTTTGGCTCTGACTAAGTATTCTGTATTTTGTACATGTGTAGGACATTGTGTGCAGTTGAGTGGGTGTGTTTTGAGATAGACCTGCTGGCTACTTGATCTGGAGTTCAGTTGCACATACAAGTATGTCCACCAGGGGCCTCTGATCTGGGACTGTATGTATAAAGCTCATAAGAATTGCTCAGAGAGTGAAGAGGTTTCAGTGAAGAGGACCTTTTCCCAGGCAGAGGAGATAACACATGGGCCGTTGTCCCTCCAAAGCATGGCGTTCATTTAGCTCTGATCACCTGATCGCCCCACACACCCTTGCGCTTAGGTGTGTTTGTTCACATCGAGTTTGACAGTTCTGACACTGCCCTATGATGTAAGAGTTGCTTTGACAGGTTTTAATGCCTTCCAGCCGTCACTGACAGGCAGGCACGTGCACAGATAGGGCCCAAGGGGGGCTTGAGCCCCTGCCCTTTTGCCCTTTTTTGGCTGGTGTTAATTGTATTTTTTTTTCTTTATTTGTTATTGAAATTCTATCAAATATAAAGAGGGGAATGTATAGTAGTATCCACGAAAAAATACACCTTATCAATTTCAATTTCACCTTATCTACTCCGCTCTCCAACCCCCCATCCCTTCCAAATGGTTTTGTCTCAATCAATCAATCAACGTCGCATCTTCTGACATTCTGAATACAACTTGTCATAAAAAGCACCGCATCCCCAGCACCAGTTCGGTTACGGTGAATGATATCACCGTATCACAGAGGTAGGCACTGTTTTAATGATGAAACCAGTAGTATCTGCCTGCGTGCGTGCGGGCGTGCATTTTTGAATATAATATAATACTGTGGTTCCTTTTCCTCTCAGTGTGATGCTCAAAAACATGTTACTAAAATCAAACTGTAGTTCAGTAGTTGTACCATATGTCTTATTTATAAAATATATGCAGTGTAACAAAATGATACAGAACATGAAAACAGAAGGACGTTTTGAAACCCCAAATTCGGGGGGCTTATGTATCAAGCATGTCAGAGTAGGACTGCTGATCTAGAATCTTATCATTATTTATAATGAAAGGTAAAACAGGTCCCAGGTCAGCACAACTCTATGCTGACATTTTGGTCCAGGTCCAGGCTTTTAATTTATGTTTGGGATAAACATGCCAGTCATTAATGTTGATCATCTGCTCTGCTGGTTGCAGACAGTGCAATGCCCAGAAAGGAAAGGCTTAAGAAAAAGAAAGAGGGGGAGCTACAGCAGGCAGCCCAGAGTAGCAGCTCCCTCCTTTCATGGATCAGGGCGGATGAAAGCACAGGAAAAGATAATTCTGATTTGGAGAGAGATATATTGTCACCTGATAAAAAGCCCACAGATGATGGGCAATTCTTCATGGAATAATGTGTTTCAGTAGAATTTAAACAGGTCCCATGTTATGAACATTACATTACATTACGTTAAAGGCATTTGGCAGACGCTCTTATCCAGAGCGACGTACAACAAAGTGTTAACCATAGTCAAGAACAGTTTAGCTGAAAGCCACCCTAGTGGGAAGTACAGTTCCTGGGTGCTAGGAGTAACCACATAGTTAAACTAGGACCCTGTAGGTAAATCTGTAGCCACAATTCAAAGGTAGCATAGTGCATAGGTAACATAGTGTGTGATTATGGATGGCGGCGGTGTGGCAACATCGGGGTGGGAATAGTGCGTGTCGGTGGGGTGAGTGCCCTTTTTTAGCTTGAGCCCCTGCCCCCCAAAATGTCTGTGCATGGCCCTGCTGACAGGGACATCTGAAGTTGTTGGTAGGATATTGTTATGGTAAGATAATTATTGGTAGGATAATTATTCATTATTAATATGAATTCATATAATCACCTTGCCTTTTTTTCAGATGTTTTTTAAATTTATTTCAGATTTTTCCCCATTTACTCACAATTTGGTGGCCAGTTGTACCCCCTTATATTTCAACTTCCCTCCCCTCATATTGTGAGTTTGCCAAGCATATGGTGCATTGTGGTTAGGTTGAATCTTGAACTTGAATCTTATTTGCTAGTCTGCTGGTTTGACGTGGGAGTAAACTCACAATCTCCAAATTGAAGCGAAGAGGAAAGGAAGTGATTTTTGATCTGATAGATGCTCTGAAATTCTGACTGCAAAGTCACTTCCTGTTCTGCTGAAGTCACTTCCAGCTGTTCTGTTTGCGGCTGCCTCTGCCGTTTGGTATGATTACTGGCAAAAACAAGTACCCCTGAAAACAGACTGAAAGAATGATCTACGATTCACCATGGCAATGCAAAATGTCTCACCAGTCCGTATCTGGGCATTAGTCCAGAATATTGTGAGATAGATTGCGCAAAACAGGCATTTTGAAACAACCTGGAAAAACAACATGTGGCACCATTTCCATTTTAGTATTGGACTGATTCTCAGATTGTTTTACATTTCAACATGGAACACAGAACAAGACATCCTTGTAGTTGTGGTTTTCTTTTGTTTTATGAATGATAACCAGAGCCCAATTTACTTTGGGATATTAGTTAGTGTAGCTGAATGTAGAACAGGTGTGTTTTACATGCTGAATGTAGTACAGGCGCAAGTGTGCATTACAATGAGTGTTTAAAAGCTGTAGACCAGCTTTATACAATTAGTTGGGGTACATTACTTTCCTGGAAGATTTGTAACCCAATACAGCAGTAATGCAGAAGTGAAACAAAATCAATTATATTTATCATGGACAGATGAACATGTAGAGTACAGACCATTGTGGTCCTGACTTACACCCAGAGGCCATGGTCTTAGATTTACGGTCAGATTCATATTGTGAACCTTGGTCCATATGGTTAACTTTGTATTGGTCATCTTCAATGGAACATTTTCTTTGCCACTGTTGTCAACATTAGGTGAATACCAAAACAGATGAGTTGAATAAAATGCAGGCAATTGTCAACTGTGATTCTAACTGTGGAGCAACCAGGCAGTTATTACAGCTCAAACCAATAAATCATTACTGTGGGGTGATTGTTTTAAAGACCGTTTTGCAATGTGACTGACTCAGTACTCACAGTGTTGAACTGGTGCTCGTAGTCACCCATGTCATTTTCAGTTTTATGAATATTGAATTGCACCAACACATGTCACTCTTTGTTGCTTAGAAACATTGGCTGAAATTGCTTCTCCCCATTATGCAAATTTTTCATGAGGGAACCAGACTTTGGAGGAGGGATGACAACATCCAGTGGTCTCCTAAATCCACCCTCAGTGGCACTACCTGCACACTACAGCGGACTGTCAAATCCCACCAGCAGGGGAGCTCTAAGCTCAATGGGGCATCAGGTAAATTGTTTTCACAAGGCAGCAAGTCTCATCTGGAACACATCAGGGGGCCCAAGGTGCCTGTAGATCAGGCTCCCAAGCATGTGTGAAACGTCTTGGGTAAGTGCCCAAAACAGCTGATAAAACCAGATAAGATTTTTTGTTCTAGACCAGTAGAAAGGACCCTGATTTTAGACGCCATTGGAAAATAGCTTGGGGGCAGAACTTTTTGTTTCTTTACCACAGTTCTTGAGAAAAGAAAGAGAAACTAAGGCCAAAATTCAAATCTAAAGGAAACATGCTTTGTCCTTGACTTTGCAGTAACTTGATATTACGCGAATGCTATACTTTTACTTTTGATTAGTTTTTGGCAATGGTGAGGAAAAGTTACATAAGAATAACGGGGAAGACATTTTTTAAAGTGATCAAAGTTAAGGGCAAATAAATATATTTTGATGTATTTTATATTCTGAAAAGGTAAAAATGTTTTTTTAAATATATTTTGCAGAGGACCCCTTGAACCCCAGTTTGGGACCCTGTGTATTGGAAAATGTCTTTATCTGTCATCATAGACAGTTTTGTAGGAGAAACCTCAGTTGTACACCAGCATTTTTGACCACCTGCGATGTGCACTGGGTGCCTTTACATGGCATAGTAAACCCCCAGTGCTGCGGTTCCTTACACACCATTACTGAATAGAAAAGTCATGACTACCAGGACCTCTTTGTTCAACTTTTTCCCAATTAGAGTGCCAAACCACCTCTCTGTAAACAAAGCCTTTTATCTGCTTTAATCATCAACCTGGATCAAACAGTGCACCATTAACTCCAAATGGGCCAGAAGAATATAGAAGAATGTCTGATTCCCGGCCTTGTGTGTGTGGAAAACACTAAGTGTTGTTTCCGCTGAGTTTACTGCACGACTCACCAACTTCAATGCATTTTGGGGAAGGAGAAAGCTAAGGACCTCTTAATGACACCAGCAAGTTTCAGGAATACAAAAATAAATTAACCATCACGTAAATTGCCTTTTTTTTAACCAGCTAACTATCTGCTTTACAGTCCCAACAGATATATACACATTTCCTATGCATTGTTCCTGGGTCAGTGCTTGGAGGGCTCAGTTTAGTTCATGTTATAACACTATTAAAATGTATGGCACAAAATGTATGAAAAAAAATCAAAATATCAGATTGAAAATTACTGCTGCATATATTATGACAGTGTTATGACATTTGTCATAAGCTGCAATACTGTCATGCCATGTCATGACTGTTTGGCAGGTGTTACCTCAAACGTATGACAGTGTTAGGTAAGTGTTAAAGTTTTGCAGGTCACAGGATAAAGAGTATGTAATATAATATACGCCATTTAGCAGACGCTTTTATCCAAAGCGACTTACATAAGCGAATGCATACATTTTCACTATATGTGGCCCCAGTGGGGATTGAACCCACAACCTAAGTGTTGCCAACGCTGTGCTCTACCAACTGAGCCACAGAGAACCACCCAGTATGTGCTCTCAGGTCTCAGACTGTCTAAAGCAGTGCTACATAATGGCCAAACCCGGCACAGAAAGCAGCCTAAACACCAATGTGTCTGCCGTTCAAGTGCTTGTTGGACAACTTGGCGACGAGGCTGAACGTACACATTAGCCACACAGCTTACTTATTAGCGGATTGTTTATGCCTGCATCATCTAACAAGAGAATTCTCATTCCCTTGTTGTTTGCAGTGCTGCGACTAAGATGTTGCGACAGTCTGGTCGGCTAAGTTTGCTTTGTCCTGTGAGTCAAGCAGTGATGGATCACCAGCGATGACAAAATGGAGAAACATGTAACCAAGGCCAATATTTCAATCCCCTACAACTTTTTTCACATAAAAATAATAATCTGCAATAATTTCAGACTTTAGTCTTCATTATCCCCTGCACAGTCTATTGCCTACTGCCCCCCTCCCTCAAACATAGTCACTCAATTGTCAATCCCACTGTTCCCACATCCCCTCCATGAGTGGTGCCCATCTTTCTAGAAAGACCTGTCTCTGCAACCTTAGCATATATGTAACTTTTTTCCATTGTGTAAATACCCCTCACTATTGCTAACTGCTCAGCATGAGTAAGCGGCTCCTTTTTAAGCCATCGTACTGCAACATAGTTTTTCCTACTAGGAATTTCCTCCGGTTTCATCCCAAACATTGCTACTAGAGGGTCCCTTAACAATTCTACATCCAGTATCTCATTAATAGTATCAAAAATGTACCTCCAAAAGTTGTCTAAATTTGGGCATTGCCAAAATACATGTATATGGGTAGCCATGGTCTCCACCACATTCCCTCCAGCAGCAACCTTTGGACGTACATTTTAAGCATTTGCCACTTTTAGTAGTGTTCTAAAAAAGCTAATTATGTTCCACTGGAATTCTCTCTATGAATTGGCATTGGTGACCAGCATGGATTTCTAACCAATTTTCCTCACTTTTTTCCTGCTGCAACTCTCTTTCCCATTTTTATTTTGCATAAGTATTGTCCTTTTTCATTGAATCTAGGGCTTTATAGAAGTTAGTTATTGGCTTGTCCCCATGTGTCCCAATCCTGAAAGTTCTATAAATACTGTTCCAAGAGAGAGGGGGGGGTTCTTTCAATCTGTTCCAGTTTGGGTGTTTGAAAGTAAATCTTCTTATCTGCAAGTATCTAAACAAATCTGTTTTTGGTCAATGAAAATCTGTTCGTAGCTGTTCAAATGATTTGAGATTGCTGTTACTGAATAATTTATGTACAAAATTGAGATTCATACGTGTCCAATTTTTTTTATCCTGGCATGAAGTCTTTAATGTAAATAATTGAACTCAAGGCAGAGATGTCATATGGCAACTTAAACATTTGTTGTACTTCCCTCTAAGCCCTATAGGTGGTCTTTGACCATTCTCCCAGTGAACTTCCCACAGATGTAATCCCACAAAAAGGAACCACAGGCAAAGGCATGTGAACACTATGTTATTTTTTGACTTTGAGTCACCTTGTACTTAGATCCTCTAACAACCGTACAGTCATTGCTCGTAATTGCAACGCTGACCAGTAATGTTTGAGGTTGGGTATTCCCAGTCCTCCCATAGGTTTTGCTGATTGTAACACTTGGCATTGTACCCTGGGCCTCTTGTCCTGCCAAATAAATCTTGAGATGAGACGATCAAGTAGGGTAAACATAGATTTGGGGGGGCATAATTGGTAAAGTTTGGAAAGGGAATAGAAGTCTTTGAAGTACATTAATTCTTATTGCCTCCACTCTGCCTGTCAAGGTAAGGGGCAGCGTGGACCAGTGACTCAGGCCTCCCTTAATTTTTTCTATTAATTTTGTATAGTTAGCCATATAGTTGTGTATTATTGTATAGTTAGAGATGTACAATGACGTCGTCTGCATATAATGACAGTCTATGTTCCTCTCCACCCATGTCTGTGCCACTTATGTCTGTGCTGTCCCTTATTAATTGTGTGAGAGGCTCTATGCTCAGGGAAAACAGCAGGGGAGAGAGAGGACACCCCTGCCTCAAACCTTTCCCCAGCTGGAACGACCGTGAGAAGCACCCATTCTCCCGCACCGATGCCTGTGAAGACGACTATAGTAGCTGAACCCATTTAACAAATCCATTCCCAAATCCACACTTGCCCACTTGCCAGTTTTTTTTTTATTGGTTCATCACCGGTTTTTCACAGACACATATTAGTGATAATCATACAGGGTATGACGTTATTAAAAAATCGGCAACGTCTGGAGTCTGGTGCTTATCTTGGCCCTTGAGGCTGGCCCCAAGCATGGAGGACATTAATAACAGTGTTGCCAACTGTGAGCTGTCACACTGGAACCCCTGAGAACAAAATATGAGAAAATAGATGACATCATGAGCGCCTTGGATTAAAGCGATGGAAGATCACGGGCCAATATTACAGCGTCGAGGAAAAATACCATTCACAGAATCAAATTACATGGGCACAGCACAGCCACACCCAAATTCAGTTCAAATTCGGTTCAACTCAAGAGACATATTTAATTGGCAGGCTTGAATTATTCCTAGAAATCAATCCCAAGAGGCTGGGTGGAGCTTATTTGTGACACAAACAGGGCAAATACTGATGCAATAAGGCAATATGTTTGATTACATTCTGGTGATCAATCTGTACTGGAGAGACTTGATTTTCCCCATAGATGCCTATGTTGCTCTCAGGGCCACAGACGTGAAGGCTCTGCTGATAGGGCATGAATGCTGTCTTTGTTTCTGACCTGTAGGCTGAGCATGACTCATGATTGAAAGAGAGGAAAAGAGGCGGGGTTTCTGGTCTGTTCCCACGGTAAAGCATGTGACACCCCAAGTCTCGTAGTCTATGCGGATGGGGAAGAAAATTCAGTTTGAATTTTGGTTTAGCATTAAATGTTTTAGGATGAAAGACACAGTTTAAACAGATTAGGGGCTTTGACTAATTTGTTTGATATGAAACTACTTTCCTGGCAGAAATGGCAGTCACGTAAAGGGATTCTGTTTTGAGAAATCACGTAAAAATGCCGTGTGAAAAAAGGGGTTTGAAGTGCTTAAAGCGGTGGTAACTAAGCTCCCACTATGTTGGGGATTTTAAGGAATATGTTTGTCATTTTTGGGTGGAGGCATTGTCATCCTTAAAGACACCCCTCTCTGCAGGAACACATGCTTTAACATTGGGTGAAGATGATACCATTAAGTAATGACTGACAAGGGGCGGCAGTGTAGTGTAACAGTTAGGGAACTGGACTTGTAACTCAGAGGTTGCTGGTTCGATTCTCAGGTGGGGCACTGCCGTTGTACCCTTGAGCAAGGTACTTAACCTGAATTGCTTCCGTAAAATATCCAGCTGTATAAATGGGTTGAATGTAAACTGTGTAAGTCGCTCTGGATAAGAGCATCTGCTAAATGCCTAAAATGTAAATGTAAATGTACAAGGATGTGAGTGTACTTGGATCTTGACTTGAACTGTAACAGACTTACTGGAAACTTGGATTGATTAAGGACAAAGCAGGGTTGACGGCCTGACCAGAGGACAATAGGAGGCATAAAGAGGTGGGCAGGAACCAGCTGGCACCAGCTGGTGCAGGAACCAGCATTCTATTTCAGGAGTTTAAATCTTGTACTCAAAGCATAGGCGCCGATTTATGTTTCTGCCCGTGGGTGCCACGCAGCGTATGCTAGGTGGAGTTTGCTATCAAATCAATGTAAATTTGGCTCCGTGCATAATTTTCCCCGTGGGTGCTCGGCCTTCTCCGTGGGTGCTCGGGCCCCGGAGCACCCACGGGATCGGCGCCTATGACTCAAAGAACACCACTTTGTAATTGACTTGCCTTCCTTTCACCTGCTATGTTGCATACTGTGAATGAAACAATTTTTTCTTTGTTAATAAATTGTTATTGACCTAAACTTTAGAACTACGATTCTTACTTCACAAGACAGAAAAATTCCTACAAAGGCTATGAGTGCCCTCAAGCCATGCCAGCAAAAAGTGCCCCACACAGGAACGCTTCACTGTTGGGACACTGTTGTGTTTCCATTCTTTTGTTCACAACTTAAGTACAGCTGTACACATGTATATAAAGTTCAGGTAGTGAACAAAAACACATAAAATTGGGAAACAAATGTTCCAGCAATGTAGGGGTTCTCGTAGTTCTTTCCCCATTCATTTGATGAAAGTGGCCTTGTCACCAAAATAACACACAAGACCGTTCAATATTTCAATTGAATATATTATTTGTAACCAGGGTTTGGAAATTGAATTTTTTCTAAATCTGTTCATTCCGAGCAGGAACAGCATTTTAACGTTTCTGTCCTTGTGTTCCGCCCACAGTATAACGTTCCCAAACCGCTTAGAACAAAACAATAATAATAAAAAACATTTAATACTGTTATTTGTATTAAAACCAGACATGCTAAAAAACATTATTAATTAGAATAATAAGAATGACATTTGAAAACGTGTTTTACTTTCTTCAATTTTATTGTCAGAAGACACAGGACACATTGTTAGAACACAGCCAATACTGTAAAACATGGATGAACAAGTTTCACGTTCGCGTGTCACTTTAAGAACAGGCTAACAAAAAAAACATCTTGAAAAGGCCAATGTCAACGTAAAAAAACCGAAAACCCTTTATCCCAGGGTATTTGGGTTTGGCTCGTTTGCCAACAACGCTTAATTTACCTTCATTCATCTGTGATTGATGTGTAGGATGTGGAGTTTTGGGAATAGTTAAGTTGGCAGCGCAAATAAATGATGAAGGATGAGTAGCGCCAGTGTGCCAGTGGAGATCGCACTGATACAATGAACACAATGTGCTGGGAAAGAGGAAACTGAAGTTGAGCAACTTCCAGGATGAACCTCCATTCCTACGCCATCCATTTTCTATGAGACGTGAACATTCCTTCATAAAATTGAATTAAAAAAACAACAACAATCAGAGGTTTTTCTTTGAATTATTTGTTGATAAGCAAACCGTTTTATTAAGTAGTTGGTCGATATAGTTCAGGAGTTCATATTAGTCTCCAAGCTTTTCTAGGATTTAAGTATGTTGCATTTTTACCTTTAATAAGTGCTTTGCAATCATGTGTGTAGCCTCAGAGGTTCATTCTGATGCAGTTGTTCAGGCCTGTTTTTGTGATCCTTGAATAAAGATTCAGCCACCAGAGTCACTGCAACTTTAACTAATCCACTGTCTATAAAAGGCTTTTCATTCCTTGCTTAATGATGAGCCACTTGGAATGATGCCTCGGTCATTCCAACGCCAGTCCAGCTCGTTCACCTTCTCAGACCGCAGGCTGCTACCAGTGGGAAAATCACGTTTGAAGTTGTTTCTGAACTGTGGTGCTGTATCAAGTGCTGCTTGGCAGTGCATTTTCTCCCGACCACATATTAAGCACACGCTCCTGCCTTTGATGCTTGTAAACAAAAAACATTCTCCTACTCTTGAGGGAAATTGTATGCTTTGTTTTTTTGTTGGGTGGACCTGCTGTCTCAGCACTCCTGATTCAATTTTGAACAAATAAAGATAAAGTTATATCTTTGAAATTAGCTATTAGCTATGACATTCGAAAAAAGATACAGTTTTCTCGAGATCACAAATTAATTATCGCATTGCACGAGATATAAAACTTGGTTTCACGAGATATCAAACTTGGTTTTGTCGTGATCACAACTTAATTATCCCATTATCTCGAGATAACAAATAATGACTTTGTGGTTATTCTAACTTCGGGATCCAGATTTTTCCCACAGTCCATCTGCACGTATTGGCTCTCCGACAGATCGCAGAATTGACTTCCAGAATTTGAATAATAAAAGCAGGCTGTTGCACCATCTCCTTATGTAAAAAGAGAAATAGGACACGCAACACTATGCTCCAGTTACACCACTTTATTAAACAGATGCTTCAGCCAAAGTGGGTCTTCATCAGGTCTCACACGAACCAGGTCCCACAAAAAGCTCTCACGAAGGCCCACTGTGACTGAAGCGTGGTCTGTTGTCTGTTATCCCAACAGCTTATCATGCTTTATTCCTTACATATGTAGACCCACTACAAGCATCACGTTGAAAGTTCTCAATTGCAACAGGACCCACCACCATGATAACCAACCAAAATATATTAAACACCTTCGCCATGTTAACCAGCCTACAAAGAACTACCAGCAGCTGCCAAAATGCCACACAACAGTTCTGGGATTTGAAATACTGGGGATATTTAAAGCACCCAGTTTTTTTTTTAAACACAAAATTGGAAAAAAGTGGTTTTAAACACAGCCATGACCTACATCATTTATCACTTTTGGTAACTATGCTTTTTAGGGTCTGGGAATACAGAAATGATACATTGAAAAGTTATCTTTTCTCTAACCACAGTAGCAGAGGCGTGCCATGTTTGGGTTGTATGGAGTTACACACACTTGCGTCCCGGTAGACCAGGAGCAGTGTTGCAGGGAAGCGGCGAATGGAGTTTGGCGGTTTCTCCCTCAGACCTTCACACAAAGGAGAGCTTTCATTTTGCGCTCTTGTGCTTTTTTAACTCCGATGTCCATTAAACTCTTTACCCCGGCTCCTACCCGGCATCAGGAGCGGTTACAGCGCAAAACACTAAGCACACAAACTCCCAGTGCCCGTCTCTGGAACCCACAGCCTGCGCTGCGCATGGATCCAAGCTGCCAGGCGACACACATAATAAACCGCACGCAGCTGCCATGCACCTTGACACATGATCAGGGCGTTTGATGTCCTCGGCCACTGTTGACATTCATTTTCCCATTAGGAAGAGGAAGGAACATAAATACCCAAAGGAGCTTTATTCTTAATTAAAAAGGCACCTAGGGTGATATTATGAGACAATTAACTCTGGGGAATGTGGCTGCACACCCTAAGTACATATTCTCATTGGCTCCATTGGGCCCAGTAATAAAATTTGTTTGAAAAACGTGTTTTAGTTTAGAGTGCTACATACTTTAAGTGGAATTTTTGGAGAAGGTGAAGGAAAAAGCCCATGAATTCAAATTAGTTTGAGGAAGGGGGTTGAAATGTTTGAAAGTGTATTGCTACATACTTTGAACAAGTTCAGAGTTTTGGGGGATTGTGGTGAAATACAGGTGGAATCTCCTTGTGCTAGTCGTGAAGGTTCAGCAGGTGCGAATCAGCTGCGTGACGTTCAGTGAGAATGATGAGCACGTCGTCTGAAGGGAGCCACTGAGGTCCAGGCCGGCTAGTAACTCAACCGGTAAGCATGTCTGATTTGGCGGGTTTCGGCTTCAGTTGATGGGCATGGGCCGTATCTACCATTGAGGACACCGAAGTCATGACCTCTGTATTTTTTGAATTTTTTTACATACTGATTCAGTGTAATACTGAATAAAAGTGGTGAACTACTGTGCATAAAATGACTTCACTTTGGTATAGCAAAGATTTTGTACAAAGCCAAGATTACTGATTGCTCACCTGATCAGCGTCATCGTCATTACTTCTGTGTGTGTGGTGGTGAAGTGGACCCGTCCCGAGCAGGCGTATCTTGTCGTTACTCAAAAATCTTTGCTCAGCAAAGATGACGCAGTGACGCTTGGGACAACTTTGCTGCACAGCGGGAGTTGTAACTCAGACTGCTGATCTGAAGCCAAGCCAAGGTGTAGAGATGTAGGTATAGAGATCGCTCACATTATTAAAATGTTGACTGCTTGTATTATAACCAGATTAATGCTATTTGTCTCCAGAGATCATCTATCAATAGCTAATTTGTGTGTAGTTTTGTGTAGTTGCTAGCCAAATGTAGCTGTCTCTGTCTAGCTGATTGTTACACAAACCACTTTTTAGTCACAAAAAGTGGCGATAGGCTACTGTAGGCTAACGTTAGCTAAAGTGAGCTAACGTAGCATACATTGACAGTGGTGATAGGCACAAAGCTAGCTACATTTGTGTACATACATATAGTGAACATTTTCAGTGGCCATTCATAAAATCATGAGTCTACTACTCTTGCAGTGAATTAGCTACAAGGGTAGACTGATTACATAAAATATTTCTTAGTGACATTTCTCATGACGAACCCTCCTAGGGGCTAGGTCTCATGACCTCTAGTTCTAATTCTAAGGGCCGTATCCAGGAGTAATTCTCAACTCCTGGATACGGCCCTGTTGACGGGTGATTATCCAGGAGAAGATTTCTCCAGAGAACCCCCAGATTCCTGAGGAAACAGATGAAACGATGGGCCATTTTATGTGAACCTCTTTATGTAAATAAAAAGAGCTTGAACACTCATAGTGGCAAACGCTTTCAAAACATAGTCAGTTAATTAAGAAGAATAAACCTGTCAGTGATTTTAATGCCGTGAGTCTGACATTTAAATCCTTTAACAGGAGGTCTGTTACGAATAACACTGGTTAATGGGGCGTACTTACAGTTCCACACAGTCTCACATTTCCTCTGACATCACTTCCTGTGTCGACAGTAATGGATTATCAGTCCTTTGGCAATGATGTGTGTGGGGGCGATGGAGGCGAACCAGATTGGATACAGTAGGGGTCCCCAAACCTTTTAACTTCAAGGTCCCTTAAAATGACTGTCCTGTGGCTGAGGACCCCCCAACTCAATAAAATGTTTAACCTTTGACACCTTTTTTCAGCACCCACTACAGGCTGCAATGTATTGGCTATTTAACACACTAGCACATGGAAGCATGTTTAAGTCTTGGATCTATCAAATAAATTCCACTATTGAGTGCAATTTAAATATTTAGTAATGACAATGATCATAATATTACCAATGATATAATATTGAGATGGTTTATTTTTTTATCTGAAAGTCTAAATATGTAAGTTATGAAAAATGCAGGATCGATAGCCTATATAATGTGTTATTACAGATTTAATGTAACAATCAGAAAGACTAATTGTGTCATAATTGAAATGGCACTTGTACTGTTGCCCTTTCTAATGAAGAACAGGCATGACACCATTTGCACCTAGGATTGGAAATGCTCACTGTTCCTTGGTTTTATATATTTTTACAAACTTTTTTTTAAAAACGGTAAATTGTGAAATTCTGTGTACTTTACAGGAGCTTAATCAGTACAAACAGAGTGTTGAGCTGAAATGGACAGGACATGATTCAGCTGCTCATAAGTCCTTCTTTTGTTTATGTATACGAATATTTCAATTTTAAATCAGTTCTGTTACCTTATTCCCTTGATGTTTTGGATTTTGGAGAGGTTGACAGTGAGGTCAGCCTTATTCATAGCGTGTATTTGATTTGTGGTGTTCAAGTCTGTAATTATTTGTTAAAAAAACAAATATATTTTTGGCATCTTCAGCCCATTAAATCATGTGGAAATGGTAGCTATCCAACATTGGGGGGGGGGGTACATGTTTTTAATTATCTCAGTGTTTAAAACTGAGAGAAGGGAAGCTCATTCATCATATTGACAATATTCTTCCCGTTTTGTGCTTGTCACTGGGGGTTAAAATGATGTAGATGTTCAGATGTGTTGTCATTGGCAATGCTGGCCAAACAGGCCTTAATCTAGACCCCCCCAGTCATCCCTCTCTCCTGCCTCATTTTTTGTCTTTCAAGATTACTTTCCTGGTTTACATCTATGTTTTTGCTGTTTATTGGTCTTCATCGTCGAATTTCAAGCGTTTTTGCCATTTCCCTTTACTCTCACACTCTTGGTTGGCGTTTTGAATAAACAGAATAAACATAACAGTGTGATGTAATAGGGGCTAATATCAACAGGAATGTTGAGTTTACATAATTTACCATGTCATTGGTTGCTTATTGTGACCTTTATGTTCATTGGTCTGGTTCATTGGGCTTTATGTTGATTGACTGAGTATGCATGCGGCAGTCTAGAAAAGGGAACGTGAGCGTGCCGTGCAGACGGCCGGTGGAAACTGTAGCTCCCCTACTCAGCTGAAGTTAACTAAACCAAATAAATTAATGCTGGCTTTCTTTTACAAAGTGTCCGTGTTTTCTCAGTTCTCCAGTTATTTTCATCTTCTGGGTATACAACAACGTGCACAAGACTAAAACCACAACACATCTCCAAGAAAGCAACCGACAACACTATTTCTGCATGCCAGCTCTGTAATAATGTTCATTTTTTTGTGAACAACATCAGAACTGCAGTTTACCAGCCTCTCCCCCCACCTCAATCCTGTTGCTTTTCCCGTGAGACCTCTGGGTTTAGTGAAAACCACCAACTTCAACCAGCCAAGCCATTACTGAGAAGCATGCAGCTGGTACCCATTAGCGGAAGAGAAACACTCTTGTAAGATGAATACATCTGTGCGCATGTGTTGTGTTTGCGTAGCATTCTCATTCGTAGCGTCTCACTCATTTTCTCATGTATGATTTACACGGTGGAGGAGAGGCTCTACCACACGATTTTTTTCTTATTTCAAGTTAAATATATAACAACGTAGACGAATGCCGCTTAGCTTTCAGCCTATTTGTGTTCTGTAAGCCTCTGTGGTCTTTGGCGGCCCGCACCATGTGCGCACGTACCTACAATAACTTTCTGTGAGAGGGAGGAAGCATCACTGTAAACATGTTTGGCCGCACTTCTGAAATACCATCCGAAGTTTTAGTACCCCTAATGGGAGTTATAATTCGGACGTGACTAAAATCGTTTTCACACAGTTTAAGTTTAGGGGCAGGGCACTTAAACTAGCCGCAGGAAACACTGTGAAATATGGGAGTGTAACTAATATTTAAAAACTCAAGCTTCAGAGAGGTCTGTTTCCTGTTTTCTGGGGGGGGGTTGATACCAATGCCAGAAAACATTTGAAAGCAAACTCAGAACTGCTCAGCAGTGGGTAGGATAGGTAGTACATTAATGAAGAGGGGTCCCCAGTGTGGTGTCCTAAAACAAACATTTACCCCCGCCCCCATAGCACTGTGGTTTGATGCTTTAGCCTGAACATTAGTCAGAAGAAGAGATATCTATGTAGACCCCATGTTTGTGGGTGTTCAGTGATGTTTAATGGTGATGAAACGGTTTGGGGAGGGGGATGGTTGTCATGGTTTCTCCTCAGTGTTCTCTCCACTCAGACCCCAAGGCAGCCTGTTCTATTTGTGCCGTTCCCATCCCAGTACTGAGGAAAACTCCCATAATCCTCTGTCCCATAAAGCACCTGTCGCAAGGTCCCGTGTGGTGCCCACGACCATTCAGTTCGTTTTGGTTACGTCCCCGCTACCCCAAGACAGATGTCCTGTAATTAATCAAATATCTCAGCTATATCCCCTAGGTGAGAAAAGCAACACAAAGGCCTTAAACATGAAACATTAAAGACATTCATCAATTAAGGGCCAACCAATCAGCTCTGATTGATGATCACCAATCGAACATGCCCTAGTCGACTGAAAACGTTACATCTATTCCTGGTCTTCTTCTGGCCAATTCCTCAAATCACACTGCACAGAGTTGCACAACTTCCATTTTATATACAATCCATTTACGGGAAAGTTTTTTTTACTGACGTAATTCAGCTCAAGTGCAAAGCCCAAACATACAAAAGCAGTGCTCAACCTGCAAGCCTGTGATAACAAATCTGAGATACTGAGCAAGCTATAATAACAGTTCAAAAGGGTTAGGCTACATATAGAGCTAACTGCCAAAATAAAGGAAACACCAACATAAGGTGTCTTAATAGGGCTTTGGGCCACCAGAACAGCTTAAATGCACCTTGGCATAGATTCTACAAGTGTCTGGAACTATCTTGGGGAGATGCAACACCATTCTTTCATGAGAAATTCCATCATTTGGTGTTTTGTTGATGGTGGTGGAAAACGTTGTCTCAGGTGCCGCTCTAGAATTTCCCATAAGTGTTTAATTGGGTTGAGATCTGGTGACTGAGATGGCCATGGCATATGGTTTATTCCATTTTCATGCTCATCAAACCATTCAGTGCCCTGGTTAATTCTGGAAGAGACCACTCCCATCAGGATAGAACCACTCCCATTGTCACGGTTCCACGTATTCATGCTATGTTTTATGTTTCATTCATGTCATGTCTTGATTCTGTTTTCATGTTACGTTTCGGTTCATAGTTAAGTCATACACTTTTCCATGTTCTTTCCGCAGATCTTGCGTTCATGCTTTCTCTCTCTCTCTCGCTGTCGCTCACGTTTCCTTATTGTTTCTAACTCCTTGTCTGATTTACTAATTAACTAATTTACTAATGATTAGATAGGTTTATTGTTTCTGCTAGCACGATTGGCAATTTAGTAACTCTAATTGCCAACGTGCTGGAGATTTCCTAATTACTAACTCACTAACCATGTGTATTCATGTTTCCGTTCGTTTCTAGTTCATGTCAATTTACTAATCTACTAACGCTAGGTCAGGATAGGATAATTACTAACAACGACTAATTATCTTGTTACCTTGTCATGCTCTCCTCAGCTGTTTTCTGTTTCGCTCTGTTCTCAAGCTAAGTGTCTGCACCTGTCTACACCTCCATATAAGCTCAGTGTTTTTGTCATGTCCTTGCGAAATTGTTGCCTATATCTCTATAGCACCTTTGAGCATTACCCAAGTCTGATTTCTTTGTTACGATCCAAGCCTGTTTTCTGACCATTGTTACTGCCTGCCGTTTTGTTACCACTGCCTGTTTAGACCACGAGTTTTTGCCTGCTGTCTTTTGTGCCTTTGCCCCACGGAGCAGACTTCGGTCTTGACTCTTGCACCGTCCCTGACTACGAGCCTGCCTACCGTCCTCCTGTACCTCTGCCCCGCTGACAGCTACTCTGGTTTATTTTGATTCTTTGCATGGTTTACCGAGTTCGAGACTGCCTTCTCCCTCGGTACTGTATTTTGGTTATTGGCTTGATTTTTCGGTTATCAGACTTTGCTTTTGTTTTGACTACGTCTCCTGAACAATCCTCTAATAAAGCCCTTGCGGGTCTTTATTTTATGTCATTTTGTCTGAGTCGTGCATTTCGGGTCCAACCCTCACGTACCCGTCTCACCCATCAGGTCATCAATCAGAATGGCTTTGTATTTATTGGCGTTTACCTTGCCCTATAAGGGGTTGAGTGGACCTAAACCATGCCAGGAAAATGCACCCCACAGCATAACAGAGCTGCCAATATCCCTCGTTTACTCAAGTGTTTCTTTTATTTTGGCAGTTCTCTGTACAAATGATTGGCACCCTTGCATTTCATGTAGATGATGTTCAATATCTTCACACGTTCATCTGTTTGATTTACAACAGCACACGATCAATCAATAATAATAAAAATACATTTGGTTGGAGGAAATAGATTCTAGTTGGCAGTGTAATTCAACTCACTTGTGACAGGTTGCAGGTGCCCACAAGGTATAAATGAACCAATTATCCATTTTAAAGTGGGAAAACAGTCCATTCTGTTACCTTGTTCCTCTTTGACAATGGTGAAGAGAAAAGAGCTGTCTGAGGATGTCAGAAAAACTATTCTCACAAAACACAAGTGTTCACAAGGTTATTGGCATTCCTGTTTCCACAGTTTGCAATATTATCAAGAAGTTTGCTACTCATGGAATTGTTAAGAATCTCGTCACAGGTTAGTGCGAGCCATTGAAAAAACATCTCGTATGACATCCAAAGATCTCAAAGCTGACCTGGAGAGGTCTGGGGTAATGGTTTCAGCCCGTACCATACGCCGGACACTAAACCCAGAAGGGCTTTACGGTCGGAGACCAAGGAAGACCCCACTGCTGAAAGAGAAACACAAGAAGGCCCAATTAATCTCTGCCAAGACCCACCTAAGGAAGCCTAAATCCTTCTGGGAAAATGTTCTGTGGACCGATGCAACCAAATTAGAGCTCTTTGGCAATGCAGATCAGCACATTGTTTACAGACAATGAAATGAAGTTTTTAAAGAAAAGAACACCCTACCTACAGTTAAATATGGTGGAGGTTCCTCAATGCTGTGGAGCTGCCTCTGGTACTGGCTGGCATCTGTATTTGTCACTGGATCTAACCTTTAAGAAGGCATCAAAAATGTATTTGTTTTTCATCAGCTTACACTCAAAATATCTAACCTTTAATTGAAGTAAAATTATCCAAAGAAAATTTTTCAAAAAAATGGTCAAACATTTTTATCAAAAATGTAACATTTTTCTCAAAAACATAATGTATACTGTCATTATTGTTTATTAATGTTTTTATTATTTTATCATTAATGTTTACACCATAGGGTGCACCTGGTCACCTAGAATGGCTTAGTAGTCCTTTGCCATAATTATACCATGCATGAATAATCTGCATGGACCCAATGACTCCCACGAGATGGCTGCCCATGTGTTAATAGATCCACCACCATGTCTAACAAGTTGGGAACAGACAATATTTGAGAAAGCTTCCCTTGGCTTTCTCTAAACAACACTCTCCAGATATAGGAAAAAGAGTAAAATAGGACTTATCAGTCCATATTACTTTCTTCCACTGCTCAGAAGTCCAGGTTCTGTGCTCATTACACCAGATTAGGCCTTGCTGCACACATTGGTCTTGGTTACAAGTGGTTTCCCGAATGGCAGCCCTACTGTAAATATCAGCTTAGTGAAGCTCACAACGTAGTTTTTCTTGTGGCTTTTGAGGCTGTTGTTTTGTGTTTGTTACTATCCTATCAAATGTCCCCCCTGGCAGTGAGCTTTGTCACCTAGTATGACCCTGTTTTGCTCTTGGTTGCAGTATGCTCATCTTTTAGCCGAGTCTCGTTCCCAGAAGATCTGGTTTTGGTCCTGGTCAATAATAACATGTAATAATACAGTATGTATGTGAGATAATTATACATGTGGGCACGCATTACATTCCCAGTTTATAATGCTCCACCACCAAATGACTTCATGAGCCTGTATTTATGTGGTCCACCAACTGTGTTGCAAGCGGTAAAAAAAAAAAAAAAAGCATACAATACACTTTGCAAGAGAATGTGGCTGTGGTGTTTAAAACAATGATGCATTGCACATAATTTAAGTTTAGTTTCGACAACTTTACTTCCCTTTGCATGTCTTTTTTCCAGGACACCAGTAGAGTAAAGCAAAACTCCCACCCGTCCGTCTTCTTACGGCACTAGCGGCACACAGCCAGTCAGCCCACTTTCCTCACTGACCACAATGTCTCTATGTCTGCAGTGCCAGATGATGATACTATTGCGGTTTATTTCTTTAAAGCTGGTTTGGAACTAATACACATGCAGTGAACATAGCAGTGTCCTGCAGCGTTTTGTGTACAATGCTGTGCGCTGGATGCAAGAATGGCCAGGACTTGATCTTACATTAGAAGTCTGAGGCACCGGTGAGCGTCAGGCCTGTGGGTCTGTGTGAAATGCGGCTCCGCGACGTTTACATGCAGAGAGACGTGGCGAAACAAAGGCATGCCGCATCGTCTTCCAGCTGCGGCCCTCTTTAAAGGAAGCCACTATTAGGAAGGCCCACATCACACCAGACATGGAGAGCTCTGTATATTTATCCTCATATACAGATCGCATGGTGATGCCATTTGCCTGACAGTGGCAAAATACACGGACAGATAGGGCTGATGTGTTTATTGATCTACTCATTTTTCCCAAGGTGGCCTCAGGCACAGTGACGGAAGAGACAGACAAAAAAAATGTTTTGTTGAGAAAGTAAGCACCCGGCTCAGGTTTGTTTTATCGCAAACGTTCAGCACCTTTGTTGAGCAACGCAGCGGTGAGAGATCGAGACCTGTTATAACTCAAAAGTTTTGATTTAATCTCTGCTATGATCTTCAACCTTTTAAGGTGGCGGCTATGATCCCCGCTCATTCATCTTTCTTTTGAAACTAATACAGCCTGCATTCGGTCAACCTTTGTCCTTAATTTGAGCCTCACAATTAAAAACGAGTGTTTATTTATTTTTTCTTCGCAAACATAGCTTGGCAAGTTCAGCAATTAACATTAACATGCCAAACTATGTTTATGAAGAAAAAACAAACACTTGCATTTATTTGTAGGTCAGACTTAAAGACAAATGTTAATTGAATCCAGGCCCTTATCTTGAAAAATAACATTTAATGAAAGGTGTTACACTCCAGTATACTACATGGCAATCTCATGTTGCCTTTAACTGCTTAAATCCCACATACCTGTTTTTTAAATGTGTTTCTGGTTTTCTGCATCCCTCCTCCTCACCCATATTCCTTCATCTGTTCTGTTCTATGATGTGTGGCAGGTCAACAACTTGGTCCACATGGCCCACCAAAGGACTTCCTGTGGTTACTGCTGTATAATGCTGTTTATGCAAATAAATGTTTGAAATGCTAATTTTGTTTAATTCCACTGAATCAGCTGTTAATTTTGGTCACGAAATACCATGCTTTATGCCTGCGTATGTGTGTGTGTGCATATCAACGAGTGTGCATATATATCTAACTGCCAAAATAAAGGAAACCCTTGAGTAAATTAAGGGTTCTGGTGGCTCTGTTACGGTGTAGGGTGCATTTTCCTGGCATGGTTTAGGTCCACTCAACCCCTTAGGAGGCAAGGTAAATGCCAATGAATACATTGTGGAGTGATCACCTTCATCCTATGGTGAAGTATTTCTATTGTGATGGTAGTGGTCTCTTCCAGGATGACAATGCCCCCATCCACAGGGCAGAAGTAGTCACAAAATAGTTTAATGAGCATGGAAGCAATGTAAACCATATGCCATGGCTGTCTCAGTCACCAGATCTCAACCAAATTAAACATTATGGGAGATTCTGGAGTGGTGCCTGAGACATCGTTTTCCACTACCATCAAAACACCAAATTATGGAATTTTCTTGTAGAAAAACGGTGTTGCATCCCTCCAGTAGAGTTACAGACACTTATAAAATCCATGCCGAGCCGCATTTAAATGCTTCTGGAGGGCTCCTGGCAGCCCAACGCCCTATTACCACACTGTATGTTGGTGTTGAATTTATTTTGGCAGGTACCTGTATGTGTGTGTTTGTGTGTGTGCATGTTCACACATTTGTGTGTGTGGGAGGGTGGTCGCCATATGCTCCGTCATATGCTCCGTGAAGTGCACCCTGGGCTCGAGCGCTTAATGAAAGCAAGGAGGACGGTTCTTATCTTAGAAGGACATATAAACCTGGAGACAGACACTGTTCTTCGTGCATAGCTGTGGGCAGTGATGCCTTGTGACGGGACACAGGGCGGCAGTAGGGGGTTAGAGATTTTTGGAATTGACCGCGAGGGGTCTGTGATTCATCTGGTGGTCCGATTGCTCTCTCTTTCGCTCTCTCTTTCTCACCCGCCACCCCCCCCCTCTCCCAGTCTCATTTTGGCCGTTCTATGCAGCCATTCTCCCTTCTGTATCTCATCACTGTCTCTGCCTATCTAAACAGCCACATTAGCCCCCAAAGCTATATTTAGTAGCGGATAAAAGATTCATGCACTGAAGGCTGAGAAACACACCAGCACAGTGCTGTACATGCATTTTTGGGGAGAGTGTATGGGACCTTTTGGACCTCGGAATGGGACCTAGCAGCCCGGCTCGGATAAGCAGCGGGCCAAATTTATGCTCTCTCTCCGTCCCCCATGTTATTTTTTTCTGTTCTCTTTTTAAATGGTCGTAAACCAGTGCTTTAAACAAAATATTTTAAATGCATATCATAGGTCATTCCTCCACTTTTGTTTTTTGTACCATAATGTCAGGGAGAGGCTCCTAAACTGGGGTCTAGGGAAACGGGTTCCATGAAGTCCCAGGGAGTCCATTAACTAATATTTTCCAAATTTTTTGACTATTTGCTATTTAAATACTTCAAAAATGATATGTTTTATACTCTCAGATAGAATACACTTTGTATGGTTTAGACATCCTTGGTAATATTGTGATCATTGTAATTATTAAATATTTGTATTGTGCTTAATATCAATGGGTATTGTACAGGTCAACGATATAATGAAACCAACAAATTTGGACTACGCTTCCGTGTACTCGTGTGTTAAATACCCACTGTATTGCAGGCTGTAGATGGTGTTGGATAAAGGGATAAAGGGCTTTTTTGGGGGGGGCAGGGGTGCTGAGCTGAAAAAAGTCTGGGAGAACCTGCCGTATGCAATATGTTGTTCTTCCCTACCAGCCACACTGATTATCTGCAAATAAACAAGATTCTCGATAGAATTTCGAGGGCCAGAAGCCTGCACAAGAATGAGAATCCTTGGCCACCTCCGCTGCACATTTGCTCTTGATTAGCAAAGTTCACTCTTGCCTTTGAAACCGGGCACGGAGGCCAGGCCTCGGCAGACAGGCAGTATAATAACCCCGCCGACTGCGAAACAGGGCCCGTGGGGTGGTGCCCCACCTGTTTAACACTCGCCGTGGCCAGTGCTTCCTGGCAGCTCCCCCCCCCAGGCACTTGGGAAGTGGACGGCGTCTGGAATGCGGTATGAGCGTACGCCGCGAGCCGGACACCTGGACCGGCCTCGGGGGCCAGGGCTCGGAAACAGGTGAGAGGACGGAGAACAGCACCGCCATAAATCAGAACGAACCGAGGCGATGTAAAACATCGGTTGACAGTCGCAGGCTCCCCAGGATGAAAAGGTTCAATAATTGAAGCCAACGTGGTTCTTTCAATCTTTTCTCCTTCTTCCCAACCACTCATTCCAACTCTGTATTGTTTTTAAATGCTGTAATGTTTTTAACGTTTTTTTTTATTACTCTCTTTAAGCTGTAGTGGCCTTGGGTTCCTAGAAAGGCGCTTCAAATTAAACATATTATTATTATTAGTCTTGCAGCTTGAAAGCCTTCAAAGATGAGATCCAAATATTTCAATTTTCAGACAGTGGCAAATGGGTCTTTGAAGTTGGCAATGACTCTGTTCTCATGAACTGTGAATCGTGAAACTGTTTCAGGACAGAGCAGAGCTGTCATTTTGTTCTGATTTAACGTATTTATTTTAGGTCTTGGAATGAGAGCAGTTACCCTATTTGTTTTACTTTAGGTTGACTTGTCATATTTCCCCCCTGTTGCCTGCTTTTTTGCACAACTTTAGCATTTTAGCATTGGTATAAGATACCTCAATAGCTACAATGAACACGTGAATAGTTCTACTAAATCAGGTCTTGGCACACCGACACAGCCTTCCACAGATTCACAGCCCTTTTATGGGTCTCTTTTAAGTCCAAAATGACAGCACTAAAAATATCACCCCCCTAAAAAAAAATAATGTAAGCAAAATATGATGGCTTGCTTGTGTGGAGACTCGGGGGTTAGAAAAGGCTGATGGAATCTGTGAAAGTAAAGACTGAGATCTTTTTGCATGGTGTCATTTCAGACCTCGAAGGAGTCCGTCTGCAGGCCATCAAGGAGAAGAGACGCTCACTTCTCTCTGACTGTGATACTTGCACCTTTCAGGACAATAGGACGCCCTTTAAAGGCCGCATTCGATCTCTCCGCAATGACCTTCATTTTTTAATACAAAAGTTGTGAACTGCCCATAAAGAAGAGCGCAGTCCATTTAGGGAAGTGAATCCCGTTTTTGTTTATTGCAATATGGGTACTCTGGTCACCGAAATAAACAGGGTCAACAACACAAAAAACAAAGGGCACCTACACACAGGAAAAAGCTAAATCGATATCCCTGTCTGCATCTGTGTCGGGTGGGGTAGGTTGAGTGGGCGGCACAGAGTGTGGGAACAAGGTATCTCAGTGGCGGGCATTCTTCATAGAGAATGTCATAGAGAAAGCCCACCTACCTCTGAGGATTGGTCGAACCTGGAGAGGGTGGGGGGTAGCAAGGCAAAAGTTACAGTTATTCAAGTCTCACCAGAACGGTTGGCACTTTCCCCACTTACTTGCTATCGTCGCTGCTGCCCACGCTTGAGCCTCTTGCGAAAATCTTTATTTCTGTGTTCTCTGTGACCATTTCTGTCGGTAGTGACACTAACTCTTGGTTAAATGTGTTTCCCAGAGCCCAGGGCTGCCAGCACATCTAGGCAGCAATCATACAGTAGCACACAGCCGGCAGCGTGCGGATCACCACAAAGCCTTCGACTGTTTCTTCCCACCAAACGAACCGCCCTCATTACTGTCACTTAAGCTGCCTCCCAATTTCTGCTTCATTAATTCACTTTGGGGGAAATGCAATTTGCTAAGTAACAACTTTAGCAACTTCTAAGAAAAAAATTAATCTCAATTTGAGTGAAAAAAGAAAACTGGATCTGCCGATTTGTCCTGTCGGCCTTCAAGATTTTCCCATACTTTTACTGTGCTTGTGGTCTGATTATAAATATATACAGTATGTCTATATACTATATATATATACATATATATATATAGTCACTGTCTGATGAAAAGTTATTCACCAAGTGTAATTGATTTTGCATTGCATTTTTACAATATTACATACAGTGTATGTTGTTGATAAAATAGTATAACATAGTGTACTTTAAAAATAATATATAGTGTTGAATAGTGTAAATAGAATAGTAGAGTGTAATGTACTTTTTAAATAGAAAAGAATAGTGCTCAGAAATTGGCAATTGGTTCCTCACTAATTAAGCTGTACATCTGAGGTGACATTTTAGAGTGAGGGGTATTTAAGGTTATCAGCACATTATACCATTACAATATCCAATGAAGGCAGCATGATGGAATGTTTGAATCTTTAGCCTTATCTTACATGAGACCTGTTGAGTGACGATCTTGTAGGAATGTAGTTACTCTCATTCATCAACCAAGAGAATGAGAGGAAGAATATGAAATAGCATTGCAGACCATCCGTATGGTGACTCCTGCAACCCTGCTGTCAAAACCACAAGACGTAATGGTGTTTTAGTGCTATGGGGTAGAGATCAGTGACCTGTGACCAATGGGGTCACAGGGTCAAGCCTTCATGGGGCACTGGTGATTTAGCCGCCTGGAGCAAAACACTCAAATTAAGTGCCACTGGGCAGGTTTTTTATAAAACTCCCAAATTAAGGATTTCTCAAGAAAGCAATAAAGCAAGACATATATGTATAATGTAACATCTCTAGCTTGACATAAATGTTATATTTTCATGAAAAAGGTCATTAAAAGTTTAATCCTGGGGAAAGTCTTAAGAGGGTACGGATCAAGAAAATGGCCTTTGCCCAGAAGATTTATAGCCTCTTGCTGAGCAATTTTTCTGTCCTGGTACAACCTTCTGGGTTTTTTCAAGGGGCATGAAACCTTGGAGACACAAGAGAGTACACACCTTCTGTACAGCAGTGGATTCCTCCCGTCCACACACATTGCGATTATCACACACTCCATTGGTCATTTGCATTTACACGTTGTGTGATCGCATGAAGGTTATGAAATGTAAAATGCAGCGTCGTGATTGTCGTGTCAATATTTCAGCAGATGTTTGATTGCAGATTGTTTTGTGCAGAACATAAGGATGGCAGATGCTGTGTTGCCGGACGTGTTTTACAAGCTGTCGTCGGTAATGCAGCCTAATGCACGATGCGTGCATTTCATTTATACGCACTGGTTTAAAATGTATTAAGCATGTAACTATGAGGATTATCTCTAGCGCTGGCATTTTCTAGTTGTTCAAACATTTTGTATACATTTCTGAACGCTTCAAGCAGTGGAATATTGTACTTTGCGGGAGAATGTTTTCCATGTTCAGCCGCTTCCACTGACTTAAAATGATAGTGTTTTTCCTGTGTGTTTGTTTTCAACCTATTCCTTACATATTCACATTTATCTCTTAATTTCTTGAGGAATTAACACCAAAAGTGTTTATTGTTCCTATACTTAGGCGTTACATTAGAAGCAGTAAGGCAATGATTAGCAAACAGCATCACAGTTTTATATATTAGCATGTCAGTATCAGTGTTGTCTAAATATCACTATAGAGCTTTTCAAACACCAATTTACACCATAGTGAGGTTATGCAAATAAGCCAGTATTATTTTTGTATTATCACTGTTATTTTTATAACACTGTTATAATTATTATTTATTTCTTATCTCACTCTCTCTCTCTATCTCTCTCTCTGTAACTCAACTGTAAGCACTTTGAGCTACAGACATTGTATGAATTGTTCTATATAAATAAAATGTATTATTATTATTTTTATTATTGTTTTATCACAGAGCTGAATCAAAATCCATGTCGGAACCACATTTGAACAACCGCTGCATGAACACTTGTTTTGGAGGTGAAACTCGAGTATGTCAGTGCCGCTCAGCAGCCACAGCTATCATCCCCTCCCGGAGGTCAAGGGTCACAAACATAGCTCCTGTGTTTATTACCAGTCCCCTGTAGCATACAGAGAGCATAGGGGCGGACCGACTTGAGAGATTTAATAAAAGGCTTCTGTGTCTATCTTGATCCCAGATCTGCCATTACATTAGAAGGAGCACAAATTAACAGCCAACCGGAGAAGCTCATTTTCTGAACGCTAAATCCAGTGTGGTCTTTGGGCCTGTGCTGGATTGTGGGGGTAACCCTGCTGTTTTTAATAAGGGGCCAGTGAATAACAGATATAAACAGCCTGTCGTGTGATTCCTCTGCTCCATCGTCTGCGCTTCCTCCTGACCCAGAACAGGCCTGCTGAGAGCGTGTCCATGATGGAGTAAACGGCTTTAATAGGACCGCGGGATCCCATTATAAATGAAGTCACCCAGAACAGAACAGCTTGCAACAACAGGCTTCATGTTGCCCTCACTGCTACGCACGCACAGTCCTATAAAAATACAAGATCTTGCAGCACCACAAACAATAAAGAGGGCGAGTGTTTTAATAAAACAATAGCTACAGTAATGGCAGCATGTAGGAGGTCCCTTGGCTGCTCCAAATTCCCAAATGGGGGACAGGAACTCACAGGATCAACATGGCTCCCTGCAGCTCCAGGGTCGCTCTGTGACCCACGGTCACCGTTACGCACACCCCCAGCTGAACTCTGCGCGCCACGGTCAGTTGATTTACATCATCGCAGCCTATCTTAAGCCAGCTGATTTCATTAGCCAGTGAGACGGAGGGCGGAAAGTTCTCCAGCTCTTTATTTAGACCCCGGAGTGTCCTGGCACGGCACAAAACCGACATAATCTTATGATCATTGTGATTTATTTCATATTTACATTGTACTAAATACACGTCTGGTGTAAATCCATAGTTTGTGATGCCATGTTTTAGGCATACTTTGATGTGTAGTGCTGTGTTTCGTGTAAAGAGCGTCGCAGCCTGCGGTGGGCGTCGGATGAAGGTGTCGATCGTTGACCGTTTTATTGAGGTGGGCGTCCTCAGCCTCAGGGGGGTCAGTTTATGGGACTTTGAGATGAAAAGGTTTTGGGAGCCCAGAGTATAAATCACGACCGTGACACGTCCTATAGGCTCCCTGGGCTTGGAGGTGGATATGGACGTAGGGTGAGGCACTGACAGGCTTTGTGTGGAACTCCGTGATTAACTCCACTCTTACAATACAGCCCTCATAGCCTGAGTCTGACTCATAGCTAATTGACATTTTATGGGAAATTCGCCACAACCACTGGACAATGTCGATTTGAAAACGAATGGTCCTAAACCCTACGTCCTTTTACCCTAATTTGCCCATAATGCATGGGCACATAAGCGAGGAAACAGGGCTCTTATTGTTATCTTGCTACTTTTGCAATAGTGCATATTAGCAAAAATATTTCCGGCTATCTCGATGAAGACCATTTTTTAAGAGATTTTTTACATTTTCTGTGTTTTTATTTACAAATCTCCCTGACGACTGTCAGCTGACGGCAACAGTTCAGCACAAAAACTAAATAGGCGGA
Organism: Aldrovandia affinis; assembly: GCA_029706075.1. Classification (NCBI taxonomy): domain Eukaryota; kingdom Metazoa; phylum Chordata; class Actinopteri; order Notacanthiformes; family Halosauridae; genus Aldrovandia; species Aldrovandia affinis. The sequence goes on from JAINUG010000141.1 coordinate 2,006,971, forward strand.
GATGGGCGGATTTGGTTTTGTCTCTCAGGGGGATAACCAGGAACTGGGAACCTTGGGACTGCACATTCATCACATCATGCATGTCTTAATAAAAACCCTTTTGCTTGGAATGCATTTGTGCTGTATGAGAATTTCTTACTACTGTACGGAAGTTTTAAGCAAAGATTCGGGAGAGACATTTTCAGACAACCCCTGACGCTTTTCCCTCCATCTTTTCCCTAAACCGGTTTTCCTCGCCACGCACTACTTCACCCACGCGTCAGCTTTTTCTGGCATCCCACCACCTTGTTTTAGGTTTTAAAATATTGTGTTCTATCCCTTTGTCATTAATGTCCAATAGGGGGGTAACAACCTCGTCTTAAAGGCCAGGTGCGATCCCGCCTCCGGACTTCAAGCCCAAGAATGAAATACATCAACCCTTCCTAATTGCAACCTTTCTAAAATACAACATCATGCTTGTCTTAATAACTCCTTTTGCTTTAAACTCATACATGCTGTATGAGATGTCCTTGCTACTGTATAGTGAATGATGGTTGTGGACATTATTTTGTTTGACACCGTTATCCATGAAAAAATGTCTGATCAGGAGTAAGGTGTAAGGAGCTTCTCGGCCTTCATCCCCATCACCAGGTTTAGTTATTGTCTTCATGATCACATTACCACACCCAGCTCCTTATTTGTATGCAATATTGAGGACATTTTTAAGGTAGGTGCCAATGCAGTGTGACATTTTATCCATTACAAGACGGTGATAAATTGTCTCATTTATGATTATCAACACCATTGTTTTGGATTGGATCTAGGATTTTAACACGTTTAAAAAAAATTAACATGTTTACTTTGGTTCTGTGTGGCTCAGTAGGTAGAGCATGGCGTTGACATCGCTTAGGTTGTGAGTTCCATTCCCACTGGGACCACATATAGTGAAAAATGTATGCATTCACTACTGTAAGGGGCTTTGGATAAAAGTGTCTCCTAAATGGCATATATTAATTAAAAGTTCTGCTCTGCACTGCACTTAGGGACTTTATCACCCCCAAACCCACTCCTCCGCTCTTTGTGCACCCACCCCCAACCCCCAAAAAAGAAAATCCAGGGCTCACTGCCACCTGTGCGAGGCAGCTCCTCTGGTGTTTTATTTGGTGTGAAGCTCACCCAATCACCCTGCTATGGGTTGAGCAGGTGCTGCGTGAACACACGTCATTCCCAGGAATGGGACTGAGGGAGAAATGCTGCAAGGTGGACAATCATCCTGATTATACATTTTAAAACTTGAGCGACTTGCTTTAAATTTGTCCATATTCTTCTATTTAAATACAAATCTGCAGAATATTTTTCACATGAGCGTGACACAAGCAGACGCATGCCGGGATGCCGTGGGAGCCCCCTGTGAAATGTGTGAAAGTGATTCGGCACATTACTCTCCCGCCCGTGTCAGACGAAAGGTCGACTGAGGGCAGGCAGCGGCGGCCGGGCAGACAAGCGTGGCGCGGTGTGTCATGGTCCAGCGTCGCTGGCGCCCCCCTCCCCGTCACACGTGCGCACCGCTGTCGACCTTCGATCCCCTGTGTGGCCCTGCCCCAGGATCCCCCAGTTCCCAGTCCGGCGGTTCAGCTGTTCTCCTAAGCCCCTCATCTCTGGTCTTTGGATTGCAGGCTCTGCCCAGCTTTCATGAGCCAGAGAGGGGGAAACAATGGCAGGACACACATTCCAACCTGATATCCTGGGTGCCAAAAATACATTGCCTATGCGTGAAATGCATAGCTATGAGATGCAAAAAGGGCTATTTTAGCAAAGAATGGTGTTGTTGGCATCCCCTACAGATCCATACCCTACAGATAACCAATTTCATTTTACGCTAAATAAGAGGTAATGTTCTTTGCTGCAACTATATTGCACACTACAGTAAAGCAAACCAGAGCACAGTACAAAGGTATAAACACTTTTATGATCATTCATAACACTGTGCAAAGCCTTCATCACTTATTTTCCTCAAATGAAACACCAAGAACGAGCATTCCTGTTAGAAAGATGTGAAAATGTTGGTTGCTGGATAACACGTCCAGCACAAATTATCCAGAATCGGAGCCTGAATGTGCCAGTGCCAGTGCCAGCTGCAGTAGCTGCCCCAAAGGGCAATAGCATTGCCCAGGGAAGGTTTCAGTAAGCAGGGTACTCACCTGCCTCATCACACAAGAGTGACTCACGAAAAAAGTTTTGAGGTTCGACCAGCCCAGTGGAAGATCTTTTTTTAATTAGAGGGCCTTTTCATGTTACACTAAATCTCACATCCCAGGAGAGCTGGGATACTCAGAGAACAGTGAGGCAGTGGTTTTCCGGCGATGTCAGCACATGTGGATCCACCTTCTCAGAAAGCCCGGTGTGCATTTTTGTACGACATTCCCCAGCACATGTGCTGGTGGTCCGCTAGTCTCCCGGATTTCCGTGATTTAGGAAAAATGCGGCCAGCATGTACCTTCACTGCCCGAGGGCTCGGCAGAGAGTTCAAGCCCACACCAAACGGGTGACCTCGGTCCAACTGCAATGCAAATTTGTCTTTAACTTTGAGTAACCAATTTAAGCAATTTTTTTGGAACACAATGTTCAGCTACCAATTAAAAGGGTTGATTAAAGTCAAAAGCTTCCATACCATACTGTACCGGAAAATCCTAATATAAAGTATTACAGTCAGATTTTTGACCCTCAAAGTACACTTCACAACACCAGGGACAAAAACTGCTGCCAAAGACTCCCTCTCCTGACATGGAAGGTTTTACGCCTGGGGGAGACAGGGTGGAAGGGAAATTTGAAGTGCCACAACCACCACAATTGACTTTACATCCACAGTTCTGTGTGAGCACATAGATACATGTCCCCGGCAATTAACATAGCCCGCCCCCCGCCTCCACTTCCCCTGTCTGTCCAGTGGTTCTCTCTGTTACTATTTGCTCAATCTGTGCATTCCCAAATACAGATTTACAAAACAATTGAAATTAAACAAATGTGGACAACAAGTAAAAATGTCACTAGTAATAACAATCACAATAATGATTATAATAATAATTAATATTGTTTTTAGTTTCCACGTTCTCTACAGCCTTTATAGCTTTATAGATGAGCAGGTTCAGACAGGCCATATGCGTTAGATGTAGTTATAGGTGCTCCAGGTCACATTTCAAACATCGGAGTCGTAGAAAAGAACATCCTATGATACACCGTCTCCTGATAACATGTGACCGTTCAGATCATCGTCTCATATTGAATAAAAAGGGCAAGAAGAGCTCACAATTAGCGTTTTATACACCTTTGACGTGTGCAGGCAAACAATTAAACGAAACTACTGAGGTAGCCTAATTGTGTGTTGCGCCACGCAAAAAAGGAACTAAATTACCCCAAATATTCCATTGAATGGCTGCAATGACGCCGACCTATTTAGTTAATCAACTGCAGATGCAGGATCGTTATTTGGTTCCAAGTTTCTCTTGTGATAAAATAGCGGATCACGCCAAAGATACGGATATGGGAAAAGAAACGTTTGTCTAAAACGGCAGGGTTAAGAAAGACAGAGTGGGCGCATCTCTCCCTCTGAGGGAAAGTTTGACAGACTCGTAAACATATGCGCACGGTATCTAAGCTTAGTGAGATCTGAAAGCCGTTTCCATTTGGCTGAGATGGCCAAGATTTTCCTTCTTGGGACAAATCGCCTAAAATAACCTTTAATACGTACGTATGCTCTCCGAAATGTTGGTGGGTGTGATCCTATTTTGAGATGTGATTTAAAAGGGGGCTGAGTGCGTGTACCGAAGGGAGGGATTGTAGAGCGAAAAGAGGGAGGGAGATGGAGAGAGAGGGAAGGGGACAGCGGAGGGGGAGAACAGGGATCCAGACGTGCGTTGCGGTGCAAGGAACACCATCTCCTTTACAAAAACCTACCAAATACTAAAGGAACGTTTTTTCCTCGCAAACGCGACTGAACAAAAGGCTTGACTTGATTCAAACTCGCCTGGATATGCCCCCGAACTTCTCAGCCAACTGTTACATATGAATAAAAACGAATGTGACTTGTTTTAGAGTGAAGGAGGGTAACACACTTTCGCAACTAAAAACAGTCTTGTATAATGCGCAGGTACTGAAAAGAGGAACAACCGAAGACGCGACCGAGGAGGCAGTGGATAATATCATGGAGTAATAACATGAATCTCCCCTACTTGAGTGGGGTTGAGTGCGTCACCTCTTTTTCACAACGCTCTCCCCTGCTGTTCTGGTGGAACGGGGGCGCATCAAATTGGGGAGTTTGACACAATATCTCTTTTTTTTAAAATACCCACGCTTATTTTAATTTTTTGGGCGACTTTTTAAAATATATATTTCTAGCGAGCGCACCTATAGGAATGGCAGGAACTATTCCGTATTTGCTGCTCTCCGTTTTGACGCTCTCTGAGGGAGGTTGGAGTGCATCTTTCCCACAGCGATACAATCTGTACGCAGGGCAGAGTCAGTCCCAGTCGCAGACGCAGCACGGGGCAAGAGCCGCGAGCCGTCACAGGTAATGTCAGTTATTTTCTGCTTCAGCTTTTACGCGAACTTTTAAATGTAACTGTTTTTCACGTGACGGCCTCAAAGCAAAAGGCACAAAAGTTGCTCCCATGACTCAGCCGTGTACTGTAATAATACGATTAGCTGTCACATTTAAAGGAGCGCAGCGCTGGAGCACACTGGGTAAACATAAGTTGGGTAATCAGAACACAAGCGATCTGCGCGAGACTGTTGTCAACGAAATGGCTCGGTTAGGAGTCAACACTTGGCATTATTAACAGGTATCTGGACTTGTTTTAATACGTGCGAAAAACACCGCACGCTCAGTAGCAACATGCATACGTCCTGCATTAATTCTGCACGTCACTGTAATGGAGGCCATAATTAACAATATGGTTAACCATAGGAATTCAGAGCCCTGTTCAGTTGTATTTGAAGGAGGCATGCCGTCATATATACAGAGCGGTGTTAGTATATATATATATATAGGCTACGTGTGTAATCGTTTTAATGAAAAGTTATTACTGCTATTATTATGATTATTAGCTACAGTAATAGTGATACATGTAATCATCATTATTATCACCGTCATTGCAATAATACATCGCCTTATCAATAATCATAATAAGAATTATAGTCATATTAATCAGTCTTCCGGGAAGTCATATTTATAAAAGACGTATCTAAAAGGCCAAGCTATAGGCCTACTGTATTATAGATCAGTGAAAGAACGTTTCACTGAAATACAATACGTTTTTTCGGCACACTTTTTCGGGAGAGCTGTCTGTCCAGTTCAGGGCTCTCTCCCCCTGCTGCTCAGGGTCAGGGGGGGAGGATAAACACTTCCCCCGGAGGCAGACCCGCTTGCCTGTGGGGGCCGGAGTGTGACCAGGACAATGTCTTCTGACCAGGGGGTGATTAAGGTCTCTCTCACCCCACACTTCCTATCAACTGCGCAGATGCAACAGTTAGGGCTTTATTCAAGCCAGTCGCCTTTAATCCATATTCTTGGGAGACCCACAACTTCCTAAAATGTTTTGAAATGATGTGATTCACAAGCACAACACCCACGGTGATTGGGAACACAGCATGCAATCTCAGCCTGAAAAACAACATGAAATGCTGGTGGTTTTTTCCTGGATCGGGGGCTGGCCAGTGCTTGGATTCCCCTTGAAAATAAATCACGTGGATTGCTGTGACCTGAGGGCACCTTGAAAATGACTGGCTGAGAGTTATACTGGCAATTCTTTATATTACAGAGCCATTTTTAATGCGTATTAAATCATTAGCAACTGCATTAAACCTGCTTATGCAAATAATTAGTTTTAGTACAGTAAATGTATTGATAGGCCTAAATTAGTCGTTTAGAAATCCCACTTAAGGTTCAAATATTTAGTTGTCATAATATATTCTGTATATAAACTTTGGTGGAATTTTCACAATCTGATCACTCCGGCCTCCTCCTTAATAACACGTTTATTAACATTTATTGATGACAAACGCTCAGTAATGCACTGCTTAATGATGTATGATGCAGCTATTCATATATTATTAAGCATTTGCAGCCACACTGTAGTCAAAAGTGTTACTGTTAAGCAGACAGAATCTTCACAGAATTATGACACATCCTGAAACCAAAATTCTAAAGCCTTTGCTTTTTTAAACGACACTAAGAAAACTTTGTGTTTCTCAATTTCATTAAGGGAGGTCTGTGTGAGCTTTGTGGGGTCTGGATGAGACCCCTGACTCCTACAAACCACTCTCAAAATGGACAGAAAAGTCAGTCAGTGAGTCAGAAAAATACAGAGGCAATTTCTCTGAAAACATTTTTCAACAGAAACATTTCACAAAAAAAGGAGGGGGTTAAAGGTCACCATGAGTAAGTTATAATCCAAATAAAGATCATTGGAAGACCAAGGCACTCGAAACAGAGACACAAATGTTAAAATACCTATATAAGTCAGGCATGACTTAAGAAGGACCAACTCGTTTCAGCGAACAAGCCTTTGTCAGGATCGATAGTGTTGCCTTTACAGGTTTTACCTCTGTGCAAAGCATATTTAGTGGACAGTCTTTGGATGGGACAGTCTTTCAATCTCACACCCCAGGGGGAAATACATGAGAATAGCTTAAATCACAAGAACACCTGTGCAATGTTGGGGTCATCTAGGGTTGTACGGACTGGACTGCTGGCTTCGAGTGCCTAAGTGTCAGTCCGTATTGTTAATCTGTGCTGTTTCTGAATTGCGTCAGTGATATAGTCCCGCACTGCACCCCTGCAGAATCCAGCAGGGCACAGGACCCACTCCATTTTGAGAAGCAGTACGAAGGCTCTGGCACAACTGCTTAGTCATCTGTTTGAACTCTTTGTTTTAACAGATGTTAAAAGTATTCCACGAGTTGTGTGGGTGCATGTGTGTGTGCATGTGTGTGCGTGTGCGTGTGTATGTCTGTGTGTGTGTGTGTGTGTGTGTGTGTATGCATGTGTGTGAGAGAGAGACAGAGAGAAAAGCTCTTTACTTTTACGAGAATTTCTTTCAGTCATCTTCACTATTCTCTATATTTTTCACTCTGCCGAAGGGATAGATTTCTTTGACGTCCAGTGCATCGAATATGCATTTTCAATGAAAGCCACAGACCTAATCAGATTTAACAAAGAATGTATTGCTGAAATTTAAAGGATATTATTCTCGGGAAATTGTATTTGTAGAGCTGAATGGCTGAATTTTCCTGAGATTTTTCCTGAGTTCAGCCAAACATTTAAAGGAAATCTCAGATATTCGGCTCCCCACAGGAAAACTTGATCTATGCTAAACCATAAGCATCCAACTCCGCATTCTCTGGTTCACATTCCTGCAATTTGAGAATGAAAACAACCCTTTCTTTTTTTTTAAAGCCTTCCATGGCATGGACTTAATTAATATAACAGTTCATATATTTTTTTCGAACAATACCCAAATATATTGTCAAAATGAGCAAACCTGCAGCCCTTGAACAACATCGTGTCATACCAGTCAGAAATGTCAGAATTATGAAAATATGGAATATCAGAAATATGGTTAATGCTCTTATTGTTAACAAAAATACTGCCATTGTTAGACTGGCAATGCTAAAAACCTGCAGGTGAAAAAGCTTTTGTTGTATAATGAAATGAATATGGGTAGGCAGTTTACACTCAGCATGGTGCTGTCCACAGTACCAGTAATTGAGCTCATCTGGCTCATTACTTAGCCTTGAAGACACAAATGTAAACATGCTTGCCGAGCTCCTGATTATCGCAGACTTCTAATGTTCATCTGGTTAATGATAATGATAGTTATTAAGGAAGAACAGGTCTATTTTTGAATTATTGCTAATTGTTTGGACTTGACTGGAGAATTGTTCCTCAGGAACCCTATCAGAGCTCTGAGTGCTTCCGTCTTGCACGTGTTCCTATTATTTCAGTCGTTTGAGTTGCTGGGGACTAAACAGATCGGTGGCTTTCATTGGTGTACTAGATAAGAGATGGGACAGCCCTGGTCCTGAAGCGCAGGGGGAACTTTTCTGTTACATTCTAATCTTGAATCTCTGTGCTTATTTGGGTCTATTATTAGGCTTACCATGTCCTCGAGGTATGTAGAATTGTACTATTTAGAAAGACCTCTAATCAGCAATCAGCATTGTTGTGCTAGGCCCAGCACAGGGTCAACTACATTGTAGATAACGACGATCTTTGTGAGACCAGTGTAGATAAAGATACGGCCACTTGCGGGGAATGTCTGTGGATCCGCATGTGAACTATGGTGCAGATATACAGGCTGTGCATAGCTATTGACCCTCGTTAAAGAGCCTTTGGTCTCACTTCAAAGAACAGAAGTACTGTTCTTCTGCTCTAACTCAAGACTGGCAAGAGACCATGGGAGGCGGTGCTTCGAATTAATAGTGTCATTACAAGTTTGTTTGGACATTAGTTATGTTGTGAAGAGGGAGGGATGGGGGGAGTGGTTGACAAACATAATCTCAGTGCAGGCCACATCAATTGATTCAACAGTGGATAGATTTGCAAGGATTTGTTTCTGTGCCCAGTATATTTCCGGCGTTAATTAGACTTAAGTTAAGTCTTAAGAATTAAGTAACGCAGTTGAGCAAAGATGTAAGCTCACATACTGTATATTTCTACCTATCATTGCCTAAAATGCTTAAAACCCAGCACATAAAATACTTATATCAAATATTCTGCACTGTACTCAAATGCTCTTTTTGAAAAGGTAGCTGTTATCATTTCTCAACAAATATGTTATTCATAATTAGCTATTGGCTATTGGCTAACTTAGAAGAAAACATATTTGTTAGCTGTTGGACTGGAGTTTTCCCGCTTAGCTACAAGCCAGGTTTTCCTCGGTGTCCAATTAAATAATGGTTAATTGTTCAGCCTCACAATTGTAATCTTTAGCAGGGACTTGGATCAGCTAAAAATAGTCAATATAGTAGCACTGTCTGACCAGAGGGGGCAGTAAATATCCTTTCCTAAACCTATTATATACAGTCTGTCCACACTGGAGGAATGTCAGTTGCACCAGAGTTCTCACTATCAAAGTGAGCCAGGAGGCCATTCAGTCAGCACAGTAAGCTGTGGGAGCAAGATAGACAAGAGCCACCATAAGCTACTGTTAGCCAGATAACACAGCTAGCAGGTTTAATGGTTTTCCAGTAACGGCTTAATATAGTATTAATTGCGTAATGAGTAGGATTGCCAGAATCCTATAACCGAAATACATCTAAACAAATCCAACAATCTGATAACACGTGAGAACGCAAAAAACTTTTGATGATGAGAACAGGTCCATCTAAGCATGTCAGCAGTGGGAAGAAATTTGTAGTACGATTAGTTATACAACTGCTTAGCCACGGAACAAGCCAGGAACACTTTGTGCATGCGAGAGTTTAAATTAGAAAGAGTCAGAGTACAGTCAATGAGCGTGAGCAGCTGTACAGTACACTGTGTCACTCAAAGCTCCTGAACTAAGAGCAAGGACAGTTCTGAAGTTGGATGTGCCAGCAGCCATACCAACATGTACCCTGCTCCTACAAAAAGGTCTGATGCTTGGCAGGTCCTGGCTTAATTAGTATTTGAACAGGAGAGGCCTTCACTTCCCCTCCTTCACTGTGAAGTGCGTTGGCATCATGGGAAGAAATGCACTATAGAAATTAAAGCCGTTGTTATGTGCTTGTGCCAGTATAAATGTGCGTATATGTACAGTACAGCTCTTAATTGTTTTCAGGAGCCTGAGTTTCCAGCTTATTAAACCCTCAGCCCTGAGGAAAGGCAGTCTCAGGGTCACTCGGGTTGGAGTTCTGAATAATCTCCACAAAAAAGCATTACAGCGGAAAGGCACCCAGCCAATCAGGCTGGTCAAAAAACCCAGCCCAATCAAGTGAACCCTTCTATCGCAGGGCAGAATTGACAGTCCACCAGTGCTGCTGTGATGTGCCCTCAAGTCAACACAGAGCCTCATACATTTGGTAAATCCACTTCTGAGGACAAGCAGCAAGAGCCTATTCTCAAGTCTTTCCTTTGGCAGCGGCCACCAGTGTGCGCGTTTTGTGTATCTGTAACAGAATAACCACAAGGCCCATTGATAAATAAATAAGTGTAAATATAAACGTGGTTTAGTGCAAACGACTGGCCTGTAGGGCCCGACCCTACAACTGCTGTGCTGACCACCCCACCCTATGTGACCATGGAAGTGCCCCACGGTCACCCCTGCCCATCAGCCCCTCCCTGATCAGGACAATCCCACACCTCCTGCTCCAGACAGGAAATGAAGTGGCCCCCCTCTGAATTTAAGGGAACTTCCTGTGTTGGGCGGTGGTAGGGGGCTGAGGTTGAGTTGGAGGAAGAGGAGGTGATGGGAGGGTGAGGTGGGAGTTGGGGGTTGAGTTCAACTGGTTTATTTGGTCAAGAAGAAACACTTCTGTTATTGAAGGTTCAACCGGAAAGTGGTTGTAAAACCAGTGAGATTTTCTGAAGTTAACATGTAGACCTTGGAGTCATTGGAGATTTAAGATTACCTCAGAGGTCATTTGGTATTTTTTTTATTTTTATGTAAGACACACAGGGGATACTGTGGAAATCTTTACTTAGAACGGTCAAAGAAAATCAATCTGGCAGAAATACTAAATATGCTTAATAACAGGAAAGAAAGAGGGAAAAAAATCAAGTGAATAAATAAACGATCTGAAATTAAGAATACTCAATATGGGGTTATATTTACTTTTGCACTATGTAATAACATTACTTTAATACAAACAGAAAAGACTGTGAGGCTTGAGAACAAACTGTGTACAATACAGTCAGAATGATAGCGGCTGTTGCAGGGTTTGATTTTTGGCACAATCAAGATGTGAACTTTGACAGACATGTCAACGAAAGTTAAAATTGTTTTCTTCTAAAACGTGCATTTAACTGTGACTTCAATTTTAGGAAAAATCTTGATCTAATCAAAGGCCATTGTTTTAAACCTGTTTATTGGAGATAGGAGTGTGTGTTACATGCATCACAGCACATCCTGGCATGTGGAGCAGGGGAGATGTTTGCTAGGCCCCAGGATGACCTGTTGATAGGTTCTGAGGTCGTGACCTCTCGGTGATGTGAGTACACCGACCGAACTCGCAGGAAGCAGGAGGTTCTGCTCTCATCTGGTGCGGCTCGAGTCTGCTCACCACCTCCCTCCCTTTCCGCACTGCGACACTTAATTACCCCGCAGGACAGCGGTCTGGCATTGGGCCACTCTAAAGCCAAATGAAAATACAATTAGGAGAGAATGAAGCTGGCCTAGGGAGGCCTGTGGCCCCGTGAGTGCATGGCAGGTTTCTTTTTTTGCTGCGGGAGGCGACAGAGCAGTGCTAGCCGAACACCCCTGGGGGCACTAACATCCGAGCTGCGGTTGTGGCTGATGAGCGCAGGACGAACCAGATGGCCCTGGTGACGTCTGCAGTGATGCGCACATGGCAAAATGTTCAGTTCTAAATCAACTCAGATTGTACTATGACAGAGTATGTTTATGCCTTTTAGACTTGTATAAACACTGTTAAGAGTTGAACTAGCCGTGTACCATCATTAGGTAACACACATTGGCCAGGTGGCCTATGGTTCTGGTGGCGAGTAATGTTATGCAATTATTTTATTATAGCACCATTTGTGCCATATGAAGTGGTTTTATGTGTCTTACATAATGTCTGGATTTTGTATCAGTGCTGCTGCTGGAAAGCTCATTTCCCTGTCGGATTATACATTTCTCTTCTATTATATTTATTTTTGATATTAAAGCAATCTCTTGGCACACCCGCTAATAATGCCATACAGGCCCAGGTTTGCAGCTGACGTGTGTGCGCACTCCTCCAGCGCACTCTTCCAACACGTTCATGTTTGTTTGTTTCAATGCGGGTAGGCTTAGGTGGTCCTGTGGGGGAGGGGGGTGTCCTCCGCTCCTCGCCCGTTAACTCCGTCAACAGCAACACTGACCCTGGGGGGATACTGCGGCCCCCTCCCTTTCCGCGAGCAAACAGGACGATTAAACTGGGGCGGCCCTGTGGCTACGGCAGCTTGATGGGAAGTGGGTGGGGGGATGCCTCGTGTATGTCACATTAGAGAGGCATGACAATCACGTCCACAGCTTCCAGTGGGAAGACAAACACTAGCCAAGTAATGTTTCTAAAACATTTTAAGTCCAGTGGGAAGACAGTAACCCAGCTAGCCAAGTAATGTTTCTAAAACATTTTTTGAAGGGCTTTATCCTGGGAGTTTGTTAAAGTGAGAATCAAACAGAATCAGATAAATGTCACAATCATTATGCTAAGCTAAGGGCTTTATCCTGGGTCAGTGTTTGTTAAAGTGAGAATGCAAACAGAATCTGATAAAGTGAATTTCCATCCATCCATCCATCCATTACTATTTTTGGTCAGGGTATGGGAACACAACAGCTGAGTTTAATCCCTTATTCTCCACATTCAGTGCACTCTCAGATTCTCTGTCATGTTGAGGTTAGAAAGAATCAGATTATCAGTTACAGAATCAGTCAGAGAATCACCTGGGGTTGTACTGTTGGGTAAGGTACCTGGGCAAGCCAGAATTTCTTCCTTTAATATCCTGCTGAATAAATGAATAACATGAAAGTAAAAAAGCTATGCAAACGCCCTTTCATGAGGGCGTCTGATAAGCAAATAGTTAGCATTAATCTTCCTAATATTTGAAAATGAAATGCAAAGAAAATGTTTAGGTGAGATTTGCCCAGCACTCAAACCCAAATCTCAACATTTCTGATTGAAGTCTGGCGTGAGCATAACCAGACATTGTTAGTGCGATTGGCGGTCTACTTATAATCCCATGCGCCTCTTGAAAGGTGTGTCCAAGGGTGGTTCTTCCATTGCCAAAGTATTATCATTGGCCACGCCTGACAAGAATATTCATAAGATGAACCAAATGGGATTTTTTGAGCTTCAATGGTAGTGTAGAGATGGACCTTTCAACGTTGAAAATACAGCCGATCTGGTCAGTGTACAGAATCTGTTTTGTTGCTACGCTGCAACAACAAGTGTCTCTGGACACACTGCTCCTGACTTTATATGAGGAATCCTATCAATGGTTTTCCTCTGTAATCCTTTCGTTTTTTTGTATGCTAGTTATTCTAGGTCTACAGACGGGAAGAATACAGAGTGAAAATACTGTCGGGTTTGTTTAAAATGGAAAAATGACGAGCCTAGCTGGGCTGAACGGGGCTGACCTGGCCATCGAACGTTCTTGTGTTCCAAACATGACTTCTAAGAGCTCTGCCCACTCTGTGTTCCCCACCCCAGAGAAGTCCGAATGTGGGAAAAGGATGTTTGAAGAATCGCTGGAAGCATGAGTTTTGCCAGAATGAGTGTGTCGGCTGTCCCGGCCAGCGCTTCTCGCGATGTCATCATCAGGCAAAACACACAAGAGAGGGATGATCTGAGGGGAAGGATACATGGGATTAAACAACAGTAGCCATGCATGCTAACTTCAAGCGTTCCCCACCCCTAAGGGCTGTTTCTTCATAGTAGTTCATCTGTGTTTCTCTTGGTCTTCTGAAGAAAGGGGAAGGGGAAGGGATAGGCGAGCAGCTGAATCAGTTTTGGGGGAATCGGAAAGAAGCCGATGGCATCATTGTTTTGTTTTGTTTGTATTAAGGATCCCCATTAGCTGGTTGCCTTAGCAACATGCATAACACATACAATCACAAGTAAAACCAACAATTATAAATACAAAAGAGAAAACAGCCAAAAATCATCACACAATAATGAATGCATCAACCAACATGAAAACACATTAATCAGAAATATAAAAATAATTTAACTAGTTACAAATAAAACCAACAACTAACTAGAAACACAGGAAGGGAAAAATCTGAGAGATTCTCTGGCCGGTGAGCAACGATAAAGAACTGGCCAAGCCACGGACACAAACAAAAAATGAGATGAAAAGAAGGTTAAAGACAGAAGACCTGCAAGAGTAAGGTGTGACAGGACAGAGGGCTTTAGGACGACGTTTGGAGACAGCATTGTAACTCTCATACAATATGTTAAGAGTGTCAGTCAATATTTGAAGTGACTCCTGGTTATTGGCATGGCTGACGCCCTGCATTTCTCAGGACTAAAATCTGCCAAGTTTTTGAAGAATGTTTGTGCAATCCGAATAAGCGTTTCATTTCTTACGCAACATTGACAGTTCAGTTCAGTTCAGTGGTCACAAGTGAACAAACATATCTTGTAAGAAAGTGAAAAAATATAGCACATTTGTGTGAATTTGTGGTTGAAAAATAAGGACAGCAATTTGAACTGGGGATTTCAGAATTCAGCTTCATGTTAGGACAGGGCCAAACTGTGCTGGTAGGGGTTCTTAACAAAGAGGCCTACACACAGACACACAGACACACACACACACACACACACACATGCACACCCACACACATGTTCTGTGATATCAGTTCAGATCATCTCTTCACTGCTGGCATGTAGTGGTGTGTGAGTGGGAGACAAAAGCCAGGACTGTTTCACAGTGGAAATTGAAAGAAATTAAATGCTGCATGCAGTATAGAGAGTGGGGGAGACTACGACAGAAAGAGTGAGATAAGGAATCCTTTCTTTTCTACTTCATCCGAGTCATGTGACCGTAACCACTTTGTTTTTAATGAACCAAAAGTTTGATTGGTTGATTGAAGAGTTTGATTGGGAGATTGAATAATGTGTATTGCTTGTTATTACAATGCAATAATATTAAACAAATCCATCCTAAAAAATATTAAAACAGTTAAGACAAAACATTATAAAAATTTAAAAATGGCCTCCGTGAGAAACCCATTTATACCGCTGGATATGCACTGAAGAAATTCAAGTTAAGTACTCTAACTGTACTCTAGGGTACAACAAAAGGTATGTAATCAAAAGGTCACAGATTGGAAGCCCAGTTCCCTAACTCAGCAAAAATATAAAGCATATTTCACCCTTTAAAAATAGTTTGTTTATATTTCCATATTTCACAAATCACCTATACTAGATTTTCTGATCAAAAACCACCTGGTTTTATCCAGCACTGTGTAAAACCTAAAGCTATTCCATGCATTAACTCTGTGTGAAAAAAGTAACTTTCACAAAAGCATATTTCAAAATATCGTTCTCCTTTTTGGAGACATTTCAACATTTTGCATCTGTATTACCAAATCCATTGTATGAAATTGAGCAGGGTGGGTTTTTTTTGGGTCAGTGCAAGGACACATACCTGCTGGAGTTCTCGCACTACGCCGCCTTTTGAACCAGAGACAAACGGGGGTCCCATGACCCCTTGTTTGTGGCGATAAGCATGTGTCGTGCTCTGCTTCCCGAGGGCGTCTCCCATCCCATGGGAGTGGCGCAGATTTACGCACGTGTTCGAGGGAGCGGCGAGAACAGGAAGGACAAGCCCGTGGCCTGTCGGACAGGAAGTGCGGGCCATCGGAGGTCGTAAAGGCGCGCCATTGCCAGGGTTCGAGAGCTTATGTGCTTTCATGCTCGTGCTCCGGTGCCGTGTAGTGCTTTAGCTTCTCCCTGCACTGCATTAAAGCACATTTCATTCAATGTCATCTCCACCAAGGCTGGGGGAGGTTGGGCCAGGGCTTACTTTATTAACAAAACGATAGGAAATGACTGCTTTCTGTCCAAGAAAGCACAGAAAGGGCACTGTCTTTAAATCAGCTGCTTCTCGTCAAAGGCTGTCAGCAGGGAGAGTGGCAGGAGGGCAGAGAATGGCTTGACTTCTCTCCAGGTTGCAATTATCGTGTGCGTGCGTGTATGCGTACATGTGCGTAAGTGTGTGTGAGAGAAATACCAAAGTGTGTGCATGTGTGTGTGCGTGTGATAGAGAAATTGTGTTAGAGTGTATGTTTGTGTGTGAGAGAAAGGTTACTTGGGAGTGTGCTAAATAAATACAGTAGTGATTTTTATTCTTTATAAAGACTAAAACCTTTGAAAGGACTGTTTTAAAATATGAGTTCTGAATAATGCTGGTGTATGGTTTTCATGAAAACTATTTCTCATTGGATCTCTTTAATTTCATTTGTGTTGCGGTCTTTTCAAATGTATACAACCCACATTTTGGGAACTAATGCTATAGGTTATGCTTTTAGTGTAACAAGTGGTATAAATATTGAGACCACTTCTTACACCAAAAGCAAAACTGCCATTGGTTATTTTATTCCCTGTGACAGGGGGAAATAAAACAAAATTGTACCAAAGTACAATATAAGTTCAGGTATATAAATCAGTCCTTGAAGTGGTTTAATTTGACTGTAAGTAAAATAAAATAAAAAGGTTAATGGAAAGAACGTCAGTCTAGTGTGCCAAACAAAACACAGGCGACTTCCATGAGCGAGAGATGTGCAGCAATAACCATCTCGTTCTCTCTGAAGGCCCAGCAGGCTGTCGGTTTGTAACAGGCCGGACAAAGGCAATGAGCAACAGCTGTAGACGATTTACAAACAACCTCAGCTGTGCTACACGGTTTACAAGCATGTATCTCCACATCCAGCATCCTAATGCCTGGCCCGGAGAACTCGGGCCCCAAAAAGAGTGCAAGTCGATAGGTTAGATTGGAGGTAACACTCTGCTTCACACCAGGTAACCAACCAAGCCATTCGTCAGTCGGTAAACAGTGCAAAAGGCAAAGAGTTTCCCTCTGGGTGGAGTTCCGTCTCTGTGTTTTTTTTATTCTTGAGTTATCAAGAAAAACTCTTTTTGGTATTACATCAAATTTAAAAAAAAAGCTAAACGGGAGTGCCACCAGGGGCAGCAATTGGCTGTCCGCCCAAGGGAGGGGGGAGGGAAGCTGACAAGATGTTCACTGCGCACAGGAGTGGCTCTGGGGTGCCGGAGTTACGGTCATCGGCTTGGCGAGTGCCGTCCCGGAGGAGTTACAGCAGCGAACTATGAGGGAGGGATTGACCTGAAAATAGCGGGTGCAATTGGCTACTTGGCAAAGTGGGAGAAAAATGGGAGAAAATCAGAAACAAAATTTTTAAACAGGATTGACTGACATCAAACAACTTTTTAATCACAATGTTTTTGTTACTGACATCAAACAAGAATGATTAATTAATCAAGAGTACAGTAGACCAACATAGCTACAGTACTGTAGCAGGTGTCAAAGCTGTGTGCAGGAAAACCTTGTTAGTACATAGAGTACGTATGTGAAATTAAAGGTTCTGATGATCACATGAATTTCCTAAATGGTGCTATACAAAATACGGATTGATACTTTAGCAATGTCATGTGCCTTGTTCTACAACCCTATTCTGCTTCTGCATATTACCTGGCAGCTGAGTGTGACTCCCTGTGGTGAGAATGTAATGTGGATGCAGTTGACAAAGGGAGTTGTGTGGACTGGATTCACTTCAAACTGCTATTTGAATTGAATAGCTCTCACAAAAGTCCCAATACAGTATCGACTTCAGTAGACCATGCCATCTCTGCATGCAAAACATGGGGCTGTTATCACGATATGCGTCCGTGGGTGGTTTCTAAAAGACTGGGAAAAGAAATAGGCTTTTAACTATGCGAGGGAGCCTAGCGTTACCTCATGTATGAAATTTGGCACGAAAAAATCACTATTGAAAGTGAATTAAAGTAATGAATGCTGGGCACTGACAAAAGGGAGCGTGCCTCTGTCTGAGGGAAGCTCTCTCTCCTTCTCTCTCACTCTGTCTTACGTACAGCACATGCTAACTCAACCTGAAAGCGCCTTTGAAGTGTGAATCCTCCATGACCAATGTTTTAGGAATGCAGAGCACCAAAAAGCTTTGAGACACAGAGGCCCACAGACACAGATCCCCTGTGCAATGTGAAAAAGTACAAATAAAGAAATAGAGTGCATGTAAAAATAACAAGAAAAATTAAGACAAGTAGGCCGCTGAGGCCAGTACCTTGCTCTTGACTGTGTGCTGCACAGCGCTGTACACTCACTGTCTCTACATATCCAAACAGCAACCTTATAAGGGGACACAATCCTTTCATCGCGTTGGCAGCTAGCTTTGGTGAAATTAAATGGAGGAGCCTTGCTCTCTCTGCCAAAATGGACTTCCTTTGCTCATGTTATGTATTACAGAGCTGGGACCGCCTTGTGATTCTCTGATTCTCAGTAAATCTTGCGATTGCTCGTTCGCAGCACTCGTCTGCAGCATGTGTTGTGAGTTTCATCGCATGTCTCGTCCACCTGTTTATAAACTGGGGCAGCCCCGTCATGTAACCCCAGGCCATGAGAGCATCTGTGAAACAGGAAATCAGGACAGAGCAATTTGAGTGATACTTTACTTTAAGTCTCCCACAGTACACTGTAATTACTAATGTAGTTACGATGTAAGTACCACTGTAATTACCTAATACTACACAGTAGCTACAACAGTAGTTACATGAGTGTCAAGGTCTGACTTGAATGTGTAATTACACATATGTAACAATCAATGGTTGTTACAAGGCTTGTTACAAAGGGGCACTTCATACTCAGATGCTGATCCCTGGGAGTTCCTATAGCTACCTTACTATGTATCCTTTGGATTTTTGACAGGAACGGTCCAGTAAGGGTATGAAGGCACTGGTTCTCAAGCATGGTGACTTAGCCAGTTTGGTGTGTATGATTCTATGTGTATGATACACTACCGGTCAAAAGTTTTATAACACCCCCATTTTCCAGTTTTTACTGAAATTTAAGTCCAGTGAATTACCTGACATGGTACAAAGGTAAGCAGTAAACTGCCAGAGGTTAAAAAAAAGTATTTTTTACTCATTTACATTAGTAATTACAGTGTAATATGGGAGATGTATATTCATTGCAATTTATTGGAAGGGCAATTCTAGAATTTGCAATAAAGACCATTAACAGAGGTATTGTTCTACCTGATGGCACACAAAAAAACTCACTTCACAACTTAGAAGTGTAATTTCTCTTATAGGCTGGACATTTTTTGATATTAGATGTGGCTTACCCGCTGGGGCCTGAAGCTTTTTTTTCTATTGCCAGAGCTGTTGAAGCACAGACAAAACAATGTTTTCTGGTGTGACCGTAATCAAACATATTTATTTATAAATATTGATGTTTATAGTCACAGTTATGTTTAGAGTACTAATATTTAAAACACATACGTAAGTTCTAGTCAGGATCCAACATATATATCTGAAAGTAACCACACACACACATACATATGTATATATATATAGATATATACAATATATTATATATAATGTGTGAATTTATGTTTGTATGACTACTGAATGTACATATCATTAACATATCATGGCATGAAAGTGGGTGAACCTTGTCCCTCACTGTCTCCGTAGAAACTGGTGTGCGTACGTGGTGAGGCGGACAGTGAGCTGCGTGGTGGAGGATGGGGTGGAGACCTACGTGAAGCCAGACTACCAGCCCTGTTCCTGGGGGCAGGTCCAGTGCCCTCGTGTGGTGACGTGAGTACGCCGCACCGCTGCCGCTGCTTATAAACGGTGTGCAAAGACACTGCTGGATGGCTTGTCCCTGCTAAGACACTGGCCTGCATTCAATCAACATTTGTCTGGAACTCAAAACAATTAAATGGGATTGTTAGGTTTTTTTCTTTCTTCGCAAACACATTTTGGTTAGTTCAGAAATCACAAAAAATTTTTACTCAAGAAACAATGATTTCACTTGCGTTTATCTGTCACAGTCAACATAAAGGATACATTTTGATTGAATAAAGGCCACTGTTCCACTGTGTGGATGCGCCCCATGATCTAGTATCACATCCTGACCATGGCAGGGAGGGATTCAATAGGCTGAATTGTCCGCGTTGCTTGTGCACCAGCGACCCCCTCTGGCAGTAATATGCATGGAGATTAGGGGGAAGGTGAGAAAGAGTTATTGGCATAACAAGTAGTAGAAAAAGCATTGGTAGAAATAACACATTCAAATGATTTAGTGTAAAGGGAGAACAAGAAGGGGGCCAAGCATTGAGCCCTGGAGGACTCCTGTGGAGTGAGTTTGCAAAGCCAACATGGAGCCCCTGAGAGAGCAGTCTGAGAAGTAGGAAGCAAACCAGCTCAGGGGAATTGCCTGATACGGACCATTCATTACTCACTATGGTGTCCGGACAGTGTTGAACATTTAATAGAGGTCCAACAAGGATTGCCTCAGAGGAAGGGGTGTAAGGGCGGCATTTACAGACATGCATTTACATATATGAATAAAACAAATTTCAACAGTAGTAGTAAATTACACAGTTCTTGTCCTTGCAACTTCCTAAAACACAGTCCTTTATCTATTCTACCAACATGGATATCCTCCAGATGATAATTTATATATATATATATAGATAGATTTTTGGAGGGTATCCATGCTAGTAGACTACATAGAAGATTGTGTGTTGGAAGGTTGCAGGGATACAGCCTGTTGTGTTAAAGGCTGCCTGGCCCTTTGTCCCCAAAGGCCTCAGTATATGACTTTCCCAGCTGGTACCATTTAAACCAGTTTCCCCTGGATCGGACGCATACATGACGCGAGACTATGTTAGGAATGGGCCAGCCGATAAGTCCACGCACCACAATCAGACCACCACAGGAAACGGGTGGGAACCCACTAACACCACCACAGTTTCCACTCACAGCCTCAGAGTGTGGCCTTTGCTCTTGTTTTTTCTCATGTTAGTCATGTAGTGGGGCACGGAAACTGCTAAAAACACATGGCTCTCTTATCTTCAATGGCCAGTATACTATTTTGTTTTCATTTCCTGTCTCTAGTAATCATGCCACAGCTAATACAGAGGCCTTCAAAAATGAATGACCCAGAATGCATATTCATGCTTCATGTTTATGATCTGTGATTAATTTTGATGCAGTGCACCCGTATTCTGAAGTTCTTCATTTGTAAAAATGCTCATACACACAAAGTGATTAAATCCAAAGAATATTGGCCACCAAATTGGGAGAAAAACAGGGGAACAATCTGAAATAAATTGTTAAAAAATATATTTCATTGGCAATTTTTAGTCTTCATTTGGGAATGAATTCTGCTCCCCTGGAATTACTACTGACTCAGTTGTTTGAACTCACGAATCAACGAATGAACATCCATTGCCGAAGCGACCAGTGCATCTAAAGAAAAGCAGTGCTGGCATGAGCGCATTGTGTACCAATCTGGCCTTAGCAGATGGAGACACAGCTGGCCAGCAGATGGAAGGGGTGTTTCCAACCAACGCGTCACCAAAAACACCAAAAAGAGAGAGAGCGCACAGCTTTTTCCACGTGCAGCGAAATAATTGTGCAGTTTGCTTTTCTCCTCTACTTAGCAGAACAAAACACCAACAACGTTTTGAAAAAAATGCAGGCTACATTTGGACTGGGACTCTAGTATGGTCTCTTTAGTATGGTCTGCTGTTAGTTTAACAGTGCCTCAGGAACTCATTTGGGTTTTAAAAAACACCATGTGAACTGTGAAACCAAAGAGGCAACAGTCCTCATTATTGAATGACGTAATAACTTGGACTTGTTTTTTTCCTTGCTTTTTTCTTCTTTTCGTAAGCATTTGGTGCAAAAAAGTGAAATGGCAAAAAGTAAAATTTCTACCTTTGTGCAAAAGGTGATGGTGATGTTCAGCGTTGGGTTTGAATTTCAGAGGGTTTCCCTGTCCCTTTGCCCATTCCAGGTATAGGACATACATGAGGCCCAAGTACAAGGTAGGATACAAGATGGTGACAGAAATGGAGTGGAAGTGCTGTCATGGGTACACCGGAGACGACTGCAATGAGGGGGCAAATGGGGGGTCCACCACCCAGATCGCCACTGCCAGACCCTGGTCCAAACCTTCCCGTCCAGGAGATGGTAAAATATGATCAGGGTCCCTAAACTTATTCACCACCTTTGACCACCTAATGATTAACTGTTGACACTTTTGTACAACACCCAGTACAGGCTAAAATGCAGTGGCTATTTAATGACAAGTGGGTTGTCTAAATCTTAATGTCATTATATTATGGATCTATTTAATGGATCTATAAGACATGCAGCTATTTATGGGGACACAAATACAATTAACTAATATTATTAATACTAGTATTTTTTATTATTATTATGAATAATAATAATAATAATAATGATAATGTAATTGTATGTTACACAAGGTAATTGGAGTACTTTTTTCCGCATATCTCTCCTAAGAGAGGTCTGAGTGCAGGGTCAGCCATAATACGGCGCCCCTGGAGCAGTTAGGGGTTCAGTGCCTTGCTCAAGGGCACTTTGACAGTGCCCCAGGAAGTGAACTTCCCTCCGATTTTCCAGCGGTTTTCACTAACCACCCTATTATTAAATTGCCGAAAATTATGAAACTTTACACTAGCAGTTGATGCCCTCGATTGCCTTTTTGCATTAAAAACAATAAATTCTCTCTCCAGGGAGAGGCGACAGTGACAAGACGAGGCAGCTGGAGGATAAGATCACCAGCCTGACCAAAGACCTCCATGACCTGCAGTCCACGCTACGTGGCATGAACGAGAAGTTCCAGGAGGCGATGCGGAGGCCGGGGCTCAGTGGCCAGACACCTGCGGACGCCGCGCGACCCGAGATGAAGGAAACCATACACAGCATCCAGACCAAGTTGGACCAGCTGGACAACAGAACGCGAGCACACGACAGGACACTGGTCAGCATCAATAACCACCTTGTCAAGGGAAACGGCGGCGGTGGCAACGATAATAGTGTGGTCGATGGAGCAGGAGGCAGCAGCCGGTTGGACACTCTGAAAGAGGAGATTCTTAGTGAGCTGGAGCACAGGGTGGGCCTGTCCTGCTCCTCCTGCCTTTCAGGTGTGGAGGATCTCCGCCGGCAGCAGCAGGAGGATCGCGAGAGGATCCGCGCCCTGGAGAAGCTCATCAGCTCCATGGACCAGCGGCACCGCCAGGTGCTGGACAGCCTGCGCAAGGAGGTGGCGCGCTCGCAGAGCTGCTGTGGCTCACTTGCCGACCTCGCCCGGAGGCTCGACCACGTAGAGAAGAAGATGAGTTCAGCATCGGAGGCCTACGACATCCTGCAGGACCGCCTGGACAAGCGATTCCCGGGGGTCAGTGGGGGGGCTGGAGGAGGCGCAGTAGTGACGGAGGACAGATTTGACGGCCGCATCCGTGATCTCGAGAGACGGCTGAACAGCACAATGCAGAGGGCGGAGGAGACCTGTGGAAATGTGGGGGCCGGCCTGCAGGACAGCCTCCGGCGGGGGCTTGGTGATCTGCAATTCGAGTTCCTCGACCATTTTGGCAACCAGCACATCAGGATAAGCATTCTGGAGGAGGACGGGAGGATCCTGAAAGATACCGTCTCCGACCACAGTGACCGCCTGGCCCGGCTGGAGAATGCGACCGCCCACATGGACCGCAAGCTGACGTCAGTAGCGAGCACCTGCGAGGAGTACTGTGGCTCAAAGGGCGGAACAGGGGGAGGAGCAGGAGGAGAAGGTGAGACTGACAACACGGTGAAGTCCCTGCAGTGGAAGGTCATCGCCAACGAGCACGAGATTCGGAGTTTCGACACCCGGCTGAAGGATCTGTCCGTGTCGGGCGACTCCCTGATGGACAAGGTGTTGGACCTCGGCCACGAGGTGCGCAAGATCAAGGCCCTAACCGGGGAGAACGGTGAGCACTTCAACCGCATCGTCACCGAAGTTGAGCATCTGGGCGAGCGGGTGGACGACTGCGACGCCTGCAGCTCCTTGAGGGACGATCTGAGCGCGCTCAGGAACAGCACCAGGAACATCCTCAACAGGCTGCGGGCGGACCTCGACGGCGTGCGCGACCAGGTGGACTCGGGCGGGACCGCGTGCTCCCAAGTGTGCTCTAACTTGCAGGAGGAGGTGGGGAGGCTAAGGGAGGAGGTGGAGAGGTGCAGCGGGCAGTGTGGGGTCAGCCCAGGTGGATCAGGTGGGACCTCGGAGGACTCAGACCCACAAAAGCTGCTTGACGGCCACATTGTCAACAGCGGTGCTTCCGAAGGGACGCTGAGGTCCATCCAGAATGAGCTCTCTGAGGTCATCCTGACCTTCAGCTCCATCAACGAAACCCTGAGGGGCCTCGAGGACATGGTGCAGAAGCACGACAGCGCCATCGGCGACCTGAGCAACACGAAGGACAGGATATTTTCTGAGATCGACAAGATCCAGCAGGAGGCGACACGGCATGTGGAGGACAGCCGGAGTCGCCTGGACCACACCGACCGCGAGATCCGGCGCATAGCGAACAGCCTCGTCGTGGAGATAGGCGACTGTCGGCGGTCCGGGGATGGGTTGGAGAAGAGGATCGCCAAGATGGAGGGCGTCTGCGGCCGTCTGGACTCGGTGTCGGATAGCCTACAGAGGATCAAGGAGGGACTGAACAAGCACGTGTCTAGGCTCTGGGGCTGCGTCGACGATCTCAACGCCACTGTCACCATACATGGAGGGCTCATAAATGACATCCAGGGCACACAGCTGGATGGCGTTCATGGCAAGATCAAGACCCTCAACTCCTCCATGCTCCGCATTCGCAACGAGTTTGAGATCTTCTCCAGTCAGGATTTTGTTGGTCAGTATATACAGTATATGTGTGGACTGTATACTAATGACAATTGATGTGTCGGTGTGACGCAAAGAAAAAAAGTATTTCCAAATAAATGCAATTATCAGGAACAACAACAACAACAAAATCTTTTTAATTTTTTATGTTTCCAACACAGTCACATCAATTGTTAAGTCACATGAATAATACATAGAGACAATGTACAATACATATCGCTGGATGAGAGCTTTCATGTGTGTTAAAAATGAGCATTTGCAGGTTTTTGCATGATACTGATGAGTAGTATTTAATAGTTTTTATTGACATATGCTGGCACGTTAAAGATTAAAGAAGGAGCAACTTACGAATCGCTACAAGTGAAATTCACCGCTAGACGGTGAATAGACAAGCAAAGTAGTTGCGGTAGTCCCCTAACCGTGCTTGTTTATTTCCTGTTTTTAACTGTATAATTTAGAAAAGATTTGGTAAAAAAATATTGAGATGACCACAGGAACATCAGCTGACCAATGAGGGCCTTCTACTTTGTGTTGGAAGCACTGTGCAATGAACGGTCTTCCAACAGCTGCTATTTTCCCCTCTAGGACCACGTGGGTTCCCAGGTCCTCAAGGAGAGAGGGGTTACCAGGGGCATCCAGGGCCAAAGGGCCCACCAGGCAGAGATGGGCCCCCTGGCAGAACAGGTGTGGAGGGCCAAAGGGGACCCCCAGGTAAAAATAATGTTTTTTTAAAACTCCTTTACCGCCAGGAATACCTGGGACTCTGTAGCTTGCTGGCTAAATTATGTCTCTCTTGACAGTGGTAAGGAGAATTGCATCTGCTCACACTATAAACAGACTGAAACCACTGTATCCCTGGAGAGGATTTATTTTCCACAGGCAATTATGTGTTCATTCAGTGGGTTTTCAAAAGTCCAGAAAACCAAACCTTTGTTTTCTTTTTTTTATAGGACTCAGAGGTGAAAATGGTAAGTTTTCATTTTCAAATATATTTTTAAAAGCTGCATGACCATAGTAGAAGTGCTGTATCTGTGCTGTATCTTACAGCCTAAGATTATAAAGTGCGTGGGACGAGGGTTAATACATCAATCATTCAAGATAGGAATCAGTGTGTGTGTGGGGGGGCAGTTGGTGCTGGAATCAACACAGGGTCAGAGGCATGTCAATGTTGCCCCTAGGGTCTCTGGGGTAAGGATTGGGTCAGTATAAAGGTGACCACAAGAATGGGCTTCAATGTAGGTGTTAGAGTTTTTTTTTTTAGAGCAGTGGAGTCAATGCAGTACCAAACCATTTTCAGGGCGGTCGAGTTAATAGGGTATTGCAGTATTATCAGTGGGGTAGAGTCAATAGGGTACCAGACTATAATGAAGTGGGTGGAGCCAATGGAATACCAGACTATAATCAAGGGGGTGGAGCCAATAGGATATCAGACTATAATCAAGTGGGTGGAGTCAATGGAATACCAGACTATAATCAAGGGGGTGGAGTCAATGGGATAACAGACTATAATCAAGTGAGTGGATAGGGATACCAAACTATAATGAAGTGGTTGGAGTCGATGGGGTAGTGGAGTCTGATCAGACGGGTCTAATTATCTATTGTTCCACAAGTGCCAAATCTAAACTGTCTCTCCATGTTTTGAAACCTGCTCAGGGATGCCTGGATCTGATGCCAACGTGCATCGTCTGGCCTTCTCTGCTGCCCTAACGTACCCACACATCAGTGCAGGAACCATTGTCTTCAACAAGGTGTTCATCAATGAGGGAGAGTTCTACAACCCGCAAACCGGTAAGCAGGCTTCACATAAAAGAGGGCTGAAAAGGTTCAACACTGAATCTATACTGGCCTGTATTCAATCAAAATTTGTCTGATTGAATAGAGAAAAAAAGTACAAAAACAATATTTTTCCATAAATGTTGGTTGCTAAACTGAGCTTGCCAAACTGTAAGTAAAAGGTAACACTTGTGAGATTCTGGAGTGGTATTTTCAACAAAATACCAAGTAATGGAATTTCTCATGGAAGAATGGTATTGTATCCCCCCACTAGAGTTCCAGTAGAATCTGTGCTAAGGCACATTGGACCTGTTCTCTGTGGCTCACGGTGGCTCAATGCCCTATTAGCACACTTTATATTGGTGTTTCCTTTATTTTGTTATACTGTGGTATGTGTATACTGTCTGGCACACTCCCAATTTTTAGTGTGTAAATAACAAATTAGACAGTATGACACACTAAGAGCAACTCACACAAATCGTCACACAAATGACGAGGCCTAAGCGGCCTGTTCTTCTTATGCTCATACGTTTAAAAAACTTTTTTTTTTTAAACCTGCCTCCCCCCAGGGATATTCACGGCCCCGCTGGACGGGCGCTACTTCTTCAGCGCTGTTCTGACGGGCCGCAAGAACGAGAAGATCGAGGCGGTGCTGTCCAAGTCCAACTACGGCATGGCGCGGGCCGACTCGGCCGGCTACCAGCCCGAGGGCCTGGAGAACAAGCCTGTGGCGGAGGCCAAGCCCACGCCAGGGGCCCTGGCTGTCTTCAACATCATCCTGCCACTGCAGGTCGGGGACACCGTCTGTGTGGACCTGGTCATGGGCAAGCTGGCCCACTCCGTGGAGCCGCTGACCATTTTCAGCGGGATGCTGCTGTATGAGGACATCTGAGGACCCCCACCCCCACACAAAAAACGGGCAGAGGAACGTTTAACCAAGTCCAAAACGGAGCCTGAAAATGTGGCGAAGAAACTGACGACTTTTTAATCCCCGTAAATAAAGGAAATTGAATAAACGAATGAACAAAAAAAGAAATAAATAGGCACCGAATTGTTTTTTTTTTATTTTATTATTTTTTTAAAGCCCAGCGCTGTTGGAAGATTTGATGAACTGCTTGAAGACAGGATATAACGGACGTTATACGGAGCAGAGACTTTGCCTGTGATGTTGTAACCATCCCCTGCATGGGATAAATGTTTGAACAGATGCTGCTGCAGTTCTATTTTTTTTTTTTTGAATCTGTGCCTTTACACTTTGCTTCAGATGAGATTTATGGATAATTGTTCACACACCAAAGTTGACCTTGAGGTGTCGTCAACTTTCTAACATCTCACGGCAAACTTTTTATCCCCTGTGGAAGACGGGAACTGTCATGGTCTACAGTTCAGGACTTTTTCTCCCCAAGGTTTTGCTAAGGGGAATTTAAAATGAATCCAGGGGGAATTATATTTTTGTGCACCTTTTAGTTTCTGTTGTTTTTTATGTTGTGATGTTCTCTTGGGAATGGCGCTCAGTTCAGCCACGTTGAAAATCTTTCAAACTATGCAGTTGATGTGCCTTAATACTATACATGCTAACACTGGCCCTGTTGTTCTGTGTAAGGGATGTCATTCTAATTTAGCTTCGGCAATGTAACTCACACACATTTCACACACAAATGAAAGTTTACAAAAATGTTTCAGAAGAATAACCACTTGATTAAAAAAAAAAAAAAAAAAAAAAAAGTATATACAGTTTGGTTGTGTTGCGAGAAGATCCCCAAACACATGCAATTTCTTGAGACAGCCAAAGATTACAAGAACAGGGCTTATGGTAAACACAGTTTTTCACTTATTAAAAAGCACAAATTGCCATCATTAATGCGAGTGTGGATTTAAAGGCAAAAGTAAATATCAGTCCCTACAGAGGGCAGGGTTCCAGGTTTTTTGCAGTACATTTTCATCTGATTTTGTAGTTAAGAGAGTACAGTACAAGGAAAATGCCCTGGCCTTCATTCAAGTACCGTTCCAGAATGTTCCACACTATAGTGACACTGGCAGCCCAAAGCTGAGGTCTTTCTCTGGATCAGAGCAATTTCCCTGGCAATGTTGGACATTTATCCTACAATCTATTTTGCGTAAGTACACAAACTAACTTTACCTCCAAGTTTGCCTAAAGGTGGAGTTAGTTATATTCTGGGGGGGTGGTGTTAAAAAAGTATTGATGTAAATGTATATAATCATTCTTTGAGATACACTGTACTGCTTTGTGGTGGCCAAGGCCAAAAGTCGGACGGAAGTAAATGCAAACAAACCCCAAAGAATGCTTAAAACTGGCCAGTTTGCCATTTCACCATTTTTTCACATTTTGCTTCTGAAAATACACGTGCTAATGCTTTGAACTGACAAATTACGATTTGAAGCTACTGATTGCTTCCACTACGGATCTCACCAGCGCTTAGCATTCTGGTCGCTGTCAGTCCCAACAGTATTATACTTTCTCATTAAACCTTTATTTGACTAGGAAGTCACATTGAGATTAAAAACGAGTGAGACCTAGACAAGACACGGCCATGGTATAGAAATATCACATATGAGCATCGCGCCTGGCCGACAGCAACAAAAACAATCAAATACATCCATTATGTCAGATGTCGACTCAAAGCAGTTAAGAATTGTAACAGACGCAGCTGACCATAAGAATATCCACAATCTTCCATTTAGAATCTGGGAGTGAGATGAGGGACTCAAGATTTGAGTTTTACCTGCAGCTCATTCCATTAGACAAGATAGAAGTAGAGGTGAATCCATAAATACAAATATGAAAAGAAAGCAGCAACCAGACACTTTTTGTGAGGTCGTGAAGAAACAGGACTTTAACATGTACCAGGGGCCCAGTGTAAATTTGTATTTCTTAGTAAGACACACAATACGATTTTTAAAATGAAGATATGTGTTCAGCCATATCCCCAAATATTCATATCTGTCTACTAACTCTATAGACACGCCTTCAAGGGTGTTAATGGGGAGGTTGATGGGATGTGTTTTACCTAAATGTGTCATTCAAATTTGGCTTCATCTGGCTATGTCTGATGAAGTGTTAAGTGTGTGACTGTTAATTTAAGAAATCCTAAAGTGTATCTCTTTCATGACGTGAAAGCGATGCCTTTAAAAATAAGTTTTTATATCAAATTAAGTTTGAGGTTTTTTTAAATAAGACGTTCTCATTCAGCACGCAATCCAAAGTGGCTGTACATTTTTATATACTTATTTTGTGTACAACTCCTCACAGTCTATGTTGAAAGTGTGTGGTTACAGGTGTGGTTCAAATAAAGATATTTAATTTTACACAGCTCCTTGCACCAAGTGTGGGCTTTGTTTAGATAACCTGAAGCAGGGGTTGCCAACCGTGATCCTGGAGAGATACATGGTATACAGGAGCCACCTAAGAAACCAAATCAGCACCTAAGAAAACAGGTGACGTGAGTTGACCCCTGACCTTAATGGATTCATGCTACGGTGGCCATTGGCACTTAACCAAATTACAAAGTTGTTCTTGGCACACGTACAGTACTGTGCCAGAAATAAATGATGTCATTGAGTTTCCCATGCTAACAGTGACGCCATCACAGCTCCGGTTGGTTTAATCACAATATCCAGGCTTGATTCTCTGCGGCTGGTATCTTTAATCTTCTGCCAGGAATAAATCATCCTCAAGAGTCTACATGTGCAGTTTTATTATTAATAACACAAAGACCTGTAGACAACCCTACAAATGTCTGGCCATCTTTACCATATTCTTTATTATGAAATGCCATTTTCTGTTCATTCTGGTTTCATTTTATTCTCTCCACTCAAACTCATGCAGGCTGAAGGGAGGAGGGTGGGGGTAAGGAGCAGGTAAGTGAAGACAATTCTGATCCATAGAGTTCTCAAATTCCTAGAGACAGCACCTCCCATCTTTCCAATTGGTTACTTAGGGACTGCATGCAGGCCACCATAACATTTTTGGAGAGATAGTTTTCTTCTCCTGGTGAGTCTTTAAGAGGTGTAGATCCTAACATTCATGATTTACTGCCACCTGTGCTTCAGGAGTGTTCGTTTTCATCAACCCATACGATAGAAATGCAATACTTGGCCAACATTCTGTATGTAGGGCTACCTGTGGTGCTGGAACGTTTGGTCACTAAGAAGTACCCAGTGGGAGTCTGATTGCTGTTTGAAAATGCGATGGGAAAAGTAGGCTATAATTCTATAACATGGTGTAACAGTTAGGAGGAATGCATATGTGATCACCAAAATTAGACAGCCCTACTTTAAAAGCATATTACAGTGGAAAATAGTTCAGGTAATGCCATAGAGCAAACTGAAATCACAGTGCCCGTCCATAAGGGAATATCATAGGCCATAACAGTGTTACCATATGACAGGCTATATCTAATGTATGATGTGCGTTTCATCAGACAAAACAGGCAGGCCTACTCACTTGCCAGTAGGTGGCAACATGGGTATTAAGGCCAGATACATTCTATAGATAAACATACTATCATTCTATGGTCCCAGAAACTGGGAGTGACATTGGCTAATCCCACCCAGTTAACTACAGGTACTCCTCACTTAATGACTAGGTCGTAAAGCGAATTGGTCGATAAGCGAGGAGCCGCCCCTTACCGATATTTCAAGCATACTGAACTGTTAGTGTGTTTGTGTCAACCGTCTTTAGATATTGTTTTAATGTCACCTTTGCACCATTTATAACATTTTTAGTATATTATTAAATGTTTATACAGTAGTGTACTGTATACTGTAATAAACAGAATAGAGGAAATCAGCTCTAATATACATTACTTAGGTTTGCATACCGTAAATACAGGTAATCGTTTTTATTTATTCTGAATAAAGAAAAGGTCTAAAGCAAACTCCAACTTGATAACTTTGTTTTAATTTGCATAACTCTTACATATTACAGAACATAAAAATACAATCAGCGAAAATTGGGGTGCACAATGTATAGACGAAATATGTAGTCTTGGAGATTGCGAACGCTAGTGTAGTGAATACTGACCGACTGCGGGAACGAGACTGAGACTGAGAAAGGGTGATGCGAGATGAGATGCTTGACGCTGAGACGCCGCGCTGCCGTTTTCACGACCAAAGTTCTCGTACAGCGTACAATACCGACTGGCCGGAGAGCTGGTCGTAAGTCCGCGTGGTCGTTAAACAGGTAGGTCGTTAAGTGAGGAGTACCTGTACTTAAAAATGGCACATGCAGGCACAGATCAT
The DNA here is from genome assembly GCA_029706075.1 of Aldrovandia affinis. Lineage (NCBI taxonomy): Eukaryota > Metazoa > Chordata > Actinopteri > Notacanthiformes > Halosauridae > Aldrovandia > Aldrovandia affinis. The sequence continues at coordinate 2,038,631 of JAINUG010000141.1, forward strand.
TCTGGTAAGTGTGCCCTTTAGGGATTTTATAACTCTAGGAAATTCAATCAACATCTGTCATCAAATTTGAACCACATTTATGTCTAAATGTTTAGTGGAAGGTGGAGGGGCTGGATTCAGAAGCTGCCTCAAACTGCACCACAGGCTGTTAGACTGTTTTAATGTTCTACTTTGATTATAGGTGGCTGATAGAGCTTTTTCATAATTAATACTGGGTTCATATTAGATTTACCACACTTACCTGCAGGTAAGTGCTGAATTGGATTGGCAGAAAACCCAACCATGATATGTTATGCCGCTGTGCTAGCCTATTTTCCAGAGTTGTGATCAAGTCACTGTTATGCAGGCCATAAGTAAGTCTTAACCTTCACGTTTCAAGTTAGTCCCAAGTCATGAAGGGTAAGTCTCAAGTAAAGTCCCAAATCACTGTGTTCAGGTCAGGTCAAGTCACAAGTCCCAAATTTCAGGTGTCAAGTCCTCAAGTCTCATTCAAAACGAGTCTCTTGAGTCATCCAGCTCAAGTCCAAGTCTAGTCCCAAGTCACAGATACACAAGTCTAAGTCAAGTCTCAAGTACTTTTATGTTTTTGCAAGTCAAGTCTGAAGTCATCAAAAAGGAAATAAAAACAGAAGACTATGCTTGGATGCAATGTGGAAATCCACTGGAAGTACACTGAATGTCTGCCGTAGATGCACACGTTGAGTAGTTAAAATGACTGGCATAAAACGCAAAATGGATGCCAACCTCAGGTCGTGAGCCGAGACGAGTCATCCGGAAGGCCTGCCCACAATATAAATGGGAAAACCAACATTTCTGGACAAAGTTCAATTGGGAAAAGGGAAAATACTTTCGTTTTCTCTGCTTTGCGCTGCAGTAAAAAATGCATTGTGATTTAATAGAGCAGCTCAATGGTAACATTGCCAGTAGTTTGGGGACCCCTAATTTAAAGTACAGAATCGTACTCTCTCCAGAATTCATGTCGAGCATCAAAACTGTTTTAAGAAACAGTGATTTTGTGCCGCACTATAAAAATGTACAAAGAATTACTTGTGCCAGGTATAAGACATTAGAAAAAAGCTATCTCAGGGCCTTTTGATATTGGGAATACCACATTTCTGCTCGATGTGAAGCCAGGATAGATTAGTCAGGGTATTTAGAAGGCACAATGATAAATGAACATAATCGCAGATACATTTTTGGGAAATAAAAGATTTGTGCATTGCTTCTGCAGGTAATTTTTCCCCCTCACAGCTAAATCCAGTCCAGTTTGAGTCTAATCACTTTTCAATTGGTATTTTTAAAATATTATTCAAAATACATTTCAAATTCTTAACTGCGTGTTAAGCTGTGTGGTTTTCCTTACTGCTCACAGCTCAGCCCCAGTGAGCAGAGGAGCAGTGACAGGCCAGCTGTGTCTGGCTAGGACAGGGGCGGGAGAGCGGCAAACATCCTGTTTATCTCCGGCTCCATACACACTTCATCTCGGCGAGGCAGAGTATTGTCAACACATCCGTGGAGGAACGGGTTCGCTGGCTCACCAGTGAACAGACGGCGGAGGAGGTGGTTCGCCTGACTGTGGTTTCCGATAAATCATTACAGAACATCTGCCGAGCAAACACATTCAAACGTTTGGCGGGCAGAAACGAACAAACACGTCAACGGAGGAATCTTCGAATACCTACTGCAGCTGGCGGAGAGGGTCCTACTTCACTTACCCCCCACCCCTGTAAATTCAGGGATTTAAACTAAGATTTGAACTCACTGTTTAAACAGAATATATTCAGACAAAGCCAGTCTCTTGTCTACTGTATTAAAATGTGCCTTCTTGTACCCTCTCAGTGCGGGGCTTGTGATTACGAGTTGGCAGGAATAGTTTGTCTTTGAACCTGGACTCCAGTGTCGACACTGTTCTTTCGTCAAAATGCATCAACCTTACTGTGGGCACTTCCTGTCGTGAGTGGCTGCGGACAAGAGTGTCTGCTAAATAAATAAATGGACATGGGAATCACCTGGTGCACAGGAAGCCGTTGAGATGAGCTGACTGACTAGAAGTACACCGACCCGGATTCATCTCTTGCCAATATTTATGCAGAGGTAGAATGAAGAGCACTCCCCACGTGGGTGTACCCGAGGCCTAGCGGTAACCCAGGCAGCACTCAGGATTTCAAGTTAAGAATGTTTTCAGTTTGTTTATTTTGACATACAATCATCAATTAGTCATGGCTGTTTTTTTGTGTGTAGGAGGGGGTGTTACGAGATTCCTAGCTCATTCCGGCCTTATTTGTATAAGATCTTAAACTTTAAACAGGTTATTTTTGTGAACAATTTATCAGGGAGGTGGGGTTTAGTTTAGAAAAAAGAATACTTATGTCAATGAACTCACATTTATGTTGTATGAAATGTGTACAGCCCCTGAAAAGCAGAGCTTTAAGAAAAACTAAAGAAAAACAATTCAAGCAATCAGGAAAATAATCGCCGCTTTCAAGTACTTTCACATCCTTGAAATTAAATTAAATTAAATTAAAAATTAAATTAAAAATCCAGGATTTCAAGGGCCCATGGGAACCTTGTGGTACATCCGTTCCTTCTTCTGACAGATCGGCAAGGCAAACTCATTCTCGTGCACGTTATATGGCTCTAGTGCCATGTGGATTGCCAGTGTCTTGTTTACTTCACGTCAATGAAAGCTCCCCAGTCTTTGAAATATGTTTCTTGTCAGATGGGGTTGTTTCCAGCATGACTGCCTTCCCTTGCCCGCTTCACTGCTTCCGTGGCAGGATGTCATCATATCCGTGGACACCACACTTCCTCCCGGCAACCTGGCAGCCGAAGGACAGTGCCTCCTGCAGGCTTTTCCCTGATTTGACGGGAAAGGAGGACAAATGGTTAAAAAAAATACACTATGCCCAGAAATTTGAAAAAAAAATGCTCCTCACCGACCCTCAAATATCCATCTTTAAGAAAGGTTCCAAGCAAGACCACTGGCTGTTCACATACAAAGACTTAAGCCCATTACAGATAAAACTGCAAGTGCAAACAAAACAAAACTGGCGAGTTTAGTTTTTTTCAAAATTAGAATCTTACTTGGACTACTTCATCAGGAACATCAGTCAGATTCAAAACATTTTTGTTTCTTTTTCTTAAGCAACCAATTTCGAACCCACTTCTCATTGCCTGTGTTGCCTAAAAAAAAAACATGCTTAGTGGAATTGGGTGTAGCTGATATTCTCTCGACTTCATGATACTAAAACCCTACTTGTCACGAGAGCTTGGAGATCTAAGCGCTTACTACAGAAATGTTGAATTCTGGGATTTTTTTAAGGGTGCGGGCTTACTCTAGAATTACAAGAAACATCAACCATTTACAAGTAACATTATCGACACAAGTAGACCAATTTTAGTGTGTGTCTCCATTCACTTTCTAATCAGCACCTGGAATTAAAAAATAAGTGTATGTATGCATGGCAGTACTCTAATTCTTACTGTATCTTAAAGCTCCATATTGGTTTAAAAGGCAGCAATAATTTACAGACATCACAAAAAAATTAAGGGACTGACTGCCATATCTAGCATCCATACAAACTTTAAAATGAATGTTTGCCAATTTGTGGACAGCATCCTCGATCTCTTGCACTGTAATGAAACTCGAAGTCGAAACTGAAACCGCAACCCTTGTTATGGAATTTTCCAATTGTCTTGGAATTATTCCAGACGTAGTTTTTGTGAAAAGAATGCATGCTGCATTGATTTAGCAGTGTATAAGTGGTGTTTAGAGAAACTCGTGGCTGAGACAGGTCAGGGCCCCCGGGTTCGGGGTGCGGACGGACAGCCATCTCCTCACCGTTGGAGAGAGAGAAGATGACGGATGCGTTGAAGGTGTCGCCTGCCCCGAGCGTGTCCACGAGGGCCTCTGGGGGGAAGGCGTCCGAGTGGACCACGGCTCCGTCAGGACCCATGGCATCCGCCCCTTTCTCCGCCCAGGCGCAGATCAGCACCGCCCTGCAAGGAAGGAAACAAGGAAGGAAGAAAAGTACGACACTGATCCTCAAGAGGAAACTGGGCTCTCAACACAGCAGTACAACGCAACAAAGAGCAAACAGTAGACAACACACAATTTATAATTTAAAGAATTTGTTTCTGATTTTCTCCTATTTTATCCCAATTTAGTAGCCAATTACACCCTCTCTTTTTCATGTCAATCCCCCCCTCGTATTGTGAGTTCACTGCCATAGCCCTGTGACCGGCAATGACAAAGGTGGAGCATCGTCTCCTCCGAGATGGCACTAGCCAAGCCGTCGACCGTAACTCCAGTACTCCAGAGCCACTCCCATACACAGCAAACTCATGTCGGCTTCCCTTCCCCTTCCCTGGGGCGGACAGCAAATTGACGCCCCCTAGTGGCACTCCCAGCCAGAGCCGACTCTGGGGTGCTATTGCTGCCTTTGAATTGTGGCTACAGATTTACCTACAGGGTCCTAGTTTAACTATGTGGATGCTCCTAGCACCTGGAATTGTACTTCCCTCTTGGGTGGCTTTCAGCGAAACTGTTCTTGACTACGGTTAACACTTTGTTGTACGTCGCTCTGGATAAGAGTGTCTGCCAAATGCCTGTAATGTAATGTAATGTAATGTAATGGGTGGCCAGTGGAAACAAACACCGGTCGCAGTGGCCATCACAATTGATCATTTACAGTACAGAACGCTTAAGTGCCCCCAGTTTCCCACCTGCCTTATGTCAGTATACAGTACTGGATTTTAAAAAAGATTAAAAAGCAGTATAGTAACAGCATTAATAAAATACCATTATACCATATGAAGTGCAATCGGTGCAACAGAGGAAACTAAACTCAAAAACCTTAAAAATAATTCTATTAAATAAATATACTTATTTGTATGCTTCAAATAGCCTCATATGAAAGGGGTTGTACAGTTCTTGTGTACTGAATTGCTTCAGTAAAATATCCAGCTGTATAAATGGATTGTATGTAAAGAAATGTAAACTGTGTAAGTCGCTCTGGATAAGAGCGTCTGCTAAATGCCTAAAATGTAAATGTAAATGTGTTTGAATCAAAAGAAAAGGCTCAGGCCTCCTGCGTGGTCCAGCGATTACAATGTTCAACGATGGCCACGGCGACTCTGGTCGGGAGTGCCGCCAGGGGCGGCAATTGGCTGTCCGCCCCAGGGAGGGAGGAGGGAAGACGACAGGATGTTCGCTGCGCACAGGAGTGGCTCTGGAGTACCGGGTTACGGTCGACGGCCTGGCGAGTGCTGTCTCAGAGGAGACGATACTTCGCCTTCGTCACTACCGGTCAGAGGGCTACGGCAGCGAGCTCACATAATAAGGGAGGGATTGACTTGAAAATAGCAGGTGAAATTGGCTACCAAATTGGGAGAAAATGGGAGAAAATCAGAAACAAATTATTTAAAAAAAAAAATCCAAGCAAGGTGCTTGGTGACACCTAGTGGCCATCTGCAGCCACAGCATTCAACATCCTGGTCCAGGGCTGCTGCTGTTATTGCCCCTTGATCCAATTGTCTCAATCGTCCAAACCAGATAGTGTAACCATCTGGCCATTAATTATTCAGCAAGATCACACATTCAAGGCACTTGACACCCGATGGACTAGAGACAAAGATAATCAGGGTATTGTGCTATTTTCTGTGTGTTCCTTTGGTGAAGAACAAAGCCACATTTTTTTACATTTTCATACAATCATATTTTCATCCCAGACATTTATTGTTGCCAAAGCCAAAGCAGCAACTGGCCCCTGCATCGGCCACCATAATTTATCTTGGCTACTGGATCCGCATGTGGTAAGCTAAGTGGCTGCTTCCTGGCTGGCTCATTCTGGCCCCCTTTGTGCCATATCGACTGAGGGAATTTGGGGAATCTCTCAACCGCTGCAGATTTCTGTTTTTGGGTGCTCTCTGAAGTCTTTTGATACAGACGGTAGAGTCTGAATTACTGGTACAGTTGCACAGCCACGGTAACAGATGCGGTACGGTTTCATGGTGCGGCACGGTACAATCACACAATATCGCTGCCCGTGTGGCCTGCTTACCCCTTCTTTACTCTGCTGTACAGACCCCTCAGTGCGTCCGCCGCAGTCTGGAACCCAAAGTGCCGGGCCACATCCTTACTGACAAACACCTGAGATTAACACAAAAGACACAATGGAGCCAACAAAATCATTAGCCTTTAGCTGGAGTGTTTTGCTAAGTGCTTGCGTACGGCGGATGGTGATGCAGATTCATCTGTTGATTCCAGGTTAGTCATTTCATGGGACACATACAGTGGTGCTTGAAAGTTTGTGAACACTGCAGGGGGTGGTCATTATTTACATTCATTCATTCATTCATTATCTAATCCGCTTATTCCTGGTCAGGGTCGCGGGGGGGCTGGAGCCTATCCCAGCATGCATTGGGCGAGAGGCAGGAATACATCGTGGACAGGTCGCCAATCCATCACAGATTATTTTCATATATTATGGAGAAAAAAAAACTAAATTCTTAACAAAGACATCCCAAATAAAGGACACACACAAAGAACTATGATATATTTTCATTATTAATTTAACAAAACTGGTTTATTTAATGAAAACTCAGATATCCTTGTGTGCAAAAATATGTGAACCCCTACAATCAATAACTTGTGGCACCTCCTTTAACAGCAATGACTTTAAGCAAAATTCTCCTATAGCCACTGATCCAACTCTGGCATCTTCTTTGAGGGATTCTTGCCCACTCCTCCGTACAGAACCCAGCCAACTCAGTGAGGTTTGAGGGCTGTCTGGCATGAACAGCCCACTTCAGGCCCTGCCACAGCATCTCAATTGGATTTAAGTCTGGACTTTGACTTGGCCAATCCAAAACACAAAACTTCTTTCTCCTGAGATATTTTTTGGTAGATTTGCTTAAATGCTTTGGAACACGCACTTTCGGCCAAGTTTTAGCTCTTGGACTGATGGCCTGATGTTCCGTTCAAGAATGATCTGAAATCCCTCAGAATTCATGGTTCCTTTAATGATGTTGACTCGTCCAGGCCCAGAGGAAGAAAAGCAGCCCCAGATCATGACACTCCCGCCACCATGCTTGACTGTAGGGATAAAGCTATTTTGGTGGTGTGCAGTGTTGGGTTTTCGCCAGACATGGCATTTTTTGCACTCATCTGTCCAGAGCAGAGACTTCCAGAAACCTTCAGGTTTGTCCAGGTGGCCTCTGGCAAACGTAAGACAGGCAGCTTGGTTCTTTTTAGAAAGCAGAGGCCTCTTCCTGACTACCCTTGCATGCCGATTCTATTCATCTATTGTCCCATTGTTGATGGGAGGCATGTAGATCCCTGGATGTTATTCTTGGGTTGCTTTTTACTTGATTTATTATTTTTCTTGTGGCTCTCGGTGACATTTTATAAGGACGCCCACTTCTAGGCAGAGTCGTTGTTGTGTTAAACACTTTCCATTTGTATATTATTTGTCTCACAGTGGACTGATGGAGCCCAGGTCTTTTTGATATGATTTTATATCCTTCTCCAGACTGATACGCACTCACTACTCTATTCCTGAGGTCCTCTGAGGTCTCCTTAGATCCCGGCATGGGGTGTTTTGCATTAACCTGCATGGGTAACACCAAAGTGACCAGACTTCTTACCTGTATTCATGAGAGTGCCATCCACACTCTTTCCTAAAGATCTGACCTTTGTTTGGTTAACTTGGTACCTAATTATATACCCACCTGATTCCACTTACCTACTAGGCAACAGGAGGTTCACTTATTTTTGCACCTTCACTAATTATTTTTTCCATATTTTTACTCTAATTATACTATATGCATAATTTCCTCAAATATATGAAATTGGTAAATATAGACCAAATAAATTATTTTTTCCATATTTTTACTCTAATTATACTATATGCATAATTTCCTCAAATAAACAGGTAGGAAATTGGTAAATATAGACCAAATAAATAACCAAAGTTTTATTTCAGTTAAGAAGAGACTGGTTCTGATTCAATAAGGATTTTGTGGTAAAAACGAGTTTTCTATGACTGCACAAGGGGTTCACAACTTTTCAAGCATCACTGTAGAACATAACAGCTTAACTGTATAGCCACCCTTTTCTGGACAAACTTGATTTTACAGAAACATTACATTGATGTTTTCACTCCTTTTAAAGCTCAGCTGCCCAATCTGTTTTACGAATTGAGAAAAAAAAGACAAAAACTTTTCAAGTTCTGAGGATAAGAGTAAAACTAGCATTCACACTGTTTAGCCAACCCTACTGGTATTGCATATTTGACCCTGATTGTCCAAGATTTATTTTTGATTTGGGGCACAATCTTAAGGGCCCTTTGGTCAGACCAATTATCTTTTTTTATTTTATTCAATTACATTTTAATATTCTACGTAGCACACTGGCATATTTGCTTCAGTAATAATCTCAGATTAAGCCCACGCAGAGAGGAAGACAGCGTCAGCAGCTCGTACCACGTCTCCGTGCGGGAAGAGCTGGTACAGTGGCTCCCTGGTCTTCTCGATTTCCACGGAGGTGGCGATCCTCTGCTCCTCCGGTCGCTCGCTGTTGTAGAGTGCCACCTGCTGGATCATCTTCACCTGCTCCTCCGCATTCCGACCCTGTCATTCGACCAACACCCGCACCCGGCCCCAACCGCCGTCGATTAACGCTGTGCTTGTCCGGTCGAGCATGGGGTTCAAGTTCAACTCAAAACAAAAGCCATGCCTGATAAACCACAAAAGTTGCCTTTTTAAACATACAGTGATGTATTTATCTAAGTGTACACGCTGAGAAATAATATACAAATGCAAACCCTCAACCCTTATGAATAGAACGGGTTTCTGATCCAGGATCAGTTAATATGACCACCATTTATACAAAACATGGAATACGAAATATTTTCAAGAAGATCACCAAAATTGCACAAGAACGAAAATTTGAACACTTTAAAGTGCCCGTCAGAATTTTATTTTCAAAAAACTCTTCAAGTCCTTTATTTTATTTTTATACATTTGAGGACTTTTATATATTTATATATATTTATATATATAGTATATATACTGTATATGTTTTTATATAAGGAGTGCATCCAGCCCCTCACCTCCCAGTGGATCCACTTGTACTTGCTCAGATCCACCCTGGAGAAGTCCTCCGCTGACACGTCTGGAAGGTTTCTGGTCGGAGGAAACAGGCGGATGACAAGTAGGGGTCAAAACGACAGCACTATAGACTGACAAGCTGACGGAGTGAACCAAAAACTGATCGTTCACCCAATTAAGCCAATTAAGTATCCCACAATACCATGGGATCTAACCCCCATAGATTTTGGCAGGTTCATGCAATCAGATTAAGCATATTTACTCACAATTTGTTTTTACCCCAGTGAGTTGATATATCACGGTCTGGCTTAATTATAATAATAACACATTTTATTTTTATATATACCAAAAGCACTGCAGAGAATTAATGAGAAAATCCTAAATTCCAGATTTTATATCATATTTGTGCAATAGTGGATGAAACCAGCACTCTAAAAAAGTTTGGAAAATGTAATTTCATGATCATTTCGATTTCAAGACCTCCTGCTCAACAGGTTTCACAAATTGGTCTTTTTGTTTCCTGTGTCATGACGTCCTAATGCGGGTCATTTGAATATAGCTATGAACATTTGTCTACATATTGAATGTTCCCTCCCATCATAAAGGCACACCCACACTCTGCTACAAGGCTATGGTAGCTGTATGCATTTATAATATAACAGTGGATCATGACACATTTTTTTGTCTTTGACAAGAAAGCAATTTTTCCCTACCTATATGAGTGTAACCCCTGCACAATTGCATATATATATATATATTTAAACAAATGTAGTTTGAGCTGGTATGAAAAGCGAAGGTTAGTTAACCGCGTGAAAAGCTGTATGGTTTGATTCTCTTATCAGTGCAAAATAACCTTAACCTGCTCTAATAATTACAGTACATTTTGAAAACATAGCTAGGTTATATTTCCACAGAATGTGATGTAGTGCAATAAGAAAGCTATGAGTACCTCTGCTTGTATTCCATGTGTTTTATAAACGTGTATAGGTTATTTTGCACTGATAAGAGAATCAAAGGTTGTTTAGCCTTTATAAAAACAACGATGCCCTTAACTAAGCATTACAATGTAAGCCAGTTTTTCTGCCTCTTTTTGGGGCAATACTGATGCAAATTACTTCACTTTTCAAAGGGAATGAAGTGGGATTGACTATCTGTCAATCAATCAGACTATTCATGAATATCATTACCACGCTCAGCCAGTAGGACGCTGTAAATCCCAGGTGAAAATAGGCTTAAAAGACAGCTGTTTTAATGTTTATGGGTGGATTTGTCACCAGAAAAAATGCAGTATTCTTATTGATGCTAAAACATTATTTACAAGAGAAATGAGCTGAACTTAAAACCATGGGAGTACTCCTTTGCATTAGCACACAAATCATAAATGTGCTGGTAATGGCTTATACAATGACATGCTTGGTCCCAGGCTCTATTCTTGAAATACAAATGCTTCAATTTCAAAATTTAGTTAGAAACTAAAAATGTTTTACTTTTTTAGTATCAGCTAAAGAAATGACCGAATGACAATTAAATGAGTACCACGGAAGTGACATTATAAATTAAAATGGGATGTGATATATCAGTTTACGCCAACATCTTTTTTTGTTTCGGTCAAACGGCATAATAAATCTGCGTCAGGATCCCTTGCGTTTTACAAATGTTTTAAAGGTGATGTTTCATTATTTTTATACATCTTATCCATAAGCTTTATTCATTTACATAGCAAGTATTCAGCCTCATTAGTGGATGAAAGGCTTGATTCTGCAAATGTGCCTGATTATTAACTTTGAATTAAAAATAATGAGCTCACAGTCCCTGTACTAATGAAAATATCATATTTACATTCACCATATTAACTAAAGTATGTAACAAAATATGGATACATGTAACCATGTGTTTTGGTTTTATGTAATTGTATTGATGGTAAGATGCTTCAATATAACCTTTCATTTCAAACTAGTCCCAAATTTGATACCTCGACTTCAAGCTTAAAACAGGAAACAAAGACCATGCCATTCTCTTCTTTCTTCGGATACAAAGAATGCACAATAAGACATGCACACTTCTACAAGTGGACAAGACTGTTTTTGCCTTTATCTTGTAAATTGTGGAAGTTAAATATATTCTTCCGTTTGTTCATCCACATTAAAATCCCCCCCTACCATTGGAGTAACTGATTTGATGGGAAAATTAAAACATGCAGGGACAGGATGCTATAATTAATGATGATTTGACGCAAACGTTTAATTCAACGTAAAAAAATTAATAATTAAAAAATTAATTAGCGTGATGCCACTGCACAGACCAGTCCAAACAGAAGCCTCCTAAATAGGATTGAAATAGTCCTACAGTACAATCTTACTATAATCTTACAATGCTCCGTCTTACAACCCTGACATCACATGTCCAGTGACACTACAGCAGTACTGCTAGATGGATTAATAGGCATCTTTTCAATGTTCCTGGATCAGTGAGATTTCTGGCACAAAATGGCCTCTTTTCAGGCTCTACCAAATTATCAATGCCAGCAAAGAGATTATCCACGCATAATCTCAGGGAACTCTGATGCTAAAAAGGTAGGGATCTTTTATTTACATTTCCCTCCCTTTTTTTTTTTCTCTCAAAATTTTACATTGTAATTGTGACCCCTGGAGTTACAGCTGGGCCACCTGCATCCCATGCAGCGCTGGAGCACTGCAGCTGATGCACTCAGCCCGCACTTGAACATGCAACCTCTGGGCCAGGAATGGCCACCGGCTTCTTGGCGGTTTCTCAAGCTGCTTTTCATTGTTACTTTATCTTAGTTTCTCAGCTAAAGCAGCTTACTACAGAGTTAACTCAATTCATTTGGTTTCTTGGGTTTGAATTTGTTGCTGATTCTAAGACGAAAACAAAAAACTGACAGGACCACAGGTGAGTGCCTTTATCGGCCGAGCCATTCAGGAGCCCAGACGGCCAAAGATCAAGAAGGTCTCTGCAGTGGCATGTGGCTCGCCATACCGCGCTGTGCTCACGGGATCAGCCTCGCCCGCATGCACGTCTTACGTGTCGGAGAGAACGACTGTGCGAGTGCCACTGGCGGGACACACCACGCAGCATGCGCATGGGGTCTCCCCCTCCTTCTGCCATGCAACGGCCGAAACGTCCACCCCTCGCCGTGCAAAATCACCCATTATGAAACTGGCGACGGGAGCAGTGGGGAGGGAGACACACAGAAGAGCACACACGCACACACAAGCCAGTAGATCTGTTAAAAAATGCTCTTTTAACGCTGGCTTTGGTGGGAGGAAAGGAAGGAACGTTAGTTTTGTCTACGTGTCGGACACCTGAAAGAGGGGAGAACGGCGGTTTCTTGGTTCTGTATTAGACCTTGAGCGGACACACCATTAGAAAGAGAGAGAGAGAGGCCCTGTGACAAGCCCTAAAATGTACAGAACTATCTGGCTAAAGTGGGCATGAGCCACGCCCCCCTGCCATGGCCACACAAACCTGTTCATGTGGAGGATGGTGCGGCTGCCTGTCCGCACGTTGCTGATCACCACGGAGGCAGGGAACGAGCACTCCGCCCGCTCAGCCAGGAGAGACACGTCGATCTCGTACCTGAGGAAGTCTGCCATGACGAAGCTGCGGAGGAACATTCCCAACAGAGAGACAGGTGTAGAGGGAGGGGGAGAGAAGGAAAAAAAGAGACAGAGGGAAAGAGAGGAGAGAGAAAGACAGTGAAAAAAAGAGAGAAAGAAAAGGATAGAAGAGGGAGAGTGAAAGAGGGAGAGTGAAAGAGAGAGTAGGGAAGCAGAGAGAGAGAGAACAGACCGGGGGTAAAAGGAAATTGATTATCTGAGATGCCTCATGACTCGGGCGTCATAAGGAAGGCATGAAGGATGGACATGGGGAGAAAGACAGGGATGAGGGAGGTTCCTGTTCCTCAGCTCGTTCATCAATGCCACTGCTCTGAACAGCAGGCACAAATCCAGGCCCCGTAGTCAAAAGGAACAAGGAAGAGACATACAAGGCCTTGGGGTGTTGGGAACAAAACACACTGGTGCCTTTTTTTGAAAGGAAAGATTAAGTATGAAGTATGCAGTTTTACAGTGCTGACAGTAGTTACTTATCACAGTTTTCTGCTGAAAAAGATAGAGATTGAATGAGTCCTTATTTCTGCTCTTTTCCTGGGACCAGAGCACACATTCTGTGCATGAAATCTTTCACATCATATGACAGCAGTCTTAGTCTGATGTAGCATGGTCAATTTCTGTCAAACATATACACGACAAGACAGGAGTGGAATGAAACAGTGCTATTACACAGTGCTAAGATGATTAACCTCAATGAAATATACAAAATGGCATGAAATCATAATTTAAAAAGTGATTAGAAAGGCCAAAGTCTGGATGTGATGAACCAAAAGAAATGCATCATCGTGAGTGAGTCAGCAAATAAATATACAAACTTTTTCACCTGAGGACGCCCACATTAAAATGGCTAAACTTTTGACACCTTTCCCAAACACTCCACTACAGATGGCATTTAACAAACTACATGGAAGCGTGTCTGCAATTGGACATCATATACTATGGATCTATACACACATATATTTAGTACAACATAAATGTTCATATATACACATATACTTAAATAAATTACATCAAATGATACATATTATTATTGTATCATACATCATATGATACAATAATATATTGTCATCACGGACATGTAAACCTTTTTTGTTTTCCTAGCCAGGAAACATCTAAAATGTGAAATGTGTCGCAGCCTGGCCTGCCCTGGAACTAACTGGGAGCCGTTTGGTTATGTCGTTGTTTCTGATTAGGCGACAGGATCTTTGACTGTACCTACTCTGCCACCGGCCCAGGAGCAAGGGATCCCATGAAGGCGCAGGGAGCCCCGAGAATCGAGAGGACGGTGCACGAGTTTGACGCATTTCCGCCTCGCTGCCAACGCTGAGACAGACACCTGAGCACAGGATCACAACACAGACGGCCTATTTTACAAACTGCTGTGAATGTGTACATTTCTGGCACAAAGTTCAATTGTATCAATTTAAAACTTTGATCGGTGTATATTTTTATAATTCAGATGTATTTTTTGTATACATAATTCAATCGTTGAAGTTATCCAGACACACAGAGATTGAGTCAAGACTATTTATCATATAAATAGACAGTGGATTTGGTTGGTTTAGGCGGTTTTTCATTTCCCCTACCCACTCTATTGTTGTATTTGTCTAAGTAGTAGCCTAACTGACCCATTGGTTCATTATTTTCTTTGTTTATTTGCATGGGATATAGCAAAAAATCTATGTTACAATGTTGAAAAATTGAAATAGAGTGAACGGGACACATTGCTACACATATGATAGTTAAAAACAGTGGTGAATTCTGATCCATGATTAGTTCCACTGATATGCACTGAACAATTTTCTATCAATTTTAAATAAGGCAGGCAGTGTAGTATAATGGTTAGGAAACTGGGCTTGTAACATTAAGGTTGCAGGTTAAATCCCCAGGTGGGACACTGCCGTTGTACCCTTGAGCAAGGTACTTAACCTGAATTGCTTTAATACCCAGCTGTATAAATGGATTGTAAAGAAATCTAAACTGTAAGTCGCTCTGGATAAGAGCGTCTGCTAAATGCCCGTAATGTAATGTAAATGAAAGAATAAAATTACCTGTTACCCTCTCTGCTATCACCTGGGGCTACTACGGTCGTCTAACCAGGCTGATGCTGAAACACACGTTGCGGGAATGTATTGAGTATCAATCGGACTCATGGAATATTAAAACCTAATTTCCAACATTTAAACTGATTGGTTTCATGGATTAGGGTATAGAAAAATATATACGAATATTGCATTATTAGACAACCCTGTTGTTTATGCTGCAGGTGTGTGGGCTACATTTCTTATAAAGTCTTGGGCTAATTATTTCGTTAGCATGGATTAACGTTAATTTACCCGTTGCAAAACAATTTGATATCATTCACTGGAGTGATTTTTTTGTTGTTGTTGTTGTTGTCATTAAACATGAGATGAATGACTGGGATTCATAATAGCTTTTAAACCTAGCCAACTCCCCAAAGTGTCCAAAGTCTATTCATATGCATGGCTGTCACGTTAAAAACATGCATAATTTATTGTGCGTCCATAGAGCCGGAGGAGGAGCTGTTAACAATCCAGGTTTTGCGGTGATCAGCCCTGCAGTTTAGGTTTGGTTTGGCTTTTGCATTACCAAAGCTAAGCTTTCCGATCTGTGCAAACGTCTACATCACCAACCTGCTGTCAGTGTCCTCTTCCGGGTATTTGTCCACAACATTGATGATGTCCAGACATACTAATCCGATGCACAATATATTTCTGTCCCCCATGCTGCCTTCGTATAACTCGCTACCTCGTGTCGTCTGGACTTTGAACGACAAAGATGCGCATGTCATGCTGTTTTTGGTCTTTGAGCTACAAACTGGGGTCGATGTGCGCTCAGGTCCGTGAGTTATCGGTGGCCGACTCGCTGCTGCAGTTGGAATTCAATATGGCCGTGCAACGAATGTATTACGGAATTTTCCGAAAGCACCCGAATCTACGACCTTCGGATTCATAAAACCGTATTCCACATGAATTTATGAAAGCGATAATGCCTAATGTCAAATTATTTAGCTTCAAATTGTACATTTGTTATCATAAACGTCGGAGATGTAAGATCGTTGGAATTATGATAGGTTGTAAACTAGTTTGCATTTACTCAGAAGCCAAATTGCCTGTATTTGTTCATCTTTGACAAACAGGACAATTCTTATAGGCGATATATCAACACTATTTTTTATATTTATTTATATGTGTGAACTAAAAATACGAGAAATATATGTTTATACCAGTAATCTCTCTTTAAAGGTCAAGATGAATATAGATGTGGAGATTAAGACATATAAATAGATCTAACTATAACTAACAAATGTTTCGATATTTTTATTTGTTTGTTTATTTATTGATTATTTTTATTATTTTATAGTTAATTATATTAAAATGCCACGTATGTTAATTATTGTATATGTAGCCTACTGCTTAAAATCGGATACAGATCAAATATGCAAAATAGGCTACATTGTACAAGATCGCCTTCTGGAACATCTGTGTTGTTGCTAAGGAGACGATATTAAACATAACAATATTCAAAAGTGTTACCGAAGCATTAATCAAATCATCCTAGTCCCGGATATAACGGTTAATTCTGCACTCTGGCAAAATGTTGTGCAAATGTTTAGGATTAAACCTTGTGGATTAAATACAGGCAACTACACATTAGGTAACTAACTGGGTAAGTGACGTTTGTGTAATTTGAAACAGATTACTAGCTGGGTACATAACTCCAAAAAATAAGTTGCATTTCTAAATATTTAAAATTTCATTTGGCTGGCTTAGTTATAATAAGCATTTAGCAGATTTACAGTAAATATTTAAAATTTCATTTGAACACACAACCTGGCTTAGCTCTACCAACTGAGCCACAGAGAACCACTATACTATACTATACTGTTTACAGTACATCAGTAAAGTATTATTATTATTAGTAGTAGTAGTAGTAGTATATGCAGCTCTGTTATCTCTACCAATCAACTTGATTCAATAACCAGCTCACCAATAAACTTGCTGATGCCATCTAATTTAGCTAAGTAGCCTAAATTAGGCCTACATGAGCAAGTTGTTTCAGGGGTCAGAAGCTTGTAAGGATGATACATTTATATATTTTGAGTTGATTTGTTTCTGGGCAGAGCCAGCATGCAGGGTGTGGTGGCAGAGGGGCGCCTGGAGCTCATGCAGGTCTACAAGCTGCTCCAGAGTGTGCGCGAGGAGGACATGTCCCTCATCAGGAAGATGGCCCGCATGGGGGTCCCCAACCTGATCAACCTCACCGAGCCCCAGGAGGGTCTCGGCGCCCTGCACCAAGCCGCCGAGGCCAACAACGCCAGCATGGTGAACTTCCTGCTGAACCAGGGCGCCGTCCCCGACCTGCAGGACAAGCGGGGGCGCACCGCCGCCATGCGGGCAGCCGAACTCGGATACCACGCCATCGTCGAGCTGCTCGGCAACAACGGCGCCGACATGAAAGCGGTCGACTTGGAGGGGAGAGGTATGCTCATGTGACGGTGTTGGTTCTGCCCGCAGGGAGTTTCGAACCGAGGGGATCTCCGACGCGACAAGAGATCTCCGGCGACAAGAGAGCCGATTAATAAAGACTCAAGTCCCTAACTCCGGAACTAAGCTAAAGACTCAAGTCCCTAACTCCGGGAACTAATCGCACTCTTATCCACGTCACTCTGCAGCGTTCGCTCACGTGAGCCCATCCGCTACACTCATGCTCATGCTCAGCAGCCACTGTGGGGGGACTAGACTCGCACACACCGAAAAGGATTTTAAATGGCCCGTGGCCCCTTTTATGTATTCTTTATGGGGGTAACATAACCAAACAAAAACTGGAAAACAATAATGAACAAAACCAAAACACATATTAAACTGTCCCCAAAGGGGTTGGGGTTGGGGTTGGGGTTTTAGGGGGCAGAAAGGAACAAGAGACTCCCCATACTAGCAGCTCTGTCCATAGAAGCCCCTCCCCCCGAAGGCACAGCACAAACTGCCTTTATATACAATCCTGACAAGGGAAACGAGCAACAGCTGTGCTAAGCACCAACTAACCTCAGCTGTGCATGCCTGTAGGTTCAGCCTCAGCTGTGCATGCCTGTATGGGTTCAGCCTCAGCTGAGTATGCCTGTAGGTTCAGCCTCAGCTGTGCATGCCTGTCGGTGAGATTGTAGCTGCCCATGGTCCCAGACGGCAGGAAGTTCTGAGTGGTGGCAGCAGCCCTCTTATATAACTAGACATAACTAGTACGAGACATCATTTCGAGGCAGCCGAGATCTCTTTCCATAAAGTGTTGTTTTTCTCATAAATTATATCAATTTGAAAGAGAGTCAGTGAAGAGAATTAAAAATGCATGCACACTTGTATTTGCTTTCTATTTAACAAATTCATATTTAGTTAGTTCCCATGTGGGGGCGCGTGCAGTTGTCCTTGACAAGAGAGAAAGAAATGCAGTATGGGACGTTGTAGTTTCAGTAAGCTGAACAGGAAGTTGCAGAGAAAAAAACTGTTTATACTGCAATAAGAATATATATATATATATATATATATATATGGGCAGTGGAGGTGGGCCATTATTATATATATATATAATAATGTGGATAACATTCTTTAACTTTATCAAACATTTCTGTCATATTTTTTAAACATTGATGAAGTTAGCTTGGCTGAGTCGGGTCCTCTATATCGAGAGACCCTCGCAAAATGAAGAAACCAAACAAAAAAGAAGAAAGAAGTGTCGATAGAAAATCCTCAAAAGGGCAAAAAGCCCTTGTCCTCTGTGTGGCTTCACTGGTCTGGTTGTTGTTCTAGGGGTACTGTTCTACTGCATCCACCCCACCGAGGCCCACCTGCACTGCCTAAAGGTGGCGCTGAGTTCCGGGGCTGACGTCAACAACATCTCCCACACGGGCAAGCCTGTCCTGGTGCTGGCCTGCGAGAACGCAGAGGACTGTGAAGAGATGTGCATCGACCTCCTGGAGAAAGGGGCGGATCCAGAAAACGCGGATAAGGTCACTTCCCCTCCTGCACACTGAGCTCGGAATTCTGAATTCATGTTTATTTATTTAGTCACTAGCTGCAGAAAATACAATTTCCATTGAGGAAATGTTTAAAGACAGAAACCACATGACGATACAGTTCAGCACAACATAACAACTAACCATGCCAGCATTTAATTCACAAAACAACAGCAAAAAAAAAAACATGAAAGTTATTAACAGACATGGACATGGATGCCCAGGAGGCAATAACAAACAAGTTTGGGTCTAACATTTAGTATTTTAGAGGTGCTGCATGTTAACTCTCCATATTAGATGCTGGTCCTCTCATCTTTCCACAGGAGACGGGTCGTACGCCCCTAATGGAAGCATCAAAGGTGGGAGCCCTGGATGTGGTTCGGCTGATTCTCCAGGATTACCTCAAAGTCAACGACCTTGACAATAATTTGTGCCACGCTGCCCATTTCGCTGCTGAAGGGGGCTTTCTAGAGGTGGGATCACACGTGTGTCAGACTAACAGAGCCAGAATCTGAATGCGCCCTGTTTGAGTGTTGTCTTCTGAAATAGAGGCAAAGGATTGTTACTGGTTAATGCCCTTGCACTCTAAATTGATTGCTCAAATAAAGGCAGTAGATCCAATTTTTCAGAAGATGAATTTCCAGAGAATAAATTACTTTGTATTTGAAAATGAAACTATAAATTGTATTTTCATTTTAAAATGGTTAGAGGTGAAAATTAATTCAGTCCTACCACTGAAGATGCACAGAATGGAATCGTACTGTCTGTCCTTGTGTTTGTGGGTGTGAGTGCTGGATCATTTTGTTTATGGGTGTGAGGTGTAGATCATTTTGTTTGTGGGTGTGAGGGGTGAATTGTTGTGTTTGTGGGTGTGTAGGCGGAGCGTCGTATTTGTGGGTGTGCGGGTGAATTGCTGAGTTTCTGGGTATGAGGAGTGAATTGTTGTGTTTGTGGGTATGCGGGCGGAGCATTGTTTTAGTGGGTGTGAGATATCGTGATCACTTTGTTTCCGCAGGTGATTCAGGTTCTGTCGGCGTATTCGGCTGACCTGGGCATGGTTTCAGCAGACGGGAGCACACCGCTGCACCTTGCGGCAAAAGGCGGCTTCGCCAACTGCTGCAAGTTTCTCAGCCAGAGAGGTACACTTAGCCCAGTGTCAACTTAAAAAAGGAGAGAAGGCTAGCAATGTAATCAGTCACACAAAGGTTGTAATGTTGCTTTCGTGAATTTTCACTTATTTTACAGAAAACTATTTTTCGGTTCACAGAACGTTCCTGGGAAGTTAGGGTGAACGTTCCCAACATGTAAATTTGCCCGGCATCCTCAATGTTATTTCTAAGCCACAAGGAACATTGCAGGAACAATCTTATTTTTCTCTCTTTTTATTCAGTTATTACAGTTAAAATACAATTTAAATTGTGGATAGTCATACGTGTTGATTTTTTTGGGGAAAGTTAGCAATGTTAAATGAATCTGGCATTTCAGTGCTTACATTCAGAACATTATTAAAATGTATTGCCACTTATCCCCTGATCATTTAGGCACATCATGGAGGATGTTACCAGTGATTTTGACAGAACATGTTTGAAACAATAAATATGTTGTAAGACTGTTTGGGAAAAGTTCTTCATAATGTTACCTCACAACCAAATGGGAATCTAACTGGAATTTCCCCCAATGTTCTTGAAACAGTTTGTGTTAGCTTGGATAATCATTGGTACCCGTGTATCTTTTTTGTTGATGGCAGATGTGTGTTCGTTCAAGACAGACTGTTGCTGTTTACCTTTGCTCACCCACGCACGCCACGTGTGGTCATGCGTTCTGTCTCTGTGCCGTAACCCTCAGGTTGTAACCCCAAACTGAAGGACAAGGAGGGCTTGATCCCGCGGTTGATTGCCAAAAACCTCAACCACAAGGGGGTGATGAAGGAGCTGAAGAAGGCGGAGACGCTGTACGGGAAGTACGTCGAGGGCGGGGAGGCGAACCCTAACGAGCTGTGGGCACTGACGTTCCACGACTGGTCTGACGAGCACGAGGAGCGGCTCCGCGTGTCCTTCAACATGGAGGAGGGTGAAGACATAGGCAAGGGCAAGGACAAGGATAAGGACATGGGTGAGGACAAGTGCAAGGACCAGTACAAGGACAGGTACGAGTACAAGGACAGGGACAAGGACAAGGACAAGTTGCGCGCCCCCGTGGACGTCATCTCTAAAAACACCTTCATGATCGTCATGGCGGACAGCGGCGCACCGGTGGACGCCGAGAAGCTGGAGAAGATCTTCGCCGCCCACGACAAGAAGCGGCTGGACAAGATGAACGTCAGCGACTTCTTCAAGGGCCTGGAATACCTGGAGAAAGCCTTTGTTGCCACGTCCTATTCTCCCAAAACTAAGAAGGGCGTCAAAGGGGAGAAGGGGAAGAAAAAGAAAGGCAAGTTCACCATACCCTTTCCCATATGCACCGTCCCGGCCGACCTGGTCCAGCGGCGGAGCAACGGCGGCCCGCCCCAGTACATGATCGAGAGGTACCACTGCCTCACCGACCCCAAACGCTTCAGCCGCGAACATCCGCCGGCCCACCCCATTTTGGACGACTCGGCCTGGTACATGGACGAGCCCGAGAAGGCCTACGTCAACATCAACCACTGCGTGAAGAGGGGCGACCTGGAGTCCCTCAGCCTGGCCCTCAGCCAATCCATGCCTGTGGACGTCAGGGACGGCGGCTACCAAGACGCCCCTCATGATCGCCTGCAGCAGCGGCGGCTACCAGGTGGCCAAGTTCCTCATCGACGAAGGGTGAGTGCGCTGCGTATCGGCGAAGGGCGAGTGCGCCCGTATCAGCGCAGGGTGAGTGCATGGCGTCTGCGCGGCGTCTCCGGCGTATGACACCCTTCAAGTGTCTCACGGAAACTGCAGTTTTCCACCAAAAAAGTCCAAGTCATCTTATTCGTCAGAGTAGACATGGGATTTAGGCCTGGGTTCAACGAGCGTTTGTCTTTGCCTTCTTTTTTAACATCTCTAAATTGTCTTCAGCAAAATGAACGCACAAAACTTAAACGCACACTGAATCCTTAATCTTGATACTTCTAAATACGATCAGGACTGTTATTACTTTGGACATAACCGGAATGTATCGCCAGACTTTTTTTGGCTTGTGAATAAAAAATGTGGCCTTGATCCTAACCTTCCGAACATGATGGGAAGTGCCCGTTGTTGCTTTTGAAAGTCACGGTGGGGTGCGGACCATCTGTTTGGCCACAGGGCGGATGTGAACGCACGCGATCAGTTCAAATGGACCCCGCTGCACCACGCCTGCCACATGGGCCAGGCAGCCATCATCCAGCTGCTGCTGTCGGAGGGGGCGGACGTGGATGCCGTGGCCATGAACGGCACCACCCCGCTCATGAAGGCCATCGTGAGCTGCAGGACCGGGTGCGTGGAGCTCCTTTTCAACGCCGGCGCCGACTTGAAGGCCAAGAACAACAGTGGTACACTACCATACGCCGTTACATTACAAGTCTGCACTACGGCTCAGTGTTATACTAGACACATAAGCTTTACAAATCTGCATTACGACTCAGTGTTATATATCGTATATCAGAATCATAAGCAGACCTTAGTCAGGCAGAATAGTCTTTTACCTGGTTCTGGTTGTAATTTTTTATTATTCTTTAAAAAAATGTGTTCCCATGTTCCAAGACGATAATGCCCCCGTACGCACTGCTAAACGGATTCAAGAGTGGTTTCACGAACACCAGGTTGTAGTCACTCTTTGCACGGCCTCTCCGATCACCAGATCTAAACACAATTGAACCTTTATGGGAAGTTCTAGAATGCAGAATGCCTAGTAGATTTCCATCGCCTTCATCTCTCAAAGAACTGGAGGCTTTGCTTCTTGAAGAATGGCCCAATATCCCACTATAAACAGTTAAAAAGTTGTATAACAGCATTCCAAGAATTGAAGCTATTCTGAAGGCAAAGGGTGGCCCAACTCCTAATTTTTTTAGTATATACTGTATATATATATAGTATATATATATATAAATCCCCAGTTCAGTACTACACAGCAAGCTGACAGCGAAGGATGACATTTCATGCTCTCCCTGTCACACCTGAGGAGTCAGCCTAACATCCAGACACCTCTGCAGGAAGACATCTGCCGCCATCATCGCTGCGGCAGCTGTTCTAAGATGTATTATTCATTGTCTCTGGACTAGACTCTGTCATCCAAGCACACGCGTTCTCATGCATTAAATTGAAATGTCGTATACCGCCAACGGTTCGTTGTAACATATGCCATTCTGTGTACCGGCAAAGGCATTTTTGGGGAAATTGCTAGGTCAGTTACCGTTACTGCAGAAAAAAAATTAATCGTGTAGGACGGGAAATTATATTCTATCAATGCGTTGGTGTGCAGGGTGTCAAGGGGCATGCAACGTTAAGTGCTTTGATTCTGTCCCAGTGGGAGGGCTTGTAGATTGATTTCCAATGTCCGCCCTCTACACTTCATCTGAACTGTGTTGAGCACTCTGGTGCAAAATGGCTGCCACGCGTCACCCAAGGTGGGTGCTGCACATCGATGGAGGTTGAGGTCAGCTTCCCTCTCTTCGCTGTAAAGCACTTTGAGAGAAATATGATCGGTCATTTTTATTATTGTTCAATTTGGGTCATTCTTGTTTATTTGCAGAGCAGAATTGCTTGGACATTGCAAAGGCGTACGGGGACGTAAGGATAGTGGAGTTGGTGAAATCTAAGTATGATGATCCTGATTATGCCAGAAAGGACAGCATGAAAGGACAGCCAGACTACCCCCAGAAAACACCTTCACTAGATGAGGTAGAGCCACATTGCTCCTACATTTTAGACAGTTATCCACTTCCGAGACTGGGCCAGGCTAAGATTGGTATAGTCTACAAACCATTTTGTATTTGTTTTTTTGTGTCTGCGCTAACCATATATTTTATTTTATTTTTATGTCTGCTGCTGGTGGTAAGTTTCCCACTGGAGATCAATAAAATATATTCTATTCTGTTCTTTTCTTTATATGGCCTAGACATTGCTGGTTTGAGCTCAGGCTATGGCTAAGGCACCGTGTAATCCATCTCCTGTAAACCAGATTATTTTGGGTGCATATGTTTAAAATCAAATACAAATCTATTTTAAATAGATATAAAAAAAGCATGCTTTCCTGTGTTTACTCACTGGGGTAATGTATGCTTATTCTGTTGTGCTCTATTTCCGTGAAAATGGTTTGGTAATACCACAGAGTCTATAGACCCACTAGATACTAGCTCTGTATTTTTAACATTGAAAGTTCTGTCTCCCTTTATGAATATTCACTAAGGGGCAATGGCTAAAGGCAATGCTGTAGCAATGGATGTTACGCCTTGTCATGAATATTCATAAACTGTATTGTAGCGCCAAAAAACTCCTGCATTTCGGAAGCAGAGAACATATGCCGAACATTAGCTTTGTCTACAGAATTACTATCACCCGATTACTATTTGGCCACGGTTGCTGACTGTGATTTTTGCAAGATGTTCTGGGAGAAATAAGGTTCTCCCTTTGGGATTGTGGCCATTGTCCCCCCTGGGGCAGGCATGTAATGGTTATCTGTTATGCACCTCAGATCTCCACTCCCTCCTCCTTCATGTCCCGTGGGTTGGAACTGAACAAGATGACACAGAAGTACACTGTGGAGTTCCGAAAAGCCTGCGTCAAGAGCGGGGCCGCCGATAAGCTCGATATCACCTACGTGCCCAGAAAGGTACACGCCTCCCCAAGTTCACCCACTCAGCCCAACAGGCCCCTCGGTTCCTGACTTGACATGACTTCATTAAGTCTTGCTCGCAGTCATACAGACTGGAAGATGTCGAATTTACAATCACTGAGTATCTGAGACCCCACAGTCACATTTTAACCCCTTATCTGTCAGTCTCCTATTTTTTAATTCCCTATTTAGACCTAATATACACCCAAATCTAAGTTTGTTATGATTTGAAAGGACATATCTTGCAGTTTTTGAGGGTGTGATCATATACCATGTGGACACAAAATGGGCTAAAGTGCCAAAGATCAAACATACAACAAATAGGCATTGTATTGTTTTCTTGTGTAGAAGGTCATGTTTGAAATAAAGGGGTCACATTTCGTGATGTATCCATTAAATTATGTGCATGCCTTGTACAATAGGTCAAATAAGTCTTGTAAAACATTAGACTTCTAGACCCAAGGGCTCATGAACTAGAAGGCTCTTAGTGAGTGGTGTCCCAAAACCTTTCCAAGGTGGCCAAATTGGTCCAATGATTTCTATTCACTTCTGTGACACTGGAAAACATACTCAAACGTTTTGATGACTATAAAACCTGTTTTTATCACCCAAACCATTATGGATCATTATTTTGCTTACAAAACAGATACTAATGTGATGGCTCAAAGTGCCTCCTAATGTTTCCAAGTGGCCCAATTCACTTCAGTGACACTTAGAATCACACTACAACGTTGTTGCCTATGAGACCAACGTCAAAACAAAGAATTGAATAGCAAGAACGTTTTTTTCCCCCAATGGTAAAAATGTAACCAACAGCCATTTACCATTGTCGACTTAAAACAAAAAACAGGAACCGCTAGCCAAATCAATAAAATATATCAAAATATATATCAAAATATAGAAATAAATTATATATATACATATATATATTATAATAATATGTCATATATAAATAATATACCAAATATTTTTAACCAAGACAAAATTGCAGTTCTGGCAATTGTCTCCCCTCATTGCACGAAACTATTTACAGTGTCTGTTAGTGTTCTTTAGTCAGGCAAAACAGTAAAAGCTATAGGTTATTGTGGTTTTGCCAGTCATTGAAACAGTCCTTCTTTGCTTTTACTGTCGCGGTAGCTACTTACTCCTGGCCATTTTGCCATTGTAAAACCAAATAATAAATCCAAATAAGCTAAGAAAAAAGTATAAAGAGTTTTTTGGGGATTTTGTTTGGCTAATACAAATACAATGGGATTGTAAATGGGCATATATTGTTTATTCTGCTAGGATCACAAGGATACAAATTACTGGTTTCATTTGTGAAATGTATTCTGTAGGATCACATAAATCTTTTCTTGTGAAAGACCCAGAAGCATGGCATGACATTTTTGCTGTTGTTGGCAATAGCGAGCGCAA
This sequence comes from Aldrovandia affinis, assembly GCA_029706075.1. Taxonomy (NCBI): domain Eukaryota; kingdom Metazoa; phylum Chordata; class Actinopteri; order Notacanthiformes; family Halosauridae; genus Aldrovandia; species Aldrovandia affinis. The sequence continues at coordinate 2,064,587 of JAINUG010000141.1, forward strand.
AGTAAACATTGGAACTCTCTCGATTTGGCTTGCTCTTGTGACAAAACAGGTTCACTACTTTTGATTGGTAGACTCTTACAGTGATCAGGATGCCCACAATATCAATGATCTATCATGCTTTTGGACTTCTAGACTTGACTGAAGGTTAAGGAGCAGCTATTCTCCTAGTGTACCCTGCCTTGAATCGGGACAGGATTTGTTTTTGCGACATCCTGGTTGACGTGAATTGGCCTCCACTGCTGAAAAGATGAGATTCCACCTGATCTGTGCATATAATACCTGTTCATATTTTCAGTACATTTAACCGTGATATTGAAAGAAGAGCGTGCTATATGATGTAGCTGGCCTACTGGTGACAGTTAAAAGGTTAAAAAGCCATTAAAACACAACAAAACACAATGTTCCAAGAAAAATGAAAAAATGGATAGCCAATATAAAAATGACCATGTAATGGATCCTAAATCCACCTTGCCTCACTCACGTGGCAGCCATCTTATCATAATTTTACAGCTATTGGCTCCTGCTTAAACGTCTCTCTCTCCGGTTCTCAGATGTGGGGCCCGCCCATCCCGAAAAAAAAGGGGCGAAAGAAGATCCGTCCGAGCAGAGTTGACCTGGAGGAGGCCACGACGTCACGGAGCGCCGCATAGCCAGGCGCGGCCGGCGGCCTCGCCAAATAGAGCACGCCATCCCGCCACTTTCACACGCTCAGGAACATCCTCCAATCTGCGCATATGTACACACATTATGAACACGGGAGTCCAGCTCAAATATGACGAGTGGTGGACACATTACCAGAAGCTTTGGGCTTGGCATTGTGGTATAGAACAATTACATTGACTGCGGTATTGACCTCTTTTTCAAATTGAATTAAAAATGTCTTTTTTTATTATTATATTTTTAGACGTTCACAGTATTAGCATCAGTCTCTGTCAGGCCTCTAGACCCTAGTTTATTCATACAGGTGAGACAGTTAAAAGAACGGATTAGCAGTGGCTACACTGAGACGGATGTAAGGATTTTTTTAAAAAGAGGGACATATGTGAACTGTCTCATTATAGCCCACTGAGGCCATTTTGGATGTCCTCGCAGTGTAATGTTGTGTTGAGTTGTATTCTTACATTTTAATATGACAAACCATTCTTGATGTACTGTCAAAAGATTGCACAGGCTGTACAATAAAATGTGAATACTTTGGCAGTTTTGTTTTGTATTTATTTGGCATTAGTCTGTTTTTTATGCAAAAACACAATAATCAGACAATGTTGCCAGGAAAACTCGACTGATGGGTTACAAGGTTCATGTTTTAAATGTTCTAATGGTTCCGGTTATTTCATCTTGTTCCAGTCTTCCAATGTACAGCAACTGCAGCTTGTTTCGTTGTGTAAAAATGCTGACTTGGAAAACTTTGTAATTGGTATCAGGGGAGGCGGTGAGCTGCTGGTTTTGATGCCAAGTTTTTGTCTCTTTTGCCCAGGAATCTGGTCTTTGTTGACAACAAAATCCCCAAATGCACCAGTCAGACCTGCTAAAGTTGTACAGTCACACCTTAACGGGTGGAGACTGCAATAAGGGCCTGTAATATTGAGTGATGTCCATTCCATACTGTGAGGAGTCAGCCTTGTCCTTTTAGACCTTGGTCAATCTAAAAGGACTCAAATATAATTACAGAAAATTTGAAAAGACTAGAACATAAGTATATTTGATGCAGGCTTGTCATTTTGCCTACTGTCTAGAGCAGGGCAGGAAAGAAAAAGAGTTTGAGAGAGAGGCAAATCCTGCAAGAAGCTTGGAAGAATCCACCATTTAAAAAAATGACAGGACAGTACCAAAGCGAATTGCTTCAGTCTTGCATTTTAAGGCAAACCACACAAAACGCAGACTTGTTTTAAAAATACAATACGTTTTTGTTGCTTTTCATTGTGTTCATGTTTCTTTGTGTTTACTTCAATGTTATATTGTTTTTCTTTGACCAAATAAACACTTACTGCTCAGATAAATGGCTTTAATTTGACATTTTCAGAGTGGCCTAAGACTTTTGCACAGTACCGTATATACAGTATAACAAGAAAACAACAAGAACAAAAGTAATATTAATAGTGTTTGGCTTCAGTGCTCACTGTCCCACAGACAGTTGGTTAAGTACTGTACTGTGCTTCCAACAATGCACAGATCATTTTGATTTAGAACAATTCCCAGGATTGTGCTCCTTAAAATGTATTACATAACGTTTTTCTTAAATGCAATTTAAGGCATTTCTGTGGAGTTAGCCTTTACCAGCCCTGCAAATGGATGCTGAAATGCAGGTTTCATGTCCACACTGTGGCTCTTCCACCAGGGGGCAGTCAAGAGTCGGCGGTGGGCTTGAGAAAGCAGGACTCAGATGAATGGTGGGTTGAAAATCTGCAGGCTTCAGTGCACACTCATTGTAGCAATGCATCTGAATTTCCACATCCAATTAGTGTAGGCCAAAATAAACCCTTAAATCAATGGTAACCTGTGGCCGCCTTGTGCAATGATGCAAAGAACAAACGGCATAACCCATGGAAATTTGCTTACATTTTCTGTAACAGAACATTATTTTTAAATATTAAAAGTATTAATCTGCTGAATTTTGTCCCTTCCTTTATGGGTATTACTTGTGAAAACACAAAATACAAACAAATTGTGTATATATTATTGTGCGTGTGAATCGGATGTTGGTCGGATCAGCGTGTTCATTCTCTATCAAATGCTTACATTACAACACAGTGGCATTCAATATGGAATCACACAGATATGGGTATGTTTTTATTGAAATTTGTAACTGACAAAATAATGTATTTTTGAATTTTTCAGGCTGTAATTGAGCCGTTCTGTAAACTGTCTCGTATGCAGAAGGCTTTGTTGTTGTGTCCTTTACATCACTGTGAATTTGGTCATGATGATTCAGGGGGTAACAGAGGGATAAAGTCACTGGAGTGGAATAGTGAGAGAGCATGTGATGTGTGTGTGTGTGTGTGTGTGTGTGTGTGTGTGTGTGTGTGTATAGATCTGAATGCCACCAGGACACAAGTCATCAGTTGGTTCCTGAGAACACACGGACATGAAAGACCACCTGGAATAAAACAGGTACTCTGGATCGAGCAGAAGACCAATGGACAGATGGGGACACTGTGCTGCAGGACATGTCGCCTTTCATATTAAATGTAAATCCCTATGTACACACACCACACACACTGTCCTACTCTGCAATTCCTTTGTGGGGAGGGGGCCAAAAGTCCTTGTCCTTCACACCATCAGGATGCACGGGACAAGCAGATGTTGTGGGGGTGGGAGCTAAGAGAGGTATCTTAAACCAATCCCCCGCCCCCCTGCAAGATTGACCCTTGTAATATGGAAATCTGACATTGTTCCTGAAGCCCACACCTCTTTGTCTTTATTTTACAAGGGTGATAGGGTATCTGGTTCATGGTTCTGTGGTGGCTCAGTTTGTAGAGCACAGCGTTGGCAACGCTTAGGTTGTGGGTTCAATTCCCACTGGGACCACATATACTGAAATATGTATGCACTCACTACTGTAAGTCGCTTTGGATAAAAGCGTCTGCTAAATGGCACAAATATATATATCTGTGACCTCAATTAACCAAATATGTATATGTTAATTGTACTGTAATTGTATCACTGATGGCAGTTCTGCAAAGTTTGCTTGATTGATCCAGCCGATATCACTAGCCCCGTTATGTTAAGCGGAGGGTGGTGACTGCGTAATTATGGGGTGGCAAGATGGGAAATATTAAAACTGTCCCTGAAGCATATGACTGTCCAGGTTGGTGGTGAGCAGAACCGTGAGCAGAGACCGAGAACAGGTGGTAGTTTTCAAAAAAAGGTTTCTTTTAAATTTTCTTTCCAAACGGCTTCCAAAGGCCAGATAACAAAAAGCGCACAAAACACACAAATAACAACGGAACCTTGAGAAGCTCACAATGACCCAGCTATCGCATGGCCATTCACAAAAATACTAAGGACAGAAACACAAGACAGGCAGAGTTTAAATAATGAGAACACAATGGGGCACAGGTGGAACACAATCAGGAATGAGACACAATAGGAAACACTCAAGACAATCAAACCATTAATCAATTAAACAATGAGACAATCAGGGAATAATCACGTGGAGACACAGAGAGGGAACAACACTGGTGGTTCTTTTGCGGCCCCTGGTGGAGGAAGCCGGAGGGGCAGACCTGACAATAACAAGACTTGGCAAACCCTACTTTGGGGCAAAATAGGGGTAAACTGGTATTTAACATGCCATATAATGGCCTGTATTCAATCAACATTTGTCTTTAACTTTGACTTTGCAATTAATGCAATGTGTTAATGTTTTTATTCACAAATGCAGTTAGGCGAGTTGAAAGTTTAACAATCAACAAAACTGTGAAATTGCCAAACTGTGCATAGGGTTTAGATAATGGTTGCACATTAAAAATATGAAAATCACCAGCCTCCTCTTTATGCCATTCCATTCCATTCCAGCACCAATGTAGATAAAAAAATGTTTGCCAATGGAGGGAGACTTATCAAACTAATGAATTTACATTTTACATTTTAAGCGTTTAGCAGACGTTCTTATCTAGAGTGACTTACAAGATACATGGTAGGAACAATCACAGTTTGTGCAAGAGATCAGTGCAGTAATACAGTGATAGACATCATGTAGGCAGCTGCATATCATACCTGTAACACTTTCTCCTCATTTATTTTTATAAATGAGGAGTAAGCAGGGATACATATACAAAAAGTATTGAACAAGTAGGCAGTGGTGATGACAATTGGCTATATGTACAGAATTCAGTGGTAGTGGAGTCTGAAAAGGTGGGTTTTGAGTCCTGACCGATTGCAGAAGGTCATTCCACCACCAAGGGGTCAGAACAGAAAAGAGGCGAGACCGCGAGGAGCGGCTGCCGGGCGCCCGGAGGGATGGGACAGTCAGTTTGCCAGAGGAGGCAGAGCGGAGGGGTCTGCCTGGGGTGTAGGGTGTGATGAGTGTCTGGAGGTAAGGGGGAGCAGTTCCTCTAGCTGCTTGAAAAGCAGGCACCAGTGATTTGAATCTGATGCGTGCTGCGAAGCCAGTGCAGAGAGGAGAGTAGAGGAGTGTCATGGGTGAACTTAGGTTGATTGAACACCATACGTGTGGCAGCATTCTGGACTAGTTGCAGTGGCTTGATGGCACAGGCCGGTAGGCCTGCCACCAAGGAATTGCAGTAGTCCAGATGTGACATCACCAGGGCCTGGACCAGGATTTGTGTGGCCTCTTGGGTGAGGAACGGTCAGATCCTCCGGATGTTGTGGAGGGAGAATCGGCCCGAGAAGTGGCCCAAGAAGCACAACTTGTCATCCAGGGTCACTCCAAGACTCTTGGCAGACTGGGACGGAGACACTATGGAGCCTTCCACAGTGATTGAAGCATCAATCATCGGTGAACCCTTCACTGGGAGGAAGAACAGCTCAGTCTTCCCCAGGTTCAGCTTCAGGTGGTGGGTGGACATCCACGCAGAGATGTTAGCCAGGCATGCAGAGATGAGCTCCAGAAAAATCATGAGCAGAGAAGACAGAACCAAGTGACTTTGTATACAGGGAGAATAGGATGGGGCCTAGCACGGAGCCCTGCAGGACTCCGGTGGAGAGGGTGTGGGGAGAGGAGAGGGATCCTCTCCAGGCCACCTGGTAGGACCGGTCAGCCAGGTAGGACTTGAACCATGTCCGTGCAGATCCAAAGACTCCCATCTCGACGAGAGATGAAAGCAGGATCTGGTGGTCCACGGTATCAAATGCAGCTGACAGGTTGTGGAGGACGTCGGTCTCGGCCACATGGGAGTGGCATGGTTGCCTGTCTTGTTCCATGTGGTAGAGGCCTTTGGAGCAGTGAGACTTTCCGGGGCAGGTTTGGCACTCTCCCAGGTGTGAGAGTGAACTGTCGCCCGGAAGGGAGCTCCAAAGGCCTTAATTGGTTTAATTATTATTTGATCATTTAATTGGTGTCAATCAGTCAATTGATATAGAAGTCAATTGGCTGATTGGGTGTCTGGGTGAGAATGTGAGTTGTGATTGTGATTGGGTGATTGCCTCACGAGTCCCACCTGAGCCAGGCAGAAACTAAGCCTATTTAAGAGCAGGTGGGGCGAGTGGGGAGTCAGTCAGTCTTGTCTTGATGTGTGTGTGAGTGCGCGTGCACGTTTTATGTGGAATGTTTGATGTTGAATGTTGGATGTTTAATGTTGTGGAGTTTTGTGTGCGTTTGTCGAAAGTGACTGAGTAGAGTGCTTCCTGTGTGAGTGAGGAAGAGGAGAGGGGGTGCGCTTAGGTGTCCGCCTCTCTCCTCGGGTGTGATTATGGAGGAGCGGAGGGTGCCCTGGAAGAGGGTCCGCCTCTCGCCCTCGGTTTTAGTGGAAAAGAGCTCGCACTCGACAGTGGAGAGTGTCTGAGCAAGCCCAAGAACTCACCGGAAGAGTGAAGTATCTTGAGAGCCGATTGCCAGCACTCTCACATCCTGGGAGTGGCGAGTGTCTCTGGAATGAATGCGTAAGAGAACTCGAACTGGAAAAGTTCGAGTGTTTCAGTATGAATGGGTGGGAAGCACTTGAAAGGTCACTGGATATGTGTGTGCCTGAGGAGGTTCCAGGGGAACTCTGGAGGAAGAGGCGCGGTGTCCCGTAAGTTTGGTTACTTTAACTTGTTATTTTCATTTGTTGTTTTTACCCGAAAGCTTCGCGGCGAGTAGGGTGAAGATTTTGTGTCTGTGTTTGTGTTCGTCTTTGTTATATGTTAACCTGCTACTCCCACTGTCTCTCTCCCATGTCTGGGGGGGAGAGACAGAAAAACAAATAAATAAAAATCCGGTCTGTAGACCGACAAACTCCACTCCGTGTCTCCTGGCTGTTCTGTTCCCATTCAGGGTTTGTCACGCGGCGTGTGACACAGGTCAAGGAGGAGGAGGACGGAGCTAAGAGATTGGGACTTTTTTAGAGCCTCAGTGACCACAAGCAGAGCAGTCTCTCTAGAGTGGCCTGCCTTGAACCCAGATTGGTTAGGATCAAGAATAGGAGATCAGACAGTTGGTTATAAACAGCTCTAGTGTTTTGGAGAGGAATGGGAGGAGAGAGGCAGATCAGTAGTTGGAAATGACAGCAGGATTCAGAGGTTTTGAGGAGGGGGACGACATAGGCGCTTTTGAGGGGAGAAGGGACGGAGCCAGAGGAAAGACTGGTTCTCTGTGGCTCAGGTGGTAGAGCACAGCGTTGGAAACGCTTAGGTTGTGGGTTCAATCCCCACTGGGGCCACATATACTGAAAATGTATCCATTCACTACTTTGAATAAAAGCGTCTGCTAAATGGTATATATTAAGAGAGGAGTTGATAACATTGGAGAAAAAGGGGAGGATGTCCATAGCAATGGACTGGAAGAGGGGGGAAGGAATGGGATCGAGAAGGCAGGTGGTGCGACGGTGGGAGTGAACAAGTTGAAGGATGTCTGAGTCAGGGAGAGGTGAGAAGGTGAGGGAGAGGATGGGGGGAGGAGTTGCGAATGTCATCGACCTTCTTGCAAAAGAAGGATGCAAAGTCATCCATGGTTAGAGAGGAGGGAGGTGGGGAGAAGGGGTGAGGAGAGAAGAAAACGTAGAGTAGAGTTTGCAAGGATTAGAAGCAGAAGCAGATTTAGCAGAGGAGAGGTTGGAGGAAAAGATAGCCAGGAGTATGTGGACGTCAGTCAGGGCCACAGGGGACTTGGATTTGATCCATTTCCTTTCTGCCGCTCGTAGTTTGAGTCGGTCGGCCTGAATGGAGTCAGTTAGCCGGGGGTCGGAGATGAGCAGGTTTAGTGGAGAGAGGACAGAGTGAATCAAAGGAGGAGGAGAGAGAGGACAGTAGGGTGGATAAGGCTTCCTCAGCTGGTAGCTGAGAGAAGGCAGCAGCAGGGGGAAGGGATGATAGAACAGTAGCTGACAGGGCTGCGGGGGAGAGATAGCGGAGGTTGCAACGGACAGAGACAGTGGGGGCAGATGAAGATGGTTTAGACACAGAGGGGAGGGGGAGGGAAAAAAACAGAAAGCAGTGGTCAGAGACATGCAGAGGAGATACCGCAATGTTGGGTGAGGTGCAGTTCCTAGCAAAAACCAGGTCCAGTTGGTTACCGGCCTTGTGGGTGGATGGGGATTCAGTTATGGTGAAGTCGAACTAATCTTATTGCAATGTTTCATGACTGAGATGAGAGAAACTGGGAGGGAGTTAATAAAAAAATGGCAACTGTAGAACCACAATCAGAATTGTATTGTTAGCCCCTTGCTTTTCTTATAGGTCTTATCATGAATACATATACAGTGACTCATGTCTCCTGCCCAGAGTTATTGCAGTCAGGAGTGGGGGGTGGGGGTGGTCTTCAAAGCACACTTCACATCTTGGAAATCTTGAACACATTATGCCATTTAATTTTTGCCTTTTCCACGGCATTCCAAATTTTCCTGCGGTGTTAATCTGGACCCCCCCCCCCCTGAAAAAGCAGGTAATCATTCTAAGGATGAGGCGCTCACCACTGACCTACAGGAATCTCAAGGGAAAGAAGAGGAGGAAGAGAAAGAGAGGAGAGGGGGAGGAGAGAGGGGAGCAGTACATGGAGCAGGGGGGGAAGAGAGGATGGAGGGCAGATTGCTGGGAAGGGAAATTGTGCAAGCTGGAGGGAGGACACAACTGTCGTGGATTGGGTGCATATGGAGATGTTGGGGATGAACCCTGAGAATGTACTGAGAAGGAGATAAAGCATTGTCCCATGGAAATCAGACAATGGTTTATAAATTAACAATGGATTCAGTTAAAATGATAAGATAAGCAACCCAGTCTATTTAATAGTAATTACACACAAATATTTTGGATTATATGATTTAACACAATGATTGCACCATTTGTATTACAAAAACATGGGGCATTTCATAATCCATCTAACCGAACTAAAAGCACCGACTATATACCGGTAATGCATCGGTCCACTGATTCCAATCATTCTGCAGAGCTTTTTCAGATAAGGGAGAGCAGTGCAGCATTTCATCGAGGAACACATTACACTAATGGCGCTGTTATCCCACAGGCCCTATGAAGAATTTCTGCATTTTTCATATTTATTTACTTATTTATAAGTAAATGAATAAAAATGTATTTATTTGACAAAGTGGGTGGAATCAACTGCAGAGCTGAAATGGTGGTAAACAAGAGTATAAAACAGCAGTTTCACTCCACTTTCATTTGATTTTGTGACTGGCTGCTCTCGCCCCAGCTTAAAATGTGTTAACAACGTTGCCCCTTTGCCGATGATAAAAAACCTTGTGTCTCCATTTTCAATTTAGATACATGAATGTAAAGCTTGCATCATCAGTTATGTACTGTCAAAGTTTCATGGCTCTATGACTAAGAGTAATGTAATGTAATAATAAAAGCACAGCGTTAATTTTGCCACCAGTTTTTGATTTATGCGTAGCCTTTTGACTAAAAAGCATTTTAATTTCAGTCATATATTTAGTCATGCCATCTTCATTAATTTTTGCAAAAAAATAACTAAAATAGTATTATAATAACAAACAGTTTTTTTAGATAACTAAAATAGTATTTAAATAACAAACACATTTTAGACATAATTTAAACTTCTGCCACATCTACTTAGTTCCAGTAGTTCAATACCTGAGAGATAGTCCACAGGAGAAAATGACCGTTTGGTGCTCACAGTACTACTAAAAATAAATAATAATAATTTGTGTGTGTGTACAGTATGCGAGTAGAGTTGTGTGTGGGTATGTTGGTGCTTGGGGTGTGTGTGCTTAGTTCTGTTCACTGTTAATTAAAATTATTACGAACATTGTCCTCAGCAACCTGTTTTCTTACTTCAATAGCAAAGAGGAGAACATGACAAAAATGTCCTAATGGGACAACGACTGTGACTAAATCATTTGACATTTTTACTGTCGAAAAAATGACAAGACGAAAATGTGTGGTCACAATGCCCCTTCCCCACCCTCCAGCTCAAGTGCGCTCCATAACAAGACCAGGCTGGTCCAGCTCACGTCTTGATCCATTAATTCATTCTGTTAACAGATGAAGCACAAATGTGCCCCAGTGGAGATTATGCAGCTGTGTGCTCAATAACATAAGAGTTAACGTGACCCTCACACCTGGAGGCTGGCTGCACGACGCCGGGGAATTCCTGTGTTAATTGGACGGAACTACTGTTTGTTTCAACCGGCGAGTCGCTGGCAAAGCCTCGCCAAAGCAAAGGAGAGGACATTGTCTAAATTATGTGAATGTATTAAATGTTGAAAAAACAGGTCACTAGGAAAGGGAAAATATATTTTTTTCATTTTGCAGAGAACCCACTGAGACACCTTCATGGGCCCCTGGGGGCTTCCAGATGTCAATTTGGGAATCCCTAACCCTAGGGTATTATTGTACAGAAGATTCACCATCTCAGCACATTCTCAACTCAACTCACTTAATTGTGATTATTGGGGATTAACATTTAACCGTGAGACAAATTTGACCAAAGTTAAATGATAAGCATGTTGATTGAATATTGGGATCTGTTTAGTGTATTTGTTTGTTTGTTTTATGTTTACAGCAACGTTTAGACCTACAGCGCACTATATAGCGGTATACGGTATACAATGGCCTTGTTATCTTCAATTCACAAAATAAGGATTTATTGACCTCTGAGAAGACAGCTTTAAACAACTGGTCTCACCCAAGGTGAAAATAAACCTTATTTATATATAGATTTTTTTTTATTGCCTTATATAAAAATAACACAAGAAGCACAGACTTTAATGGAGCATCAATGCATAACAGACACTGTGCACCAAAATGACAATAGCACACTAAAATAGCTTTTCCAGAATGAGGCTAAAGGAAAAAAGAAGTGAAATGAAGAAGCCTCTTGGTATTTGTTGCACACCTGCTGTTTATTTCACCCAGCATGATAACCACTTCACTTTGTCTGGACATGCTGTGAAAGAGAGCTTAGACTTATAGAGTTCTATCTGATATGTTTGTAAAATAAGGACAAAATGGCCATTGTCTTTGCGCCTTTTTTGCTATCCAACAGATTAAACATGTATATGCCACTTAGCATATCCAAAGCGACTTACAGTAGTGAATGCATATACATTTTTCAGTATATGTGGTCCCAATGGGAATTGAACCCACAACCTAAGTGTTGTTAGCGCCATGCTCTACTAGTGGAGCGGCTAAGTGCTTATTTTCGTCAGAATCTTTCAATTGATGATACAAGCGTGAAAATTGGCATGAGCAGTCTCCATGGGTCACTTGACAAGAAAATTGTCCGAGACATTTGAAATTTCAAGATGGCGGCCATTTTTCAAGATGGCCGACACCTTAGTGGAGCAGTTAAGTGATATAATGGTTTATTTGGTGGTAGAAGCATGAAAATTGGCATGAGCAGTCTCTGTGGGTCACTTGACAAAGAAGCCACCCACAGCCACTTGAAATTTCAAGATGGCAGCCATTTTCCAAGATGGCCGCCACCTTAATGGAGCAGTTAGGCCTAAATAATCATTTAGTTGGTGATACAAGCATGGAAATTGCCATGAGCCATCTCAAAGGGTCACTTCACAAGAAAATTCTCCCAGACATTTGAAATTTCAAGATAGAGGCCATTTTTCAAGATGGCTGCCGCCCGCCATGTGGATCTTTAAATGATACATTTTCTCATAGAAATGTATTGGGTTCCTCAAAAGGCTCTGTCAAGAGAGGTTGTTTGACTGTGTTTTGTCTGACTCCTCGCCCACGACCTGTCCAGTTTGGTAAAACCTGCCAGGAGTTGCCTCCCACCGGCATAGCTCTCAGGGTTCACTGAGGTACACAAGCTCCCTTACCACGACAAGGTAACAGTCACAAGGGATTTTTTTTTTTTTTTTTTTTTTTTTTTAACTAACAGCCATTAAATTTGTCAAATAAATACTAAGGGGTGGGGAAACAAAAAATAAGATTAATAAATTAGCACAGTTGTGGTGCTGAACGGACAGTGCTCCAAAATAATAATTGAGCAATGGCTAATACTGAATGGCAATAAGGACAGATCCAGAGGCAACAGCAGCTCTGGCTGACACAGCCACGGAACCATGACAAACAGAAAGTATCTCAAACAATACTAAGGAACTAAACTGAAAATGTGCTTCACTGTTGGATATAGGCAGTGGAAGCAATGTTACAAAGTAACAACTGAAAATTTTACAGTAATAGGCTGGTGACAAAGTAAAACATGATGCGCCGATGTGGCGAGGGGAAGCCGAGCCATAGGCCTATACCTGAAAACACAGAGGACAACGGGGAATAACTCTGGCAAAAGAAACATGCAAATAGGTTCTAGCAGGGGCAACTACATAGGCATGTGCAACTGAGTCCATATCTGAAGCACTTACACCTTCCAGTACATGTCTTGGTGCACCCACATTTGGCCAACAACTCTCCGCAATAGGTGGAAGTGGAGTCCAGAAGACTTTCCACTCCTCGTCCTGTTCCACCCATCCCCAGTCGGATGGGCTCGGCATTTGTGGTTGTCGCTTCAATGCCTGTCCCCACACGTATCCAGCCTCATAAGAAGCACGTTTGGCATGCTCTTTGAGTGCTGCTTGAGTTGGTGGGATCAAGTCATATTGTCTTTGCTTTCTGGCAAAGAGATCAAGCCTGGCCTCGTTCACAGTTGTGACATCGCTGGACCTGTCATACATTAGCACAACAAATCTCTCCAAAGCTTGCAGGTCTCTGTTGTACAGTCCAACAAGACAGGCAGGATGGTATTTAAATTCCTGTGCAACAACATCACCAGCAATAAGCTTTGCAAGGAGCTTCATGTCGCTTAGATTCCTGGCACATTCATTAACCCTTTCATTAAGTTTCATTGTCATTGCGTCTCTTAAGGGGGACGTTGCACTCTCATCTTCACAGATAAAGCACAAAGCTGTCGAGGGCTGGGATCTTCTTGGCCTCTTGACATGGATATCTTTGGTATCTTCGGTGTCTTCAGCAGCAGTAGAATATGCTCTCTTTTGGGCCCTTTCCAGCTTTGTGTTGTTGAACATAAGTTTACAGCTTGAATGATATTTTGCTCTGTTTCTTGTCAATGTGCTTTCTATGCCATCACCTTCATCTAGTCGGGTTGGACTAAGTAAGATAGGCAGAGCATTGATCTTATGAAATAATGGAACATTTCTTGCAATGGTACCATAACCAGTACGATCGTGCTCTCTGTTGAATAAACTCGGCTGAATGAGTTTTTCCTTGGTGTCCTGCTGACAAATGAAACATCTGTCCCAGTTAGTTTTCTCAACTGTTATGATGGCTTCTGCCATGTCTGCAGCAAATGCATAGGCTGAGGGTTTATCCTTTTACCACCTTTTACCAAGCACTTTGATGTATGGGATACAACTAAGTTCATGCCTTAACCCTACACTTAGTCCGATCGTTCATCCAATGCCATTTATATCCCGTGCGATCTGTACACCATCCGGTTAACTAAAACCCCATTAACCTTGGCTCGGCTCTCCCGCGCTGGCACAACCTGTCAATTCAGGTGTGGCTATCTAACTGTTTTGGGGTAAATTAGACAGCATTTGGGATACTAACTTTCAATTAGCTGACATTGAACCCCACTCTGAGTTTAACAGCAGTGATATATCACCAGTGTGCCCTGGTAGTGCAGATATTCACTCTTGTCTAATCTATCTATGATCAACAAATCAACACAACTGTATTTTGATGCATTAAAAGTTGTTCTTTAGCATAATCTAAAACATATAAAATAAAATGACACCAAATCGTCCTTAATGAAAAAACCCAATACATTTCTATGAGAAAAGGGATCTTTTGAGGATCCAGGGGCGGCCATCTTGAAAATTGAAATTTCAAGTGGCTGGGAGTGTTTTCTTGTCAAGCAACCCTTAGAGACTGCTCATACCAATTTGCATGCTTGTGTCACTAACTAAACAATTATATCGCTTAACTACTCCATTTAGGTGGTGGCCATCTTGAAAAATGGCTGCCATCTTGAAATTTCAAGTGGCTGTGGGCGGTTTCTTGTCAAATGACCCTTTGAGATGGCTCATGGCAATTTTCATGCTTGTATCACCAACTAAATGATTTCTTAAGCCTAACTGCTCCACTAAGGTGGTGGCCATCTTGAAAAATGGCCGCCATCTTGAAATTTCAAGTGGCTGTGGGTGGATTCTTGTCAAGTGACCCACAGAGACTGCTCATGCCAATTTTCATGCTTGTATCACCAAATAAACCATTATATCACTTAACTGCTCCACTAAGGTGTCAGCCATCTTGAAAAATGGCCGCCATCTTGAAATTTCAAATGGCTCGGACAATTTTCTTGTCAAGTGACCCATGGAGACTGCTCATGCCAATTTTCACGCTTGTATCACAAATTGAAAGATTGTAGCACTTATCTGCTCCACTATACCAACTGAGCCACACAGAACCGAAGTAAACATGTTTAAAGCGTGTTAAAATCGGCGTAGATACAATCCAAAACAATGGCGTCGTACGAAACTTGAAAGTTGTAACGCTCATGACTATGCTATCTGCGGAGGGAACCGTATAACTAACTAAGCTCTCGAAATGTTCGGCGGCTTGATCAGCGCTTGCGTGAATGACGGTTGGTGGCAAATTTTACTGCGCTGCGCTCGTTCACATCCAGAGCTGTGCGCTATCGACCCTGGTGAGACGCAGCGACGACACCCCCAGAGGTCCAGCCCCGATTGGCCTGCATGTTATGATCCACGCTCCTGCAGTCGATCCTCTTAAACAAAGACCGCCTCACTGGCCAGGAACGAGCGCCTTCGCACGCGCAGACACTGTTCTAACAAAGCGCGTGCTGTGCGCCGTTAATAGTGCGTCGGTCCCCTTCTAACCATTTTGTCGTATCTCATATTTGTGTGTTTCATTTTATTAAGAAGAAGAAGAAGAAGAAGAGACAAAAGGCACTGGTGTAGAGGCCGCTCTACGAACAGCTCCCACACGCGCCCGTCTTGTGGATATTTTATCGCCAGCGAGGCTGCGCGTGCAACCGCACGTGTGTCCACCTCTTTCTGTTTTGTTACATCTCACACTGGTTTTTTTGTTTCTTTTGAAGAAACACAAGCACTGGGGCGGATTTGTATTGATCCACTGCTGTGAGGATCAATATAAATCTGGGCTTCTCTCTCACTAAGCCCCCAGAGTCCTGTGTGCTCCTGGTGTGTTTGTTGCCTCTCTCTCCGCTGAGAGGAGACAGGGTCACTGGGGGGCCAGTGTTGCCTCTCACTGTTCGCAAGGCCACAGCCCCTCCAGCACCAGATGGGAGCAGGGTGTGAAAACACCCAGGGAGCGTGTACTTCTTCCCCTTTCAACCTTTTAAACTTTTTAACTGTGCCACTCAGTTTGACATCTTAGACATTTGTGCATCATTGTACCACAGATGAAGACTGTTTTTGTGCCCAAGAAATATGGACATGTCTATTAATCTATAAGACTGTAATAAATGAAACACAGAATTTGGTTGGATGAAACACTAGCAGACCCCCATGAGCTGAGTCCATTTAACATATGTTCTGTGTGGTTCTGGTTCTGTGTGGCTCAGTAGGTAGAGCTGACAACACTTAGGTTGTGGGTTCGATTCCCATTGGGGACCACATATACTGAAAAATGTATGCATTCACTACTGTAAGTCGCTTTGGATAAAAGCGTCTGTTAAATGGCATATACAGTATTATATTATATGTGCAGGGAAAACCACTAACTGTCATAAGCCCACTGACGTGACCAGACCTTATTACAACCCAATGAAATAAATTAAGAACTAATTCTTAAGAATTAAAGTTAATAAAAGAAATCAAAGCAAGAAACAAAGAAAAAAAGAAAGAAAGGAAAAGTAATCACGGAAGTAGTGCTTGTGCAGTCTACTCACTTTGGCATTTGAATTGGGCAAAATGGTGCCGCATTCTGGACAGCTGCTCGGGAAGTAATTACACCCGACCGGGAACAAATCAATGCAGGCAGACAGTGATTCATAAAGCCCTGTTAGTAAGGGGAAGGCCTTTTCTCTTCCGCCGGCTTCTTAATTAACCGACCTTTCATGCATATTCATCACTTGGCGAGACCCTGGCAGGGGTCGTACGCTGAAACATCGCACCGGCGCTCGACGGAGCGTCTCGAAACAACGAGGTCAGCGGCCGGCCTGCCAAACGCCACGCGCTCTGCCAATCCTTTGCCGGTGGTTACACTGCAAAAAAAGGGTGCCACGCACTTTGAAAAGTTGAACTCAAGAGGCACTTGTAGCTGCATTTACATACAGTGTATCTACTGCTGGCTTATTTTCTCCCCCTCCCCCACCCACATACATCAGTTTGCTTGGGGATGACAGCATCCTACTACAGTTTAAAAGAACAATACTCAGGGCCTCCCTGGTGGTCTAGCGGTTACAACATTACGACGCTGGCCACTGCGATCGGGATTCGATTCCACCGACCGCGCCAGAGTTGGCTCTGGGCGGGAGTGCCACCGGGGGTGACGATTGGCTGTCCGCCCCAGGGAAGGGGAGGGAAGCTGACAGGAAGTTTGCTGCCCACAAGAGTGGCTCTGTAGTACCGGAGTTACAGTCGGCAGCCTTTGTCACTGCCGGTCCCTGCCAGTCACAGGGCTACGGCAGTGAACTCACAATACGGGGGATTGACATGAAAAATAGAGGGTGTAATTGGCTACTAAATTGGGAGAAAATGGGATAAAATCAGAACCACAATACAATAAAAAAATTAATAAATAAAAAATGAACAATGCTCATTTTAAAGCTGCATGTCTCTTTAAATTGCCACTAAGGAACACAACTAAAGCACACAGAAACATGGATAGAATCACCAGCTACATTCTCCGTAGGTAGCAATCGCCCTCTGTAACATTATCATAATCGATGGTGGTATAGTCAATGGTGTACTCCACAGCGCCCCCTGCTGATGACACATGACTCTTTCCATACTGCATGATCGCCTATCTGTCCTGACACTTGACTAATGTTACCCTGCCAGGATAGATGTCTCTTCAGTACAAATGGAGCCACCCACAGGCGCATCCCAGAGGAGCCAGAGCTGCACATTTCTGGATTGGATGACATTCGGCAACGATCATATTCAAGACTAGCAACCAAAACGAAAGTGTTTGGATGAGGCCTGCCTGTTCCTCATGCCCCCTGATCGGGATGATTTGGAATTATATTATAAAAAATGTGCATTCAAGCAAACGCATCTTGTCTGAAATTTATGTGTTTTTAAGTGATGTGTAATGTGATTCGGAATAAAAACAATAAAAATGGCTGCACACGCCATGTAGTTACACCTCCAGGCAAACAGAGGGTCGGTTAGTTTGACACACCATGGCTGATTTATGTGATCGGTTGTATCTGGATTTAAATATTGTATGAAGGCATTCGTGTAAAAGTTAATACAGATGAAGTGAATGTGGATTCCTTTAGGCCTGACACACATACAGTCCCACTATTATTACAACAATCCAATACTATACACACACCCTGTATGAATATTATATACTACATAATATTCTACTATAAAAATATTAAAGGGTATCATGGAATTATTACCATTATAAGATCCTATAACAATACTATGATTTATAAGGGTTGGTGTTAAGGGTCATACATTTGCATCATAGGAGATGCACTCTGCAAACAAAACTAGAAGCATGGCTGGGAAATTCCAGGGCCAGCTTCCTCGTATTCTTAAAGGAAACTTTATTGATAGAATCTGTGGGTGCTGGGATGCATGTTGTAAAGTGCAAGGTGAGAAGCCAACGAGTTCCATTAATCACTAAGGACCGCTCTGATTGGACGTGCTGTGGAGGGACGGAGCGGGGAGAAGAGGCCTGGCCCAGCTGTTGGGAAGCCAGAGCCGGTTCCTATAGCGACAACACCGCTGTGCACTCGTCTGTCCATCCGTCACTCGCTATATCAAGAACGCCGCTGCCTCCCCATCCATCTCCTGCTTTAGTGAGGAAGCTGCTGTCTGTCTGTCTCCCTGTGGGGATGGCTGAATGGTCTTTTTTTTTTTTTTTTTTACCAGTTTCCCTCTCTCGATCGAACAATAACAAGACTTGCCCTTGGCGGCGGTGCTATTTTCAGAATTTCTTCAGCTATTTTTTATTTTTAAAAAGGGTATTAACAAAATGAATTTGAAGAAACAGCACTACAGTTTGTGTTTTTTCCAACCCATCATTTTATCAAATGTTTCATTTTGTGGTTCAGATGTCGGCCGTCATTTTGACATGTTATTGGAGATAAGTAGTAGGAGAGTTTAGGAGGTTGGGGAGAGTAATTTCCCAGATGACTCCTTACACAAGTGAGATAATATCTCGCTACTGTACATTACAGTCATTCATTTAGTAGTTTATCACTCTCCACACTGCGCTTCAACAGATCCTCATGTGCACCACACACACACGTGCACATGGTCACACACACTCACTTAAACAAAGTGGGTTTGCTTTCTCATAAACGCATATATAATTACACTTAAATAAATGCACAGATACAGAGACACACATACACACACAAACAACACATTTACGTGCACACATTATACCTCCTTTACCCATACAAATGAACATGCATACTACACACACAAATACAAACCACTCACACACATTGTATCTCCCCACACACAAGCAAACACACATGCACATACTACACCACACACCTACACACACACACGCACACACACACACACACACTCTCCGCTCCCAGGGTTCAATAATCTCCATTCAGGCCGAGAAACAGCAGCCGCAGGGCCTAGTCCTTCCAGCATCCCAACGCTCTCAGTCGTCTGCAGTGGCCTGCTCTAACTGATTCAAGATCAGTTCACTTCCAACATCCCTCTGCTCCAGCTGCCTGAAGTGGCCCTCTTTCCCCTGATCCCAGATCAGCTCAGAGACGCACCCAACAGCCCATCTTTCTTTCCATACCTGCATCGCCGTCACGTCTTTTTCTTTCCCGGCACACCAGACACAAGTGCGGCTGTACGATGAGTCATAAAGTGACACAGAAATAATGCGTGACAGAGCACAGAAGAGCCAGACAGCATTCGTTCAGCATGAGGTTTTATCCAGAGAGAATGACTAAATTAAGCACACGAGTGCATTGAAGTAGGTTAATAAGACTATCCTTATAGAAGAGAATAAGTCACACGACTATTTCAGTGAAGACCCATCCTTGCAGGATCAGCAGTGACAGAATGGAACGTCTGGTGGGGTTTAGGGATCACCAATGCGGATCAGCGTCACCCGTGTCAGATTCTGAGCATTTCCTGTATATTCGTGGCTGCCACTCAACAGTAGACCTACATCCACCTCTACGACATCAGTCAAACATCACTGTCTCCCTCTATATCAACCCCACCAAGCTATTCCTCTCAAGCTTGTAGTTACTGTGCCATTTTACTCTACGGCTCTCATAAAATGCACAGGTTCCCAAAATGGGTTATCTGTGTCCTCAGAAAAATGGGGGGAAGAAAATTCCTTTTAAGAATATTTTGTTTATATTTGCATATTTCAATAAATTATATATTTTATACTTTCAGGGAAAAAAAGAAACTATCTAATTTACATTTAGGCAGCAGTGTTAGCATAATGGTTAGGGAGCTGGGCTTGTAACGCAAAGGTTGCAGGTTCGATCCCAGGTGGGGACACTGCTGTTGTACCCTTGAGCAAGGTACTTAACCTGAATTACTTCAGTAAAATATCCAGCTGTATAAATGGATTGTATGTAAAGAAATGGAAACTGTGGAAGTCGCTATGGATAAGAGCGTCTGCTAAATGCCTGTAATGTAATGTACATTTTCATGGTAATATTGTGATCACTGTAGTTTATTGCATATTTATTTTGTATTAAATACATTCAATTCATAGTATATAATGTCCCATTTCCACATGGTTGTGTGTTAAATAGCCACCATATTGCAGCAGTGTGTGGTGGATAAAGGTGTCTGGGGAATAAACCTGTTAATAGTGAACCGTTTTATTGAGATGGCGTCCTCAGCCGGATAATGATATTTTGGGGATTGTTGAGAAAAAAGTTTGGCACCCTCTGACCTATCACACGGAAGGAGGAATATTGAAGGATGGGCGTGATTGTGATTTGGGGGGAGGTTGCTGAACAGCTGACGCTCCATATGCACTTCGCGTTTGTTGTATAATATGTAATGGAATGTTATTGCGTACTGTATATTGTGTATTGTGTACTGTATGTTGTATGTATACATATGTGTACATCGTGTACATTGTGCACATAGCATATGTAGGCATGTAGTGTCTATTGTCTTTGGGATGTTGTGTACTTTGTGTGTTCAAGGCAGAGAGAGCCAGAGCACAAGCATTTCATTGTATTTAATAGATATGACAATAAACTTGAACTTGAACTTGATTTGGCTCTGTAGGGAGTTTTCCTGTCCTGCTGTCCCAGTGTCGTCAGCTCTCCCCCTGCGCTTGCAGGTGTATAACTGGCTCCGTTTCGGCGCTGAGGGAACCTGCTGAGTCACGGTCACAGTGAGAATCCAGAGCTCTCGTCTGCTGCGCCCCCCCACCCCACCCCCATTCTTTCACCCACGCTCTCTTTCTCTCATTATCTTACTTTCCCCTATCTGTCTCTCTCCATATTTCACCCATTCTCACCCTCTCTCCCTTCTGTCTTTCTTCTTCCTGCTCTTTCTCTCTCTCTCTCTCTCTCATTATTTCTCTCCCATCACTCCATCGTCTCCACTCCCTGTTTCTCCCCTTCTCTGTTAATGTAATGAGGGGAAAGATTATTATGTTAAATGATATCACGCTATTGGTTTGAAAATTTGATTGCGTTTTTTCATTGATTTAGTACAATTTGCACCTTATTGTCAGTTATTACATTATCTATTAGTTATTACACAAAAGTCATTTCATTTGTTTACTGTACTACATTACTGGTTACTTATCATTATCATCACTAAAAAGTTGGACATTTATACTGCACTGAATCCTGCTCAGTTATGAATGCACTGCGCTACCACCTTCAGGATCTCATCCGTGCATAGCTGTAACAAACACTCCACTCCGTCACAGAAACATCTTTTCAATCCCGAGAGAGAAATTTCAATCCCTTTTGTAATCATATGCGCACAAATGAACACTGAGCATTCTATCATGCGTCTCCCTGTAGCGGCATGCACATACACATAAAACATTCAGCTGCTCTCTCTCTCAAGCTCCTGCGCTTCCATCAGCCAGAGTCCTTCCTCTGATTCATCTCGGTCCTGCTCCTATTGTGTAGCGCCCATGCCCAGGACGCACTGCGGATGCACAGAGAATATAATTCTCCTCCCCGTTATTAAAGGCATGCTTTCCTGTGCCGTTGCACACAGAGGACACACTGAGCCTCGGCGAACGCTTTTGTGTTCGGATCTTAAATAGAGATTTCACCCGCACTGCGCGCACAGCTCCGCTCCGTCTGTTTCAGGTCCGGTTGGTGATGGCAAGCGGCGCGCTTGTCCTTCGTGTCGCCCTGTCTGACCTGGTTTCACACCGGGACACTGTGTGCTTTATCGATTCCTCCTGTCCTTATCGGGGAGCCTGACTCGAAAGGGCGGTCACAGCAGCGTGACTGACTCAGAGGGACGGAAGAGATGGAGAGAACGGAGAGATGAATAATAAAATGAAGGAGGAGAGAGAAAAAGATGGGGAAAGGAGGAATGGAGAGGGAGGAATAACAGGGAAGGATAAGTTGGGGTGGATGGAGGAGCAGGGGCGACGGGCCGGATGGGAAGAAGGGGAATGGGAGGTTGAAGAGGAAGGGATAATAGAGGGCAAGATAAGATGGAGGTGGGGTTGGTGGAGGGAGAGGGATAACAGACCGAATGAGAACATGGGAATGGGATGACGGAGGTGTAAGGATAGTAGGGGGATAATAGGGGGACTTTGAGGATATAGTACATTAAGTAGCAAATGACTTTGAGGGTACAGTGTTGAATGTAGCATAAGTAGAGGCTTTCAACCCAGAATAAATGCTCAGAGTTTGTTGGGCCACGATTCAGTTCAGAACAGGTTGCAAAATGTATGTCTCTCCTCCTAGACTGATGAATATGTCGACATGGAATTTTCACCATCCTGCTGCATTTATTGCGGTCTTCCCCCATTCTGGATTTGTTCATACTCTCACACAAGGTTGCCAGCCAATCTTTTTTCTATGATTGCATCTAATCAAAATGGTCAAGCGTAATCTTGACCTGTTGTTGTGGTCAGGTCACAAAAACGTTGCAGCCCAAAGGACCACGTTCCTCCATTGTGAAACGGACATGATTGTAAAATACTATCTCGGTGCTGACTGCTAACAGTGATGGAAACACATAATGTTTTTGGGGAAAAATGCAATAAAAGACCTCTCCTCCTAGACTGTTTAACATATTGACATATCGCAGATCGCTTCTTGCAGCTATATTTACTGTCATATTTCCTCATTCAGGACCCAATCATGCTCTCACACAAGCTTGCAGCCAATCCTGTACGGCTAATGTAATGCTAGCATCCAGCGCTCTCATTACTGAGAGTTTGCATCAGTGTTTAATAGCACTCACAATGGTGATGAGGGCAGTCCTGTCATTGGGGTTAATGATTTTTAGAAGTTGAATGATAAATTCATCTATATTAATTCATTGCCCACTGTCAATCTTTAATGTATTTTTTGCACAAAATTCCTTTTGACAATTTATCTTCTTTTTTATTTTTTTTTTTTAATAACTTTTCCCCGTTTTTCTCCCAATTTGGTTGTCAATACCTTCTATTTATCTCAATTCACCCTCCCTCACAAGTCTGCCGCCCGTCCTCCGGGGCGAGACACTATTTCCAGGCCGATTTCTTCCGAGACGGTAATCTACCACGGCTGCCTTTTTCCTGCTCCTCGACAGACTCGTGCCCTCCCCCCTCCCCCGGAGGCGGACAGCCAAACGCCGCCTCCGATCGGGACTGACGACCAGGGCCGGTCTGGTAGAGACGCAGGTTTCGAACCGCGTCCCTGACAGGCAGCGCACACCACACCGGACCAGCCAAAGTGTGGTGCGTTAGACCGCTACGCTATCCGCCAGCCCGATAATTTATCATTTTGATAGAAATAGCATAACCTACTTGTCACAACTCGACCGGCAAACGGTCATTTCCCCCAAGCCCCAATCAGAAGTGAAAGGAATGCCAGGAATGTGCAATCCCAATCAAGACAATGACTGGCAGCTGTTATTTAACCTGCTAGCTTCCCTTGCACTGTGCTTGAACATTCACTGCCCTGAGTTGATTCTCACTTGTGTTTGTGATCTCGCCGCCTTAAAAAACTTGTCCTCATTTGTTTTGTAGTTCCAAGTGTTTAGTGTATTCCGTTTCCCGGAATACGTTTTGAGTTTTACTGTTTCGCTTGTTTTGTTTTCTCCTGCTCCTTTGTTGTTTTGTTTTATTTCTTAGTGTTGTTTCTGTGTCTGTTCAGACACTGTTTTGCCGTTTCCATTATCTACGTTTAAGGAAATAAAGTATCTTAAACGGCTCTGGGTCTGTCTCTCTCTCTCCTGCAATTGGTTCCAAACCCACAACATTCCTGACACTACTCTATTTACATTGTAAAACATATGAATGCATATACAAATGTATTATGATTATCATTAGTAGTAGCTGAAGGATTTAGAATTATTAGCAGTATTGCTATTATAAGTGACTTTATACAATTGCATTGTCATGATGCACTGTACAGACAAGCAAAAAAAACTAAAAACACAGAAAACCCAAAGCAATTTGTGTAAAATGTGTCAAAGTATTCTCTTGCGAACAAGAGAAGTCACAGGAGGATTTTTCAGCATGGGAACGGTGCCAGCTATTGCTGTTCTATCCAAAATTCTTCATTTATGCTGTGTCATCTCAAACTCACTAATGAGTCCAAAAATTAAACATGAATACACACATCTATGCAGTAAGGGGGAAATCAATCGTGAGTGAGTAACCAACCGTAGAAATGCGCTCTACCCTTTACATGAGACTGCCAGCTCATGTGCCCATATTTATTTATTTATTTATTTTACAGTGTGCACGTACTGGAGACTGATTGCTTCATTTGCAGAACACAGCACCTTGCTCAAGGTTACAAATGACTGCAATTCGAGACCACGGAATTGAACTGAACATAACATGCAGAAGAGGGGGGGTATGACTCATTCTCCGACCACAGCTGTGTTTTGTGGGTCGAAAGCAATGCAAAAATAGCTTTGATTGAATTTTTTCATATGATTGTGTCTAAGCAGCATGGTCAAACATAATCTTGACCTGTTGTTGTGGTCAGGTCACAAAAACATTGCAGCTCCTCCGTTGGGCAATGTGAAATGGACATGATTGCAAAATGCCATCTCGGTGCGACTGCTAAAAGTGATGGAAATACATAATTTACCTGAGGGAGCAGAGGCAAGCAAAATCTAATTATTTTCCCTTTTTTCCCATCTGATTTAGTAATGGCGTGGAAGTAAGTTTTGCCCCTTCATGAAGACAAATGATGCCAAGGAAAATAAACACCCACACTGGAAAACAACCTCCCCCTCCCTCCTCATCTCATCCTCAACATCCCAATCACCCCCCCTTCCAGCAAGGCTGTGCTACATCGGGGACAGTAGGGCAGCTTCCCTGTGTCTAAATCTAAATGGATGCGATTACAAAATAAATCACGATGATAATGTTCTTTCCACGGGGACTCCAGCTCAAGCGCAGTGCTGACGTACTGTAAGCTTCCACTGGGGACTGGGGAAACGTGCCTGTTATGATAACACAGACATGGTCCGTCCCCTCTCCTCCTCCCCTCCACCTCAGGCACGTAGGCACAGGTAGGCGGCCATCTTTAGATCACGACATGCGCTCGCACTTTCCCGCACGCTGAGACCGAGGGCGGAGATCAAGCCCCGTGTGAGCAATTACAGTCCCAGCTCCACGGCCTGGCACAAGTCTTCATTCTTGTGTCGGGAAACTGTGATCTTTCTCTTTGTTTCTCGCTCACTCTCTCTCGTTCCACTGGTTACAATATGTAACCACTATGCTGTACGACGTAATATAGGAGCATGCACAGGTAAGCATAACATTAGTTATGTAATAACTATAACAAACAATAACAATAACAATAGTAATATGAAGGCGGCACGGTGGTGCAGTGGATAGCACTGTCGCCTCACAGCAAGAAGGTCTCGGGTTCGAATCCAGGCCGGGGGCCTTTCTGTGTGGAGTTTGCATGTTCTCCTCGTGTCCGCGTGGGTTTCCTCCGGGTACTCCGGTTTCTTCCCACAGTCCAAAGACATGCACGTTAGGCTAATTGGAGAGTCTAAATTGCCCGTAGGTATGAGTGTGTGAGTGAATGGTGTGTGTGCCCTGCGATGGATTGGCGACCTGTCCAGGGTTTATTCCTGCCTCTCGCCCCTATACATGCTGGGATAGGCTCCAGCCCCCCCGCGACCCTGACCAGGAATAAGCGGCTTAGACAATGAGATGAGATGAGAATAGTAATATGACAATAATCTCACGCCAACTCCCTCCCTTCATAGTGAAATTAGAAGTGCAGAAAGGCCAGAAGACTGACCATTCTCACTAGCTCACATGGCTAACATGGCTGCTGATCTTCCTGTGGATTCTCTGTCTGCTCTGCTCTACTCTCTCAAAAAATACAAAAAGACAGCAGTATGACAAGCGCCGCATCTAATAGACGACAGGACTCAACTTCAAAAGCTTTAAAAAAAAAATACAAGTTATATATTCTCTTTAATCTCCCCGTAAGAGCAGAAGAGAGATTGAGGAGAGGATAGAGGAGACGGAAAAAAAACTGCTGCTTAGCTATGGATGGTAATGAGGAGAAAAAAAACATGCCTGCAAAAATGACGGCCTACTGAAACCGACTACCCCACTGCGGCACACAAAAAAGACTTGTGACGCTCAACAATAGTAAGAAGATAGGAAGAGAGAGACCAAAAATCTAAATATGAGGGTTGAGCCACAGCTTATGTTGTTAGGAACATACAGGTAGTGAACAACATCATGTAAACACAACAGTGTTCCAACAGTGAAGGGTTCTGGTGGTTCCATAGCTGTGTGTGGTGCACTTTCCCACCCGGCCCATGTTTTGGGTGCAATTATGCCCTTAGAAGTCAAGGTCGATGGTTCCTTGGTACGGGATGATCATCTACACCCCACGTTCCAGCACTTTCTCCTGCAGAGGGGGGTGTCTTTCAAGATGGCACAATGCCCCCGTGCACAGAGCACAAGTAGTTGCCCAACTGTCTGTGGAGCATGGTGCTGATGTCATCCACATGCAATATTCCATATTTTACATTTTTACATTTTAAGCATTTAGCAGACGCTCTTATCCAGAGCGACTTACAAGATGTGCATTAATACAAGGTAAGAACAATCATAGTTAGCGCACAAGATCAGTGCAGTAATACAGCAATAGACATTGCAGGCGTCTGTGTATCATACCTGTAACACTGGGAAAGAAAAGGTTAGTGTGTTTTTTTGTGTTTTTTTTAATAGTGTAGAACAAGTAAACAGTGGTGACGACAGATTGGCTAGATGGACAGTGTTCAGTGGTAGTGGAGTCTGAAGAGGTGGGTTTTGAGTCTCTTGCGGAAGATTGCAAGTGATTCCGTGGTCCTGACCGATTGCGGGAGGTCGTTCCACCAGCGAGGGATCAGGACAGAGAAGAGCATATAAATGCTCTATTGACTTTCCATTGTCGTGTCCATTTTTTTGTTCACTACCTGTAGATTAGGAGCACATACATTTTCATCAGTCAAATAGTATAATGGCGGCATGTAGTATAATGGTTAGGGAACTGGACTTGTAACTCAGAGGTTGCTGGTTCAATTCCCAGGTGGGACACATCTGCCGTTGTACCCTTGAGCAAGGTACTTAACCTGAATTGCTTCAGTAAAATATCCAGCTGTGTAAATTGATTGCATGTTAAGAAATGTAAACTGCGTAAGTCGCTCTGGATAAAAGTGTCTGCTAAATGCCTAAACTGTAAAAAATTTGATGCACAAAGTTTTCTCACATTCACATTTCTCCTTTTTTGAGCGGTAAGGAAACTGGGTAATCGTAAGATTGTCATAAAATGTCTGCATTTGCAATGAGATCAGGGGGGGCCTACAATTTAGCAGGTTTTCCAAGGTGACCAAAGATGCTCAGAAACATCTGCTTACGTGCACGCAATGCATTATTCTCACCTGTGGAGTCTGACCTGAGTCCGTGGGGTCAATCAAAGATCCGGCGGGAATCAAGCATTAAAGGTTACATGTTCATCTATTAGAAATAAAAGGAAGCTGCTTCAGCAGGGAGGTTATTTTGTTTTTGTTCTAGTGGAGAGGGTGCATTTGTTTTGGGCCCCCAAAGAGCAAGAGGTAGTTAAAATCACACATTGTTGTACGATAGCATCGCGTATTGTGAGATCAAATCATGGGTTTTACGACAACGTCCGCCGCAAACCGGCAGTAAATCAGAGAGCGCGCTGATACGACCACGCGCGGTCTCGTGAGACTGTCCAGCAGGCTGCGCTGAAAGACATGGGCTTTGAAAGCAGCGACAAATCTTTAGCCTCATTATAGAACACACATAAAAAGCAACTTCTTCCTGGTTTTGCGTTATTGATAAATTGATTTTTTAAAACGACGTTTTTGTTGAATACCCTTTTAAGTTTAAAATGGAAATTATTGATGTATTAATAAAGAATGGATAAAAACCAAAAACATCAAGGTAATTTTTCAATCCATTCAGTTTAAAAGGACACATCATCAATCCACCTCATCTGCCGAACGCTGATCGATGCGCGGTCAAATTAATCTCGTCCAATTAGCAATGACCTAATGACACCAAGTCCAGGTGAGGAAACGAATCAATGACACAGTTATGATGAGAAATTTGAGAATGGATGGATCTACGCATGACATTGTAAATTAACAATCAGTTGGTAGAGCACAGCATTGGCAACGCTTAGGTTGTGGGTTCAATCCCCACTTGGGACCACATATACTGAAAATGTATGCATTCACTACTGTAAGACGCTTTGGATAACGGCGTCTGCTAAATGGCATATGTTATTATTATTATATTACTAAGCTCTCTCGCACCAGAAACAGGACCCCGGATGTTCTACAGAAAGTTTTAGAACGTTTGGAGTCTTTAAAGTGCATTCTTCAGAGGAAGAATGGTTATCATCTCCCTACCTCACGAAGTTTCGGGTGCTAAAGTCCCCGTTCATGTAGAATGCTGCAGTAACTATGGGATTTGTTAAATAAATGTTCCACTGCGCAACAGCTGTTGAAATAAAAATGTCTCGTCTTGCCTATTCATCCATATTGATCTTCTGAGGGCAGGATGGCTGCCTTGTATGTAGACTACAGTATATACAGGCTACTATGTATGCATGTGTGCAGGCCTATTTTAAATGACAACTACAGCCAAACATGAAAATCTTGCTCAAAGTTAACGCAGATTCAAAGCCTAACATTATGTCTGCACACGTTTTTTTTCTAGCCAACTGGTTGTTGCCGTTATCTGTTATTAAGGAATTAATTCATACGTGGATATTCGAAATCTACGCCAACAGCCACTGATGTGTCAAGCTCACAACGCCGCTCCCTTCTTGATAACTATCTGTTAAAAGGTGCTGACGTCAGAGAGTGCAGCCATCTTTGACGAGGGCAGAACTGTTTCCTGTTGAAGAAGCATCTAGCGGCCAGTATCCCCCACACGCAGTTCCTTTGCAGCAAGCCTGTCTTGACAGAAGGAGGTGGGATGTCAGTTCGCTGTTAAAACCGGCAGACATTTCCTTTCCTGAACTGACAGCGATCCAGCTAACTCAAGCTCAGGTATGTGAAGAAATACTTTTTCGTTAAACGAATGAAGACAATTTCAGCGAAACAAAATGGGAAATAATGTTTTTTGTTTCGTGTTTTGTTCGCTTTTCTGTAGCATGCTCGTTTGTCCTTTACATCGGACAAGCCGCTCTGTCGCTTGGTTCTCAAAAGCGGCTAACGTTTGAAAACGCTGTTTTATTGTTTTGATAGCTTTGTATAGAATACATATATCCGAATATAAAAATACGTTTACTTTGCTTTGTTTTTGAGACATCCGACCATTATACTGCCTCATACACATGGCTGTATGAAGGGAATCTGTCTTTAAATCACTGCGAAGAGTTGTAGGTGTTTAGGTGCAGTGTGCTAATGCGCCGCCGGGTGTGGGCGGTTTAGGCGTTTCAGCACCTTGGAGAACGCTAAATTGTGAGACGCTAGAGAACGAAAAGGGAGACCCAAAATAGTACATAAAAAAGAGGGTACGGCGTGGAATCCTTAACGTACTGGAGGTTTGCGTCGTATCAAATATGGCCGTGCGTGTTGTTATCTGTATGTCCGTAACCGAAGCCATGGATCTTTTAAAAGGATTTGGAGGATTTTGCGCATGTCCACTCGCCTGACTGATGCAGTCCGTTGTCGACAGATGGATAATGTTTTGCTCGGCTATCCTGGCGGCGGTCGAAGACTGAAACAGCCAGTTTGCTTCCTGTATTGTGTCTAAGCACAGTGGGCGATCAATATATTTGGCCTTGTCGTTAATTATTGCTCATGAGCGGTATGCGGTATGGATGGGATATTGCTGATAACGCATAGAGGGGATAAACAGGAGCGCTGCGAGATTTGATCTGTAGCAGAATTATCGATTACTGGGATGCCCCTGCAAATAAACTGCAACACAGACTATATCTGTGCTTGTGGTGAGATGTTTCAGTCAGATTTAACGAACGCTTCCTGCTGTTGCGGGTCCATGCTTTCCATAAGTTCTACGGGATACTTAAAACCAGAAATGGCCGCAATAGATATCTAGGTTTCGGTTGTTGTAAATCTTACTGTTTGAGTAGTCCTGGTAGAATAAAGTTAGGGCGGGCGGAGGTAAGGGGGAAATGTGTGTGTGTGTGTGTGTGGAGGGGGGTGGGAGCGGCTGGTAGTGAGTCATGCAGAGTATCAGAAATATAGCGTTCATTTTTTATATTCTTTTTATTTATTTATTTTTGCCTCACGACTGAATCATGTTAGTAATCATCTGAACATTCTACGCAGACCCCGGATGTCATATGCCAAAGGGAACCCCACATTGGACAGTATAATCCTCAGATTAAAAAAGCACTTGATGTCGTAGATATAATTGTGACTGGCAAATGGGGCATTAGCATTAAATGTAACATGCGTTGTCAGTTTTGTTGCGTAAGAGATCATAATCTCCACTTGTGATCGTCTGATATGCCTACATGAAATGTATGTCTGCATGGGCGACGGTGCAC
Source organism: Aldrovandia affinis (assembly GCA_029706075.1). NCBI lineage: Eukaryota > Metazoa > Chordata > Actinopteri > Notacanthiformes > Halosauridae > Aldrovandia > Aldrovandia affinis. The sequence continues at coordinate 2,095,029 of JAINUG010000141.1, forward strand.
AGTCTAAAATCTGGCACGATGCATTGGGACAATACGATATTTATTGAGTGTTGTACTGTGTCCAGACATCTGGACTGTGATGCGTGCGTGTTATTGAGGTCACGTAGGCTGCTTGTGTCTATCACACCAAGATAGCATGTTTTTATGAAACCATCCGTTATTCATTTTTACAGTCTTCAACGAGTGGTAGGAAAAACTTCAAATGCTTCGAGAAAAAGATCAAGCATAACAGATTAGCTATACTATTTAAAATGTAATCAATTGTGCCTTTTTTAAGAGACTAGGCTACGTGCTGTTCGTGCATGGTTTATTGTTTATCTCGATGGCTTGCTCTACCCCATGCCCGTCTAAACGTGACTACACTGCGCAACTTGTTATTCACAGCAAATCAAAGCGAGACGCGTGATGAGACGGAATATAACACACCGCAGAAGGCCTGGGTCTCGTTTGATGTGTAAAGGAAGCCAGATATGTTTATTCTCCAGGCGCTACCGTACCGCATGCTGAGCATTCGTAGGGTATTACATATACAGTAGTGTGTTGCTACTGGGTAATTGGACACACATTTTATTTTCAAAAAGACGTAACGATTGCGCCTGTATTCCCGGTGGGAGATTAGAAGAAAACGTGCTTTCGCTTCGTTTATAATATTGATGTTCTATGACACCGATATTTCAATAACTGCTTTTGGTTGTGATCGTGGTACGTGGGCTTTTGTCTTTGCTTAAGGTCCGCTTGTTTGCTGCAGGCGGTGTTCTGCGAGCAATGCGATGGCACGATCTTTGCTTCTTCTCGCTTAATGCGGCTTCCATCGGTTTGATTATGGTGACGATGTTTCGGGATGCCCCCCGAGTTACGACGTGATCTTGGTGCATTGCATGTGTTTGATTGTGGTGGTTTGTCCACCGAATTTAGCCTATTGTATCCGAAAGCCATTTTTCCTGCGTGATTGGTTCAGAACCACAATTTCCATTAGTGATTTCTCATAGAAAGAAACAGATTCCAATGACTAATTTTTCCACGGAGGCACAGACTGAATTTGTTTTAATATATAATATATATATATACTGCGTGTGCTTTCTATTGTTCTCTTGTCTGTCCACAATATAACAATACACCTTTTTTATCTTAGCTTGACTATTAATCAACAGTTCCTATACCCCACGTGTAAGGACATATAAAAATGATATATAGCAGCAGCATAACTGTCGACATAATTAAAACAGGCGATTAAAAGGCACTGCTTTAAAGCAATGATTCACAGAAAAATGGCCCCACGTGCAAGTGTCGGAAAATCGGTGGTCTTGTTGCTCTGGCCGAAGACAGGGGACATTGAACAGAAAATGGTGCATGTTCCCGAATACTTATAACGTGTGGTACACCTAATGTAGCTAGCTAATGTAAATTATGATCAATGTCTTATAACAGTCTAAATATGCTTTGCCTTTGGAAAATATTTGAGAGATAACCTAACACACGAACTGCATCTCAGTAATTTTCTTAGTTAACCAAGCAAGAAAACCTAAGTCGGTGTGGGAACGTGGCTGCACTCAACACACGTGTGGCCCATATGTCACCATGACACTCCAGCTGTCACGCTCCAGGAGCAGTCGTCTCGTTCCAGGGGCTTTGATTCGAAGGCAGCGGCCGTTCCGTGTGACGTGACGCCATCAGCAGTGGCGAAGACCATTAGAGATGTAGACGGCCGGTCACTGGAAAAGGCTGACGCTCTGGCTCAGCTTCCCTTATATGGAGGAATTTATATAAAATGGCATCCCCCGCTTGCGCACTCTCTACGGCGAGGAATGTGGTGCATCTTTCACCCCCATTCGTGACAGCTTTTGTTTCGATCAACACGCGCATGCCGGTGCATTTTAAATGAAGATGTGCAACACTGTGAAATGCGCGCGCGCGCGTGTGGGGAGGCGGGAGGGGAGGCTAGAAGGTGAAACGGCAGCGTTGTTCCGTCTTACCAGACCGATAGATATTGATATTATTGAGGAGCGACCAACTTAATGTATCCCCGCAAACTGATGGCGATCCTTAAAATTATACAATAGCCTAAAGATATTTGCATATATTTTTATTTATAGCCTGCAATTTTTGGGAAGAATCCTGACTCTGTGGTTCCGGTATAATGAGTAGGCTATTCCCAAGAAAATCTTGTTATATCGTTATTCTATTACATTCCGCTATTCCTGGGGGAGCATCAGTTACTCTGATGACATTATTTAACAGTGTCCTGGTAAATGACATCAGAGTAACCAGAGAGGCCATTTTAGCGCTGTGTAAATACGCTTATAAACGCTGGATCTTTTATGAAATTTCTCCATTCAGTTTGCGATCTTAACGCTTTTAGTAGGATTGTTTACTGTTGCACGAAAATTCGCTGTCATGTAGGCTACACAATAGTTGTTCAGATAAGCAGTATAACTATAAACACATCGGTCAATGGTCGCTGATTTCCTGTAATATGATTGCAATTTACATTTACATTTTAAGCATTTAGCAGACGCTCTTATCCAGAGCGACTTACAAGATGTGCATTAATACATGGTAGGAACAATCATAGTTAGCGCACGAGATCAGTGCAGTAATACAGCAATAGACACCATTGCAGGCATCTGCGTACCATACCTGTAACACTGGGAAGGAAAAGATTAGTATTTTTTATTTTTAATAGTGTTAAACAAGTCAACAGTGGTGAAGACTAGTTACACATTTCCCTTTGCCCCCAAAACAGCCTGAATTCTTTGTGGCATGGATTCAATAAGGTGTTGGAAACATTCCTCAGAGATTTTGGTCAATGTTGACATGATAGCATCACGCAGTTGCTGCAGATTTGTCAGCTGCATATTCATGTTGCGAATCTCCTGTTCCACCACATCCCAAAGGTGTTCTATTGGACTGAGATCTGGTGACTGTGCAGGCCATTGGAGCACACTGAACTCATTGTCATGTTCGTGGAACCAGCTTGAGATGACGTGTGCTTTGTGACATAGTGCATTATTATACTGGAATTAGCCATTAGAAGATGGGTAGACTGTGGCCATAAAGGGATGCACATGGTCAGCATCAAGACTCAGGTAGGCTGTGGCATTTAAACGATGCTCAGTTGGTATTAAGGGGCCTAATGTGTGCCAAGAAAACATTCCCCACACCATTACACCACCACCACCAGCCTGAACCGTTGACACAAGGCAGGATGGATGCATGGATTCATGTTGTTTATGCCAAATTCTGACCCTACCATCTGCATGTCGCAGCAGAAATTGAGATTCGTCAGACCAGGCAACATTTTTCCAATCTTCAACTGTCCAGTTTTGGTGAGCCTGTGCCCACTGTAGCCTTACTTTCCTGCTCTTAGCTGACAGGAGTGGAACCCGGTGTGGTCTTCTGCTGCTGTAGCCCATCCACTTCAAGGTTTGACATGTTGTGCTTTCAGAGATGCTCTTCTGCATACCACTGTTGTACCGCGTGGTTATTTGAGTTACTGCTGCCTTCCTGTCAGCTTGAACCAGTCTGGCCATTCTCCTCTGACCTCTCTCGTTAACAAGGCGTTTTTGCCCACAGAACTGCCGCTCACTGGATGTTTTTTGTTTTTCGCACCATTCTCTGTAAACTCTAGAGACTATTGTGCGTGAAAATCCCATGATATCAGCAGCTTCTGAGATACACCACCCCATTAGTCTGGCACCAACAATCATTCCATGGTCAAAGGCACTTAGATCACATTTCTTCCCCATTCAGATTTTTGGTCTGAACAACAACTGAACCTCTTGGCCATGTCTGCATGCTTTTATGCATTGAGTTGCTGCCACATGATTGGCCAATTAGATAATTGCATTAACGAGCTGGTGTACAGGTGTACCTAATAAAGTGGCCACTGAGTGTATATATATGTGTGTGTGTTTGTGCGTGTGCATGTGTGTGCGTGTGCGTGTGCATGTGTGTGTGTGTTAGGCTTGTAATGGTTATCGGTCCGATTAAACAAGGTTTCATTTTTTATTTTTAGTTTGTTATGTACCATGTGGCACAGGATTGTAATTTATTGTTGGGGATTTTTGTTGTTGAAAACAATTGATTAATTATGTGCTGATTCATTCTGTGCAATTTTGTATTGCCTAGGGTGCAGTTAAAAAAAAAAATCTAAAGTGAAAGCCAGCTATAATATAGTAAATCCAGCCCTTCCTGGCATAATTGACATAATTAGTCAATTGTTTTCAACAACAAAGCACCCCCAAAATGCTTTTTTTTTTAAACACCGCCTGCATTTCTCGAACAGAAAAACGGATTACTAAAATTCTACTGTTCTTTAAATACAAAAAAAAAGTATTTTTATAAAAAATTATAGTAATTCTAGGGGTTGTGACCCCTATTATCTGAAAACATTGCCAACATCTCCACTGGAAATGAAACTGAAACATCACAGCTGTACTGTACTATTGACTCTCATTCACTTGTTATGACATATTCTAACAATGAATGTCATAATATGTGAGAGAAGTAGAGCCACAGAACAGCAGAACTGTAGGTGGGGGCACCTCATGGGGGCACGCATGGGGGGTTCTGTCAAATCAATTATTTCAGAAAGCGTAGCCCTGACTGTTACCATACCCCGGGACGTCCCACGTGAGAATGGGGACCCACATTGAGACCTCACATGGCGGCTCTTCCTGGGCATGATGTCACATGAAACCAACGAATGCGCTGAAATTCCTCATCAGTTCCTCTCTGTTGCGTGTGACACCTGGCTGACAGCGCACACACCCTAACTCCTCCCTCCATGTGTGATGTCACAGTCATCCAATTTGACTTAGGCGGCCGCGCTGGCGGCTACAGACCGGTCGGGCGGAGCCACAGCACAGATTAAAACCAGCGGCTGAAAGAGGACTTACGCAGCACAGTCCTTCCCCCTTCGCTTTTCCCGCCCATAGCCCACGGTGGTCCGCGTGGCGAACGTGCCGCAAACCTTATTCAGAGAGACCTGGTTATAATAGGGAGGGGGAAAATGTTGCTCGAGTAGCAAAGCCTTGTTCATATTTATTTGAGCCATGGTCCAATGTTTAAAATTGATGGGAAATGGAAGCCACGCAACGCAGGATACAAACGACCAAGGCACTCGTTGGTTATGACCTTGCTGGTTACTAAAACGCATTTTTGTGGGCATCATGGAATTTGTTCAGTCGTTAACCTGCCTCCAATGGCTCAAAAGCAACATATCTTTCCTTCCACCAGCTCGGCTTGTACTGTACATACTCAATGCTAAAAGGCCTGCTTCCAGCCAGTTTGAGATATACCTTCTCAGCCCTGAACAAGACAACACTCCACACACACACAGACACCTCTTGACGACACGTGTTGTCTTAACCGAGTGAACGCAGACACATTACGGTATAAATGTGTTCCATAAACAGCTCTGACTTCTTGACCTCTTCCCAAAGGGTTGCCAGAAAGAGCCCACACTGGGAATACGAGATGGCAGGGCGGTGCCTGAACACAGCGCTAATTCTCCCGTTCACGACACTGGCCGCCAAACAACGCACTGCCTCCCTCCACACTGGCGCTGTCATTTATATATCCCTCCTCCATTCTGAATGAGATTTTTTTTTAAACTTTAAACTTTTTAAAACGTACTCCCAAATTGTAACGCCCACATGTATTCGTGAGCCAGCCTCATCGCCGCAATTTTGGAAGAGCACAGCCAAGATTCGCGAGCCTCCTATCCCCGAAATGAAGAGCTTCCTCCCACTCTGGTCCATCAGTAGAGATTGTGCACTTTGTGCAGGCGTACTGCCGCCGTCCAGTCTAGCGCAGGGGGGTCACTGGCGTGTGCGCTCAGACACAGAATCCGACCGAATCAGTCCCTCCCTGGAAGTGCCACACCCTGTTATTCAGAGCTGCTGGCTACAGTTAGCACTAGCACTGGACTGGGCCGCATTCCACACACTAGAACAGCGTCACAACAGGATGAGCCACCCAGCAGCCTCCCGTTATTTTCTTTACTTCCATTGGACAGTAGTGTACAGAAGGCCTGGGGCTTGGGGTAGAGGTACAAGTCCTTCAAAACCACAAGGCCATCTTTGGTTCTTGATTTCCCTTGTCTTCAATCATAGTCTTTTCATGACATTTTAGGCATTTTAGCAGACATTTTATCCAGAGCGACTTACACAGTTTACATTTCTTTACATACAATCCATTTATACAGTCGGATATTTTTACTGAAGCAATTCAGATGAAGTACCTTGCTCAAGGGTATAAGCGGCAGTGCTCCACCTGGGAATTGAACCAGCAACCTCTGAGTTGCAAGTCCAGTACCCTAGCCATTACACTGCACTGCTGCCATAGTCTCAAGTCAAACAGAGGTGTCTTGCAGGTATTTTATGGACTCATTTTATTGTTCTTATGGTGCTTTTCCCTCTACTGTTAGCATTTAGGATTTAAATCCAATCTAAGGAAGGCCACGCCTACCACCGCTTAACCAGTGTAAGAGTGGCTCTGTTCCCTGTCCCTCCGAGACAAAGGATTGTGGGATAACACAAAGGCTTTTTTCCTAACCAATCCACTGACAATGTAAATTAATTTTGATTATGCTCATGACTTTGTACAGCCATTTACGACTGTAATACCATAACTTTAAAAAAACACTTTCTGAGAGGCTTTTTATTAAATATTTATTAAGTATTAAATATTAAATATTATAGCCTTTTTCTAATCTCAGGGATGTGCTGAGCGATGAGGAAATTAACCATAAACCTGCAATCAGGTGCCAAGGGGATGGTTTTGGATTGTCCAAACCCTGTGATTAAAAAATAATGACATTTCTGTCCAAGGCTGAGGGAAGGTGGTGTCCGTTGCTCAAAGTCTCGAGCCGACATTATAAAGGCATTAGTGGCTCCAATGAATTTTCCTTGGGACGGAATGTTGGCTCAGAGAGAACTTCAAATGAAAGGAGCACGCTGCCAAAACCACTTTGAGGCAAATTAGGAGGTAACGTTCTATCCAACATTCATCGGACCTAATTGCTGTGGACGGGTGAGTGAACATGTCTGGTACCAGCGGCAACACGCAACACCTCGTCTTTCAGTGGAGCAAAAGACGATAAGCTCTGTGGCGGGGTTTTGAGAAGCTGAGAACGTTTGGCTTTGTGTTCAATATTTCAACCTCTGGAAACCGTGGTAACACGCCTCCTGAACATGAACCTCACATGTAATGATGATGACATTTTTGAGATGGAAAAAAGAGACGTGATCGCTTCATGGTGTATGCCCACCAAGATCACAAGGCTGGAGGGATGTTACGGCGGATTCGTGGGTTGGCCTGTTGATTTGGCTGGATTCCAAAACCCGGTAGAATATAAATGATCAGGGCCTCCCACATGGTCCAGTAGTTACAACGTTCGATACTGGCCACGGAGACTGGGGTTCGATTCCGCGTTCCGCCAGAGTCGGCTCTGGCTGGGAGTGCCATTAGGGCGGCGATTGGCTGTCCGCCCCAGGGAGGGGGGAAGGAAGCCGACACACATGGTTCGCTGCGCACAGGAGTGGTTCTGGGGTAGCGGAATTACAGTCGACGGCACGACGAGTGTTGTCTCGGAAGAGGCAGCGCTACGCCCTTGTCACTGCCGGTCATAGGACTACCAAGCGAACTATAGGGGTAGGGGGATTGAACTAAGCACACAGGTAATTGGCTACCAAATTGGGAGAAAAAAACGGGGTAAAATCTGAAAAAAGAATATAAATGATCAAATGTCACAACCAAACATACGCCCAGCGTGGTGATGACAACAAAAGGACAAAACTCTTAGTAGACACTGTTGATGATGAATGAAATGCGCGAATGTTTTTTAAACCCTGAAATATTCACCTGCTGGTGTAGAAGGCAGGTAAAAAATGACATTTCAGTAATGCTTTAAAAATGACAATTTAGGACCATTTTCATAAAAAATTTAACTTTTGGACTTTTGGAATATTATTTATATATATTGTACAGTCAATAACGACATTATTCTTTATGCAGACAGGTTGTACAATCCTTGGTGTTGCGCCATCTTGATTATTGTTGTGTTATTTGGGCTTCTGCACCTAAGTCGGAACTTAGGAAATTACAAACTGCACAGAACCGGGCAGCAAGACTTGCTCTTGATTGTCCCTATAGATCTATCCATCCATCCATCCATTATCTAAGCCGCTTATTCCTGGTCAGGGTCGCGGGGGCTGGAGCCTATCCCAGCATGCGTTCCGGGCGAGAGGCAGGAATACACCCTGGACAGGTCGCCAATCCATCACAGGGCACACACACCATTCACTCACACACTCATACCTATGGGCAATTTAGACTTTCCAATTAGCCTAACGTGCATGTCTTTGGACTGTGGGAGGAAACCGGAGTACCCGGAGGAAACCCACGCGGACACGGGGAGAACATGCAAACTCCGCACAGAAAGGCCCCCGGCCTGGATTCGAACCCGAGACCTTCTTGCTGTGAGGCGACAGCGCTATCCACTGCACCACCGTGCCGCCCCCTATAGATCTAGTGTTGACCAAATGCATTCTCGCCTTAGATGGCCTAAAGTTATTAATAGGTTCTCTATCAGTTTATTGTCATTTATTAGAAATATTATTTTCACCCAGTATCCTACAGGTTTTGCTAATCGAATTGGTCATAGTTCTGATGTTCATCAGTACAGTACTAGAATCTCAACTCAAGGATTACTTACATTACCACGTCCAAGAACTAATGCAATGAAAAGCACTGTACTATATAGGGCTATTTCTTTATGGAATACTCTTCCTTTGAATGTTAGAAACATGCCAAGAAAGGAAGCATTTAAAAGACATGTAAAACTACTTCTGCGTGCTTGAGAGTTACTGTTGTCTTTTACCATTATTGCCTTGTAATAATTACTATGGATTTTATTGTTTTCTTCCCCCTTTTTTTAATTTTTATATTGTAACTGTATTTGTGTATTATTGTAACCTGTGTATTTTACTATTAACTATGTGAACTTTGACTTTTATTGTAACTTGAGTATCTTTACTGTTGTAACTTGAATATTTTATAAGGACCCCAGGAAGACTAGACTGTCGTTTGCGCGTCGGCTAATGGGGATCCTGAATAAACAATAAACAATAAACAATAAACATTGAGCCTGCTTCTATAATGTTTAATAAGGTTGGACTACACATTTGGAGTGATCTTGGACCATTCCTCCATTCCTCCTTTCAAGATCCTTGATATCCATAGGTTTGTGCCTATGGACGGCCCTCTTCAATTCAGACCACATGTTGTCGATAGGGTTTAAGTCCGGAGACTGAGATGGCCATGGCAAAACATTGATTTTGTTTTTCGCAGAACCATTTCTGTTGCTTTTCAGGCATGTTGTTATTGTCTTGTTGGAAGGTCCACCAAGGGCCATGTCTCAGCTTCCTGGCAGAGGCAACCAGGTTTTGGGCTAAAATGTCCTGGTACTTATTCATAAAGTATATGAATGCAGCAAGTAAAGCATTCTGTCATTTGACATCATGGAATAACATATTAGTTAAACAGCGGACTGGATGTAGTCAACACTTGTCTTGAACTTTGACTCACAATTAAATGCATGTGCTGTTTTTTTAATGCAAGATCATTTAACCAAAATGATCTTGCAAGAGTCTTTTAACAACTTTTTTTTAGTAGGAAACCAAAAATTGTGGTGCATCTGGTGCTCTGGTAACAAACACCCGTTTATTCAGTCACGGTGTGGTGTGGTGGTGAAAACCAGCAATCCTTCACAGTGCTGCTGTGGACATGGAGGGACAGACAGATGGACAAATGGCAGTGAAGGGGTCAGATAGTCAGGATTTAAGAAGCCGGAAGGAGTACGATGTGAGAAACTTAAATTTGTCCAATGCAACAGCGTGGAGAGTTTAAAAAAAATCTGGTTATTGGGTCTTAAATTTCATATATTAATAATTGTAATCATTCATAATAATGTATATATATAAAATAATACAATAAAATATATAAAATAATTAATAATAATAACTGTATTTATTCAATACATACATTTTCATACATTTCATAAATTTAATTTCATTACCTAGATTCACATCTGACACGGTCCTGCCCCACAACCCTTTCCCCCTGGGGTCCCCCGATGCACTCAAACCCACCTGGGAGGGGGAGGAGATTGCAAGGCCATCTGGCCCCAGTGCTACAGAGCAAAACAAACTCCTTAAGAGATCCCCCAAAGCCCCCCTTTGCTCAATGTTACCCCCTGCAAAGCCCTGATCCCAGGATCAAGGGAACTCCTGGGAATGCCGCCGCACCCTCCATGGCAACCAGGCCGCCGCCCCCACTTAAGCATCACTGGACGATAAATCACTGTACTCTGAGTCTGAATACTACTGTTCCGGGGTCGCACACATACAACATAGACAGGCACACTCATGCGCACGGACCCACCCAGGTGCCAGATGCGATATAAAGTATGCATGCACACACACACGCTCTTTTTCCTCTCACGCATGCAGAAACACACACCTGTGATCAGTGGCCCATGGGCCATCGTAAGCAACTCTTGCTGTTAAGACGGTCCAATATTGATCCGTCTGCTACCCCAAAACCGAAGTGCAGGGACGCACACGGACAAAGTTTATAGAAGTTTATTGCGGCCGTAAGGAGAGAGGGCTTCGCCGTGGCAAAGCCATTCTTATAATTGAGCGAAAGACAAAGCAGATTTTTATACCCAGCAAAACAGTGAATGTATAACACGTTGTGCAACAGAAGCCCAAGAGATGTCGCCGTCAATAAGAGAGATGTTGTTAGTCACCTTGACCCGAACAAAACATCTGGGACGCCCGACTGAGATAAATCCGGGACACCCAGGAAAGGCGGGGCGGACGGGAGAACATTCCAAGGTCCCGCATAACCCAAACATCTCTGGGACCATCTGCGCGATAGAGTCAGACAGATTGGTGCTACAGAGAGGGCACAGAGTGCCCTAGGGAGACCTAATGGCCAGCAAATCATATAGCATATTCTTCAAACATAGAGAAATGTATATGCTATCATTACCCAAATATCAATGTATAATTTTCCACTCTAACAATGCTGCCCATTGTCGCCGTGGTGTCGGTTCCCCGTTCGAGTGACTCGCGGTCTACGCGGTGGATTTGAGCGAACGCTTACTGATACGTGTATTTTTAGTCTGCCTTATGGTGTGCTTGTGCAGAGTTTTACCCCTGCTGCACACGCCAGCTGCATCGAGGTCAGCGCATCATTGAAACGACACGTTCCCTGGGCCTGCCCTCCCGAGGCCCGCAGACACACAGCGCACTCCTGCTGTATCGCACAACACAGCGGGCGAAATGTGCAGCGGCACTGTGTCTCTCACCCGCTGCTCGCTGTGGGCGTACGTAACACTCCCTCCTGTGATGTCCACACCCCACCGTGTATGTCTTTGTGTGTATGTGTGTGTGTGTCTTTGTGTGTGTGTGCTTGTGATGTTGTGTTTGGTTAGTAATGCAACGAAACCTGCAATAGCCTTGTGACTACGACAAACAGCTTCATCTGTAAGACCCCGGATGCGGTCGGCGTTTGTCCCTTTGGCTCCCGGTAAAATGCGTGTGACAAGAGCAAGAACTCGCCAAACGCCGTCAGTCACCAACAATCGATGAAAACAATGAACGTTAGCTTTTATTTGTAAAGTAAATTTGAGGACAAATGTTGATTGAATCAAGGCACTTTTGCTAAAGCATATACAGTATATCTTAAATCTGAGCTCCCTTGTTTTTTTGTGTGCCTCCATTGTATCAGTCTTTCGGGTTTGTGATGACAGAAGCCATATTTCCCATGCAGCAAACCAGATTGTACATTTGTACATTTTTAGGCATTTAGCAGACGCTCTTATCCAGAGCGACTTACACAGTTTACATTTCTTTACATACAATCCATTTATACAGCTGGATATTAACTGAAGCAATTCAGGTTAAGTACCTTGCTCAAGGGTGCAACGGCAGTGCTCCACCTGGGAATCGAACCAGCAACTTCTCAGTTACAAGCCCAGTTCCCTAACCATTATGCTAACACTGCCGCCCTGTTTTCAGATTGCCCCCAGTCGCCTAGAGAAAGGGTTTGAATGCTCTGTATAGCACAGCCACCAGGCCCTGGAGGTGGGGGGGGGGGGGACTTACAGACAATACGCAGGTGTGGCCTCTGCCTTTACTACACACGCACAGGCTTATTAACAGCCAGGTCATAGCCTTTCCCCCTCTGTCTTCCAACAGACACAACAAGGGATGAGGCCAGGGGCACCTGAACATCCATTACGTAATGGCAGCCTGCACTCGATTTCAAATATAGCCTTTCTTGCCTTGTGAGAAGGAGGAGAAATTGACAATTGAGGACAGATTGGAGGCATGGGTCTGGCTTTTAAACACGGAGTAGAGATAGGAAAGGTTATTGGCCGATATTGGAGTCTACAATGCGCTACAGCAGCAATGTAGAAGTCGGTCAACCGATGTTTTTTCTTTTATAGTACGCTGATTAGAAATTCAAAAACCCTGACCTTGACATTTTTCAGTGCTGTCATTTTCACAGCACTTTTCAACGCTCTTCTTCGCCTGAAAGAATGGGCGATGTTGAGCAGGTGGGCCCGGCGTGAGTTTAAAAAAAAAGAGAGAGAAAAAAATCCGTGGACACACAAACAAGGCCAAAGCTTGTCCGGATATGAAATATTTGAAGATCTGTTCAAACACGGGCAGAATAAAGCAGTGAGGGACCACCGTTGTCCTTGAACAGCAGGTCTTGACAGCTCTTAACGGGAAAGAACAAACGGAACAATAGAGGCAGAGGTGACGTGGGAAATGTATCTCCCCCGCAAGGCTATTGAGCGGTGGGCCCGTCGTGTAAACAGGTCGGGACTTCCGAGGTTCAAGGAGAACGTGGTCGTGCCGCGGGAGCTTCTGGTTAGATCCGCGCCGTCAGCACGGGAAGACAACCGCGGGGCGTTTTTTTTTTGTTTTTGTTGTTTTTTGCAGGAATGGATGCTGGTGAGAACGTTAATTGGGTTTCTGTGAAAAAGCCCCGTCCCATTTCCAGCGTCGGAGGCCGCACAGAGACTGCTCATTACAGCCAGCTCCACTCCTCCGTTTTGCCCAGTGCTTGGCGAACTGACCCCATAACATGCACACAGGCATATTCACAAATCAATTAAACACATTTCTGTGACAAAAAAAAGGAATAACGCAGAGGCTGTTTGGATAATGAGTCTGTGTCTGAGTAGTCTGGCAAGAAGAACAAGGAGAATTTAAAAAATGCATTTCACGGATATGAGGAGATTTGCCTGTAGGTTCAGTGGGTGAGAAAATTGAGGCTTATTTTGTTTGATTGTGGCTAATTGATCAAACACTACCCTGAAAAGTAGGGACTCGCCGAGTGTGTGTATATCATTATCAAGTTACTGTCTGCCCCCGAGTGAACATACACTCACACGCAAATGCACACGCGCGCTCATGCATACACACACACATACGCGCACAGACACACACACACTCACACACATACATGCACGAGCGCACACACACACACGCTCATGCACGCACACACACACACACATACAGTCACACACACCCATGCACAGACGCACACACAAACTCACACACTCTCACACACACACATGCACAGACGCACACACACACAGACGCTCACGCACACATAATTTTGTTCAAAGGATTGCCCAGCAAAACGTGCTTATCACTAAGAGACCTTTGATGCATTGGTGCTTGGTTCTTAAAGATTTCCCTCCCAAGCTTGCAGTCAACTTCGGGCTGACATTCAGTCTGAACAACATAAATGGGATCCGCTATCTTTAATAGCTTTACTGTAATAACTTCCTAGACGCGGTGGTGGTGGGGCGGTGGGCCCAATTTCTCTTGGCAGCCATGGACATCATTTTGGCTCTGTGAGAGCAGGTTGTTAATGTAGAGTTACCTTATTGTGTTTTTTCATTGAGCATCAAGCTTTCATTAGACTGAATCTAAAGGTTTGATGACGATGTCAGGTGTTTGTGGTTCTCTGTGGCTCAGTTTGTAGAGCACGGCGTTAGCAACGCTTAGGTTGTGGTTTCAATCCCCACTGGGGCCACATATACTGAAAAATGTATGCATTCACTACTGTAAGTCGCTTTGGATAAAAGCGTCTGCTAAATGGCATATATTCTATTATATTCCATATATTCTATATTCTAAGTGAAATGACCCGCAGTTTGATGAAATGAGTGACACAATGGACACAGTAGGTTTGAGTAGCAGATAGCAATAATGGGAAGTTTTGCACAGGAATGATTTTACCTGGGCTGCTTTTAGCACAGAGACGGCCCACGTGCCAGCTCTACATTCAGCAACCGCTGATGCCTTAGTGATCCCTCACAGTTGCTTCAATACAGTTGGAGGAAGAGCGTTTAGCCATATCACAGATGCACCGATAATTGGCTCTTTCAAATCAGGTCATATGATTCACCTGTTATCGATTGCCTATTTCTCTGAGCTTAGAATTTTTGCTGATTCTGGTTCTTTGCCTTAATTTTAATCTTCTTGTACAGCACCCTGTGATGCTCACATGAAGAGCGCTGTATAAGAGCTGTGTTGTATTTTAGCTAGTTAAACCCAATCCCATTCCTAAGCATTGAGTTAGATAGCTGCTCACCACAATGCTAACTAACACTCAGGGCCTATTGTAAGACAAAACGGTCTTTATTGGTAAAATGAGTGTGCCTTGGGCTGTATGTATGGCTAACTGTTCTTGATTACGGTTAACACTTTGTTGTACGTCTCTCTGGATAAGAGCGTCTGCCAAATGCCTGTAATGTCTTCTTCTTCTTTCGTGTATCATCCTCAAATGTCCAACTCAGTATCGTGTAGCCACGCCCTTGTCTCTGGTCCCACTTGGAAGAGGCTGGCCTCCGAAGGTGGTCTGTACAGGGGGCAGGTGTTAATGATGTGCTCTGCAGACTGCTCAGGCTCGCCGCACTCGCATGCTGCACTGTAATGTAATGTAATGTAATGTAATGGCCAGCAATGTAAACCAGTAAGGTAGATTGTGCAAAAAGTGGATTTGAATCTAATAATGACAACGACCGGGAGAAAACTCAAGTCCAATTCACAGAGTACATGTTATATGCAATTGTGGATCTTATCACGCAATAAACACACACACAGCCGTAAATGTACACACTGAAATTAGTTTGAAAGGTTTTAAAACTAAAGGGCAGATGAATAATCATATTTAGGTGTATGTTTTTATTTTTGTTTTTAATTCTACAGTGAAAAAATGCAAACTATTGTATGCATGTCCTAAAAGGGACAAGTGACAGCTCACGAAGAGGCATTCTGGGAAAGCGAAGCAATCATATTTCACTGCGAAGGATTACCGCGTCAAAGCCATGAGGGTCCCTTTCAGGGCCGCGGATTAAAGGCCTGTGCAGTAATCTTCTGGAGCAAGGGGGGTTTTTGTGGGGTTTTTTTTGCATGCGTGGCCACACCGTCCATTGGAACTGTTCACTTGCATAGCCCGACCACTGCGTTGTGAGAGACCCCATGTGTGTGTGCACCCCATGCGCCCATCCTGGCTGACACCTGATCCTCTCCTTTTTTGTGTGCATCGAACTGGACTCAGTCAGCCTTCGTCCTTTGTGACTTTGACTCACAAACGAATGCGAGGCCGCGCTACTTTTATCCTCATAAACGCAGTTTGATCGATTCAAGACTCGCAAATGAAGGAGCTCACCAAACTGTGTTTGTGAAGAAAAAATGAACACCTGCATTTATTCGCAAGTCAAAGTTAAAGACAAATCGATTGGATCCTGGCCTATATCGTCTGTATGCATTTTCTTTTATATTGTTTTTTTCACGTTTTCTGCACTTTCCAGGACTTTTGCAATTAAAGCATTAGTTGATTAAGGGGGATCCTCTGTTAGACGTTTCCTCAGGTTCAAAATTTGTCTCTGTTTATATCCAGGAGGGCACTTATATAGTACATATATATATATATATAGATGGACTTGAAATTAGGCAATAAAAGCAGCTTTTAGGGTGAAAGCACCTGTACAAATATAAACTAGAGAAAATAACTGTGATTAAAGAAACAAATATTGCCAATATAGATCACTATTGATTCCACGGCAGTTCAGTCAGGCGCAGATATCAGCTTTTTTTTTACAACAAAACGCGAACAGTAAGAGGCTTGTGAAGACATACTATCAGAAGGTTGTTGATTCCAATCACATGTCTCCTGCCAAATATCTCTGTGGTTGAAACTTCCTATCCTGATGATAAAACATCATATGTTTGGGAGTGGCAGCAGCGCGTGGGTACTATCTCTCTTGATCTTTGGCCTGGATTCAATCAACATTTGTCCGTAACTCATTTATTTCCGTTTTTTTGTTGTTGCAATAACTAAATTTACTCGCAAAACTGTCTTGCAAGGAACTGTACATCAGCATTAAGGAGACACGTTTATCCAATCCAGGCCATGATCCGTAATTATTTTTGGATGTGCGTACGCATATGGGACTTAGACACAAGTGTTGGAAATTGGTCAATGTAATTTTGCTTAGGATAATGGAGTGAGATAAAACCAAACGCTTATTCCCGTTCTACGCCCCGCTTCTGGCTTGTGCTTTTCACTGATAAGCTTCTTTTGGGACAGACAGATTTCTGGAGCTGTACTTGAGCCGATGCTGAGACAGCTGTCTTCCGGAAACGTATTGGTTCCATGTCCAACAGGCCTTTTGTGTGTCGAGTGATAGGAGAATATCCAGGCACTGTTGTGACGGGACTCGATGACAGCGTCCCAGAGCGCGCGGGCGCTCGCTCGCTCACTTCACGCGTGCAGCCTCTGCCGAAAGGGGGTGGCGGAGAGAGCCAGTAAAGCTCCGCCCCCTTGTTTTATGTGGCCGGTGATGCCTCTCACGGCCCCTGTGCATCACCGCGGCAGGTGGGAACTCGCCAGACAAACAAGCGTTTCAGCATCGTTTCAGACTCGGGCTCTGTGAAACAACGTGCCCCATCTGCTGTGCTACTGTGTTCTGTTCTGTTTGCTTCCCAGCGTGGGAGTTTGAATGGAAACCGCCCCCCCCCCACCCCAAACTGTGGGTTGGCACGCACTGTTGCACTGTGAGAGGGGTTAAGATGGGTCGCAACATACATGCAAACAAATTTATTTTTATGTGTATATAAACAAAAATAACTTAGCATATATTTCACACTTTCACACATTCACGCAAGTCAAATTCAACACTGAACAAGTAAAGGTGCATGCATTTGTTTTGATATATATAAAAAATAATACAATTGAATCCATATTTAATCCAACCCATATTGTTAAGGGGTGGGTCATAGATAATGCCTTCACTAGTGGTGAGTGTGGTCGAGAGCTTGGGAAGGTTAGGAATCACCGCATTATTGGTACTCCACATATCTCAAACAGTTCCAATTGGCTCAAAAAAGCCCAAATATTCAGGATTCTGCATGGACAGTTGAACAAGAAGTTCTCATCATCTGCCATCTAATTCCAACTTCCTTATTACACTGGCTGGTCAGGTCCTGACCTGCGATGGGACTAGATGTTTGATGTGCCAGTACCTTTTTTAGATGGCAGCCACTGCAACTATCAGTCACCCTTCTGAGGCAGGGGGTGGAGTGGATTGATTAGAATGCAGTTATTATGCTAGACCCATAGGTGCAGTTACAGCAAAATATAGACAGTTAAAACTGGAAATAGAACAAGGATTGAGATTGGGATTATAAAGTAGTTGATATTGGAAAATAAATGATTATTATTCACATTAATTATAATTAATTACATACACTATATATATATATATTATTTAAAGAATAAAATGTTATTGTTAAAAAACAATTAAACAATTAATAATTGTGTATGTGTGTGTTTGTGTTTGTGTGCCTGCTACAGGACTATAGTGAGGGAAATGCAGGTTGATAACGATCGTAATATTTGTCTGACTTTGCCCTTCTGACTGACCCCTGACTGCAAGGCTCTTTGTGAAAATAAACCACTTTAATTAGACTGTAGACTCAGTGAGCATTATCATGTCACTCCGTCTCAAGTGTTGTCATGTTTAAAATGGTCGGAATCGATGCACTGAAACATGATGGTATTGGAGGTAATTTAAATTAACAGGAAAGGCTAGAGCAATGCTATGAATCTCCCTTTCCCCTTTCTTCCTCTCCTCCTTCCTCTTCTCTCTTCTCATTCTTCCTTCTTAAGTTATGATCATACAGCGATTCACTGGAAACTTTGGGACTTAAAAGGATTTCAAAATTGTCGCAAAGACATAAAAACAATGTGTCAATTTGACATACCTAAACTAATTATTTAGTTCAAAGGTAATTTGATAGTTATCATAGCCTACCCTGATGAATTGTCCACATGTGATGTTGTCTGCACATGACCATCATCAACACACATGTAGAATAATATGACATGAAAAAAAAAATGCTCTACTCGTTTTCAGTCAATTGTCCAAAGTTATGTCATTTCAAATCTAATCATTCACAGTATACATTTTTGTAAACTTTTTTTTCTGTAGTATTCACAGCTTTTTATACAACAAAGGTGCTATCATAAACGTGCGTCTCAAAAATGAAAGTGGAATCCACTCCACCCACATTACAAGCAGTGAATATAAATAGTGTTTATATATGACATAATTCATGTTAATGCTGTTTTTTGTCGTGGATTATATGAGTTGTACCAGCTGATCAGTTATACCATCATGTCGTTTCAAAATCTGTGTTTTGAAGAATATTTCTGATTGGGCATGAATCCCTTAACGTTGCATTTGTATACTGTGCAGAAAATTACATATATGTGTTCGAGGTTCAATTCACGCGACTGCCATTTAACCCCAATGGCGATATGATTCAGAGTGAAAGCATTCATGTCACTGAAACGTCTTTATTGTGAAAATCGTGCTCGATGCCCAAGAGGAACTGAGTGGAGGATGACACGGTTCTAGGTTCGCTCCATCAGCCCCCCGTTCACGGAAGAACCTGTTTGCCCTTAACTTGCATCCACAGCTGTGGCGTCAAGCGACTGGGAGTAATTCGAAGCAGAGCAGCTCATCTGATCTCACACCTCAGATGGCATATTTCTGGCTCTCTTGTACGGGTGGTAGTTAGTGCCAAAATTACTGCATACGCATTTGCCAGTGTGAACAGTTTTGCTACTGGCTCATCCACTTGCGTTTTGACAACGCTATCGGTTTTGTGACTCGCTCTGCCACACGCGTTGCATGATGATATTGGCTCGTTGCTTCCATGCGGCTATCTCCAGAAAACCAAACTTGGCTGTAAATACAGCTTGGTGGTCATTTTGCGGTTAGCAAGTGGGTTGAGATCAATTTTCTTTCTAAAATGTAAAAAAATAAGTCTATACTTGCGCTGGAAGACAAATCGATCTCCAAACATCACGTTTTTTTGTTCTCCGAGGCCTGTATCTTCGTACCTCCCATAGTGTCCACCTGGGTTTATAATCAGTGTTGCCAGATGCTTGTGATTATGTCCCCCATAATATTCCACAAAATCCTCCATCTGAAATTGAGCCCCATACTCCTCCCCATACCTCCTTTTAAAATCCCCATTCACCATGGACTCCTGTATGCCTTTCCCCAATATTACATTTTTGTAAAAATACCCTCAATTTGAGGACAAATTCCCTAGACCAGTGGTCCCCAACCTCAGTCCTGGGGACCCAGTGTGCATGCTGGTTTTTGTTCCAACCATAATTGAACCTCTGAATTATAACTAGCTGCTTAATTAGACACTTTTAATTTCTATTAAAGCATGATTTACTCTCTTAAGGCCATATGTCAGAAATAGCTATGCATGCCATGAACAATAAACATCCCATGTTCACATCCCTGGAATTTTAATCAGTCAGATCAACTAATGCTCTCATTTTCTGTTATGCACTATATGACACAATTCCTTTAAAAAGAGGTTACATATTTACATAATTGATTCAATTGTAGTCTCACAGGTGAAAACAGTGGGGGCCTTACTTTTTGAAAGTGGATAGCTGGTCACTGAAACCATTTGTGGAAAATGAAGAATTCAATGACAGAGCAATTGGCAACAAGCCAAACCTGCATTGTGTTAAAATAAGTTTAAAGAACAAATGATGGTAGAACTTACACAGATGTTTCAACAACCTTAATTGATCAAGAGACTGGCAGTAACAAAAACCAGCATACACAGTGGGTCCCCAGGCTGAGGTTGAGAACCACTGCCCTAGACTATTAACCCTGCTTCTAATGCATGGTATGCGCACAATGATTATCGGCCATTGGTCTATGAATAAATCCATTATTGTTTAATGGTAATCAAAGACAATTTTGATAGGTTGCAAAGGGAATATGTTTAGCTCTCCTCTGAAAACAAACATCAGTTAATTTTACAACGTTCAATGATTGATGGTGTTTATTATTGGATTTGAAATTAAGTTTTGCACAATAGACATATTAAGTATTTTGCAAATGAATCCTAGAGAAAGTCTTTCATTTGAAGCGCTGCACCGTAGCACCAAGCACACACACATGAATCCGAAGGCTGTCTGTCTGTCTGTCTGTCCTCAGAGTCACTCTGCAGCCTATTGTTTATTGCTGATACTTAGGTTTCAAAGACTGACGCTCTTTCTGCAAAGTTGAGGCTGAAAGAAGAAGAAGACATAATAATTGGTTTTAAAACGCGGTTGAATGTTTTGTGACTTCAATGTGACCCCGTCTCAAAGGGAACGATACCCCTTTCAGTGGTTAATACATCAAATCAGCCAGGAGGGTAAAAGATTATATTTTGCACAAGATGGGAAAGGTCCATGCGTTTTTTTTTTTAAAGTATGTTAAAGCTTGTTTTGACTCAGATTTTATTCCAAACTGAATAGCTTATTAGGAAGTAACAATCATGTAAACCACGTTTTTTGCTTTGTGTGTGTGGGGGTATGTGTGTGTGTGTGTTTGTGTTTGTTTGTTTGACCTTGCAGAAAGAAAAGCATCAAGACACAAATAGATGAAGGGAAGCAATAAAATCTCATGCTTGCCCGTGAGATGAAACTTGACTGCGTTTGCCATCCTTTCCAGAGGTCTGTCTCAAGGTGAAATGGGAGAGATAGCCAGCGGCACAGAAAACAACACCAGCCGCCCACTAGCCGCTCTGCCTTGTTATGTTCTGTAATTGAATCAGGAGCGGTGTATAGTTTTGCTGTCTTTTCCGTAATCTTCATCTACACGGTCCTGCAGTACATTCACAGAGAGAAATAGCTGACCTTTCTGTCTATGTAAATCATTCCTATGCAAAGAGATATACGCAGATATGCAAAGATGCAATGGAAGACCCAGTGGCTAACTGTTGTGGCACAGTGCTGAATGCTTACTAAAACATTAATAACTGCATTATACTTCCTTAAAAAATGCATTGTGTTTTTTGGGTCCAACATTACACTGGCTGCAATTAATATCAACTTTTCTCTCTGTTAACAGTTACTTATAGAATGATATAACAGGCAAATTAGAGGCTATAGTCTCTTAGCTCATGTAGTGTGACTCTACACGTATTGCTATCTCCATGAGATGTGGACGTGCCTTTGGCCCGCCGAGGATGCAGTCATGTATCTCTCGATGGCACAAGTGTGTAGGCGAGTGACGGAGTACACCTACCCACCTTCTATGTGTTTGTACCATTAACAGTAACCTTAAAACCACAATGTGTAACTGCAGTAGTAGTAGTAAGATGAATGACAAATGCTGACTTATGAATATGTTTATTAGCTGGAATTCCAACAATTGCTACACAGACGTTAAACAGAAGTTGAATAATGCAACTGTAGAAATGTCAAAATGGCTATATACGCACAGGAGGTCGTACGAGCGAATCTTCGTATGAGCGCTATTTCTGTACGCGCATTCATTATTAGTTGTACAGATGGCTTCTGCATTTTCCACCGTCAACTTTTGAACAGTGTTCTGACATCTTTATTAAGTGCCCACTGCACCACATCATCAATAACTCCAAGCCATTGCTGATGACATCAGCTTTCCCATAACACCGAACATAATATACTGTATATGTAAATGCTGATGTTACAGTATGCCACGTTAAATTCAGTGATTTGGTCAACAGTCCTGAGAACAGCCTGTTAGTCAGCAGGACTGCTTTTCTGAGTGTAGGGGCTGTAAGGCATTTGGAGCAATATCACTGTTTACACATTTTACCGGCTGGCTCCCTGCTGGCATCGTGAACACAGTTTACATTCTTTTGGGTTATTTTGGGCCATGGTTCTGTGAACCACTCTAAATGTTCATCGCAAAAAGAGCAACGATGAGTCAGGATATTGATGCTAGCAGGAACATGCATTGTGTACCCAATGTTGTATTTATATCTTTTTTCGTTTGTTTCGTTGTTAGCCTAAGAGCCAATGGAAAATTAATCGTATATGTCTAATGGACAATACCGTTTCCTATTCTATTATAAAAATATAAAAATTTGCCGCAAGTCCTGTAGTCTGAGGACTCGGCCGTGCAGTCTCTCTGCCACGAGTCTGCCACTCCGTGCCTTGGGGCCCCATGTCTCGGCGCTCGGTACCAGGCACCTCCCACTTCCACCGCAGCTAGACCACTGCCTGCCTGGTAAGTAAGTAAGATAGCCTTTATTAATCCTGGGGGAAATTTGGTTTGTCACAGCAGCAATGATACAGGAGACAGTGAAAGAACACACAAGACATACAGGACATCATAGTATACTGAATAATAAATACAAGATAAATATAT
Source organism: Aldrovandia affinis (assembly GCA_029706075.1). NCBI lineage: Eukaryota > Metazoa > Chordata > Actinopteri > Notacanthiformes > Halosauridae > Aldrovandia > Aldrovandia affinis. The sequence continues at coordinate 2,117,854 of JAINUG010000141.1, forward strand.
TTAAAAACCAGAGTAAAAACCTAGCAGCTATACAGACATACAGAACATCATAGTATATTGAAATACCAGATGCTAAAATACAAGAATAAAAAAATAACAAAAATAACAAAACAACCTAGCAGCGATCATACTGGAGGTAGTGCAAATCCACCAGATAGACAGCGCATACCAGTGTACTGAAGTACTAAGAAAACAAATATGAGATCAAGTAGCAATCGGGGCAACAGTGAAATGTGCAAAGAATGTAGGGTAGGTACAGCAGTAGAGAGTGAGAGTGTTCAATGTTCATTGTGGTGCGTGAGGGAGAGCCGGCAGACTCCGCCCGTCTGCAACGCGTTCGCCACTCGGTGTCGTGTGTGTGCAGTTTGGTGTTACACTGTGTTTGTGAGGGAGCAGGCTGTCTTTGGTTTTGAACACAGGGGCTCTCCAACATACACTCCCACTGTCTCCAGTGATTTGCAATGAGAGGGATCATTAACATTTAAAAAGTCACTTGATCATTGAAAATGGGAAGCGCCGTGCCATTCGTTGTTATAACTGTCGCCCTGCAGCGTTACACAAGGGCTGCCACACCTGCTCATGGAGAGCCACAGGGTCTCCTTGTTTTCGTGATTACTCAGCACATAACGATCAATTAAACATGTTGATTGCACAGTCAACTCACCTTACGTGGTTTCTTGTGTCTAAATTAAATGCTGAAAACATTTTTCGTTTGTCTTTGTGGATTACTTGACAATTGACCCGTTATATTTAGTCGTGTATTATACACGGCTTAAACGGAAACTGAAATTAACGTAAGTATCAACAGTGCCATGTGGATGGAAAAACAAGTTATATAGTAAGTGGCGCGTCATAAAATTAGGGATTTCGGTCAGAGTGCTCCTTTAAGGGTAACCCTGTGGCTCTCCAATCCCCGAGTTAACCAAGTTAACTCACCAAACAGTGTTAAAAAGGATTGCCTTGTTTTTTTGTCAATGTTAAGTGCCTTACTGACCTGTAACATTTTGACAGTATAAACAAACAAACAGGACACACTCCTCCTGAGGGGAACTACAGGCGTGTAGGATTAGAGCTCGGCCACTCGCAGGCGGCATGTTTGGGTCTGTGCCCTCCGTGAGGATCAGAGGGTCCTGTCTAATGGACAAGCTATGTCCTCAGAAAGCAGCGATTTGCAGAACGGTACAAACAGCTAGTCCGTGGTGGTTACAAAAACAGACAAACATGGCAGAGAGAGAGAGAGAGAGTGAGAGAGAGAGAGAGCGTTAGAGCACATGTGACCAACCCTGGTCCTGGAGGGACATAGGGTCTGCTGGCTTTTGTTTTCAGCTTAAAATAAGCAGCCAGTTGAGACCCAAGAAACCAGGGGAGGCGAGTTTACGGTGTAATCAACTGCTTTAATTGATCAGTTAAGTGCTCAGTAATGAGAAAAACAAACCTGCAGACCCTGTGGCTCTCCAGGGTGTCCACCACTGTTAAAGTTCATTACGTGCAAGATGATCTCTAACAAAACACATCCCAAAAAAGGAATAGATATATACAAAGAAAGATAGCTTGCGAACTGTGCTCTCATGCACATACACACACACAGACACACACCACAAACACACATGTAACATGTAAGCACAAGCACACACAATGGCAGGATGCTTTATTTAGGGGGTTGTGTTCGAGGTCTGCGGGTGCCTAGAAACCCTGGGGTCTGAAGAAGGATCTCTCCGTCTCTCAGGAACTTACATAAGCATACTAACTGTAACTGTCAACTCAGTCCAACTGTCAGCCTGTAAAGATCCCAAACAAAATAGTTTGCACTTAGAGCCACTGAACCCAAGATCCCAATGGTGCTGCTTGCAATCTCACTGACACACACACACACACACACACACACTTAAACACAAATGCATGCACACATACACACACCTACACAAACAGACACGTATGCACACATACGAACACACTCGTGCACACACACACAAACGCAGCCTGGTCTAATTCCCTTCGCATCGATAGGTTGACGTTAGGCCACAGTGACTTCAAGGGATGAGACCAGTTTGAAAGTGGATGTGTGAAATGGAACTGGCTTCACCCGTCCTCGTCCCTGTCTGTCCGTCGTCACGTTCACTGAAAGAGGGGCCGGGGGCAGGGAAGAGCTGAATGGATTATTCATAGAGAGCACTTCCAAGCTCTGCCCGCGTCTGCAAAGCATCAAATCTCCAGCGCCTTAGCAAGGTAAAAATAGATCCGTTATCTTTGACCTCTCTCCCTGCTTACTTAACAGCGTTTTACGGCAGACAGCAGCGAAATACCTTGCATTAAACCCAAATCCTCCGGGATCTGTCTTGTGCGTGGGCCAACGTTTTGCACAGATGGCACCCTGTAGCAGGCGGAAGATGCACGTGGATCACTGTATCTCTGCGGTCGCAACAACAAGCACCCGTCCGAGCAAGCCGACCGCCTTTTTTCATCTTTGTATCGGAGCTATAGCTGAACGCGTAGATTTATGTACGGTTGCGCAATTATCACGTGCCTCTGGGTTGTGACACTTGTGAAGGTTTCGGCTCGCGGGAGTGCGCCCGCCAGTCCCGCGCGCGTGCCCTAAAGCGGCGTACCGCGCAACCTCCGTGTGTTTTGAAAGCGATGCTACAACCTTTACATCAAAGGGGGGAAATTGGAAAAGCGATAAAAACGCCTTTACTGTCAGCCTCCGCTGTTTGGTTCACCTCAATCTCCCTGTCGTGGCGTTTTTATCTCTTAACTCACAAGACACGGGACGGCTGCACGATTACCTCTGAAACTACAGCAAGAGGCAGCGCCGCGTGTGATTGGACGGGCTTTTGATGTGGAGCAGTTTGGCGGTGTTCTGTTCTGTTTTCACCTTAATATTTAATTAGGCAAATTACGAATTAAATCAATAAACCACGCACACGCTTCAGCTCTGCTTTCTTGGTGCTTTACTGGGAACAACTGAACAGCCCTGACGTCACATACATACGGATACACCTTAGTGCCAATTCTCAGTACATGACATCCCTCCTTCCCTGGGAAATAAACTTCAAGCATTTTCAATCACTTTGTAATCATCTGCTTAACACAAAACATAAAATATCTAGTCACACTTTCAGCATATTATCTTATTAGTATGAACAAAAATGTTAACCCTCTGTTAACCCATTATTGACTTACAAACTAGTCATTTTAAATAAAACTGACTTTAAACTAGTCTCTCAAATTGCAGTATTAACCAACCTTAAGTTCAAACATTGAACTTTACCCCCTCATTCAATAACTCAGTTCTCAGTTCACTTAATCACAAAGTCAGTCAGCTTTTGTGGCAATCTCTTCACTCTTTGAGGTCTTTGTGTCGCTGGGATTTCAGAATTGGTGATGCTTTGCTCTGGGGCTTGAGCAACTGGTGTCTCATCATTTGGTGTGCTGTCCTCAGCACCTTGTGGTGTTTCCTCTTCAGCGGGTGTCTCACGAGCGCTGGTGTATTTCTTTACCCATGTGGTGTTTCTTGAATATCTTGCTCCCGTTGGAGATTCAACAACAACTTGGCTCCCTGCTTTGCCCACCACCTTGTGTGGCGTTGTGTTGAATGGTGTTGTGAGTTTGTCAGTCTTTTCTTGTTTCACCAGGACAGTGTCACCGATGTCCACGTCTGAGTACTTGGCTCCACGGCGTTCATCAGCGTAGATCTTTGACTTTCCTTTTTGCTCTGCATCTCGATCTCGTACTTCCAGGTCAGCCTGTGCTGTTGAGATGTCTGGCAGTTTCCCTCTCATCTTTCGGTTGAAAAGCAACTCCGCGGGGCTCTTTCCGTGGTTGCGTGATCAATGCTCCGGTATACGGTGACATATTTCCTGAGTTCTCGTTTCCAGTCGAGTCCTTCTGACTCGGCGATCCGAATCCTCTTCAACAGTGAGGCGTTTTGACGCTCAACCTCACCGTTGGCTTGCGCCCATCTTGGCGTCGTTTTCACATGTTTGATTCCATTGCTCTCGCAGTAGTTGCTGAACTCTTCTGACTTAAACTGAGGACCCTGATCTGACCTCAGTGTGACAGGAAGTCCATGTCTACTGAAGATTGACTCTAGACTGTCTATCACTTTGGTTGTAGTCGTGGACGTCAACACGTCGTATTCATAGTATCGGCTGTAGTAGTCCACTACGACTAAAATTGAATGACCTGTCGGCAGAGGTCCAAGTAGATCAGTGGCAACGTCTTGCCAGGGACCCTCTGGTAATGGTGTCGGTCTCAAAGGTTCGGGTGCGTCTGGGCGGGCAACAACTTGACACCCGTGGCATGACCTACAATGTCTCTCGGCTGCTTTGTCCATGCCTGGCCACCAGACTTTACTTCTGAGGTGCTGCTTAGTTCCTACGATTCCTAAGTGACCTTCGTGAGCCAGTGAGAGTGCTCGTGCCTGTAGTGCCTGTGGCAACACAATGCGTGTTCCGCGTAGAACCAGCTGTCCGATTACACATAGTTCACTTGCTATTGGTGCATACGCTGTGCACTTCTCAAAGTGTCCACTTTCAATGGCCTTACGCACCTCAATCAGCTCCTCGTCACTGGCTGATGCATCCTCAACCTCGCGGGTTGTCAGTGCTTTGGGTGTGGCACTCACCGCTACAAACCTGACATATTCGTCTGACCCATGTGTGTGTTTCTCTGCCAATGCACTGTTCCCCAGCAGGCGTGACAATGGATCTGCTATGTTGTTTTTGCCCGGAATGTGTACTACTCTAAAGTCATAAGGCTGTAGCCTGAGAACCCATCGCTCTATACGGGCACATGGTTTCGAGCGAGGACTGTAGATGGATTCTAACGGCTTATGATCTGTGATCAAGTCAAACTGTCTCCCATAGACGTATGGATGCAGTCTTTCGCAAGCCCATACAAGAGCCAAGGCCTCTTTCTCTGTCTGAGAGTACCTGCGTTCGCAGTCTGTTAGGGCACGGCTAACATAACACACAGGAACCATCTCCCCCTTCTGACACTGTACTAAGACCGCCCCTAAGCCCACTGGCCCTGCATCTGCGACTACTTTGGTTGGCGCGTCTTTGTCAAAATAGGCTAGTGTCCCTGCTTTCGCCAAGCCATCTTTGAGCGCCTTGAACGCCTGTTTCTGTTCTAGCCCAAAGCTAAATGGAATGTCTTTCCTTGTCAGGCGTCGTAGTGGCTCTGACAATGTTGCGAATTGTGGGATGAATCTGCTGCTGTAACTTACAAGACCTAGGAAGCTTCTCACCTCAGAGGCATTCTCCGGTTCTCTGGCTTCGCTCACGGCTCTCACTCTCTCCTCTGTAGGTCCGATTCCTTTCTCTGACAGCAAGATTCCCTCCACAGGCCCCCGTATGTTGAAAGGGATTCGCCTGAGTGGCTGGGCCACTGGTGTCACGTTTGTGTCGATGTATAGCTTAACCTGTTTTGTTTTCAGCTTCCCTACTCCCTGAAACACAGTTGGATATTGCTGCTGGAGTGACTGATTCGGGTCTGTAACAGCTGATATGTCGGCACCTATTTTCAGTACGCCCAGTTTCATGGCTGTTTCTTTCCCAAGCAACGGTTCTCCATCACCTTTGATCACTATGAACTCTGCCTGTTCAACACGGTCTCCTACTCTAACTTCACAAGTGAAGGCTCCCTTGACGGGTAGTGGTTGGTTGGAGGAATAGGAGTACAGTTTTCTTTCTGCCTTAAGGACATATGAGTGGCATTTAATGTTCTCTGATTTTAAACCCTCCCATGTTTTCTCATCCACAACATTACAGGTAGCTCCTGAGTCAATGAGTATTCTCAAACTAACTCCTCCCACGTCCATGCTAAGTCTCTCTGGCCTGTGACTATCACTCAGCACAAACGCATAATCATGCTCCTCTACCTTCACCTTATTCACTGTTTGTTTTCCTGGCCTCTTCGTTTTGCAGACTATGGAGAAATGGTCTTTACCATTACACTTGTGGCATGTTTGACCACGTGCGGGGCATTTGGGATCTTTCCCAAAGTGATCTGCATGGCCGCACCGATAGCACAGTTTGTCCGTTTTGTTTTTCTCCGCGCCTGGTTTCCCTTTTCCGCTTCTCTGATATTTTCCTCCTTTTTGTCCGATGCGATTCACAGTTCCTGCTTCTGCCTTCCTCTCATTCGCAGACATTGTTGACATTTGCACCTCAATTTGCTCGCACTGCGCTGCTAATTCAAGTGTGCGGGCAAGTGACAATGCGCTTCCTTCCTCTAGAAGTTTACGGCGAATATAGCTTGACGTGCATTTGCTCACAACTGCATCCCTAATCTGATTGTCCCTATCTGCAGCGAAATTACAGTCTTGTGCTGCACGTCTCAAACGAGTGACAAACTGTTGCACAGTCTCACCTGGGTTTTGCGAGAGTTTGTGAAATGTCTGACGCGCAAAAGCAGCGTTTACCTGGGGCACGAAATATCCATTCAAAGCTCTCTCTGCAGCGGCATAATCAGCCACGCCTCCCGTGTTCGGCAAAGTCGAGAAAATGTCCTGTGTGTCTGGCCCTGCATGGTGCAAAAGAAGTGCTCTTCGTCGCTGTTTCGTTGCATCGTCCGTGTCCGCTGTGATGATTAGCCCCTTTCCATCAGCAAACAGTTCAAATGACTTAAGCCATCTTGTCCACCTTGGCCCCAGTGTCGCCGGGTCGGAATAGCAGTCAAACCTAGATACCCCGTTCTTGTCCATGTTGTACTTGCTTAACACTCGTAGCTCATCTCTAAACACAATTTAAGTGTATCCTCGTCGCCAGTGTTCTGTTCTGTTTTCACCTTAATATTTAATTAGGCAAATTACGAATTAAATCAATAAACCACGCACACGCTTCAGCTCTGCTTTCTTGGTGCTTTACTGGGAACAACTGAACAGCCCTGACGTCACATACATACGGATACACCTTAGTGCCAATTCTCAGTACATGACAGGCGGAGCAAAAGCTATTGCCGTTCCAGCGGGGTTTTTAATGGGAGAGTGACTGCTGTCACCAGAACAGTTTTTTTCGGGGAGAAGGGTCTGGTGGAAGAACGAATGCTGTCTTCGACGCCCTGGTGTTGGGGGACTGAACGGGGAAGAGGCTTTTGCCACCTTCCTAAGGGATGTTTAGGTGTCCGTGAAATTATCAAATTTTTCCAGTTGACTTTCATCCTTCCTCTGTATTTGTGTTTGGTTCATTAAGCTTCGATTTGTTTCTATGCCACTATATTCCAAAGGATTTCGCTTAGTTTTTTCTGGGGTTGGAGACTAACTTTGCAGATTCTTTCCCAAATTGCCTGATTGCTTGTTTTTTAAAATTCCTCTCGAAAGCATTTTCTGTGTCAGCGTTTTGTGATGATGCAACAGAAAATTTAAATATATTTAGATTTTGTTTTATTGATATAAACTCTTTTCTTACCGAGTTGTCTTTCACATGGTGTATACAACAGTTGAAATACATTTTGATTTTATTGGTCTATTATGGTGTATTATTGATAGTACAGTCCTGGAAATGTCATGACTACAGCTGGTTCAGAGTGTTGTGTTCCTTGGTCAATACTAAAACCAATCAATATGGCCCCCAGAAATGCTCAATTAAAGACTAGACGGTAGGAAAACAAGGACCTTAGATGGGCTGGATTGCCTGTTCGCATCACATTCTCAGGTTCTCATGGGTCTGAATTCAATCAATATTTGTTTTAACTTTGACTCACAAATACATGCAAACAGTTTTTTCTTCACAAACAGACGAGTTCATTTCGGTAAATTGCTGAACTCGCCAAACTGTTGTTTGTAAAAAAAACATATATATTATTTTTTAATTGTGAGGACAAATGTTGATTGAATCCAGGCATCTGTAATCATGCATAATTTTGTGGTCTCCTCTGAGGTGCCATAGACAGATGATGACAAAGCTGACACTGTACATTTTACATTTTTACATTTTAAGCATTTAGCAGACGCTCTTATCCAGAGCGACTTACAAGATGTGCATCAATACATAGTAGGAACAATCACAGTTAGCGCACGAGATCAGTGCAGGAATACAGCAATAGACATCATTGCAGGCATCTGCGTACCATACCTGTAACACCGGGAAGAAAAAGGTATTTTACAATGTTTACAAAATGTACAATTTTTTTTTTTTTTTTTTTTATAAATAAAGAGTATAGTGTTGAACAAGTAGACAGTGGTGAAGACAATTTAGCTAGATGGACAGAGATCAGGGGTAACTGTGCGGTTAAGACTCTGTTTTCTCCCTCTCGCTGCAGTCTTCCCCCGTAAGACCCTCACTTCCCAGTCGGATACCAGCGCCGATCCACATATCCAGCAGCCATGGCAGAAGACACCGACATGCGCAATGAGCTGTCGGACATGCAGCAGCGTGCCGACCAGCTGGCCGACGAGGTGAGTGCGCCTGACCTCTGAACCCTGGGAGAGGGGCTAACATCGTTTTTATTCTTTTAAGATGCTGAATCTATTCAAGTTTAGCAGACAGAGACTAAGGGGGGGGTGATTGAGGTTTTTAAATTCATAAAGCATTAACAAATAAACAAATAACAAACATTCACATTAACAACGTAAACTACCAAAGATTTGTTAAGATTAGTTCATTTGGCAGAAAAGGGCACCGGTGGAAATGAGTTAAAGTTAGATTTTGCACAGTTATAAAGTATTTTTTTTACACACAGTTGTCAATGCATGGAACAGCTTGGCAGGTCATGCAGTGGAAGCAGAAACACTTGGGGTAGTCAAGTCCAGGCTTGATAAAGTATTGGATAGTTTTTAGACTAGGAAGTGATGAACCTAGACAGGCAAAACTGCCCATGACAAACCGTCATTATGTATTCAATGCTCTTATATATATATTTTTATTAGTGTTCATGTCTATGGAAGGGGTGTGTTTTCTTCCCACCCATCTGAACCCCTCTCATGATCCACCAGGAGGTCCGGACCCACAGTTTGGGAACCACATTACTTGTTCCTTTCCTCACACAAAAGCAGTACAAGCTTGGAAGAAAATGTGACAAAAATTGTAAACAACCACTTACCCGAACTTTGCTTGGTCCATCCCTCTGTACAGGAATTTCCTGGGTCAAGGGCTAGCGTCACTCACATGGCAAAATGAATGTTCTGTGCGGTGAGGTGTTCGATGTTGTCATGACATATTGCTGTGTCAGTTAATTGCAGCAGCAGCACTCACATGTTCAGCCCCTGGGAGTAAAGACGATAATGAGGCTCGCTCAGATGGATGGTGGGATTGAGTAAGCATTGGTGGGATTGATTCTGCATCAGAATCAGCGTCGGACATGGCAAGTTTTATAAGGGACTTCAAACGGAGATTTATGCCATGTAGCTAGCTAGCTAGCGAATAACAGCTAGATTTGGGAAATCTGAGGGAGCTGTCTGCACATGTGCAATCACGTTGTAAACAAAACAAAATGCAAGAACAGACAAATTGGTAGTGTGGTGGTGGGATTAAATTACATTAGCAGACACCCCAGGTCCAGTATTATATTATTTAATATGGGTAATTTAGACATTTTAGTAGGATAACAGTTGAAGTATTTTTTCCCACATGAAAATTGCTTTTGCCACGTGATTTACGATCGTGTTACGTTAAGTTTATGATAGTACTTTTTCATATTTTATTATCGCGGTATACCATCACTATGCCCAACAATGTTCTCTCTACATTACCACCTTTGAAAACACTCCCATTGCTGTCTGTCGGTTCTCTGAATTTGTAGGATTTGCCAATGTTTCTGTGATAACTTCATCTAGCTGGAGTCCACTTGTTTTTTGTTTTTTCATCAACAAAAAAAACTGTGGTTCACTGCTGTTCTTGGTTTTAATGATGGCGGAAGGGAGAAGCCATGATTCCACCATGCAGGAGAATGTACTTTGCTCTAATGGGTTTATTAAAAATGCATGAAAAGATAATGCAATCCAGCAGAGCCGTGTGTGTGCAGATGGAGGCAGTAAATCCCGAGCCCTGCCGTCCCCCAGGCTGCCAGCGGGGGAAACCAGAGCCGCAGCCTGTGAAGCACACTGCAGTCCCACTCCCACTCCCACTCCCACTGCCACTGCAGCGGCTTCTGCTCTGCGCAACACGCGCTGAGCCGTACACACACACACACACACACACACAGCTATACACACACACACACACACACACAGCCATACACACATCCCTCCAATAAACACACATAGACACACACAAACTCACTTCACCACAAACACCACACATACACACAAAGCCATACACACACATACATGACACTTGCACACTGAAATACACACAAACACATACGTGACACTCACACACTAAAACACACACACGTACGCACACTAAGCCATACATACACACAAACAGTGCACACCCTCGCACATACAGGACACACCAAGCAAAGTGGTCCTATGAGCACATGCACACTTAGATATATACACATACAGGACACTAAGGCTGCACACAACTAAGCCTGCACACAACATGCTAATAGACACACACACACACACACACACTAAACCCTACACACAACCCTCCAATAGACACACATAGAGACACACAAACTAACTTCATCACAAACACCATACACACATACTAAACCCTAAACACGCATAATACACTAAGCCCTGCACCCACAACGCATTTGGCACTGCGCAACAACAAGTTCCTGTACCCCAGCTTTGCTGTAATGCGGTCATTTTTTCACTTCTCCCATTAGAGATAATTATGAGATATTCTCTACACACTGAAACCTCCATAATGCACTCTCCTGACTCCTGAGTCCATTAATCACATTTCAACAGGGCAGTACTCCCCCAAATAAAAATAAAAACGGATAATTGTATTGCTATTGTAGCCAATTCAGGAAAAAAACTACTCAAACTGCATTAGAACTTTGGGAGAGATCCACTTACTTTACAACTCATTGCCCAGCAACACAACATAAAAGGCATAACAAGACCACAAAGCCCAAGAACTTGGCTTGAGATAGTTAATGGTTAGTTTTTTAGGTTGAATATTTGACAGTTGAATAGTAGCCTTTGCCAAATAATAAAAAATAAAAGAATGTATAATACTAATGCTTTTAATAATTGCTAGTTTTAAAAATTAATCCTTCTGTTCTGTAGTCATTTTGTTCTTTTTGCAAACTCAGTGGGAGGACCCGTTGGGAGAGTGTGGGTAGATCTAATATGCCAGTCCTGGCTGATACTAAAAATGCTAATTTGTACTGTTGACTGGGCAGTCTGCCAAGTTCCCTCTGGCTGGCTTGGTGCACCTGAGCCGAGAAAGAGAGAGAGAGAGAGCGATAGATGCCTGGATCCAATCAACATATGTCGTTAATTTGATTTGTGCAAATAAATGCAAGAAATCTTCACAAGCACAGCTTCACAAGCACAGTTTAGCAACTTACAGTTTTTTCTGAATGCTTAAACACTAACAGTGATTCTTGAAGCACCATCTCTGAAACCATTAACACTTGTAGCCAATGCATTTACCAAGTGTGCCAAACTGAATGCACGTTCTCTGCTTTATACTCAGTTTGTAATTTTAGAACACACTTTTTGCAAAACTGTAAACACAAACCACTGCTTTACACTCAGTCTGCAATTTATTAACACACTTCTAGTAAAACTGTAAACATTGGTCTCTACATTGCTACACTATACTTTCCACGCTGCCTAGCTCAAGACAACATCACATGTGATGTGGATGAAATATTAAGGCCAGACCCACAAAGGCGAGATTTAGCCTCATTTCTTTCTGTTCTTTTTTTTCTAACACAAATTTTGTTGTTTGAGGAGTGTTTTTCCTTTTCCCCCTTATTTGTATTGATAGCGTGTTATGTTCAGAATACACATCCATATTTTACACATTTGGATACCTGTGTGTATGTGTGTTTACTACACAGAAAAAGAAAAAGCCACAAGTGTTTTTCATTTATACTATCAGTGCGTAGTTGTACAGTGTGTACTGTATTGTTAAAAGAGTTTGAAGAGTTTTGCAAGAATTGTTTGCTTTTGCAAGAGATGTATAATGTTTTGCTGGTTTGGTGTAAGGTTTTGTGATTAGTGTATAGAGTTTAGCAAAAATAGCCTATAGTTTCAAAGATAGTGCCTAAGCAATCAGAAAAATGGTAAATTTGTGATTCCACAAATGTAGACTCACAAAACTGTGCTTGCTAATGAAAAAAAAACACTTAAATTGAATTCTGAGTCAAAGTTAAGGCCAGATGTTGATTGAATCCATGCCAGAGAGGCCTCACTATTGCATCCTCATGAAGAAATATTATCAACTGCTGGATTCCAGTTTGCTAGCAAGTTAGTTTATGAGAGTATAAGCCACCATGATAAGCTAAGCTCTATTGTCAAACACAGTGTGACAGGAGTGACTGCACAGTGTTTCCAGAGGACAGTCTCTTAACACCATCCTTTCTTGTTCTCTTTACAGTCACTGGAGAGCACTCGTCGCATGCTGCAGCTGGTGGAAGAGGTAAGGAAGACTCCCCGTTCCAGACTCTCACTCTTCCTTCAGTCTTCGTGTGAAGAAAGACTCAACCTGCCGTTGCCACACAACGGTTATCGTTACTTCTCTCAGGGAAACAAACACAACTGGTCGCATTTTTAAGCTGAGGAGAGCGTATCTCTCACTGACAGCAACCGGTAGCCTGTGGGCACCTGGCGTGTCGTCGGGAAGAACTAATGAAGCGGTGACCCATGAGGTCCTGGTCGGTTGAAGACCTCGCTGCCCCGACCACTGCAGGCTCCCAGTCATGACATCACCCAGGCTTCCACCTGAAAAGTCTAGGTTAGAGTGCACTTGTGATGAGCGCCTTTATCGACAAAACATTATGCCATTAAAATTGGACAAAAAAGGAAATGTTTTGAGAATAATGATAAGTCTAGAGTTACCACCCCCCCCCCCAATGTTTATTAAAGGAGGAAGAGAAGGGGGGGAACATAATTGATTTAGGAGATACAGAGAGATCAATGGAGGAAGATGAAGTACAGGAAGGAAGGAAAGGAGATTAAATTTAGAAGGTCAAATGCCTAAAGATAAAAAAAGGTTAAACGGGACTGAGGTCAGGGGACCGAGGCGCACGCTCTGCTCGGGCGCGTTTCCTGCGTCCTAAAGCCACCCCGGGTGCATTAGCACAGGTCACCGTGGCCGCGGCCGTTCACACTGACCCACTGATCCCCAGCCTGGGTGGATCAGCGCCTGCCGAAAGTGAAATGAGGACATGCAGCTTATGGGCCCTGAGGCCCATGAAAACTCCCGAGCAAAACCATGAAAGTGTCATTCAATCAAATCAAACGGTCGGTTTATTGCAATACTCTTTTGGATTGGTCTGATTGTTTCATTTTTTAAGTTCGTTTTTTATTGAGTAGCACTTTCCCTTAAAATGAATTGGTAGTTTTTTTTTATTGAATCCTGGGGAAAATATTAACATTTACAATGATCATGAGTCCCTTGCTGTATTTCTGCTCCTATTAATCCATACTACGGACATTTTAGGAGCTCATTTTGGAGCTCATTTACCCACATTAAATCCACAATGAACCAGATTTCATATTTCCTTTGGGTAAGCCTCTGACATTTATCCTCAACTTAAATGCAAGTGTTGCCTTTTTTCAATGCAAACACAATTCTTTTTGCTCATCGGCAAACTTGCCAAACTCTTTTTGCAAATAAAAAAAACGAACACCTGAATGTAATCATAAGTCAAATTTGAGGACAAATGTTGGATGAATCCAAGCCATTGTCTCAAATCAGACTGACCGACGAGTGATTCCCAGAGCCTGTAAAAACCCACGTTATGCTCTTCACTCATTTCAGGTGTACTGACGCGATTTCTGAATGAGAGCGCGCGCTCTACCAATGCAGAGAGCCACTCATTTTTACAGACAACGGTCCATGCTAGCCGCACTGCTAATATCGCCTTTGTTAAGGAGAAATGTAGGTGGGGAGGGGAGGGAAGGGGAGCGGGGAGGGGAGGGGAGGGGGTATTCCGGGAACACGCAAGGCCTCTGCAGCATTTGAAGGTTGTATCGATCATCAGTCTGCGTGCGCTCGTGTCACAGCTGAGAGCAGCTCCCTTAGAGAGACAGAGACAGGGACAGGGCTGGGCACAGGGGTGACAGATGAGCGGAGATAACGTACAAAGGGTGACAGGCGTGTTGGCTGATTAATACACAGGAAACAACAGACGGACATGCTAATGAGTACAACAACGCCCTGCTCAGCAAGTACCTGCATCATAATCACACATTTATTTGATGAGTGTTATGCACTGTATGAGGTGCATATTAAACTATGGTGGCAAGATACTAGGAATAGTGTTCTTCGGATGATGCGCAGTGTTAGGCTTGCGCCAAACATAGCGCCTAACGTTGATGCCAAAAAGTTAGATCTTGGTCTCATCGGACCATAGAATCTTCCGCCACTTGGTTTGAGAGTCTCCCACAACTCAAACTCAAATTTCACATGGGTTTTCTTCAACAATGGCTTCCTCTTTGCTACCCTCCCTACCCTAAAGTGCAGATTTATGAAGCCCCCAGGCTATTGTTGTCCCATGGAAAAGTTTCTTCCATCTCTACCATGAAAGACTGTAACTCTGTTAGAGTTACCGCCATAGGCGGGAAGGGCCTCTCGGTAGCCCCCAAAACAAGTGCCCTTCCCGCATGGATGCTCGGTTTTTGAGGACGGCCATATTCTCTCCATTTCTTTATGATGGGTGGCGTTTTGTCACTCAAGTCACTCCTTGGCGTGGTAGATTGACAGCGCATTTCAGAAGTCACTGTGCAGACTGAAGGTCAGTCTAGGAGATTACAGCACGGCTCTGCTCTGTGATGAAAATCAATAGTATCATCACGAAAAGTCACTCTCTATGTCAGGAGCCCAGGGGCCGACACTGAGCCAAGCTAATGGACCGTCCTCTGTGGATGAACTCGATATTTACCACAAATCCACATTCTTAATCATATTTTGGAGCCCTAAGCATGCATATAATATTAATAATAATAATAATAATGCATTTTATTTCATTGGCGCCTTTCTGGGCACCCAAGGTCACCTTACATAATAGTACATAAAAGTAACACAGGAATTAAAATCAAGGTACAAAAAAAGAATGATAAAAAAGTAAAAAATAGAAGGTAGAAAATACATGCAAATAGTTCAAACATAAGGACAACAACAACATCAGCACATGAACAACATAAAACATAGTACAGTGGGAGACAGTTTACAGTGGGGGAAACGGGGAGAAGTGTCAGTGGTAGGCCGTGGTGAATAGGTGGGTTTTCAGTAGTTTTTTGAAGGAGGGTGTTTGCATTCCTGTCTGACATTCTGTATAATAATTTGTCAAAATCCAGACTGTCATTAGTGACCAAGGAGATTTACACCTTGTGCAGACTGTAGGAGCCCTCCAGGTATGGCAGAAGTTTCTCTCTCTCTTCTGTTTAAGATGGTCAATGAGGAGTGGGTTAGTCCTGTCTCCTTGGTCTTTGTTCAAATGTGAGTGTTTTAACGTTTTTCTTTTTCCCCCATTTGGAATGATCAATCCTAACTGTAAATCTGACCCATCATCACTCCAACATCATCCGTTAATAAAGGAGAGTGTAGATCAACACAGGCATCTTCCGTAGCTTCTTTTGACCCTGCGGTCCACTGGCCGAGTCGTGCAGACACTGCACCAGAAAAAACATTGGGCAGGCGCCCAATCAACAAGAGGAGATTTGCACAATAATAGTAGCAAATACCCTGCTGAGTGAAACCCTTCCTCCCTGGGCAGCACTAAGGCCAACTATGCATCTTGCTGCTGGAATCCCAGCCACCGTTGGCAATGATGGGAGTATACCATTTTAGCTGAATATACCACTCGAGGGCCCCTTAAATTGTGAATATTATAAATATACATGAGCGTGTGAGCAAAAATGTAGGTCGCCACGCCCCATTGATCTCCCCAGAGATGCCCTGTCCTTCAGAACACCTTTCGGGGTCACACTGTGCGTCAGAGGCACAGAGCACGCTGGCTAATTTGCATTTTTGGGCACGACCCACAAGTTCTGTCTGAGCGATTTTCCCCCCACACACGCGTGCGGGGGAGAAAATCAGGACAGATCGCCAGGCTAGACATCTAATGGCGGAGTTGTTCCGAAACCGAGTGGTCGAGTAGAACAAGAGCATGCTGGGAAAAGGAAAGTATACACACGAGGGTTGACGCGTTTTCACCGGATCATTCCAGAGGCCATGATGCCAGAGCGTGGCCTCCGCAAAACCCTGGAGCTGCTGTCTTTGCCTTGTAGTGAGTCACAGTTGCCTTTTTACATGGTCCAATCAAAAAACGATTGCTCTCTGCAAGTGAAGCACTTTAATTGGCTCAGAGCTGTTCAAATCACATCACAGCCCTTCTCACCACAGGGGGTTCACTCTGAGTAGCTACCAGGCTTTGATTGTGTTTGCCTGTACGGCTGTATAGTCAGTGGGTCCTATATATAACGATAAACACATTGCGCACTGCTTCAGACCAGGGGTCTGGTTGGATATACATATAGTATGAGGTAATCTGTGTGACTGTCTCAGTCTCAAGGCCAAATAAAATAGATCGTTTTAATTATCAATTTCATTTGACCCCATTCAATGCGGAGTTCTTACCTCCAGCGGATCGGATCTGTATTATTTTCAAACATTAAAAGGGTCGTGTATCAGTTTCAGGCGAAAGCGCTGACTGTGTAATTGATTGTGCATTGTGTGTTGATTTTTCCGGGGCGGACTGTTCCGGAAAGCGGCACATTGCCTCGTGGG
The DNA here is from genome assembly GCA_029706075.1 of Aldrovandia affinis. Taxonomy (NCBI): domain Eukaryota; kingdom Metazoa; phylum Chordata; class Actinopteri; order Notacanthiformes; family Halosauridae; genus Aldrovandia; species Aldrovandia affinis. The sequence continues at coordinate 2,134,659 of JAINUG010000141.1, forward strand.
TGGGATCTCTGCACCACATCCCGCTCTATAATTAAGCCCACGCAACGAAAAACCATATATATATGCTCATATTTTTCAATTTCAGATAATGGATCATTTGTTCTTCTTTTTAGAGTATGTAAACCGCCTCACGAGTTTTTGAAAGTTGAAAAATGCATGAATCATACTCCTCTCTTACATAAACCATTTTTCTTTTTTGTTGAAATGTTTTGTTTCAGTTTATGTCTGATTTTAGATAAGGAATGTGGGAGAACCAGATATCTCCAGTTACATTTCAAATTTGTGGAAGAACAGTGTATGTCACATTGTGTATGGTGATATTAATGATTAGCTGTTTTTTTCTATGTCCCCTTTATGTAATTTGAGCTGACACGAAATGCATTTAAGATTGCTTTGCATTGCTTAAATGTAAATGTAAGATATAATTAAGATATAATTTGGAGCTGCTGCTTGGCCTCCTCCGTTATTCTCCCACAGTCTCTGGCACAGGTATTGGTGAACACACTTTTCTCCTTAAGCAGTGAATTATCAGTTTGATCTAGAGCAGGGGTGCCCAGGTTGGGTCCTGGAGATCTACTGGGTGTGCAGGCTTTGGTTCTGGCCCAGCAGTAACACCTGCTTCAAATATTCATTGCCTTGACGAGCAGTCGATTAATGAAATCAGGTGTGTTAGTGAAGGGTGGAACAAAAAGCCTGCACGCCCAGTAGATCTCCAGGACCCAACTTGGGCACTGATCTATAGACATTTAAATGTCAAAATACTTTTAAAACCTCCTCGTACCTTAGGAGGTAGTCAGCCAAGCTAACGTCACATACATGGTTCTTCCACATACCTCTTCCGGGGATTTTTCCCTGGGTTCTCTTGCCCCTTATATGATATATGGTTTCCCTCCAGGATTTTCATGGTCTGTCTTTCCAGGTGTTAACATTCATACATTCAAATGATTTCCATCGGCCACAGACAAGTACAGCATCTGCCCTCCATTCCCAGCAATGTACATATACTATTTCTCCGCGCGAATATGGTTAAAATACTGTGTATCTGAGTATCATCCCGTGAAAAAATGATGGGATCGCTGCATTATTTATACAATACAATCAATACAATACAATAAATCCTTTAGCAGACGCTTTTATCCAAAGCGTCTTACAGAGAGTGCATTCAGCTCGAGTAAATGAACAAACATTGATGCTATAATGTCTAAGCACATCATTCGTCAAGTACGCCACATAAGCAATGCAAGTGCTAATTAAGGAAATTCATTAATTAACTACTATACATGGCATATGCATACATACTGTATATATATAACTATACATGATATATCATTATGCATGGAATGGTATCTCCTGTTCATCTACATTTGTTTTCGTTGCATGGGCTCAATTCTTAATTAGGGCTTTCATTTCTCAGTTTTAGTTTTTTTTTAATTCTGAATTTTTCCCCATTTTCTCCCAATTTGGTGGCCAATTGTAGCCTTTTCTACTAATTCAACTACCCCTTTCCCATCGTACCATGATTTCTCCACCTACGCATCCCTGGACTGGCAGTGACAAGTGACAGGGCAGAGTCGTGTCTAACGCTATCAATCACTCAACGACAGAATGACAGAATGAGTTGCTAGCAATTTTGTGCAGTCCATTTCTATAGTGTCTTGACTTAATTTAGTCCACAATGTATGTGCATTTAAATTGTTAAATTGTTACTGAACCAGGAGTTAAAGTTAGGGAATGCAACCAGACACAGAGAAAGCACTCCCAAAATGACACTGAATTGTGCAAACTCAGCACAGAATTAATCTGATTTCATTACGTCTCTGACATTTTTAAAAGTGACTTGCTGGTACAGCTGTCCCAGTGGCACGCTGTTGTAGACTCTGATACTGTATATGCAACATTTATGATCCTTTGTCCTCATTCCAGTTTTGCAGACTGGTGTGGCCTCCCAGCTCACAGTCCAATTAAAATAATGATGCCACGTGTGATTTCATCTAGGGAAGAGGCATAAGCATATTTTTCATTCCGGTAAAAGAACTGCATTTGCAGCAGTTTACAGTCGGTGGCTTCAAACAAAAGCTAATGAAATGAAGCGCTGCGATTGAAGCGTTACGATTTTTCCCCCGTTTGCGGACATTTTAAGTCTCGCCTGGGGAGCGCTAGCTGAACATCCTGAACTTTCTTTGACTTTCTCGGTTTGAACAGAGCTTAACTTATTCGGTATGTTTAATCCGATCCATGTTTGGGTTTTTTTTTGTGGGGGGAGGGACATGTGAAGGGATGGGGAGGGAGAAAGGCTGAAGACAGGCAGCGGACTCTGCAGTCCTGACTGGACCAGGCAGCTCATTCCACCACCGTGGGGGGGGCAGGAATTATTAGAGTATATATAATAATCTAATCATCGTGTTTGTGTAATAGTTCAACATTTTCAGTGATTAAAAAAAATATTTCCTTTGAGGAAGGAAGGAGGGCAGGTGGCGGTGGGCAAAAAAACAAACAAATTTATAAATAAACATTTTTTGGGCACAGACATAGCTGTGCATTTCAAGTGGGTGCTTCAAAGGGATGTCGATCGTTCCCATCCCTTCCCATTGGTGTAACCATGATCAAACAACAAAACATTCTCATGGAACAACAATCGAGTGGAGATGGGAGTGTGGGGCTTTGCAACCCCTGCAAACGGGCAGAGCTGTCACGCCTAATCAGTGTCTCTGTGATTTGCGCCAATAGCGGTCTTCTCTGCCGCGGACAGGAAAGTCGTTCGGTTGGTTCAAACAAGGCAAAGCCTCGTTCTACCGTCACTGCACGTCAGCGAGTTGGTCGAGGGGTAACCAGTTGAATGGCACTTCACGCCCGCTGCAGTCTTTTCCTGTCACATTAAGGACGCTTGTGAGATTGGGCCATTTCCCGCCGGCGTGTAACATTGTTTTTCTGCTAACCGCTAACTCTGTGTTTTTTGCCCGCTCTGAACTCGCCGGTGTCCATCCCTTAAAGATCTTTCTCTTCTCTTCCCTTTTGTCCTTTCTCTCTCTCTCTCTCTCTCTCTCTCTCTCTCTTTCCCTCCCCTCACATGTCTCCTTCCGCCTTTCCTCGCTGCGATTCTTGGGGAGTAGAGTAAAGATGCTGGTATCAGGACTCTTGTCATGTTGGACGAGCAGGGAGGTAAGTCTGAGATCGCTAAGGTCAACGCTTGACCGCCTCTCATCATTATTGACATGCATTCGAGTTATTTTGGGCCCACGACCCGGATATTGCTAATGCCACAATTTGATAACCTTTATTGCAGTATGCTGTATCATAATAATGTAAGTATTAAACACATTGCAACAATAGAAACAAACAACAATAGGGCCCAGATCAGATGTTGTGCGATTTGTGTTGGTATATGTTAGAATATTCTCTCTCTTTACGCAGTCAGAAAACAACATGAAAAATAAAACAAGAAAAATTATAAACCCATAGGGAAGAATATATTTATCTGAAATAACTGCACTCAGCTAATGATATTGAGTATTCCTAATCCCTGGCATCAGATGATCAACTTGCCTCCTTTCTAATCATAATTCAGTAGATAAGTTAACAAGTTAGCTCTGACAATTCTGAAAGAATCTTGTATCAGCTCTTTGGAATGATAACCTTGTTAACAGCATAAGTAGGTCAGTTGCTCAAGTGCTATCGAAGCCTCGTTCTCTTCTGTTTGTTATTCTTTTCTGCTGTTCTTCCACTGAGAACATTCATATTTTGTGACTTACAGAGGTTGGCCTGAATTCGAATCAACATTCCCCCTTGACTTTGACTCACAATGAAATGCACGAGTTCCTTTTTTCTTCAGCTCAGTGAGTCAACAAAATGAACTGTGTTTATGAAGAAAAAAACGAACAAACTTGCATTTCATTTCATTGTGAGTCATAATTTAGGACACATTTCTGGATTGAGTCCAGGTTATTGTGTTCTGTTTGAATGGGAGCCAATGTTTCACTCTTGTATGGCTTTGGTTCAACTGTTCGTGTTCATTAATTCTAATGTATTATTGAGGGAAAAGGATCCTTCATCAGCCAAGACCTGCGGGCCCACATGTCAAAGGTGTAGCACTTAAAGTGCTAAAATGAGGGGGGGGGGGAAACGATCAGTTTTGCTGGTGATGACAAAACAGACTCTTTACCATCAGCAATACTGCCCAGTTTTGTATAATCCCTGGTTAAATGCTCTGCTACACATATGATCCCGTTATACTATGCTAAAGGAGTATGCTCAAATCTATATTCCTATATGTCGTGCTGCGTTGTTAAGGTGTTTACAGTGTTTAGTAGCCTTGAGGTGGTTCTGATGTCTGCTAAATTACAGGTCTCAATCACACACAACATCCCAAAGTCTTAACGCATGTGTCCTGTCGGTCAATTGGCCAAAATGCCACTTCTGGTAACTTTACATGCAAGGGAAAATGCTGTTAATTCCCACGTCATCAGCAACCTTTTTCTGCAGGACTGTCCCAGATTGGCTCTGAACCTCAAAAGACAGGTTGTCTATAAATGGTCTTGGGGAACAAATTAATTGTGGCACTGTCTTCTGGCTGTGGCACCAGTTGAAGTGGGCATGATTAAAGAGTCAATATCATCATTAGTCACCAATGAGGAAGATTTCCCCCTTGATATTTACGGTCCATTAGAAGCATTTTCATGAACACACGCAGACACACACACACACACACACACACACACACACACACACATATATATATATATATATTTTTATTTTATATATTATTGTTATTATTATTATTATGGATAATTTATATATATTAAAAAACGAATTGGACAAAAAATTTATTTGACCACAGTTCTCCTTTAATAGGTAGTTGAAAGAATACGGAGGAGAGGAAGGGAGTTATATACCCACAAAGTGGATTTTTTCCCATAGAAGAGGAATCGTAATCAATCTGGCAGTGCTACATATTGCCTTCCTGAATTATGGATGTCACGTTCCCCCTGTACAGCCCCAGCACTATCGATCGTTGAGATTTAAATTACTTCAACGCCATCTTTCCCTAGGTCCCGGAGCGAAATAATCGAAACAATGAATTCATACGGGCCTACCTAAATTATAGCTGGGCTCTCCCTTCCACACAGCATCTAAAAAGCCAGACCAGTGCTACAGAAAAAAACATCCATGTAATCTGCCCTCCAGTTTGAAATATACGCCCTCGTATACTATCGTTTGTCACTAGTCCGTGTTAGCGGTGCATAATTTGGACAGTTTTATGCTCCAGTTTGGTATTCTAGACTCGAGGAAGCTACCCTAGACACAGTACTGTCTACTCACGCACTCACTCACTCACTCACTCACTCACTCACTTTCCTCAAAATCCAGAACAGTTCAAAAGTACAGGTGATTATAAACATTCTAATTTGGTGTATTTAATTTAGCCTTTATCTAAAGGCCTACTCAAAAGCCACATAGGACTCACAAGATTTTTAAAAAAATCTCAGCAGAAATAAATGTGTAAATTCAGAAACAGTCATTTGAGGGGAAAAAAAAGCCTAGCCTTTTAGGTGCCAGACCTCCCACAGAGCATTTTCACAGAATTACATGACATTACAACACTGAGCAGTTTTGATTCACTGTAACTGGTTAAGAAGAGGCCACCATTGGCCCCTGGTTGATACATTAGCTGCACCATTATACTTTATCTGTCCTGTCTGCTGGTTGAAGTGCAGCACTTCTTCTGGGATAGCTTTCGACAGCAGAGTGCCGGGGCCACTAAGTAGTGATTTACTGCCAGTTGCTGCAGAGATAAGATCTCTCTCTTTCCTCTTCAGTCACGTTCCTCCTGACCGCCAATCCCTCCCGTTCTCCTCGTTCGCTGGGATTACCTCCCGAAAGCCAATTAGCCTGTTTGTTTGTGGTAGGGAGGTTGTAAGTAGGGAGCGGGTTTCACTGTATCCATCCAATTGGTGGTATCCGTGCTGGTTCAAAGGTGACGGGCCAGCTCCCAAAATCCAGGTGGGAAGAGAAAACGCAAAAAATCTGACGAGGGAATGAAAAGAAAGAGCACAGGTCTTATAGACAAATCAGATTGTCAGCTCGTGCATCCTTCCTAACTGCAGGAGGGTCTGATTGGTAACAGGAGTTCCCAGGTGCTATATTAGTTTATGAATACTCATGAAGAGCTGTGCCCAGGGGCAGAACATCCGTTGTCATTGCATTGAATCCATCCATTGTGTTGTCCATAGCTGCGTCCCTTCGTGAATATTCACAATAGGCATATTGGATCATTTCAGCTACAACAGTGGAGAGACATCATTTCTTCAATATTTTTCTTAACAATGTTAAGAATATGGCGCTGACAATCGGGTTAGTCTATAAAATCTGTGGGTTTTCAACCAAAAAATTATTTTCTTTCTTCCCCTTTGATCTCCGCTGTTTGAGTCATTACTTATATATACTGTATATATAAACGGCAATTGTTATTGTATAAAAATATGCTCTGCATTGCTGCCCCCCAGGGATTTTACAAATTCATAGGAAATCAGTAGTCTCCAGCCCTCCTGTCCCCACCCACACACTCCCCCCTCCCACCCCTGTCTTCTAATATTCGACACAAACCCACGCCACCCCTCTGAAACCCCTCCCATAGGACCCCCAAAATGGCAGGACGGGTGGTTTTCATGCCTACGCAGTTCTCATAAGTAGACCCCACTGCCTCGCACGAAATTCCCTCTGCCTCCACCTCCACCTCAGTCATTCATCTCTTGCACACACACACATACACATGCATATGGTCTTCCTAGCATTCGCATTTCGCACTTCCTTCGCATTTAGATGCGGGCGTGATCAGGGAACTGCAGGCTGGCAGCCTGCTGCAGTTTCTCGACAGACTGCTGAGAAACTGTGACCACTGAGTCAGTACACAAACCACAGTCTGGTGATTCAGTCACGCGGCCTTGGGGGAGGTTTCACAAGAACACTTTTTTTATTATTATTGCTATTTTTGTCGTGTCCATTGCTGTCACCGTCACTTTTTCCTTGATTTATAAGTGTCCTAGTAACACCACGATGTTGAGATAGGCTTCTCATAATCCTTTTAAATTACAAAACACAGATCAATATGTTCTGGGTTATCAGTGTAATCTTTAATCTAAAGCTTTTTTTAGAATTCTGTCCTTTTTTTAAGAACGGAGACCTTGCACACACCACACTGTGCCGTACCAATGCATCGAACCTCTTGAAATGCATTGTGGTGATTGATTCCAGCACAGAGCTCATTACTCATGTTTCTGTTGTAGAGGCAGTAAAATTCATTCCACTGCTGTCATCCCTTTTGTCCTGACCAGAACAACTCGATCGTGTCGAAGATGGCATGAACCATATCAACCAAGACATGAAGGAGGCCGAGAAAAATTTAAAAGATTTAGGGAAATGCTGTGGCATTTTCGTATGTCCTTGTAACAAGTAGGTACTGTCCAAGTGCCCTAGGCTCTTGCTTGTGTGGTGGTGTCCGACGTTGTACCTTTTGTCACAGTGAATGTCTGAACTTTTTTTGTCTTCTCTTTGTCCCTCTCTTTCTTTTTTCTTTTCTTTTCTCACGTGCTTCATTCTGTGGGGGGATAAAAATGCTTGTGTTTAATCAGAGCAACTGGAGCGCATCGAGGAAGGAATGGACCAAATCAATAAGGACATGAAGGAAGCAGAAAAGAATTTGACGGATCTAGGAAAATTCTGTGGTCTTTGTTCATGTCCATGTAACAAGTAGGTGCCGCTTGCCTGCCTGCCTGCCTGCCTGCCTGCCTGCCAAAAACCATAGAAATTATTATCGTAGTGGCCAGTCCACTCCAGCGGAAGCTGAGGCTGATGGGGGAGGGAGGACAGGATAAGCATGAGGCATGCGTGACACACCCGTCCAATCAGATACGTTGACCGCACCCGCCCCAATTCCAAATGAGGCATGCTGCAGTGACCCACAGGTCGGGCCCGAGCTCGCCGCTGTTTCAGCACCATCACCTGATCTGCACGTTCCTGGGGGGTAGGGGGTGGGTAAGGCACAGTCTGACTGCATCTACATTTTGATTCTGACAAAAAAAGTTTAAAAACTTTTTTTCAAGGGACAAAAAAAGTCAAGGCCAGAAAAGTCACGGGGCACAACATATCCCGAAGGGAGCGCATCGCAGTCGTAAATTCCGTCAAAAATTGTTGCAACAAGGCGGATGGATGCAGACTGCGGGTGCCGTTTCTGCTCGTGGATCACCCACGCGTCCAGGTGTCGGGGTTTGCTCCACGTGTTTGATTCGGCCGCGGTGAAGCGTCCCCCTATTTGCTGCTGAAATGGGAAACCATTTAACCCCCCCTCAGATGGGTGTCCCTGTACAGGAACATGCAGATGGTAGCTTCTCTCAGATGTTGAAACACAGGGTTCTCAGGAAGCATGACTGTCCCAAGGAGCAGGAAGGGAGGGGGGGGAGACCACCTAACACCCATTCTATACAAGCGCCCACCCGCCTCACCACGCTGGCCTCCCCATGCCCTGGAGTGCATCTTCAGGCCCACACGGCCAGTTTGAGCTGCTCATTTATGCACATGCATGTCAAACTCCTTTCTGAAAATTGGCCATGTGGAAAAAAAAATGACATACATGCTTTTAGATATACATATAATATACAATAATGTAAAATAATGAATGCATATTTCATTTGCATATATATACTGCATATTTTAATTATGTTAACTATCTTATGCACTGTTCGTAGCAAACACGCCATGCGTGCACACAGTTAACAGACGACATGGCAGGAAAACTTGTTTGAATGGTATCAGACTATCCTCTGCACCTATTCCTGTGATATCAATATCAATGAAATGTGCAGCTGGATAGCTAATCCCTTGAATGCAGTGCATGCCAATGCCACTGATGATGGTACCCATGACGATGACGATGATAATAATGTTGATGGTGACTAGATAATACCGGTGATTGTGACCTTGAACATTCCGAACACATTTCTACATGTAACTCAATACGTGCCATTGAACTTGTCCTTCATAAATATGGTTTTAGTTTCTTACTTTCCACTTGATATATGGCAGGTACAAAATAAATATAAAATTAATTTGACAAAACAAAACACAAACATTGAGATATTATATAGTTTCAAGAGAGTTTATATAAGGAGTTTATAAAATGTGTTTCAGATATATCTTTTAAGATTGATTAACTTAAGTTCTATATATATATATATATATATATATATATATATGTGTGTGTATATATATATAGGCTCAAATTCAATTATTGTTCCCTGTATTGAGATCCGGACAGTATACTGCTGCCTCATAACAGCTATCGATAAAGTATTAATAGTGTGGAAATTGCTTAAAAACATGGAAAGAGATGCACTGAGAAAGCATTAGCCTTTCAACTATCACGCAATATACTGGATGCACTATAATCTATTTTGATAAATGTAAATTGTCCCTGTCAAATAAATTCTCAACAAAATCTCATAAATAATAGTATTTCAGTGCACAGGGAGTGCTAAGGACGCTTGAATATCCCAACCTGAGCTTGGTCCCTACACTGGAGTGAGAACGCAGACGCACTCGAACGAGGAGACAAACACGTCCTTCTCTTACGTGCTGTCTCCGCAAGGAACCGTAGCAATCTCCACAAATACCATTAGCAGGCTCTGATGCTAGCCTGTCACGTTAAGAGAAGAAAAAGATTAAACGGGCCCAATTGAAACAGCTCACTGGAAGCATGCCTCGGTTTTCTCCCTCACAAGGTTTTGGCACAGGCAATAAACTCGAGGTCAGTGTTTCATTTGAAAAAAAAAAAAAGAAGGAAACTACTCAGGTTGACAGCTGAAGTTATTCTGCCACAGGCCAAAAAAAATTATATCCGTGATATTCATATTTTTCTGTGTTGTCTTTGAGATTTTGGGAGAGGGGGTTGGGGGGTTGTAAATCTTTGATTCTAATCTGCCATTTATATTTTTGTTGTTGAAAATCTTTAAGAGTATTCCAGATTCATCTTAATGTTTGCAGGTGCCCTGTTGACTCTCTTTGACCTGCTGTCACCGAAGCAAAAGCAACACAAAATTGAAAATACTTTATTACAAATGATTAACGTAAATGTAAACGATGACATTTTACTCCTTTTTTTTCATTTCTATATTTGGTAACGCTTTACTTGAAACTGTAACTGTAACTTAACTGAGTCTTTTTAACACCATTACCAGCTATAAATAATATAGACCATAGCCCTGGTCCTGGTTGTTTTACACTTCGATCTCAAGAACCAATCACAGATTAGAATCAAACGGTTACCTCTCGCAAAGCTTGCTACTATTGTACAAGCCAAAAAGATAGATTATAGAAAATCAATAGAGCTTGGCAAGTAGCTTGTTAGCACAGTGCTCAATGGCACCTGCAGCATTAGTGAAAGAGCTCCTTCCTTGCTTCCCTGTACGATAAGGCCCATTGGCGTTTCTCAATCAGCCTTTGTACTGTAATGATTTTAATACAAAATCTTTCACAATTTGGATACGTACAACAAACTATATCAAAAGTGTCAGTCTATTATTATTATTATTATAATTCAAATAAGGTGTTCAAAGTGTTAAAATAACAATTTAACACAGAACGATTTTCTGGAGTGTTCAGTCTGTGATCTCAATCATTGCATCTCAGCCAGTTAGTTTTCTTTCTAGCATCCTGTGAGTGTCACTAGTGTGTGTAGCCGTCCTGTCTCCCCGTGTGCTGTCTGTTTCACGCCACCTGTCCTCTATGTTATGTGTCTGGGACCAGTGGGGATTAACCATTATGATGGGGAGGGGGGTTACATGCATATACTGTATATACAGGGGGTAGAAAATAATAATGGAAAAAACGATGAAACATCAAAGGACTTGCATTTTGAAGTAATAAATTGCACACATATGTCTACACATATGTTTCATATTAATGTCAATATTAATTACCGAAATGTTTCTGCTATAAAATATGTTTTCAAATGAACACTTGAATATGTGAGTTTCTAAAGCAACATGAGAGATTTGAAAATATTTTAAAAAGGGGTCAAATAGTTGGTGCCCAAATTGCAGATGTGTCAGTCACAGAAACAGCAAAATTATTTTATGTGTCACAAGAGGAACAGTGTCAAAAATCATGATGGCATACGCCAAATAAGGACAAAACTGCATCAGGAAAGAGGAGCAGTGGTCACAAGTCAAAACTCACTGACAGGAATAGATGGACACTTAACAGGATAGTTGCTAAAAAAACACAAAACAACAGCCTCATATATTACCACAGAACTGAATCTACATCTCCCTGGCATCCGTCGTGAGCTTCAAAAGCTGATATTTATGGTAGGGCTGCCATTTGGAAACCGCTTGTAACCAAGGCCAATGCAGAACAATGCATAACCTGTTGTAATGAGCACAAAACCTGGACTTCGGGGCAGTGGAATAATATACGCCATTTAGCAGACGCTGTTATCCAAAGCAACTTACAGTAGTGAATGCATACATTTTCAGTGTGGCCCCAGTGGGGATTGAACCCACAACCTAAGCGTTGCTAACGCTGTGCTGTGCTCTACCAACTGAGCCACTGAGAACCAGAACCAGAAGAAAGTAATATGGTCGGATGAGTCGTCCTTTACTATTTTTCCTACATCTGGATTGGTTTATGTTTGGAGAAAGCCAAAGGAAGCCTTCAACCCACATTGCCTGTTCCGAACTGTTAAACATGGTGGTGGATTCTGTTTTGGTATGGGCAGCCATCTCGTGGGAGTCCTTGGGTCTGAGTATTACTCTGCATGGTAGAATTACGGCCAAGAAATATGAAGCCATTTTAGGTGACCAGGTGGACCCCTCTTGTGCAAACCCATATACCAAGATGATAACGCCCCCATACACACTGCTAAACAGATTCAAGAGTGGTTTCATGAACACCAGGATTAAGTCAAACACGTTCCATGGCCTCCCCACACACCATTGAACCTTTATGGGAAGTTCTGGAATGGGTGTGGAGTAGACTTTCCTTCTTGAAGAATGGTCCAATATCCTACTGTTGAATTGGTGTTTCCATTATTTTGTCTACCCCCTGTATATCTTTCATTTTTAAATTAAGTGTCCAAAAACATGAACAGTGGGTTATATTCCTCAGTATCTACTGTATAGGGCTTATTCTAACGGATGTATGATGTCATCAGTGTGACATCATTTATGACCATCAGGGAACAAAAGCACTGGTGAATTACTATATTTTGCATTTATACTTAAACCTAAATTACATTCCCAGCTTACTGCTCTCATAGTAAATCACATAGTAAATAGCATAGTAAAGTGCCCAGTGCGTTGTTGTTGTTTTTTTGATAGTGCGCCCCCTAGTGCTCACTCTTGCCCCTCTGCGCAGACTCAAGGGCAGCGACGCCTACAAGAAGGCCTGGGGGAATAACCAGGACGGCGTGGTGGCCAGCCAGCCCGCCCGCGTGGTGGACGAGCGCGAGCAGATGGCCATCAGCGGGGGATTCATCCGCAGGTAAGGGCCAGGTATCATGTTGGGGGAGGCAGGGGGGGTCAAAGTAACCCCCCAGGGTGTGCAGATTGGGATGCCAGGGTGAGGTTGGGCATTGCTTGGCAATACCTTGTTCCGACCACTCTGTGCCATCCTCTCATTGGGTCTCATTTATCAAGCAACATACAAACTAAATGTATCGTAATTCCTTCGTACTTGTTCGGACATGTGAAGGAAATTCACGAAAAGCTGAGACCACACACAGAGTGTATGTAAACTCTGCAGTTCGTCTTTTAACTCTAATCTTTCACTTATATTGATTACATTGGTAATTAAATGGACTTCTTTGTCTACGTATTTTGTCCTGAAATACTGAAATATCATAAAGAAAGATAAATTATAAAGAAACGAACATAAATTGGTTATACTAAAATTGGAATACTATTTTAATGAAGTAAAACAAAAATGTTTGAAATGAGTTATAGCATTACAAAGAGTTACTATGATTTCATAATTGCAGTTTTGTTTTTTAAATAATTAATTGACGGACTTAGCAACAATAACTAAGGGGGGCGTGGTTTAGCGAAGGGTCAATTGCAGTTTTGTTTTTTAAATAATTAATTGATGAGAAATACTATTTAAAGGGCCAAAATGCTGTAAAGTCCAAGCTTGCAATGGCTATTAGAGGAATTGGCGAGAATGCTTCGGCGAGATCGCATTTTCAAGGACCGGTCTGACTTTTTTGCCAAGGATGACGAGTGGCTCATGAGCCGGTTCCGATTCCCTAGAACCCTTCTATTGAGGCTGTGCAACATCTTAGAGCCAGACTTAACGAGGCAAACAAGAAGATCTTATGCAGTTTTCTTATGATTGAAACGAAGTGCCTCCAAACGTTTGATAAATGCAGTGACAGTTAGAACATAAGAACATAAGAATACATAATGATGAGAACGGGCCGTTCGGCCCATCTAGGCTCATCATGTCCTAATCTAAAGAGTATCTAGTACTACATCTAGCCTGGACTTGAATAGCCCAAGCGTTTCTGCCTCTACTACCTGACCTGGCAAGCTGTTCCATGCATTGACAACTCTCTGTGTAAAGAAAAACTTCCTAATATCTGTGCAGAATTTGCCTTTAACTAATTTCCACCTGTGGCCTCTTGTTCTGCTGACCCCACTTATCTTAAAAAATCTTTGGTATTTTACTTTGTTAATCCCTTTTAGGAATTTAAAAACCTCAATCAAATCCCCCCTAAGTCTCCGTTTGCTAGTTGTTAGTTCGTATAATTTCACAGGGAAATTGCGTGCATATTTACAAAATTTACATATTTACGTGGGCAAAGGGTTACGACTTGGCGTATCCCCGTCTGTAGGTGTCCTAACTAAGAAGTGAAACACCAAAACCTCAGAGCGAAACTGCCAAAATGGTTCTCAGCACCGTGTACCGTGCAGTTTTCCTTCTGCTTTTAACTTTGAAAACTGACACTTTTTTTGGGTCTATTGTTCGCTGGGAAAGTGGCTCTGCACACCAGGTAAAAATAGAATGCGCCTTGGCAAAGCAGGAGGCTAACAGCAGCGCACAGTTGAGGGGGAAGCAAGCTGTCCTTGTCAGCTGACGGCCTGAGGCTAACAAACTAACAGCTAACTTGCCATGGGGCATCGTGTTTATGACCGTTACACGTCCTCCGGGCAGTACCTGTCAGCACAGCAGCAAACAAACGGGAATGTGAATGGAGTCACACTGTATAACGTGTGACTGAACCATTATGCACTCTGGACTGTACCACTCAGACTCAGGACATATTGAGGAGGAGTGGGGGAAGGGGATGATTTGTGGGGAGGGGGGAATGTAGTTTCCCATAATGCAACATCCCTCGTGTGTTGAAACGTTGTCCTTTTGCCCATGCGAATAAAATGAATCGCACGGGAGTGGTTCCGCTATGTTCATATTTTACTAAAATGCTTGACAGCAGGCGGCACGGTGGTGCAGTGGATAGCACTGTTGCCGCACAGAAAGAAGGTCCCTAGTTCAACTCCAGGCTGGGGCCTTTCTGTGTGGAGTTTGCATGTTCTCCCCGTTTCCACGTGGGTTTCCTCCGGGTACTCCGGTTTCCTCTCACAGTCCAAAGACATGCACGTTAGGCTAATTGGAGAGTCTAAATTGCCCGCAGGTATGAGTGTGTGAGTGAATGGTGTGTGTGCCCAGCGATGGGTTGGCGACCTGTCCAGGGTGTATTCCTGCCTCTCGCCCAATGCATGCTGGGATAGGCTCCAGCCCCTCCGCGACCCTGACCAAGAATAAGCGGATTAGATAATGGATGGATGGATGGATGCTTGACTGCGTCCATCGCTGTGGAGACGCAGGACGGCGAGTCAAACTGCTTGACATCTGGTCACCCTAGTGTGCTGCCCAACCCCGGTTGCATGACCAATGGTGCCACACCTTTCCCACAGGGTAACGGACGACGCCCGGGAAAATGAGATGGACGAGAACCTGGAGCAGGTGGGAGGCATCATCGGCAACCTGCGCCACATGGCCCTGGACATGGGCAATGAGATCGACACCCAGAACCGGCAGATCGACCGGGTCATGGAGAAGGTATGCCCCCCCTGTGCGTGCTAGAGCCAAAGCTATAATGGATTACTGGTTGCCTTTGTTTTCTTAATTTATAATTATTTGGTTCAATTTATTTTGCCACGCTTCAGATGGGCTTTTCCTATCATTTCCTGTGTCCTACCGCACTAAACGTAGGAATGGGAGAGCGGTCGGTCGCTTGTGTGAACCGACCAGTAGTCGCTGTTCTCGCAAAACACTGTGATCGCTTCGAATCATTCACATCTTTTATAGCACTTGAGCGCTACATTCCTTCTGGACTCCACAAAGCCTACCCTAACTCTCCTACGACTGGGTAAACTTCACCAGCACTGTAATCAGTCCTATTACCGCTCAACGTGGTCAGTGCATCGTGACATTTTATCATTGACTTTAAACGTAAAAGGGTGCACATATATCCTGTGCATATCCTACGGTTTCTGCCGTTGTCCTGTCACTGACAGAACAACCGGTAGGGCCAGTGGGTGCTAAGGCAACGGTAACCATGAGGAACCCTGGCAAAGCTAAACCCGCCCTGCCCCCAACCAAGCCGTTTGCAATTGAACATGACTTTAATGCGACTCCTCTTCGCCCTCCTCCCCCCCCAGGCCGATTCCAACAAGACCAGGATCGACGAAGCGAACCAGAGGGCCACCAAGATGCTGGGCAGTGGCTAAGCTCTGGCACCAAGTGTCCTCACCCATGGCACTGTTCCTGGAACAGTGCAAACGTGCTTTTATCATGGTATTTACCTAATAGGATTGCACACATGCACATATCAAACCCCCCCCCCCCGCCCCGGCCCTGGCCCCTTACCTCACCCCCATTGTAAATGTCGTTCTGTGTTGTCTGTCTGCTTTTTAAATGATAGTCCTAGTAAACTGGTTTTCCTTTTCTGTCTTTCTTTCCAAAGGTTGTATATAGTGCTGATTTGATGGCTCTAGCTCACTTGTGAAATGTTCTTCTTTTTTAAATATATATATTATATTATATTATATTATATTATATATATATATATATATATATATATATATATATATATATCTTTGCTGGATGACAACTATTGTAGGAATGCTATACAATAAACGTTTTTCCTTATCAGTATTTCAGTATCGTCCGAGTAAAACGTGTCATCCCATTTCGCTGCTACCACGCTCCTTATTTCACTGTTGTTACGGTAACCGACGGAGAGGAGGAGAGAGAGAACAAAAGAGCGACGAGGATCACAGCCGCCGTTTCCTTCCCTCATCACGTTTTCATTCGTTCGTTTTTATTTTTTACTTTTTTAAGTCTGTGTTTAAGACAACATGCAACTAGCCGACGTATCCGTTAATAGACATTGCACTTTTCGAGTGATGTGACTTGTGCATTATTGCATGACCAAATGATAGATTTTAGGATCTTCTAAATAAAACGTTGAATAAAAAAAGAAACAAAAAAAAAAGATATCTCAAAACATGGCAGTAGCAAACTGACAAAAAATCGCATGCTCAGAATTCTAGGACAGTCGCGTGCGCTCAGCTCATGCAAGTTTGCAATAGCGCCACTCTCTGTTGGTATGTATTCATGGACCGTGATTATCATTGTATAATAATTCAGAAAATGACAATAAAAACACAAGGCTGTAGCACAAACAATGACCTGTTTTGTAAATGAATATGCAGCTGAATGGATTTGTTGAATAAATGCTAAAGGGTGGGTGGACTGGTCGCTGTACTGTATTATAGAGTCTGGATGCTCTTTACGATGAAAAAAGACTGCAAAAAATAAGGTGCATATTTCCGAAAGACGTTCCTTTTTTTTAAGAAGACGTATCTTGTTTGTTTGCTCTCCACGTGTGGTTTGTTATTGGGGGTGGGGGGGGGGGAGGGGAGAATAAACCCCCAACAAAGCAAAGAAAAATCGTTTTTGTTGCTTCTGTACCTAGAGCTATGCACACCAAATCACTGAGATGTTGAGTATTTCAAATAAAAAGATGGAAAAAATACCTTAACTGAATGATAACATTGGTTAAACTGTGAGATCAAAACTCCTCAACGCATGTGATATTACCTCTCCTTATGTTTCCTGTTGGTTTGTGAAGTGGTTGACATTTTGTAGCTAGTTGAAATGAATAAAAGTAATAAACACTCTACTTGTGTGGATGTTTTGCCGTTCTTGCAATGACCCCACACCTCCATCTTGAGGTCTGTCTTCACAAATCCCCAACATATGAACATGGGTTTTCGCCAAACGTGATATTCTTATCGGTCGCACTCAAGGCATACCCGGTAGGACATAAACCAACATAAGTGCATAACCTGCATTTAAAAAAATAGGCGTTGTGTAACTGCTATGCAAATATACTTATTTACTAGATTTACTATTTGTAGTTCTTTTCTATTTGCAAACTTTTAAAAATGTAAAATTACAATTATAATCTATTAAATTCAGTATTCTGATTAAATCAAGAAGATGGTGACCCGATAGCTGTTGGACTGGTAGATATGCTCACATATGATGATGTGCCATTTCAATGATATTTTCCAAATTTGACATTACCCTCAGTCCTTGTCAGTGTAATGCTCTCAAACTTCTATAAACTATCTGAAGGGTTTATCTGGCTTGTGAATTATTATATATATATATTTTTTCTTCCAAAGGTATGCACAGTGTGATGATTTTCAGTTTCCACCGCCGGGGTAGAAACTGTACGAAAGGAAACCAAATGAAGCAGGACAGCCAAAGTCGGCAGAAAGCTGCAGGCAGTTCATTTACGAGCATCACAGCCTTCTCTAATATGAGCAGTTCTGCCTGGAGAATAATTAGACACCCTCCTGAACACTGAATAGAGTCACCTACACTTAATCTGCTGGGCCTCAATGCCTCTAGCAAGGAACCAACCAATCAATCAAGTGTATAAAGTGTATATGCCACTCATGACAAAAAATAAGAGCAGAGTACAGATTTATATAACATGAAGAAGACACGGTGGGAACAGAGTTCAGTTATGTGAAGACAACTTTGTGAAAGTTTCTCCAAATTGGCATGAGAAAAAAATGAAAATGAAAATCTTCCCCACGGTTTAAGGACAAATCCACATTTGCGTTTCTTGACCCGCTGTAGTACCAGGAGAGGTTCATTTGCAAATCCCAACGCACCGGAGCTGAAAGAGAACGGGAGAGGTGGGGTGTGCAATGGGGACAAAGATACCGGAGTGCACAAGTGTGACATCGTACACATAATTCCCAACAATCGATGTAACACACATTTTCAAACGACTGCTATAAATAACGCAGTACATTCAGCAAATTAGCACTTTAACATACTATAATTCTATACCCATAACCAATATGCAAATGAAAAACAGCAATAAAATACATAGTAAACAGTCAAAGGCTTCCATCAGTGGCCAGTGGCCCATTGTAGTTCCTAAAGGTAACACATGTTTGTCAAAGTGAGTGTTTTTCAAAGGCGGGTCCCGTGGGATGAGGTGGACGTCGACTGTCAGGTTATGGAACAGAATCGCTGCACGCTGAGCGACCGTCATGACGTCGGCCCACAAGACTAGAGCATTCTGAAAGGGACGCTCACATTGTGGCAAAATACTGCTTCTTAACGAAGGAAGCAACTGGATACCCGCTTTACGTCGGGCGCCATGGTTAATCAGGGAAAACCCTCTGACTCGAGTTGGTCCTTTCCGCTGAAGCACTGGGCTTCTCCCAGCAGTGATCTTTACCCGGGACGCACCAAAGCACCTCCTGGGCTATTGGCCAATTCTGAAAGGCCTAGCATAGGTCCATCGTGAGGACATCCCTGGCTACTTCACTTTGTTGTACGTCGCTCTGGATAAGAGTGTCTGCCAAATGCCTGTAATGTAATGTAATACCAGCCGTTGTTAAGGGCACAATGGCCAGGGTTTCCAAGGGACAGGCCCAGGGGCCTCCCTGGCCACTGGCCATTACACACTGGTCGTGCCAGAGATGCTCCCCTACCAGGTGTGGCGCCAGGGATTTTTTCTTGCCGGTGCTATAGTGGGGCTTCTGGTAACTTATTGGTGGTGCTAGGTGGCGCTATTGTAATTTCTGCCGATGATATAGCACCAGCAAGCCTCCCCCCCTTAGCGCCGTGCCTGTCCTCTACTGAACTCTGCCAGAGGCGGCACGCAGAAAAGCTATGCGTTTAGTCAATAATGAATGTCGTTATTCCGTGGAATACCAATGAGGCGGTTAGAGTCGCACTGAGCGGATGGAACAGGAGCTCGTTAATCGCGTTGCCTGTGGACACACCTTCAACTGGTTCCAAGGACGTTCCTCCGCCTGTTGTGCATTGGGATGATATCAGAATTGGAATGACGCAGACGATAAACGCACTACCGAATTTACATCCTTAAAATCTTGACATTATATTTCTTATATTGGGATTATTTTTATATCAAACAAGCGGATGAAGTTGCACACAAAAAACGAATTCACACACTCAGACATACACACACCCACACAGAAGCACAGGCACTCTCGCATACACACACACACACACAAGGGCTTGTGTAAACATATTAATTAATTAATTAATTAATTTACACACACACGGACCCACACATACACAACACAGAAACACACACACACTGTCAGTAAGTTATGCAAGACAACATGAACCTCCCACACAACCCTGACTCACACACTTTCCTCTCTCTGCAGCAGCTGCCAGATCTCACAGAATGGACCCACACACAGACCCACATTTGCACACTCACCAAAACACACACACACACACACCATCATCACACACACAGACAAATACATTTGCATACTCACCCACACACTCACTCACACACTCACACACACAAATGCATACAGAGACAAACACATTCACACACTCACCCCCACACACACACACACACACACACACACACACACTCATCCACACACTCACATACACACACACAGATCACCAGAGCAGGCCATCTACAGGCCTACAGGGCCTGCTACTCCTCTTCCACCTTCACTGGGCTCAGCAAGGTCAGCAGTTTCAACCAGTCTAGGGCACCTGAAGGAGAAGCAGATGTAAGATAGATGCACGACTTCATTTTAAAAAGGACAAAAATACCCAGCAGAAAAAAACCCATTGGGCTGGAAACAATTTTTAGGCATCTTGGTTTTAGACGCTGCAGTTATCTTAATCTCTCCCCTGTGAGGATTTGGAAAGTGAGTGCTATATTGAGATGCAATATAATTGATTTAAAATGGTAGGGTAAAAGTGAGGTTAGGCATCCTACTACTTCCATAAACTCTCTATGGACCTCTTCGTACTTTGTAAAATAATGTCTTCACTTCAAAGCCAGATATAGGCCCCTGCGTCCAATTACTTCTCATGTTCCTATCTGTCTGTCAAACACCATTGACAACAAGTAACATTTGCATAGTGATGCCATCCTTTAAGAAGAACAAGATATGTTCAAGTGCATATTTAAGTTTTAAAGCATTTGTTAACAACGTTCAGTGTGTGTGTATGTGTGTGTGTTTGTGTACTGTATGTATGTGTCTATGCTTGTGTGTATGTGTGCGTGTGTGTTTGTGCAGTGTGCTGTATGTATGTACGTGCATGAGTGTGTGTGTGTGTGTGTGCGTGTGCGTTTGTGCAGTGTGCTGTATGTATATATGTGCATGAGTGTGTGTATGTGTGTGTATGTGTGTGTGTGTTTGTGTACTATATGTATGTGTGTGGGGGTGGGGCCAGGCGGATCAGCAAGCTAGGCTGTGCACGAGAGAAAGTCGCCACGCAGACGTCCCCACCTCCTCCAACCTGCCCTCCTTCCTCACGAATCCCTCCCTCCCGTTCTCGCCACACCACACCGACCTCCGCACTTACATTGAGGTATTCATCTGTTTGCCTGTACATCCTATCCTCCTTTTTCTCTCTCCATTTTGTCCCCCCCGGCCCCCAAGCCCATCATTCACATTGTCATCTTCACAGGCTGTTTCTCCTCGGAAGGTCTACATTTAGTCTGAGAATGAAACGGGGAAGGATTCATCGCGAGGGCTCTGGGAGTAGTCGGGTTAGCGCTGACCTCCGGGGGATGGGATTAGTTCATATTTAATGCTGTCTGACAGACCACCGCTTGTGACTGAGGGAGAGAGAGAGAGGGGAGGGGAGGGGAGGGGAGGGGAGGGGAGAGAAAGACGAGCGGTTATGTAAGGCTGGGCAGCTCCATCTGAGCCGGCTGGGCGTGTGCTGCGCATCGCCGCGGTCACGCCACAGAGCGCCACTGTTCCTCGCCGGAAGGCCTGAGAAGCACAGATCACAGATCCTGCCCCCTGTTGTTGGGGGGAGGGGGAGGGGGAGAGGGCGGTATGTCGGGGGATGGTGACCAGGGTGGCCGAGGGGGACGTGAGCATGGATTTGGGCGTGAAGGGTCATTCGCGACGGGGCAAACGGGGGGAGGCGGATGTGGTTGTGTAATGCTTCAGACATATCTTTCCAATTATTTGAGATGAGAGGCCATTTTTAAAACAACATTGTCGTGAATATCGTTTAAAGCAGGGGAAGCAGATGGACCTGAAAATCATAGAATTACTGCATATGAAGCACAAGGTATTTGATATCTACGGTGACAATGGTACGTCACTGCAAATCAAGGTCACAGTGGGATGAATACATGATTATTTGGAAGAGGTGGGGAAAGCTAATGGCTCCCTCTTCCCATTTTCACGAGGTGCAGGACTCCACAGGGCAGGGGTTAGTGCAATTAACACAAGGCAGAGACACCAGGGACAGTTCACACTACTGGTTTGATTTGAGTAATAAAAAACAAATGAATGAATAAACTAATAATGAAATAATAATAATAATAATAATAATAATAGCAGTGATTAAGGGGGCCAAGCACTTAAATGGGGATTAGTCACTGCAGCTATAGTTATATAGTTTTAAATCTTAGTAATATTGTGTAAGTTGCTCTGGATAAGTCTGCTAAATGCCTAAAAAAGTAAAATATTTTTTAATATATGGAGCTCTATAGCACCACCATGTGTTTCCATTGGGCCGGCACTTTTGGGCTGGTGTCTTGATTTAGTTATCAATGTGCATACCAGGTTCCATTATTTTATGTCAAACTTTTTAGGACTTATATTTTTCTGATAAGCTACCCCCACTCTTAATGTTATTGGCTTCCTGCAGCCATGTTTTTTGTGTAGCAACTTTATTTATAACACATTTTTAGAGGAGGGGGCAGTGAACAGTGTCGATACATCTAACAGTATAGAAGGAAGCAAATTTCAACTATGTGGAAGTGAAAAAAGTGTCAGTTGAGCTTTAATAATCCCAAAATGGCGGTCAATTCAAGATGGCAGTGACCCGTAAGGCATGTGTTCCTAAAGAGTTTTATATTTCTGCAAAGAAATAGTGATTTTAGTGAATTTTTACATTTTTTTTTTAATTTTTTGGAGCTCTATAGCACCACCACCTGTTTTAATTGGGCCAATGCTTTAGGGCTGTAAACCTAGCTAGCTAGAGTTACAATCTCATTATGCATTACACTGATAGCTACCTACCTCAAAATAAACAAACTAGCTAGCCTAGCCTACACAGATGCATGCCACATCCATGAGTCATTAGTCATTGTTTAAAAAGCAACAATTAGCTAATTAAAGTAATAACCATTGCCCTAAAATCAGTGTTGCCAGATTTGATTGAAACTTCCCAGCCCAATCCACTAAAAATCCTGAAAACAACACAACACCATCTCAAACATGGCAGTAGGCCATGTCCTACAAACAGAGTAGGCCAGCCTGTTTTGTCAGATGAAACGCACATCATACAGTATATTATATATAGTCTGTAATATGGTATTACTGGTAATACTGGTAATTATGGCATTACCTAAACTATTTTCCACTTTAATATGCCTTAAAAGTAGGCTTATCTAATCTTGGCGATCACATATGCATTCCTGTTATAGTGACTGTCACATTATGCTATAGAATTATAGTCCATCGCATTTTCAAACACGTCTTGCGCAATTGGACCTCCACTGGGTAATTCTTAGTTACCGAGCGTTCCAAAATTTCTCTACCCGCCCAAGGCCATTTTTCTTCCGCACAATGCCATAAAAATGAGCCCAATTGGGCGGGTTCTCCAACAGGCTTGGTGCTGCAATTCTAAAGAACAACATTCAGATCGAGCTTAAACATGCTTAACTACGGCCTGACCTGCCAAACCCAACAGTTAAAAAACAGCGAGCCTTTGAACGGTCCTCTGGGACCGCCGAATTGAAACCCAAGGGAATTGTTCGGTGGGCGCCTGAATATTAGAAGTGTCTCTCCTAAAAGTAAACAATTGTTTGCAAAATACTTCCGCCACGTCTCTAATGTAGATTTTCTGTGTTTATCTGAGACGTGGTTAAACAAGACATCTCGTGTTTACACAGCATTTGCACAGTACCTCAATGCAATGTTTTTAGACATGATAGGACTCATGGGGTGGGAGGGGTGGGTTGGATGCTGATGTAGGTGAAGGATGGGATTAAGTGTGAGTTCAAGAGTGAAATTCCACTAGAGTGTATTGGAATAACTAATTTCCACAAATGTAATTTAACATTGTTGGATTGTATAGACCGTATCATGTAATGATGTGCTTTTGGAGCATTTAACTGACTGTTTGCAAGAGTGTTATTGCACAACCGCACAGTGTTTAATGAATCGCATGGCGCTACTGATAAACATTTCTCTGCTGTGTTTTGATGTTTGTCAAGGTTTAACATTTCTGGGTATTTGCCCTGCCTTGCTTTGCCCAGCGCACTTGTACACCGCTCACTACCGGTCTCGGAACTACGGCAACGAGTTCTCCTATGAGGGAGGGGATAATTGACATGAAAAAGAAAGAGTATAATTGGATACTAAATTGGGATAAAAAAATGGAAAAAACTGCAAAAATAGAAAATCTAAACAAAAAAGATGTCATATCTGAACAAAAACATTTTGAACATAAAAAAGCTAAGTTACTCACAGTACTCTATACAACTGTAAAATTAAATTCCTAAATTCAGTGTGAATACCAAATTATTGATATCAAATTGATGCCAAGTTAAAATCAAACATTTGTCAATATATCTCACAGAAACTGGTGAAACAGGTGTTGGTCATATGAGACCTTTTTTTTGCCATGCACACCAGTGGTGGGTTTTTGCATCAAAAAAGATGATGTCGGCCTTCCGCTTGGTCTAGTGGTTTCAACGTCCGATGCTGGCCACAGTGACCGGGGTTCGATTCCTCGTCACGCCAGAGTCGGCTCTGGCCGGGAGTGACACCAGGGCGGCAATTGGCTGTCCGCCCCAGGGAGGGGGAGGGAAGCTGGCACAGTTCGCTGCACACAGGAGTGGTTCTGGGGTGCTGGAATCACAGTCGACAGCACGATGAGTGCTGTCTCAGAGGAGGCAGCGCTTCGCCATTGTCACTGCCAGTCACAGCGAACTACGAGGGAGGGGATTGAACTAAGCACAGCGGGAGTAATTGGCTACCAAATTGGGAGAAAAACAGGTTAAAATTGGAAAAAATAAAATAAAATAAAATAAAAAGATGATGTTGAAAACAAATTCAGTATGTGTGGTCCCAATGGGAATTTAACCCACAACCCAAGTGTTGTGCCTACTGAGCCACACAGAACCATATAACTATAACAATAACTCTCCCTATTATTGATTCTTTCTTTAAAACGGTTGATACTTCTCCACTGTATCGCTACTGCGTCTGTCCTCTCTCTCTTCCCTCTTCAGTGGCATCGCTGTTCTCCTTCAGACGAAGCATCTGTGCTCCACTCAGCAAGAGTCAAGCTGCACTGCGCTGGAAATAGAACAGATGTCTCCATGACTCTTTGACCTCGGTGATTATATCTCCTCTCATTTTCTTCATGCAGTAGCTGACCTCTGAAAAAAGTGTTTATAGGTGTTAAAAAGTTGTACAAAATTAATTATGTATTACTTGTATCATGTGTGTATCCTTCAACGTACTTTTTTAACACTGTGCCCTTTTACACTGTGTCACTTCCCATCCGACACAAACTCAAAAATACAAACAAAGCACAGGTGCATAGAGCACAACCTATATACAGTATATATATGTATATATATATGCAGAGGACACAAAATATCCACCAGGTTTTAATTTTTTTGAATTAAAAAGCAATACTCTAACAAAGTGCAAGTGCAGCAAGGCAGCTAAAAAGAACGTCTGAGTAGTGATTTGATAAAGCACCATTGGCTGATCTCACAAAAGTGTGACTGGCACACTCAAACATACTGTATGCTTGTCAAAAATGGATGGTCCAGGCATGCCTAGTATCTGACTGCTCTGTACAGTAGAAGGAGCGGCGGAATATCTTAAACAGGTTTTATATAGCCTCTGGCCTATGAGCGTGTTTTAAGTTGCAGCAATTTGCATGTGATAACTTGTATAAACCCCTCTGCTGACATTTTCGCTCGATTCCACGTAAGCACTTGCGCTGGACTCACATATGAATTAGGAAGGAGTACCTTAGGGTTCCCTTCTATGGCACATTTCAGACATCTATGTGCATTTAAACAAATTCAAAGACCCCAATTTTGGATGCAAGGTGAATTTGCAAGAAGTCCAAGAAGAGGATTTGCCTGTTACTGAAATTGCAAAAGTAAGTCACTTGTAAAGACATTGGTAACGTACATCTCTTTCATTTTGGAGTGTTTCGTTGGATAACGTTGATGCTTCAGTTACCGGTTTATGATGGAAATTACTGTACAATAATTTATTGTTTTAAAGATGAATGTGTTTTTGCATTCAATATATCTCTGTCTACCGTGCAAATAAATGTATTTGTGAGGCAATATTTTTAAGTGTTATAATGTTTGAATTTGAATGGAGAACATTACATTACAGGCATTTAGCAGACGCTCTTATCCAGAGCGACTTACACAGTTTACATTTATTTACAATCCATTTATACAGCTGGATATTAACTGAAGCAATTCAGTTTGAGTACCTTGCTCAAGGGTACAACGGCAGTGTCCCACCTGGGACATTAACGTTACAAGCCAAGTTCCCTAACCATTATACTACACTGCCGCCTGAGAAAGCAGGCTTGCTGCGATGCATAGTGAGGGAATTACATCCCACAGAATGATCCTTCTTAGTGCAAACTTCTGTGTTACTAGTGGTGGCTGCTGCTCAATAAAGCATGCTATTTTAGATAAGCAATCACCCAAAAGCATCTCATTCTTTTACACTGAATTCAATCTAATATGACAACATTACGTCTGTGCACTTCAAATCTAGATATAGAAGAAGAAAAAAATAGTTGTAAGTTAAGACTCATAATCTATACATATATACAGTATATACAGTATATCATATACATATATATATATATATAATTTTTTTAAATAAAATAATATATATATATATATATATACTTTTGTATACCTAATCATCACGGACTGATAATATCTTTCTTATATAAAAATGAGGTACATAACATACCCTGATATATTTGTTTAAATTATTTTAGATATGGCCTCCCACGTGGTCTAGTGATTTCAACGGGTGACCGGGGTTCGATGCCAGAGTCGGCTCTGGCCGGGAGTGCCATCGGGGCAGCAATTGTCTGTCTGCCTCAGGGAGGGGGGAGGGAAGCCGACAAGATGTTCGCTGCGCACAGGAGTGGCTCTGGGGTGCCGGCATTACAGTTGTCGGCTTGACAAGTGCCATCTCAGAGGTTCGCCTTCGTTGCCGCCAGTCACAGGGCTACGGCAGTGAACTATGAGGGAGGGATTGACCTAAAAATAGGTTACCAAATTGGGAGAAAAACGGGATAACAAATCAAAAATGAAAATAAATAAAAAATAAATATTATTTTAGACATGTCCAGGACCATTGCAAACGTAAAGACAACTAGATATCTAGAATATTCCTAAGATTTGGTATTGGAAAACAAAATGTTTAAAGGAGCGTCGATTGGTTTACAATGAATGATTGGTCATTGAAAGAAATTATGAAAGTGATGTTGAAAAGCCTCAGCTGTATTTTTTGTGACTTCTGATGCTTACAAAAGTGATACATTAGAACCTCAGAGACACAAACACACCGGTAACGGAGGTTGTTTGGAACTCTAAACTGTAGTTTATACTGCATTTGGTTGACCAGTCAGTCTGTAACTCTGAGGTTCATATGGTTCCATTGTATTTATATTTGTATGGCTGGTTAAAACACGGAACCAATTTTGTGATTATTGATTCAGTTAGAGATTTGAAATGTGCGGAAATAAACCTGATAACAAAAGTGATCATTTTTCTTTGGAGACAAGAGAATACCATGAAGATAAAGGAGCAATGTAGTGTTCAGCGTTTTCATTTCTAGAAAACAATGACGTAAATACTCGGTTGCTATATGCACTTAAAATTGACCAATAGTTGTTACTTTATAGTAACTCATTCTCTGTAAAATAAATGAATTAGCCAGGCCAAATTAGCCTACAAAAATACATTGTGTATCTGAACCCGAGTAATCAAAAAGGGCAACTGTGTCCCACACACACACACTACCCTCCAAACTGAAGTGGCATAATCAAAATTACATTGTTACCCCACCTGCCCCCCACCCGCACACACACACACACACACAAACATGCGCAGACACACACACTGCATCAAATCACACGCCACCTGCCTCAGTAACTCGTGTGCATTGTGTACATAGTATATGTAGGCCTGCAGTGTCTTTGGGATGTTGTGTACGTTGTGTGTTCAAGGCAGAGAGAGCCAGAGCACAAGCATTTCATTGTATTTAATGCATATGACAATTAAGTTGAACTTTAACTTAAAATACACACACACACACACACACACATACACACACGCATGCATGCACACACACACTCAAACATACACTCAGCCCGCAGACACACACACACACATAGTTTCCATGAAAATCACACATTCCATGAAAACCACGGAATTCTAAGTCGATTTCAAACGATTTCCACTATTACCACCACATTACATAACAACAAAATGTAATCTGTAATGTGAAAGCCACAATATGTCACTTACCCATGTACCTGAGTAGCTACAGCCTGTCGGAGACCTTGTACAAGATCTTTTTATTGGCACAGAGAATTAATCACAGCGCACACATCTGCAAGTCTGCGCAGGCCAGCAGACACATACTGCACATGTACAAGACATATCTGCTTGGGGCGTTTTAGAAGTGGAGCACAGGTCTACTGACTGACACCCACTGAGAGGCAACTAATCTATTGACTTTTGTTAAGAGTTAGAACAAACACATTGGTATAGCAATATTGTTGCTTTCTCTCCTGATTGGAATGCCCTTCTGTACTTCTGTAAACAAGAGGCACGAGTAAAACAAGATTTGAATTGACCCTGACCCATTAGTATGGACCCCCAGCATAGTCAAGTAGGAATTGTGAGATTGTGGGATTTCTAAAGCACTGAGATGTTGTTGTTTTTTGTTTTAATTACTGTATCGTGATTTATTTTCTTTTTTGGGGTTTCCTTAAATAGAATGAATTTGTGACTAGCTACATATTGCCTAAATTTCTGCGACTGCAACTGCAACCATCATGAGTGGAAAAAAACATCCAGTTCACTAAATTATTTATGGTAAACAGTGTTCTGTCTGTTCAAATATAAGACCAAATTTGAGAAAACGGAACATACAACCAATATTCAACAGAGTTTATTCAAAAATAGTTTTGGACAAAGCTTTAGCCCAAACGTCCAAATTGTATTTTTCCATCTCTGGGAGAAGGATTGTACCAATTTAAGTTTGCTGCCTATCTCTTTTAAAATTTGAGAAGAGGAAGGAGAATCAAATAAATCAAAAAAATAGTTAGAAAAGAAGGATTTACCCTAAGAGGAAGGAAAACATGTAAAACATATCCGGTGAAATCCATACTTGCATCACATGAAATCCCTAACTTGACTGAAATCTACACTTGTAGATGTAGCCTTCTTTAATTTCTTGCTTTTATTTGATAAACTTTGGGTCCTATAAACGTTGTCACAACATTGTCATAACATTGTCAATTCCCCAAAAAGCTTTATTTTCAACCTCCATGTGACAAATTATAAACATTAGGAGGAGTCTACAAAACTGCATACTTGGAGCAGTGAAATGGCCCAGACTCCTTTGGAACTCCACATTTCTATCCGATACACAACCAACACTGCTCCTCATCTGATACCGACTCATTCTGACACATTCTGGCACTGCCCACTTGAAAACAAACGGATCATTTCCACCATGACTCAAGTCCTGGGCGAGAGCCTAGATGGGCTGAACAGCCCATTCTCGTCATTATGTATTCTTAGGTTTTTATGTTTATATGTTCTTATGTCTCATACTTGAACTTAAAAGAACACTTTTGATTATTTGAGTAGGACCGTCCCTCCCTGGTTCTGTGTGGCTCAGTAGGTAGAGCATGCCATTGGTAACGCTTAGGTTGTGGGTTAGATTCCCACTAAGACAACATGTATCCATTCACTACTGTAAGTCACTTTGGATAAAAGCATCTGCTGAATAACATATGCATTATATTACAGAGGTGTTGGTGCCATTATTCTGTTAACTTTCATATGTACAGTATATCAGCAAAACAGTAGCTTTAATTCTACACTCTGGAATGTATTTAATCTCAGAATAGTGCAAAATAGTCTTTAAAATATTTGCACTATAAACTTTCTACTTAGGACCGTTTATGTAGACTTGTTGTGATATTTCACAGGTGGCCTCTTTCGAAGAATCCAACATTCAACATCGGACATGTATCAGTCAGCGGTGCCTTTCGAACGGCAGCTGTCGCAGCTGTCCTCCTTGACGGGAGAGCTCGACCCGGAGGATTACGTTCAGCCACACTACAAAGAGTCATATAGGCTGGCGATATACGCCTTGGTCAGCGGTGGGAAGGACGCATACTACGACTTCCTCAAGGCAGAGCAGATCGGCAACTTCCTGTCAGAGCGGGAGCTGCTCTACATTCTGGAGAACGTCGAGCAGCCAGCTGAGTCGTACCGCAGCGAGGAAACCACGGACGACGCCTGCTCGTCGGGAACGTACTGGCCGATGGAGTCTGACTTGGAGACGCCAGACCTCGATCTGGGCTGGCCGACGGTCGTGCACGAGATCATGGAAACAAGCATCAACCTCCTCTTCCACCCACCCAGACAAAACTGCCCCACCATCAAGGAGGTGATACGGAAACACATTCAAGAGGCAAAACAGGTCATTTTTTAAAGTTGTTTTTCTTCCTTACCTTCATGAAAGGGGTATTGTTTTCAAAAAGTAATTATATTGTTTTCAAAAATGTAATTATACACCACCTATATACTATATATATATATATATATATATATTAGCTTCATCTTGAATGTTATATAAACAGGGGTGTCACTTTGTGCTGAACATTGGGGAGGATGATCCAACATACCCTCCATCTATTTTTAATATAGTTATACTGTTCACTATTTCCTTTAAAAAATATATATATATTTCATTATGTTCCATGGTAATTTCCACCGAGTGGCCTTTTGTAAAAACTGTCATTTAAAGACAGGCAAAGTGGGCAGACTGAGTAATTTGGCAATGCTCAATTCACGAGGGCTAGCTTGGCCATGTTTCAAGATGTAGTTTAAGAACAATTGATATATACTACACACACACACACACACACACACAGAAATATGGGCTGATATGTAATTTGTGCCACCTTGCTGAAACTGATACACATAAGAACAAACACCTATGGACATTTTATTAGGCTATTAGTGAGGATATTATTTAAACCTTTGGACAACCACCCATCATGTTTGCAGACACGTGTGTGTTTGCAATAAAACAGGGAATCCTATTTTTATAAAAATATGTTCTATTTACATAAATCTTTGTTTTGTTTCATGACAGGTTATCGCCATTGTGATGGACATTTTCACCGATGTGGACATATTCAAAGAGATCGTTGAGGCCTCTCTCAGGGGAATCGCAGTCTATGTGCTTCTCGATGATTTTCACATCAAAGATTTTCTCAGTATGGCAGAGCAGCAAGATGTTCAAATACAAAAAATGAGGGTAAGTTTATTATTATTTTTTTTTTTTTTTTAAAAAACTTTTATCATAGACCAACCATCCACACAACCAATTTTCAGAGACTAAAACAGTGCAATCAAAATGATGCCCGTCATACACTACACGATCCCAAGCCAATATCGCCATGGTTATGCCATCCCGGACAAATGTTTTATTATTGGAGTGACATCCTAAGAATGTTGGCTTAGATCGGAACATTGTGGATAATATCTCCAAATGGATTTACTAAGCAGTCATAACTGGGCAAAAATTCACAGTTAAGATGTGAATAGTTTCTCGAGGACATTGTCACAGTTTGTCTTGATACACATGCAATGCCAAATGTCATTTCTTCCTGTGTTTTTAAATCATATAGCATTGTAGTTCATACAGTAACGAATAAATTAAAAGTAGCCTATATTTTTTCTACATTTTGTTACTGTTCTTATTTTGTACTGTATTTGATTTGCAGTCTCTTATTGTGATTTTGACAGTATGTGTTACTCACTATATCCAATATATACACAATATATTAGTGTAATTATTTAAATGTACTGCTATTAGCTGTTCTTTATTAATGTTTAATTTCCCATCTTTTGCTTACCATTACCTCTCACTTAAAACATAATTTGTGTAAGTTTAAAATAGTATTTTGCTTTGGAAAAACGCAAGCCAGACTTTTCTAACATGATATTTTAATGTCTTACCTTTAGAACATGAGAGTGCGCACTGTAAAAGGACTGGGTTATCTCTGCAGATCAGGGGCCAGGTTTCATGGAGCAATGGAGCAGAAGTTTATTCTGGTCGACAGCCAAACTGTGGTGTATGGCTCATATAGGTAAGCCCGTTAGCACACTGTACATGTGCACTGCCGGGCAGAATACACACAGAACATTGTGTGCCTTTGCTAAAAGACAAACATTGTCAAGCGCAAATTTTTCCAGTGCTTTCATAAAAGCTTTAATCTGGATATCAACAAAGATTTACATTTAGCCCTAAGCGTATGCATCAAAACCACTAAAACCATGTTGTTGATTATTAGTATAAAAAATAATTAAATAAAGCCATTAAATTATGTTTTGTTCTTATTCTTTCTTTCTTTTTTGTTGTTGTTGCAGGAAACCCAAATCAATTACATTGTTTTGTTTGTATTTCCTTTCTCCAAAGCTTCATGTGGTCCTATGAGAAAATCAACCTCAGCTTGGTACAAGTCATAACAGGTCAGCTGGTGAAAGGCTTTGATGAAGAATTCAGAGTGCTCTTTGCCAGGTCCACGGCGCCAACTGTGGGTTTAATGGAGAGTGTGTCACTGGATGGCAAGCACAATGGAGTCAGTTCAGTAGGCGTATGTGCCCCTCGTTTCACTCAGCCCTTCACCAGAAGGGATCAACCGAATCACATCCTCGACATGGTTTACAAGAGAGCCTGTGGGAGACAGCCCGGCAGCAAACATTCTATGGCCGAAAATGAGGTTAAACTGCGGAACAAAAGGCCGGTTGATAACAGATCTGCGATAAATCATAGTAACGGCACACAACACCGACTCCATCAACTCCAGGGTATGGACACGTGTGATTTCCTGAAAAGACACAGCTATGGCGGAGAGAGGCAAGAAGGCCCCTGCATTCCAAACCAGTCGACCGAAACGAACGCTGCGAGTAACTGGAACGCAATCAGAGGTGGTGATCCACTGCGACCGGGGAGGGTGAGCCGGCTTTACAATAGAGACATCAGCAAGCGTCAGTCTTACCACGGTACGGACAAACAAGTCCTCTCCCTCCAGGAGAGCCTGCCTTCCTGGGAGCAGACGACCAAATCCTGCCTGCGCATGAGGAGGATAAAGTCGTACCTCGACAACACCGATTCACACGACGGGAACTCAAACGACAACGGAGAGCCCGCGGGCACGCAATGCGACGGGTTGGACAGCAGGCCAAATCAGTACGTTCTCTCTCGCCTGAGGTCATCGATCGTCTTCACTTCCACAATACCAGAGCATCCGGAATCAAACGTCAATACGACCTCGACATCATCCACTCAGTGCGGATCGTCCACCAGCAGAACGCCTTATCCCTCGATGCGGTGGAACCCTGTGAAATCCGTAGAGAGCAGGATGAGGCAGGATGATTACAGCTTCAAAAGGCACAGCTTTCACACTCTAGATGAGCCCTCGGGCAGTAAGAACCTGGGCCCCGTGAGAGAACCGTATCAGCCCGTTTACCTCAACCATGACAGAACCAGAGGGAACCAGTCAGTACAAAATCCTGATATTCGCAAGAAGTACAGCTTGGCAGAGCCAACGCCAAATGCAGAGAACGGGGCTAGTGAGGAGCCGCCGAGCGGCCGCGTGTGTGGAGGCCTCTCGGAGAACGGAGAGAGCGAAGGAAGTGCGCTAACAAAGCGCGCAAGAGCTGAAATACCCCCACTGAACAATCTAAGAGAGAGTCACAGGTCTGTGTCTCATTGCGACGTCAGGAACATCGTGGAGAAAAAGAACCCGTTGGCTTACAACTGGCAAGAGCCTCTCAACAGGGCAGTGTCTACAGCAAACCTATGCGGGGAATTGAAAGAGACGAATTTCGATTCCCCCTTCTTTAAAAACGGACCGAAGAAAATAAAAACGTTGCTTAACATACCAGAGAAAAGTGAAAATGAGCCTGGCCTCAAAACGGGCAGTGGCTCAAGAGAGGAGGACAAAATACCAAGCAAAGAAAATAAAGTTTGTGCCACTAGTGGCTTGACGAAATCAACAGGTGCTGCCAGTCCTCCTCTTTTATTTGAAGAAAACTATTTTGCGGAAAAAACGGGAGAATCGTCAACTCCGTGTTTTAGCACTGAACGGCTACAATCCCAGGACCAATGTTCCCTTCCGTCTAATGCTGCTGCAGGAAAGCAGAGATTAGACCCTGTCCGAAATGATGGCTTATGCACCGCGACAGAGGCCTGGCGTAGAGATCCAAGAGGAGACAGTAGAGTCTACAGCCGATATGAACCGTTTTGCACATTTGAAAAGAAGCCCTCTGAATATGCAACATTGTTCACTTCAACTGCACAGCAGGAAGAGAGACAAAGGTCACTGCTCAACAGAAGCAGTTCAGCAAATGAGCGGCACTATAACAACAGCAATGCAGCATACCGGACACAATCACGCAGCGACAATAAGTTTGGCAGGTTCATGCAGCGCGTGGGGAATTTAATTCACAAAAACAAGTAATGACGTCCATTGCTCGGGATAATTGGACAGCAACGACACACACTTATTTTCCATGAGGACAATATGAGACGAGCAACAAAGAAGTTTAACGTTCTCCATGGGCCCTATTATAATGACGTTGGTACACAAATACAGTAAATACATTTGGCAAATGCCTAGTGCAAGCACAGATGAAAAAGAAAGTGTGAGAATCAATCTCATTAGTTTAACAGCAGGTAATTTATTTATTTTGGCCCACCACCAACCCACCACTTCAGGGGGTCAACTTTATTATACTTCAACAATTTAATTATTTACACATTTTGGTATGTGATCCCTCAAACCTAAGATAGTGTAGCCTACCCAGTTACCCCCATAAGAAACACCCCATCCCCCCATCCTTCACGTACCCATGCCAGACCCTGTCCCCCTGCCCCTGAAGTACACAGTACACATTAAAAATGTGTTGAACCTGTTTACGTTAGATACTACCCAAACCCTCCCACGTTACCCAATCCACCTGTCATAGCAGTTAACGGTAGGAAAGTCTCACCACGTTTTATAAATATACAAACAGTTAAATGGGGGGTCTTAAAGGCAATGGCACTGTATCCAAAGGTAGTGACCAGGAACATGAAGCAGGATGCACAAATGTTGCGGTGCAAATGTTTCAATCAATGCAAAACAAACAAAAAACGAACAGAATACAGAAGCTTTGTTCATTTAAAATCCTATTAGGTGTTGAAATTGGTTTCAGCTTCCAGACAGTCAGGAAGGGAACATAGAATGGGTTAAAAAATATATTTTTATCTCATAAGCCGGTGCTAAAATACCAATTATCAACAATAAAACAACAATCGTCAGTAAAAGCATACGGCCACTAGAGTTGATCAACCATCTCATGTCCTATCTATTTGCACCAAACCGGATTCATTAAACCCAGCGGTCGGACCACGCGTGGCAGACTCCTGAACACCAGGGGGACATAACGTTTTTCAGGCGTTTGGTGATTTTAAAATCAAAATAACTTTGTCGTTGTGAAAGTCACGTCAACCTTAGTTCCTGACTTTACCTAAATATGTGTTTTTCAACACACTTTTAATGTTTGAATTTAAATATAACAAAAGGAACGACCGTTGTAATTCAATATTACACCTATAGCCTTGGCACCTTTTTGGTGTTGGTGCCTTTCACATTGAAACTCACATGTCCTGCTTATTGTGTTATGTGTCACATAACCATTAGTATAATGGGTGAGGGGAGGGAAGAAGACGATGCATTACGATAGGGTAATTAGCCATGATCAATGCGAGTAAAACTGGATGGACCAATTTATTGTGGGGGCAATCTAATTACAATATAATCTATAATCTAATATGTGCCAAGAGCATCACAAAGATTTATGTCTGTGCTGACTGCGAGTAGCGAACGGAGGAGAGCAGCAATTTATAAATGAAGAAATTAACGGATACACACTGGGACATATTGCCATGGGCACAACCAACGTGTTCAGTTTATCAACAAATGACTTGTGGACTACTGCATATCGACACATATTGACTTGTACATACATTTTTTTGACTGTTTTACATTTATTATATTTTGTATGCACGATCAATTGCTCTTATGCTGAGAACAAGAAAGGAGAATGTTTCGTTTTCATCGCACTGAAAGATGGATATACACAGGGTATAATACATCGTCTACCATTGACTTCTCTGCATTCACAATGTGTGTTTATGTAGGCTACATTTTATAATGTTGTTCATGTTTTACATTTGTATTTAAATGAGTCCTTTTTGCCGTGATTCCTGCACGTTTAGTTATTATTCATTATAAATAGAAGCTTTTATGTCTTCAGTTATATGTACTTTCTGTTTTATATTTTTAGTCAGAGATATCTTCAAATAAAATTGACAATAAAATGTGTTGTGTTTCTTATTCTTACAAAAAAATTGTATACAGTATTAAAAGTACACAGTAGTGTTGGCAAGTCGTTCATATATTATTCTGCTTGTGGAAATAAGAAGTGTAGGTATCCTAATGTTTCTTAAGACCTGCCTGAACAAAACCAAATAATTATTTTTAAGATGGTATGCACTAAATTACATTATTACAATTTTAAGATGTCAACGCCCAAAAGGTGTTGGTTGGCATCCTCTTGTATGCCTGGAAACCTGGCGCTCCTAGTGTTAATATCATGCATGCGCCACAGGTAACCAACAACAACAAAAAAGTAATGTAAGCTGACGATCATAAACAACAACCGGATTGTCACAGTGATTGGCTTAATCTGGGTCCTTTATGTCAATCTGGACAGGTACTGCTACCAATATAGTACCAGCACTGCTTTAATTCCCATAATTATATACAGGTAACTGCCAAAATACAAAGTATAGGCTATTGAAAGACGCTTAAACACAGGTGTGGTTCCTGAGTTAATTAAGCAATGGACATCCCGTCATGCTTAGGGTCATGTATACAAATGCTGGGCAGGCCCATTATTTTGGCTACCATGACTATAATTAGAGATCTCAGTGAATTTGAGGGGTGATTGCTGGGGCATGTTTGGCAGGAGGATTAATTAATTGGCACATACAATTTAGCCAAGAAAACTTTCCAAATCATTTTTGTAAGATAGTGTTAGTGAACATTATTCATGTTCAATTGTGGCCATGACTGTCAACAAGCAAGTTACAGAATTCTACTTTGAGAGCCTCACTGGAAGTAGTTGCACTCATTAGGGAAGAACATAAGTCTTCATTGCGAGCAGCCTATTCAATCAAAATTAAATATGTTTTAATGTTATACATTTATCTGGCACAATTATAACAAATGCTGTGCTAACATGCTGTTCTGGATTGCCGTGTCGTAATTGATGACAGCATGCAATTGCTGTTATTGATTAGATTGATCATCAGCATTTAATTGAACTCCTGATAAATCAATGTCCGCTAATCAAAATACACATTAATATTCATATAGCCTACCAAATATGAATATTAATTCATATGAATAGTTTATCAGATAAACTCTCATAACATGAACCGAATGTGAGTTGGGGATCTTGAAAAAGTCGAGAAATTACTGCGCTTACCGTGGAGGTGGTTTTAGTGGGCAGAAAGAATTCATCGATTGCGTTGGGTTAAAATATAGGTGAAAATGTTGCTGCAAGTAGTGATTAAGGGCGCCAAGTACTTTCAGCCACGGTTAGGAGTTATGAGGCTGGTGACCCATAGAGCACACGTACACGCTCCTAATGAGGGGATTAGTCACTGCAGCAAGTTATAAACCAGCAAAGAAACAGTGATTTTTTTAGTGAATTTTCCATTTTTTTATGTATATATGAAGCTCTATAGCACCACCATGTGGTTCAGTTGGGCCAATGCTTTAGGGCTGGTGTCTTGATGTGGGCAGCATTTTTGTGAAAAGGCATTACATTTTTACATTAACATTTTAAGCATTTCGCAGACGCTCTTATCCAGAGCGACTTACAAGATGTGCATTAATACATGGTAGGAACAATCATAATTTGCACAAGAGATCTCGCCTTAGCGGGAGGAGGGGCCCAGTTCCGTTGCTTTCAGGCTTTTTGAAAATGTGTAGCTATAAGTAGGAGGACCGATATACATGTTTTCTTCAGTGCATCTTTGTCTACCCTAGTAGCAGGTGTGCTCCTTTCAGCCGCAAACTGTAAATATATATATTTTTGCTTTTCACCAACCTCGGAGTCTGACTCTGACTTTTTCAATTTCGGACCGACCTGACAAGATCCTACTTTAAATGTTTCAAACTTTGCGAAGCGCTCTCTCCTTGCGGCCGCGATGAACTTCTAGAAAGCTTTGACTCGTTGTCCGTGTGCGTCTCTGCTCTTCGTTTTTTCCGGTTGATCCGTTTTTTTGCAGACGGATCAACAGTTGAACCATCCTAACAATTGGTGTCGTGACTCGGGTGCCTGGTTTTCTGATAGTCTCGCAGCATCGCTGATGCTTTCTACTCGTCGAACTCTGGCGCCAGGTAAGGAGCTTTCATCCTCCCACTTTTCGACGATTAGATCGTGTCTGCGGGTATTGTGTGAGATGGAGGGATAACGGCATACGAAGTAAATTAATTACCGCGTGTAAGACGCTGCGAACTAAGCTGTGTGTTGTGTATGGCATGACATACTGCATTGCGCTCACTCAGTTCTCTCGGATGTTTCCGAGAATGTTCCGAAAAGTAATCGAACAGGCTTGTTTTCTGAATGAGAATTAGTTGTCTCTCATTTACATTTACATTTTGGCATTTAGCAGACGCTCTTATCCAGAGCGACTTACAAGATGTGCATTAATACTTGGTAAGATCAATCATAGCCCAAGAAATAAGTGTAGTGATACAGTAATATACATAATTGTTGACAGCTGTATACCGTAGGCTACCTGTAACACGGGGAAGGAAAAGGTTAGTAGAGTTGTTGTTTTTGGACAGCCTTTAACATAGTATTACAAAATGCAGTATTAAGCAGTGTGAGGCCTCTCACGCTTGGCTCTGAGAACGAAGGAATGCACTGGTAGTGTGTGTGTGTGTGTGTGTTTTTGCTCTGACATGCACTGTGAACTGTTTGACCTTATATAGGCAGGTGTGTGCCTTCCTAAAGCATGTACAATCAAGTTCAAGAGACATCTCAAGGATGATCAAAGGGAACAGGATGCATCTGAGCTCAATTCCGTGTCATAGCAAAGGGTCTGAATACTTATGTAAATGTGATATTTCATTTTTTTATTTTTAATAAATTTGCAAAAATGTCTAAAAACCTGTTTTTGCTTTGTCATTATGGGGTATTGTGTGTAGATTTATGAGGGAAAAAATGAATTCAATTCAATTAGATTAAGGCTGTAACATAACAAAACGTGGAAAAAGTGAAGGGGTCTGAATACTTTCCGAATGCAATGTATGTTAATGGCCTTTTGCTTTGTAGCCCAAACAGCTCATGTGAGTGCTTCGAAAAGATTGTTGACTGTTTTGGCTGAGAAGGGACACACAGAGTTTCAAAGAAAAAGATGCTGACTAACTGGCTAAATCTGAGGCTGTGTATTTAGGCCATGTCATTGCTCCGGGAGAAAAACGTCTAAGCCCCTCCCGTGTTTCTGCCATAGCTACGAGTCCACGCCCATGTGTCACACGTGAGGTCCGGGCCTTCTTGGGGATGGCAGAATTTTGCCGACAGTGGGTGCCAGGGTTCAGCGTCATCGCTGCTCCACTGACGGCTCTGCTCACTGGAAAGCCAGGCCCCTTTGGTGACGTCGTATGGACGGAGGAATGTGAACATTCTTTTCTGACGCCGAAGAAAGCCTTGCGTTCTGCTCCTGCTCTTGGTTCAGCTGACTATTCCAAACCTTTTGATCTCTTTGTTTGTGGAAAGGATGGGTGCTCTTTGTCTGTATTGACACAGTTACGTGCAGACAAGGACAGGCCTGTGGGGTATTTGATCCTGTGGCAGCTGCTGTGCCAGCATGCCTCAGGACAGTTTCTGCTACATCATTAGCTCTGGATGTGTCCTCTAACATTGTGCTAGCTCATCCACTAGCCCCTCATTCTGTGTACGCTATACTGACAGCAGGGAAAACTAACCAAGTAGCCTCTTCTGGATACACAGGTTGGGAAGTTAAATTACTCTCCAGTGACATTCATTTTGTCAATCCTGCAACTCTATTGCCAGTGCCTGGCGATGAAATTGATGTTATTTGGAGGCGATTGAAACTTTGCGTCTGCCACTTCCCGATTTAAAAGACTCTCCGTTGCCTAATTCTGATGGGGTCTACAACACCGATGGCTCTGCGTACCTCTCAGATGACAGGAACCCTGTAGCCGGCTACGCTGTTGTATCTGACCATGACTGAGTAATTGAATCTGGCCCTTTGCCATCAAACTATTCTGCCCAGATGGCTGAAATAGTTTTTCTGACGCGCGCCTTAACATTGGCCAGAGATACAACCCTTACCGTGCACGCCGACTCACGTTATGCGTTCAGAGTAGCTCAGGATCATGGCACATTGTGGAGACCGAGGGGATTTATGACATCTGCTGGCACTCCCATTAAGCACGGTCCATTGATAAATTACTCGATGCTGTGATGCTTCCAAAAGCGGTTGCTACTTGTGAATGTGCTGCCCACGCAGCTGTGACTGATGGCATTTCTCAGGGGAATGCCCGCGTTGATGCGGCTGCTAAAGCAGCAGCAGCTGTGTCATGTCCTCCTCCGGCTCCTACTCCTGCCGCTGCGGTTGTATATACTGATGGCGACATCCTTGACATGCGAGTTAACGCTTCTAAGAAGGAGAAGGAGAATTGGATGTCAAATGATTGTAAATTGTGTGATGGTGGAGCCTGGCGCTCACTGCTGCCATATTTTGCACACGTGTATCATGGCGTGTCGCGTGTGTCCCAAGGGGGGAATGATGAGTCAGTGCCGAGCTGAATGGTTTTCTCCAAAAGTTGGTCTTATTTGTGACAAGCTGATTAGAAACTCTTCAATATGCATGAAGCGTGACATCACTGCCCCTACCAAAACCACTGGTATAGGAACGGCACTGCCGCCCTGGGGGCCATTTGTTCAGCTTCAAACAGACTTTTTGAACTTTCGCCATCAAAATGGTTTAAGTATGCTCTTGTTATTGTTGATATGTTCTCAAAATGGACTGAACGCATCCAAACCAGGCAAAATGGTGCTGCCACTGTTGCTGAAGTGCTTCTCAGGGACATTATTCCCAGGTGGGGTGTACCAGAGATCATAGATAGTGACAGAGGACCTGAGTCCACCGCTAGGGTGACTGAGGAAGTGTGTAAGGTTTTGAGCATTAAAAGACGCTTACATAGCCCCAACCACTGCCAATCATCCAGGGTGACTGAGAGAACTAACAAAACTCTAAAAAACAGACTGAAAAAGCTGTCATGGCAGGCATCCTCCCTTGTGTTTTACTGGCAATGAGGGCGACCCGACATTCAGGAACTGGATTAAGCCCCTTTGAAGTGGTTACAGCATTGATTTGAAAGGAACTGACATTCATGTGTGACTGAATGCTGACCTATTGTCAGGCCCTAACTGCCAGTTTAAGCCCTTCTATTAAACAGGTGAAGGCCAATTAACAGGAAGCTCCCACCAAGAAAGGCCCTCGAACCTCACTGGGAGGGGCCCTACCAGGTGCTGCTGACGACCAACTGTGCCTTCCGACTCCAAGGGCGTGGCTCCTGGATCCATGTCTCCCACACCCGGAAGGTGCCTGTGCCCGACACCGGCAAGCCTGGCGGCCTTCCTCCAACTGGAGATGCTGCTCCTGCAGGTCATCCACCTGCTGCATGAGGGAAAACGTCCAGCCGGAAGTGATCCCGCTTCCCCGGGGGTGGACCTGCTAAACTGACCAGGCCAGGCCAGATAGATGACAATCTTCACCAGACCAGGTGATTGCTCCGGACCTGACCCTACTCCTAAGGGGAGGAGCCTCCTATACAAGACAACAAGGAGACAGACCATCTTAGACTCCCCTTCTCATTATATCCTGGCTGACTTTTCAGCTCTAGTGGATGAGAGAAAGGGTTATTTCTACTACTAATGTGGGACTCCATTCCACCCTTGCACCAGGTTGCTGTTGCTAGTGCAGAATAGAACTAAGACTGTCCCTGACAGCACAACTGACTTTTCTATGTTTTTACAGACATCAAACTTTAAGTCAACGAGTCAAGAGTGACGAGGACGGCAACAATAACACTCATTTCACATGTGCATTAATTGTGTTTCATGCTTAAGAAACACTTAGTTCACCCTGTAATGTTGTCACA
Organism: Aldrovandia affinis; assembly: GCA_029706075.1. Taxonomy (NCBI): domain Eukaryota; kingdom Metazoa; phylum Chordata; class Actinopteri; order Notacanthiformes; family Halosauridae; genus Aldrovandia; species Aldrovandia affinis. The sequence continues at coordinate 2,176,854 of JAINUG010000141.1, forward strand.
GACTTTTACAATGGTACAATGTTCCTCTGCATTGTCTGAGGACCAAGACTATTGAGATATATTGAATGTATGCTGATGAAAAGGTTAGAACTTAATTTGTTATAAAGGGGAGACTGTTAGTGCTGGTTCTTGGCGGCTAAACATGCTTGGTCTCCTCATCTCATGTATCTATGTGCTCAGATGTGGGGTGGAGACCATTTTTGTCACACAGGATTAACGTTCATGCCAGGTTTTGTGATTTTGCGCTTTACTGTATAGATTTCTAGGTGTTTATGTGAAAAGCCGCAGCCTACTATGTGTTCCTTGGCTCGTGGCAGCCATGTTTTTGGAGTAGCAACTTTCTTTAAATACCTTTGAAAGAGGACCATCCAATGAACAAATTAGTTAAACTTGCTGCACTGTTATAGCGCCAGCAAGTGGCCTATTAGCACCACATTTGTTCATTGGGCCATTTTCCTAAGCCTCTGTCAATGTGCCAAGTTTAGTAAAAAACAAAACAACTGACCAAGCAGTTTTGGAGATCCTGGCGAAATAATAAAACCAGCAAATATAAAAATAAAATTTTGGCCCCTGATGTGGTTGTGGCCCCAAGAGGACCCCAAGTTCCCTCAGGACTTGAAGAGAGATGAGAGAGAGCATCACAGGTGCCTCTCCAAGACCTGAGAAAAGACGGAAGTGAGCAAATATGTAGTGAAGTGAGGTGGGAGCACATTTACTATATGTGCATGCAAATAGATGAAATATAACTCTAAGCAGTGATTAAGGGGGCAAAGCACTTGTAGCCACAATTAAAGCAATCGAGAGGGTGGTGACCCTAAGCCTTGATCAAAAATCTTTTTATTCTCCATTTTGCTGAGGACCCTCTGGGATTCCCTTGCGTCTCCCGGGGGTTCGCAGACCCCAGTTTGGGAGTCCTTAGCCTGGAGAACATGCTGCAGCATGTGTTGGTGGGGCCCTAGGGAGGAGAGAAAGAGATCAGTGTGATGGCTCTTCATTATTAATGTGCAGGAGATACAGAGCGAAAGTGAACACCTTGCCGGGCTCCTGTTACCGGCTTTCCTCCCGACATACCTCCTCATTCCCCCCCCACCCCCCCTGCCCCCGGACGCCCTCCTGCTCCAGAGCCCTCCCCTTCCTCCTCCTCCTCCTCCTCCCCCGCTCCAGGCACCCGTCCGCCCGCAGCAAGATCATGAGGGCACGGAGAGAGGAGATGCCGGGGAAAGACTCCGTCAAGGTGGCCGTCCGGGTCCGGCCTTTCAACAAGGTCAGTCACGTTTTTTACACCACTGAATCCTCTGAGAGCGTTTTCACATATAACATTAATAAAAGATCTGCACTCAACATTTCTCTGTTAAGATGAGCCTACGGGCATGCTGTCTTCATCCATGGAATGGTGTTCAATTTAATTCAAAGTGAAATAACAGTGCAATGCATTTCTAGTTATAATATATTCATGTGTCTTCCTGTCTAGAATTCGAAAGTGTGTGACTGTTGTTTCTGTGGATGGCCCACTTTACTCTCCAGTATGGTTAATTCAGGAGTAAAGGGGGGTGGAGGGGTGCTGCTGTCAGTAATCGTATTGAAAATACATCTTTGGTAAATGAAAAACGACTAATAACAGCGTGTGAATGACTGGAGACATAGCATTAGCGTAGCATAGTCAATACGATGAGAGCTCAGAGGGACCTGAATGTAATGGTCTTTTGGGAAAGGGAACATCATCTAAGAAGAGATTGGATTGGATTTTATTTTTAAAAAATGCTTATACAAAAGGATGGCATGTATTTAATCCCAGAGGATAGCACATTAAAGGTATTACTAAAAAGGCTTGTTCCCAACGTGGTCCTCGCTGAAATGACATCAGGTCTGGGCCCGCAGCTGTGTGGCTTGTGCTGTGCCATGCCTTAGCTGTGCTGTGCTGCACTTTTCAATGTTGAGCTGTGCCGCAATGCGCTTTCCTGCGTCAGGCTGTGCTACGGTGCTCTGTGCCGGGCCTCGCTTCGATGAGCCTTTCTGTGCAACGCTGTGCTGCACAGACCTGTGCTCTTCTTAGCGTTGGCTGTGCACCACTGCGCTGTAAAACCCACCTCTTCAGACTCCACTACCGCTGAACTCTGTCCATCTTAGACTCAAAATTGTCTTCAGACCAACTGTTTACTTGTTCAACTAGTCACCCCCATCCCACCACTGTTTACTTGTTCAAAACTATTTAAAAATAAAAACAAAAAACACACTAACATTTTCCTTCCCAGGTGTTACAGGTATGGTATGCTGATGCCTGCAATGATGTCTATCGCTGTATTCCTGCACTGATCTTGTGCGCTAACTATGATTGTTCCTACCATGTATTAATGCACATCTTGTAAGTCGCTCTGGATAAGAGCGTCTGCTAAATGCTTAAAATGTCAATGTAAAATGCTGTAGCATGCCATGCTCTACTGCGCTGTCCTGTGCCGTGCCGTGTCGTAGAGAGAGCGGGACGCCGGGAGCCGCTGCATCGTCACCATGAGCTCCACCAGCACCACCATCCAGGACCCGCGCAACCAGCAGGCCCGCCGCACCTTCACCTTCGACTACGCCTACTGGTCCCACAGCGGCTTCGCACGGGACAAGGACGGCCTCTACGTCCCCGAGGAGCCCGGCAGCCGATACGCCGACCAGGTGACGAGGGGAGCCTTCGAACAGCCTAAAACTGGCAGAGTTTGCCCCCTAAGCACTGGTTTAGGCTAACCAGCTAACCCTACCCAAACGTGGGTTTATTGCTAAACTGCAAGTTGTGCAAAATAGATTATATCCATATCTGTGCAGTGTACCAGGACACTGTTGCACAAAGCCATGCTTTTTGTATATTCCATCCATGTTTGTCTTTCCCTTATCTCACCCTCACTGTATTAGGTAAACTCATTGCTTTTTATAACAGTCACAATTAGCCACTAATTGTATAATTAGCCACGTTACTGTGCCGATTGAGTGCCTACAGGGACACCTTGAGGATAACGATTGAGATGCAAGTTTAAATAACTATGGGTCACGTGACGTATCATACTGGTGGCTCTAATTATAACACTTGGAAAGAAAACAGATTTCGCTGTACAGAAAATGCCGTTTTGTATGAGTGCTTGCTATGTAAAAAAGACAGCAGCTGTT